>OZ012677.1:44154559-44810424 GCA_963942445.1 Argyra leucocephala
TAGCAGCATAATTGTTATTAAAAATGGAATTCATATATGGAAATAAGGTGCCGAATAGAATATGGTCTTAGCAGTTTTGTGCATTGTTTTGTGCAACAAAAATCCGATTCGTTAAATGCTACGTGTGGTCGATACTCCTCTATGGTATGGAAACGTGGACATTGAAAAGAATAACCATGATAAAGCTTGAAGCATTTGAAAAGTGGATACACCGTACAATACTAAAGATATCATTGGTAGATTGAGTGAGGTTTTAAGTAGAATAGGTATGTAGAGACCATGAGTTGTAATTAACAATTAAACACAGAACAACAACTGATCTGAGTTATATATGACAAATATCATATTTTACAACTGATTCTACAAGATAAAATTGGAGGCAGAAGACGTGTTGGCAGAAAACAAAAGTCATCAAACCTCCAAACGATGGGAGAACTAATCCACCCAGCGCAGGATAGAGAGAGCTTCAGAAATGTGATCTCAACAACCAGTAGTAGAAATGCAACTGAAGAAGAAAAATTTTAATTGATTTTCTCTCCACACAACTCTATATTTGGCTATATTTGGCGGCAAGTAAAATAACTATATAAAATTTTCCTTCCTTTTCCCCACTGATGGGATTGGATAATGATACAACTTGAAGATATAAAATTTGCAGTAATATTCTGAATTGCAATTGGAAACATGTAATTTACAGATTATTGCTAGCCATGTTTAGAATTAATGAGTTATAAGTATAGGTCTTTGATGAACTGACAGTAACAATACTTGATTCCAATTAGTTCCCAACCATCTTTGAACACAATACCTCAATTTATACCCGAGAATGAATAATAAATAAAACAATACCTGTCATAACACACAATATGAAAACAAAACAAAAAGGCTTAGCTAATTCTATAAAAAATTTATTATTCTAAATTTAATTTGGCAGGGAAATTGAACAAAAAGTTGTCTATGTTGTTCCAGATTTTCTCAGAAATAAATAATTTATCATGTTTGTAATTTAATTTTTTTCTTCAATTATATTTAGTCAGAATAATATACTTATTGGATAAGGATAATAATCGCTTATTGGACAAGGATAATAATCGCTAAAATTCAAAATAACAAACATACATCATTTTATTTTTAAAATCTGTAATAGTTGATTTCCAAGAGTTTTTGTTTTCAAATAATTGTACAATCAAGTATTATTTTACTTTGTTTTATCATGTCTTTTCTTTATTAATGTCTAGACCAATTGCCGCCTCTGTTGATATGAAAAATATAAAGTTGACATTGAATAATAAATCATTTTAAAAAATATTAAATTAAAGAAAATCAATATTAAACTTTCACTTTTTCATTTAACATTTCCCCCTCCCCCCAAACAGAAAGTTTTTCCCAACAGTTTTTCTTTTCTCAACTTAATGCATTCTAAATTCTTTAATTCTGAAATTCAAGATAAAAACAATTTTATTTAAAATAAAATACAACACAAATAGAAAAGAAAATTTAAATTTTATAGAAAAAATTATTAGAGTAAAAATGTTTGAAAGTTTTTAAATCACTTTGCTGAAGATATTTCACCTTCCTAGTATCTACCTAATCTATGCAAATAAATTACATTCAAAGTTAAATCTTCTCTATAATCAACTTTCAATCCTATTCATAGTTTTGCAAATGATAGCACTCAAGTAGGATCCATCGAATTCCTTCAAATATCACATGCTATACAATATCAGCTACTGATACTAAACGTAACATGATGGTCAGCATAATCAACCATGACTTCGTCATTATTTTCTACTGAAAGTTGTGTTTAGCATCTCCAAAACTCATTGCTGTCTAGTTTTCCGCAAATCTACTCCATTTAACATCACCCTATTATTCAGGGTTGCACGTATTCAACGAACCGATCACTTGAATATCCTAGTCATGCAGGTCAACAACAACATTATATGGAATAACCATATCTTTGGCATTGCCAAATATTCTGCGAGATGTTTGGGTTTTTTGGGTAGCTGCAAAACGTATTTTTCCCCTCGGGTCATGCTAAATGTGTATGACTCAAGTTGGAATACAATTCACATATATGGGTCGGTTCATCACGAACTGGACGAAATTTTTTAGACAAAGTGTGCAAATTCGTCTTATCGACAACCCTAATATGACATTCTCCCTTGTACCACTTGAAAATTGTCCTGTTATTGGAACCAAATTGACATATACAAAATAAAGTATAAAAAAGTAAATAGAAATGTATGTAAAAGATTTGAATCTACATTATTATATTATCAATAGAAATAGGACAAAAATGTCAATATGTTTGTCATACTATCAAAGGAAGACACACTTACCAGTCTTAAAATATTAAGAAAATTATAAATAATAACAAATATAGTATAACTAGCAAATGAAGATAATAATCTAATGGGAACATTACGGTATATAAAGAACTGACTAATAATGAAAAACTTCTAAATTAGTAACTGATCATTTATTTACAATTATTGTCTATAAAAAAAAATAAATTAATATTACTCTATAATGTGCAAAACAGTGTTTCTCTATAGCTAGTTATGGCTAAAGCTTATAAACAAACCACAATTACTACATTTGAAAATAAGTTCAAAAAACTAATACAATAAAAAGTTATACAAAAACTCTTGCAGCTCAAAAATATTTTAAAATAACGATAGTTTTGTTTTCTTGTTTTCAAGTATGGCAACTCTGTAATAAATCGTTATTTGAATACACTCATGTCATGTTTGAAATTGTTTTCAATTTCAATTAACTTTAAATATTAATTTTAATTAGAAGTGCAAAAATATGAGGTGCAATCTAGCAAATTCTTTAAGCAATGAAATTTGTTTTATTTTTATATAAAATTTTACTTAAATAAAAATTAATTTAATTTTTAAAAGTACAAAATTTAAAACAATATTTTTTTTTTAAATTTTTTATAATCTAAATTTTGCAGCTAACCAATTTTTTTTTTTTTTTGATAATTGAAGCATTAAATTTTTTTACCATATTATTTTTCTATAATTTTGAGTCCAATTTTATGGATTGTTATTTTATTTTTAATTTTGTGCTTTTCATATGGATTTGAAGTGTAATATCAAAATGTACACTTCAAAAATAATGCTTTTAGGAGTAGGTAGTAGTAGTCTTTGGAAACTTACCAATGTCTTATTTTTATTCGGATCATTTTCATAAAGTAAAAGTTTCTTCAAAGTATCTTCATCTATTGATTTTCGATGTAAATTCTAAGGAAATTAATAGTTATAGAAAAAAGAAAAATAAATTAATTCAAATTAAATTAAAAATTAAAATTTAAAAATTTAAAATATATAATATGAAAATAAAGATAATAATTATAATGAAAATTAATTATATAGAGGAATGTTATGTATAAAAATTTGTTGTTGTAGAAATAGATGCTCAAAATAGAAAAATTAATTTTAAAATATTGATAATAAAATTATTAATATAGTAAAGAAATAGATATTAATTTATTTTACAGAATGATATTGAAAATTCTGTAAGGATAGCGTTTATTGAATTTGCAAAGTGTTTTGTACTTTGTTGAAGCAAAACATTGTATACAACTCTTTTAAATTTTTGAATTTTGTTTGAGTTCACATAATACATAAATATATAATAATATGTAACTAGCTTGAATTAATCCTGTAAATAAATAAATGACTTATTTTTTATATCATTTCATATCATTTCGAAGTACCACTGAATTTCAAATTAAATCTAAAAAATAGTTTTTTCATGCTTTAATTTAATCATAATAAAGTTCAGTGCCAATGTGTATAAATTAAAATTTTCTTATTTTACTTATAAATATTAATGTAGAAATAAATAAATTTCGTTCCTTCATAATGTGAGTAAAATTCTGATATATTTTTTTTCTCAAATCCCCGGTGTGTTGAGAAGGTTAAAACTTAAACTTTTTGGCAAAAGCTATAATAATTTATTTAAACCTAAACAAATATTCTATATCTATATTAATATAAACTATTTAAATACATGAAACTCAGCTTTATAATGATTTTAATTTGCAGTTTTTATTCATATTTTATTTTGATTTATTCAAAACACAGCAAATTTCGCCAAAAATTTATCACATCATTCACATTTGATATGAGAAATAATTAAAAAATTCAAATTGTGAATGTATAAACGCGGCGGGTACAAATTATCAATATCCCAAAAAATCAAGAGGTAATTTTTTTTATCTAAAAATTAAACTCACGATTTTTTTACGATCAATTTATACATAATTGACCTAGGTAATCAAATACACACACAATTGTAGCCAGTATAGTGTAAATAGAACCCACAAACAAACCCCGATTAGATTATTTGAAATTTTCTTCTTACAGAAATTATTTTATTCCCTGTTTTAGTAAATCGATCACTTGTACTACCAAAAATATGTAACAATATTTCACAGGAAAGATTTAATATCGAATTTTCTAAAATTAACGTATAGCTATCCAAAATTAAAATCAAACAATTTTATTACTTCTGACCAAAATTATCAATTTCAAAAGCTAGAGCATAAAATTTAGTTTCGTCCTTGTTTAATAAAATAATTACAAACTACGTTTCCTTCAACTTTAAAAATTCAAAAGGTTATTTTAATATGGAAGAATGGTAATAAGTCTGTAGTTTATAATTATAGACCTATTATAGAAAAACTTTTATATAAAGGAATAGAACATCATTTAACTAAAAACCGAATTTTGTATCCTTACCAATGTGGATTTCAAAAAGGTATTGGTACACAAAATGCTCTAACAGATGTAATTGGTTCACTATGTAAAAATTTAGATAAATTTAAAAGGGTAGCAGGCGTGTTCCTGGATCTAAAGAAAGTCTTTGACTCTATTGATCACAAAACTCTAAATTGGATATAATCGCGTTTTCTGAACAATCTTTGATAGTCATGGAGTCATATTTGAGTAACCGAGTGCAGTATGTTTGTAACAAAAATAAAAATAGTACAATGAAAAATATTAGTATGGGTGTTCCACAAGGGTCTTCGCTAGGTCCATTACTTTTTTTAATTTTTATAAACGACACTTATAAATTACCTCTACATGGCAAATTATTTATTTTTGCGGATGATTGTAGTATTTTTTACACAGGTAATGAAGTAAGACATATTGAAAGTATGATTAAACATGATTTAATCATTATAGAAGAGTTCTTTCGACTCAATAAAATTGCTCTAAATTCTTCGAAAACTAAAATAATTAATTTTAAGTCTTCTAAAGTTGATAGCTGAAAATAAAAGTTGAAAAAATCAAAATCGGTAATTATTTTCTAGAAGAAATTAATTGAAATTAAGGAATTCTTTTAGATAGTAACTTAAGTTGGAAACCTCATCTTAACAACCTAGTAAGTAGATTAAGCTTGTTAAACGGCCTTTTGTTCAAATTTAAAAATAAGATACCTCGTGAAAAAAAATTAAAAATGTATTTTGCACTTGGTCATTCCTTATTATTTTATGGTACAAGTATATGTTGAGGTAATAATAATGTTCGCATTTTGCAAATAGCTCAAAATAAGTTACTAAAAAGTAGTTCGAACTTGCCTTTGCTACATACTACTTATAGATTATATTCAGATAATCAAATTCTGCCTATTAAAGGAATATCTCAGTATCAGCAGATTTTGAAAATATATAAAATTATTAATAATGTTGATGACTCTAATATTACTTCTATACAGTGTCATGGTCATAGTTTTAACACCAGGAACAGAAATGTTATTAGGATTGTAGGTGGTGAATCTCTATTATCGTCTCAGAGAATCTCCGTATCTGGTTCAAGATTATACAATTCTCTGCCATGAAGAATTAAAGATTTGTCAAAGTTAAGGTCTTATTTGGATTTTATTACTTGAATTATATGTTTAACGTTTCTTTAGTGAATTACATGGTTATTTTATTTTATTTGATTTTGATTATATATATCTGAATTTAAATTTTGTAATTATCTATCGAACTATAAATTTTTTATAAATTTTGTTTTTATTTTATTTGTGAATCTTATAAAATTTTTGTAGTATTTCAATTTCATAAACAGTATAGTATATTTAATTCTGTACACATGCATTAATTTTACTATAAATGTTACCTTGAATGTGAAATAAGAATTAAATAAGAACTAAATTTGAACTCGATTGTATATAATGTTTCAATAATGCCAATCAGGCGATGAATCAATACGAAAATGTATAATAATGAATTAATAAAAATGGAAAAAAAAAGATGACATGACATTTTAAATAGCGGATCAATTCTCAAAAGTATGAATATCCTATAAGATCTCATATTTATATTGGAATAAATTACAGGTATCTAATAACAACTCGATTTAGGTTTTTAAATTTGTATTCGTATTTGGTAAACAGTCTTCGTAATTGTTTTAAAATTTATTTCCAATTAACTTTATAGCTTCAGTTTTTTAGACATACTCATCATAATTTTAATAAGTTGTTCTCTTCTCACTCTGTTAGTTTATTTTCTGTTTCCGAGTTTAATTTAAAAACAGGTAACTGTGGGTTAGACCAAATAGCGTTTCGGAACCAAACAAATTAATTTTCATGATCATAAATTCATAATATAGATTGTGTTTGAATGACCCGGTATACGTTTGTATATTGAAAGGTTTTAATTGCCACTTGACTGAAAAATAATAACAGATTGTCCTAAATTATGCTAAATCGGTATAAACTATCTAAAGAATAGTATTCAAACATTCATTTTTAAATTGAAGAAATAACCTTGCATATTGCCAAAAGATAAAATACGAAAAAAAAAATCTTAGACGACCAAGACAATGAATAAATACTTTTAATTACAATCATTTCAATTTAATCCTCATTAAAATCACCACAATTAATTCCACAATAATAAATAACCTTTCAAATGAACTTAATCTTTAGAGAGAACGCATAATTAATTTCCAAAATTCTTGCATCATTAAACTTTTACTTTATATCTTTTCAAAATGAGTTTTATGGATTCCTACATTCTTTTGTTTTTTTTTGTTTGTTTTTTTTTTTTTGTTTTATTTCCCTTTAACATTGTCGAACAACTTCTTCTTTTATTTCTAAAGGATTTATTCATTCAAATTACCCCGTTTTTTTCTAAATCGTAAGTTTAACGTACAGTAGTTGTACACCTACAATTGTAAATAAATATAATATGTACGTATTTTACTCAACTGAGGTTTCAATTCGAAATAAGTTTTATGATACAAAAACAAAAAAAAAAAATTTTTTAATTAGAATTTTCTTTGAAATTATTTTGAAAGAAAATTTAAAAATTTATTTAAATCAAGTAAAATTAAAAAGGATAAAAAAATATTTTCTTTGTTTAATTTTCCTGAATAGTAAATTGATATTTTTTTTTTGTGGTTTTTTTTTATTTATAAAAAATAATTTGTATTCAAAAGGTGATACGCAGTACGTATATAATATAATACATCTTGAAATTCTGTAATTTTCATCACTTTTATAAACAATTGGCGGCTATGCTCTATGTATATTAATTACACAAATTGAAATCGGAGATCAATTTGAATAATTACTAGAGTAGATGTATAAATACGAAGTTGGTCAACATTTTTTTTTTATGGGTAAAATGCACCAAAAATTTACTTTTTTATGGGCCTAACAACTTAGGAGAGATTTTGTAGCAGATATTCTATTTCATATATCAAATAATATATACGGTAGATATTAACACCTAGTTTTGAAAACTGTTAAATTTCTTGTCATACCATATATCTATAATATATTCTAAGAAAAATATTTAATTCTTATATTACCTTATATTCTGAGAGTTATGAGTTACCTATTTATAATTGAATGTGCTGTTACCAAGTAGAGATATTTTATCACATAACATGGAACACATGATTTCATTTACAAAACCAGAGCCTATAATGCTAGGATTCTGGATTAACTGTCATCCACAATAGAAATCATATAAATAATTGTTGGTACAATTCAAGCGAATAGTTTATAGAAATACACAACATATTAAAATTCTATTCACTATCGAGTATGTCACGTATTATACCACGGATCCAGTAAATGCTATACAAAATATTATAAAATTACTAAAAATATATTTAATAATTAAATTATTTGCAACCACTAATGCAAGAATAAATTGCTTTCGATATTTGCAAAATAAAAATTAGTATTAGCCGGCTCCTCGAAATTCAAGGAGGTTTGGCAAAAAATTGTACTCAATTTTGAATGAATTTCAATTTATTCATTGTGCTATATATATGTTTTTTAATTGATTTATCTTAGACAAGAACCGTACATGTAATAATTTATTTAAAAAAAGAAAATTAAATTTAATTCTGGCGAGCAAAATCTCTGCACATTGGTGAGTTTTGAGAATTGGGCTCTGCACATTTGATAATTTAAAAGATTTGTATGTAAAGATATATATATATATGTATACTTACTTATACAAGGGATGAAATTTTAAATTTCTAATTTTGTTTTGCTACATCTCCTTTTAAATATTTAAAAGAATAATACTCAAAATTGGTTGTGAAATGTTTCCCTTCCGAACTTTCATCAATTTACTGATTAAATATACTGTTTTATTAGTGAAAGCAAAATTCGAACAACAATTTTACAACGAAAACAAATTTTATTATCAAATAGAATTTAAAAGATTTACTGAATGAATTCTTTAGAGCAAAGAGTATAGGAATATAGATATTGATTTGTTTTATTGAACGCACTATTATGAATTTATTATCTGCATCTACCTACTGAAAGTTCTAGATTTTAAAATATTTATAAATGCATCTACGTCAAATCTCCTAAATGTAATATATCCAAATTTGAAACCATCTAAAAGTTTGTTTTTATGTTAGGAGTATATTCAATGACGAATGACCTAATTTGTAGAAAAGAAAAAAATTGTAATAAAAATGACAAACTTACTAACAAAAATGACAAAACGCGTAACAATAATTATAATTTATGACATATATTATGACAAAACTCCACACAAGTTAAAGAAAAACAAAGGATATCGTCCCCGGGAAAAGCGTATAACACGAATGATTTTGTATATACAAATAGAAGTACTGAGTAGGTATAAAAATATTTAAAATATTAGTTCTTTAAAAATTTGCATTGCTGCATTTTCTAACCGATGTGGTCAGTCACGCAGTTACGGACATAACTCTACTAGGTAAAAATACATATGGGCTATAAAACAATATGCCAAGTATATTTTTCAAACTGAACGTTTCAAAATATTCCACATACATTTTGAATAGTTTATTAAAGCATTCAGTTGGAACTACTTAGAAATCAGAAACAGTTTAAGCTTATCAAGGACATTCAGAAAAAATTAAAAATTAAAACTTTTAAAATTTTTTTGAAATGGCAAAACTTGCAACATAAAATTTATTTATTTATGTATTTTAAGCTTAAGCAGTTACAAATTACTTACATCTATAAAAATTAACATTTGAGAAAAAAAAAATTGAAAATAATACAAAATACAATTACATTTTTTTATATTGTTATAAACTTAAAGTTTTATAATTTAACAATACTACTAAATACTAAGGGATGTTATGAGTAGGTGTGAATAATTAGTTTAAATGGTGTAATTGTTTTTTTCAAATAAACTTTGAAAGGCAGAAGTCAATTAAGGCCTTATAGTTATTTTCCAATATTAACATTCTGTTAATGGGTTCAAATCTACGGTAGTTTGTTCTATGGGTTGCCACAGTAAAATGATTAACCGATCGAAGTCGAAAATTGGTGTTAATAACAATTTTATCACAAATAAGTGGAGAGATAATATTACGTTTACCAATTTCAACAATGAAAGTTATATCAGCAATTTCCCTCCTTTTCTGTAGTGTATCCAAATGAATTAGGTTCAATCGATGCTTATAAGGAGGTAAAACATACACAACCCTAAAATTTGAAAATGAAATCACAATTTTATAATTTCTGAAATTGTTAGGACTTTTGACATTTTTTTTTTGTAGGAGAATTGACATTTAGAAGATTTGACGTAGAGCCTTTATAAACACCTTTATCATAGGTATCAACATTATAACTAAAACACTCATTGTGAAATCTATCGGATATGTATTTTATTACTTCCAATTAGATTTGCTCTCTTTAGAGCAATCTAATTTTCCAGTTAAATTTGGTCAGTAACATGCAATTTTTTTTTTCTGAAGCTAAGAAAATCCACATATATGTATAAACCTTAGATTACCAAATGCAAAGAATTTACTCACCAGACCCATCACCTTCAAGAATGTTTTTTTATTGGTTTCTGCTAGACAACAACCACAGTTGCAATAGTTTATTTAAAAAAAATTTAAAGAACTAAGTTAATATAAGATATATATAGTTGAGCCTTTCTCCTCGCAAGTTTAGATCTTTTTAAGAGATTTTGTTCATTCCATTTCGACAGCACATCAAACATTTTAATACAATCCTTTTAAAAATAGAACTAAATTATGTAAGCGAGTCTCATATAAAATTATATAAAATTGTTTAAACTGTCTTACCAAATTGTTGAAAACTCTGGGGTGGAAGCACGTAACTTGTTACAAACGCTATTTTTTGTAACAAAACACCAGCGTCACAAAATTTTTTTGGCAGCATGTACTTTGAAACGCTACTCTGGGATTGAAACAAAAACAAAATTTACGAAACATTTTCGAAAAAAAATTTTTTAACACACGTCAACTTTTATCCCGGAAAATTTCTTTTTGACGCTCAGTAAAAATGGGCGTTTAAATGTTACGTGCTGCTAAAAGTAGCGAAACAAAATTAAATGTGGCGAAACAATTTTACGTGCTACCGTTTTTCAAAAATAGCGTGACAATATGTTTGTAACAAGTTACGTGCTGCCACCCCTCGAAATGATTCTGAGACTAATCTTTTTCTGAGGATTTCTGAGAACTCTGAAGCATTTTACATGATAAAATATATAAGGCGTAAACTGTTGTCCTAATAAGTTTTAACCTTTTTTTCTAATTTTCGCAATCATCGATAATTGATAATAATTTAAATTGTTTCCCTATTAAAGCTAAATTTGGGTCCATATTTTTAAATAGTACCCTAGTAAACTATTTACTATTCACATATAGGGAAAAAAAGAATTCATATTAAAAAATGTTCTCAATAACATAAAATTTGCCCCTTAAAATAAAAAATTTAAATTAAATTCTTATAAGAATATATTTTTTTCTATTTTTTTTATTAATATCAAGATAAAATATTAATATTTGCTACATAGAATAGGACTAAATATTTTCCAAAAAAAAAAATGCTTATAGGCGTGATATTAAAATTTTCAGAGATTTGTAAACAAAAATAGAAACAATTTTTACATGGATGACGCTTCAAAATACAGGAAAAAAGGGTCCTATTTCAAAATTTTAATTTTACTTTTTATTATCTCGACTGTATCAAATTTAAGGTTGAAATTTGAAGAAAAATAAAAGGTAGATACATATGGTAAAATATAGATTTTATCAGAAAAAAATACACACCCTTTCTAAGCCTATTATTGTTAGAGACTAACAACCTTTTATTTTTTTTTTTAACAACTCAAAAAGGATATTTCCAAAACAAACAAACAAAATAAACCATCATTTTAATACCTGCATTACAATTTACATACTCGTTGAAAAAAAATAATAAAATTAATTCCATAATATGATTTTCCAGAATGATGCCTTTAACATAAAATAATTTTAATTTTAAAAATTAATATATATATATAATATATACATATATATATATATATATGTGGAGGAAAAGTTTAAATAATTTTCATGGATTTATACACAATATAGATATTCAGAGTACAATAACGGCACTTCACATAAGAGAACAAAAAAATTCATAAACTTAATTTACCTGTAACTATATGGATCATGTATCCTTCTAGTATTTCTTTTATCTAAAATCTTTTTTTTTTGCTTTTTTTTATTTTTGTTAAACTTTTTTTGTTTTCAAGAAAATTATTTTCCAAAATCTACAAAATTACTATAACTTTAACTGTTCCACTTATAAATACGAACAACACTATTATACAGGAGAGTTTCGTTATACGTCCGGTCTCAAGAAATAATCAATGTAATTTACATTTACGCCAAATAATTTTTACAAATTCTTCCAATAGAAAAAAATTATATAATTAAAAAAATCACTTGGAATAAGGCGGTTATTTTTGAATTACAGGGACTTAAACATTATTTTTAGTGATATTAATTTGAAATATAAGTTTTGAAGTCTATTGAATTGGGATCATGAACTGCAATCTAAATAATTTTCAGTCCAATTATAACATTTCATTCCAACTTTTTATATCATATTTATTTAATTTATGCTATAATTAAAGTCACGTCAGATATTTGCTATCTGACGTGGCATTAGATGTGTAGGAGCTTGCTTAGTAGATCTAGAGAAAGCTTTCGATACAGTGTGGTTAAATGGTCTGATTCATAAACTAATAAAATACAAACTACCTTATCATCTAATTAAAGTTATAACTGACATGATCCGCAATAAGTCTTTTGTAACATCAAATGGTAAAATAAACTCTGCATTAACTTTTAAAGTTGTTAATGGATTGCAACAAGGAACCGTAAACTCGCCCATACTATTTAATATATACGTCAGTGAATTATTAGATAAACAAAACCAATTTAATTATTTTGCATATAATGTTGCCTATGCAGATGACATCTTTATTTATGTGGTTAATAACAAAATGAATAATTGCCAAACAAACCTTCAGAACATGTTTAACATTATCATTGATTACTGTAAATTTTAAAAATTAAAAATTAACTTTAATAAATGTAATGTCATTCTATTCCGAAATACGGTACACAAAGTAAACCGAGACATTCGTCATAATTGGAAAAAATTTTCATTACGAGCGTCAGACGGAACTAGAATTCATAACCAAAAAAATTTTAAATTTTTGGGTTACTTTACATCAAAACTTAAGATTTGGTGTTCATATTGGAAGTCAGATTCTTAAAGCAAATAAAGCATTTAGGGCGACAAGACATATTTTTTACTCTAGGTTATGTTCAAACAAAGTTAAAACATCCTCTTACGTCATTAATTAGACCAATATTGATTTATGGATCGCCAACTTGGGATAATATTAGCGCATCGCTAATGGAAAAGCTAAGGATTTTCGAAAGAAAATGCCTTAGACTGTGCCTAAATAAGAATCGAAAACCAAACACTAATTACCAACATTATTACTCCAACAAATTTATTTATAACCTATCTAAAATTAATAGAATTGACATTTTTATAATTAAACTAATAGAGAACATTTCAATAGAATTTTAAATATTACAAACAACACATTAATTTATCATGTTTACTACAACAATATTGAATACATATACAATCCACACTCAAGAGTGGGTTCATATCACCGGAAGCATTTTACTTCCTTGATTCCAAAGGGTACATACAATCTGATTGTAATGTCCTATTATATATCATATAAGCAAGAGAGCAAACTAAATAAAATAAAATAATACTAAAATTACATTTATTCCAAATGAAAATAACGGAAACCTACAATTTGAAAAAAAATTAACTACAAGAGATCAGATTTGTAACAAAAACTATTGGTGGTTAGGTGAAGAGATAAATCATCCTTAGGAATACAATAGGTTGATGAGAGAATATCGGCTTTCTTTATTTTTATCAGTCTTTAGTTTTAAGATCCTAAATTACTTAATTTGTTTTTTAATAAATGTTTTTACAAAATTCTAAATTGAAATCAATACATATATGTATAAAATAATTAAGCATTTAATTAAATATTATTACAATTATAAATAAGTTTTTGAGTATCCTACAGGGATCATTAAAACAATTAATAATATAGTGTAGTTTCTTTTTAAGTTTATTTTTGAAACTTGTAATAAAAATAAATAAATAAAAAAAAAAAAAATTTATTTAATTTTTTTGCTGTCCATAATCATTTTCGGAATGTAGCACTTTTCTTTTTTTTTTCGAATGGTTAAATTTTCACAAAACAAATGGTTTTTCCACTATTGTTATTCTACTTAGTATAATTCATGATAATGCAGAACTTTATTATTTGCATAAATAAAACACAAAAATACAAATAACTATATATAATTTTTGGCATTAATAAACGCTGAACAATAGAAAAATATGGAGCTTTCCATAACAGTTTTTACCTCGTAACTCTTTCTTTTAGAAACAACAACTCTTCACAATGGCCACATGAGTAACACAATAAAATTTTGAATAAGAGTTAAACAAGACTCCTCCTGTTCAACACAGTACTTGATGAGGTTATTACGAAAGCAACAATTGAAGCCAGAGGAATAAAATGGACTTCCACAGGAACACTATAGTGCACTATAGAAGACTTACGTGGATGATATGTCCAAAAAATGTACCCCTGTCAGTATACAATCAAGAATGAAATAGTAGAAGATGTTACCACATGATGTTACTTTGGTAGTATAATTACTACAAGTGGAGGCACTATAAGGAAGACATAGAAAATTAGCCATAATGAGTTTCGAAAAACTGTGGGAGACAACCTCGCATCGCCAGAGGCACGAAATACACAATATATGATACCTATACATGTTTTTCCTAACAAATGCTTGCACATAATGTGCAAAATATTCTGACCCAAAACAATTAGAAAAAATGAACTCTGGAAATGGCCAAACAATAACCAATAACGTGGTCTCTGCCAGGGTAAAACAGGAAGAGACCATAGGAAACATGGCGCAGACTAGTCCACAAAGAAATACAGAATTACAGTAGAACATGAAGTGGTATTAACCACTTAGCGCGCAGAACAGAGTCAGATAGAAGAGCATTGTGGAAGCTCTATGCTCCCAAAAGGAGTGAAACAGAAAAAAAAACCCTTCCCCCAGCCATTCGAAATTCAACATATACTTATTGCTGTTTTTCTGCCAATAATATTATTTAAAAAATTCGACTATAATAGATGTCTTTGCTCCTTAAATTTACTCAAATTATGTAAAATTGTTCTACATATTCCCTGTTGAATATTTTTCACACAAAACTCCTTTGTGATTTATAACAAATCACTATAATTTACGATATAAATATAACATACTTGTAAATTACGAGAATATTTCAAGGTTCTACTGTAGATATATGTGGAAATGGGTAAGAAACAAAAATACAAAAAGAGTATAAAGAAAAAATAAAATAAAAAGCAGATGTTATGCAATTAATTTTCTGTTTAATTAAATCGAATTTTCTGTTCGTTTTGTTTTTCTTCAAACCATCCTACAAAAATATTATTCAAAGTAAAGCTACATTAAAAACGTGCAGATTATTTAAAAGTATAAGAAGCACATTTAAGACAGTAATCATCAAATTATTTTTTTTAAATACTGTGCAAAACGATGATTCCGGATATCGAATCAGTTAATATTAGAAAAGGGTAATCTGTTTCACTTAGATTTGATAATAGTAAAGAAAATTATGAAAAATACACATCTTGGTATAGAAAATTGGGTTGAAAAAAGAAACAACCTTCTTCCTTTTCAAATATATTCACAATAGTTAAAGTTAGATTTCTAGTATTGTGTACAGTAAGATTGACATATCTACAATAGTAGAATTAGAAAAGTAATTAGCTTAAGTAACTTTGTATAACAAATAAATTGCGCTGAGGCCTTTGTATCACCTTTATCAATATTATTTAGTTTATCATTTTCATTAGGAATGTTTCCACTACAATGGAAAAACTGAGACCGATCTTCAAAAAAAATTCCCAAAATTTAATAACAATTTATACTAGATGAAAGCTTGTGACATTTTGCCACAGAGAATATTTCTCATAAAACTTGATAAATTTTCGGTTTCCACAAACAATAATTAATTGAATCGATAGACTACAAGCAATCCAAAAACAGTTTTCTACGTTCGAGGACACTTTGTAGCTTAACCTGGTCTAATCCTGGTCTCTACTATTCTTCCTCCGTTCGGTATGCAAATCGATTGAAACTGATTCAATTAAATTCGTTGGAGTCCCGCAGAACTTTAGCTGATATTGTATTCCTAGTTAAAGGAATTGAATGGAGTTTTGAATAGAAAATTTGATTCAAAGACTATTAAACGGCTGATCATTGCTCTTATTTGAATATTTGAATAAGTACTCATTTTCCACCGGAAAATGTCTTTAATATGATATTTCACCAAACTAACTATACGGAAAATATGAACCAGTAAATAGAATGTTTATGGCAGTTAATGAATACAAAGATTATTTGATTTTTCCTTTAACAAATTCAAGTTAACGAAATCTTTATATTCACAGTTACCCTAACAATTCCAAACATTTTATTTACGATTAACGTTGTATCCGTGATACAAATATCTTAGGCTCAGCAATATATGTATGTAAGTATCTTAAGAAATTTCTTACAAATTATTAAACATCCTGCTATTCGAGGAGTGCATATTTAATGTCTTTTAGTAAATCGAAACCATAACCAATAGTAATTTTGCTTCATTGTTTTTTCATAACTCTATCTGAAACGATTTTAGTAAGTTAAATAGTAATTCTATTCCAACTTAGCACTCGTAATACAATCAATTCGAACAGACATTTTTCAACTACATTTATGAAGTATAAAAACTTTGTGATAGTAAGAGCTTTAAGAATATCAATTCTCTCTTGTAAGTAACTTGAAAATAACTTCATAAAAAATTTCTACTTCTCTTTTAAATTCTACAAATTTTTTTTATTAAATTTCATTTATCCATTATAACCTGCCTCGTATAAATTGGCATGTTGCAACCTAAAAATATTCTCAGTTTATAAACTACAAAACAAATGTGGTCCTGAAAACGACGATGGGGCCTGTAGTAGAAGATATAATGCCGAACTATACGAATGAGTTGTATAATGCGGTGGATGTTGGCACAAAAATTAAAGTCAAGAGACTACAGTGGCTCGGACGCCTAAAGCGAATGAAAAAATCCAAATCCAAAAATGCAAGATGTCGGGGCAGACCAAATTTTCATTGAGACGAAATATTGACGAAAGACGAAATATTGACAGATTGAAAACAATTTCGCTACTTTAACTAGAGAGAATTCGCCCGTGACCGCAAAAAAAATGATAACGTTTATAATTCAGACCCTGGTCCTACATGGTTTGTTGGTCACCTAAGTAACTAAAGTAAGTAAACTACAAAATATTTATTTTAGCTTTTAATGCTTTTTGGCTTTTTCTAAACGTAGATGACTGTAGTTATTTTCTACAGTCGGTTCATTTCTTATCTTAATTGAAATTAATTGAAGTCTAGATAGAATGGCCGTTTGTAAAATTTTTTAATAATTTTTAGTTTTCAATTTTATATTTTCAAGGCTTGCAATGCTTTTGAATTCTCTCCTGAATGTTTTAGTACAATAGTTTTGTTTCATTAACCAAAGTTTTCAGTTATAGCTTACCATGGAATATTCCAAAACTAAGTATACATATATACAAAATTATTATAATTACACACATTAAATTTTTTTAACCCCTTAACGTTTTTTAGAAACTACTTTTATATTTATTATACATACTATGCTTCATTCTTTGCAAAATTTAATTAACACCATTCGACTCATTTAACTTTTGTAATTTTTGTTCTCACCCTTTTCATGTTTCTTTATTATTTCCATAACACAAGTATGTAGTATCTTATTAATATCTTTCACTTTTTTGTCTATTAGTTCTCTTGTATCCTTATTACTATACTATCTTAACATGTTTCTATGTTATTAAGTATATTATGTACTTTTAGTTATAATTTTATTCCAGAAAAGAGTAAAAAGGAACAGTAAAAATATGAAATGTTCAGGTATCAACATTTTCAGAACTTTTACATGCATTGTAAAGATTCAGTTGAATTAATTTGTTTTATTAAATCTCTGTAAACTCATAGTTCTACAATCTTTATATATTTTTTTAGTATATTATCACTTTTACTACCACCACCACCATCATCATCTTCATCTAGACTCTCATCGTAAATTGTTCAGATATTCTATCCACAATCAAACAATGACTTTATTTTAAGGAAGCAAAGACATGAAATAGGAAATTAAAATAAGAATCACATGATAAAAGATAAACGGTGTTCTCATTATCAACCCGTAAATTGATGCCGTTAATGAATTTTTCTGAAATTGGGTGTCGTGAATAAGCATTTTTTTTTTGTTTTTTCTTACGTTTTATTTATTTTTTTATTTTTGTTTTTATTTTCTATTTCTCCAAAGTATAATTAGAATAATGGTGGATATATTTAATTGAAGAATATATATATATATATATAGTTGTATATGTCTATGAAAAAGTAGATTAATAATAATTTATTATTTAATACAAAAAATACTTGAGATTGATGTATGAAGTAGTAATAAAAATTTAAACAAAAAATTAAATTAAATTATCTTAAAATTTTTGGAAATCAGTTTGCTGTTACATAAAGAAAAATTAATATCTTGGTTTTCACCACCACTAACACGGAGACATTGAAAAGATGTTATATGAATAACTTTGCTTGTGAGTACTGTAACTAAATCATTTAAAATTTAATTTTTTTTATTCGTCAAAATTATAAATATGAAATTAAAAGTCCTATAGACCTCCAACAAGGATCTGTAGGATAAAATTGTGACTTTGCTATTCGATATTTTGTTTCTACATTATTAAAATTTTCTATCTCATATCCCACGCAACATTTTATTGTTATAAAAATAAAATTGTTGCTATAAGACTACTACATGACTCCCGATAAGCACTAAAAGTGTTATAATGATGTTTTATGGGAATAATGTGATTTTTATAGCAATTGCAGGAATTTTTATAATGGGATTTTCATCAAGTGCTACAGCAATGTTGTTATTAGTCTAAAGGTGCGTAATCCTAAATCAATAGTTAAAGTGTTGTTATAAAAATAGAACTGCTAGAATAGCAGTAGTAGTGTTATTATTCTACTTTATTCCTATGATGTTACTAATAAACTTATTGTAGGATTTGAATAAACATTTAGAAAAAACATTTTGTGACGGCCATTATTTTTTACAAACATAGTAAAAAAAATATTTTTTTTAAATAAACAAAAACTGAAAAGATTTATTTTTGATTCTTTTATTTATTTTTTAAAAGCATAATAATTATTTAAATATCAAATTTTATGTTATGCACAAATTAACGTATACATTATTTAACATTTTAAAGATGCAATTTAAAAAGATTTTTTATTTTATATATTTAAAAATTGGTTATTTTTGGAGGGCAATGTATTTTTTCGAAGTATTATTATTATAAATGTCACTGAAATTTCTTTCTCAGCCAAACTTTGCATTTTGGTCAAAATAATTATAAATATTAATACACACAATTATTCATAGCCGCAAAATATTATTTATATTAAGATATTTTTATATTATAAATCATAGCCCCCTTTCTCATGAAAAAAATGTAAACTCCATCAAATTATTATTTTAAAATAAAAAATAATACCTTGCGCATTCTCGCATAACATAAATTATTTTAAATGAATTTCATTTCAAAATAAAAACATATACACTAATACAAATATATACTAATCCTATAACAATATTACAGCAATTGCTCCGGTACTTTAAACGATTCTCCATTTTATTGCTATAACATATTTATAATGTTTCGCAACAATTGCAGTAGCACTCACATTAACACTAATACTGCTATAAGAGTGTTATAAGAAGGCGCAAGAGTCTTATAGGAATAAAATTGTTACGTAGGATTTCATTTTATTTTTCTTTGTAAAAGTTCCTACTGATTTAATTTGAATGTTATGAATCCATATTATCCAGTATAAACTTTGTGCGGGATAATGAGCTCTTTTTGAGATAAATAAAATTGAATCGAATTGAATTGAAATTTTTTTAAAGTTACAGGGAAAGACGAAGTGAAGCTTAAACTCTGCAAAAATTTAAAATATATAATTATGTTTCAGGAAAGAATATGTATGTTATGAAAATAAACGTTATTATTGCTGTTTCATACTCTTATCATAATATTATGAACTTCAATTCAATATGGAATCCGGAAGACTAGGTAAATAACAAAAGTGAAGAAATTTTTAAATAAATTCTTATATGGCAGTTACCTAATTAGTTAACTCGCTTATTTCCAAAAATTTATTCATACGTAATTAATATAATGACAGAGTTTTCTTATATTAAAGCTAGAATTCAGGTTATAGTATCTTATCAGGTACGGTTTTTATTTTATTTTATAAATAAAGACCGTAGAAAAGGAAATAGGAAAAACGTTAGCCAAAGAAATAGGAAAAACAAAGGATCAAATCAAAATCATTTCCACACAAACTAACAAACAAAAAAAAAACACAACACAGAATTTATTTCATAACAAAATGATAACCGCAAACCAAAAAATCAACTCTTTTTAAAAATAACTCTATTTTTATGTACTTCAATTTCCTTTTGTACATTTGACACTTTTATTATTTTCAGTATGGCGATAATTTTAGAAAAAAAACAAACAAAAGCAAATGCCCCAAAAAAGAAAATTTCAAACAAATAACCAAAGGTAAAAAATAGGTTTTCCCAAGGTATTTTTCAGTTTTTGTTTTACTAATACAGTCCACAGTTTATGTTACAGATTCTCATTTGATTTTCTTTTCTTTCACCTTTCAATTTTTTATTTTTTTTTTTTTTTCAACTTTGAAATTGAAAAAGGAAAATATTTCAAAAGTTTAAACGTTTTAAATTTATAAATTTTTTTTTTTTATTTATTCATAATTTTAAATAAAATAAAACTTATTTGATTTTGACAAACTTTGAAAGCAGAACAAATCAAAATTGCAATGAAAATGAAAAACTTTTTTTCTTTTTCATAATTTTTTTCAATTCAAAAGCAAAAAAAAAACAACAAAAAATCAAGAAAAACCTTATTGGCATGTTGATTTATTCCCTTCTCAATATTTAATTCTTGTTCCTTACATCATTCTATACTTATTGTGCAGTTCAAAGTTATTTTTAGAATAAGAAATATTATAAAAGTACAAATTTGGTTGAGAAACTATGTATGGGACACTTAAAAGGAAATTTTTAATTTTTAAAAGACAGTTTACTTTAAAAAACGTCACAAAAAAATCGTCCTTTCTTTATCTGTAATTAATAAACAGTACCTGGATGTTCCCCAAATATTTAAACTCAAAATTAAATTTTGTTGTATTACAGCGATTCGTCTAATAATTGTATTAAAAGCAATGCGGTCTGGTCCGATTGAATATCTTGAATATTTTTTATTTAAAAATGTTATTAGTAAGTACTCCAAAATACTATAATATTGTCTTTATAAGAGTTTACCCTAGCTATATTTTACAAGTAATAAATTACTAACATTAAAAAATGCTAAGCCATTGTATCATACTACATCTGTCAATGTTTATATTATTAAGAATTGTACCTTATTGATTAAATATTTGATCAAATTGGATCAGTAAATGAGACCAGAGGATATTTAGAGTCTAGTAATGTAAAAAAAAAAAAAATAATTATAGATATAACAGGCTCAAATATAACAGCTGGAAAACCCGAAATTGTAGCTTACAAAACATTGGAAAATCGATTATGCACAATATTTCAAAAATAAAAAATATCTTTATATGTTGTTTTTAAGTGTATGTCAGCATTTCAGTTTTTCTTTCTGTTTCTTCTAACAGTTTTTTAAGCACTATATTTTCTTATTTATTGTTTTTTGTGTTGCTTTAAATCATTCATACCCAACGAAAGAGAATTTTCAGATTTTGATATTTCGGAAACAACTGCTCCAAGGGACTTTAAATAATGAGCTATTTTTTCAATTGTGCAATTCTTCATATCAAAACTATGCAAATCTTCTATAGGCTTATTTAATAAATTCTGATTTGTCTCTTCACAATGCTTCTCAACATCATCACAGATCACTATCGAACCATTATTAGCAGAACAATCCATACATAAAGATTATAAAAGTTTTAAAAAATACATAAAAAAATTTAATTAACCATCTTTACTGCTGATTAAATGTAAACTAATTAAATTTATATACATGATAACACAATTTCTCAATAATTGTAACATTTTTCTATTTTGTAAATATTTTCTATATATTTTCTTACTATATTTTCTCTTTTTTTTTGTAATATCATATTGCTATTTATACTTTCTATTTGTTGTTTACTATGATGTATGTTTCACATTATCACTTGATGCAGAATATGGGCTCACATTCGCAATTACATTGAACACCTACTATTCTACCTTTAATTATAGCTGTATAGCTTTAACAACGCTTAAAAGTGGTTGCTGGTCTTATTAATTTTATTTTTAAGCAAATATTTAGCAAGCTATAATTTTTAAGCAAGCTATAATTTTGTGGAATATACATCAGGGTCCTCTAACGGTCGATCTTTCGATTTTTTTCAGTTGATCGGCGTAATAAAGATTAAAAAAAAAAATTTATTTTGTTATTTTTTACCGCCAGTTTACCACCAATTTTATAAAAACTTGAAATCATCAGAGGAAATTCAAGATGTGGGACTTTTTAATAGTTTTAATAGCTCGATACCTAATGATAATTTTGACATAGAAATGAAATAAAATTTTTGTGGACCTGAAACATACATCGGCGTCAGTAGATACATGAAAAAAAAAATTCTAACAGTACTTGGGTATTGTATCATTATGAATCATACAGGGCTACACTAATGATATTGATTCTTCAAAAATAGAAAATGGAATTATAGCCCTTAATTCTGATATTTTTATAAAAGCAAGAGCTTCTGAAAATAGTTATTGGTATCGTTACTATATTAAGATAAATGCCCATGTTTAAGAGGTATTGCTTTGCAATTGACTGCGTACTTTGGCTTCACCTATCTATGTGAATCGGCATTTTCTCATACGAAAATAATGAAATCGAAATACCGCAGCACACTTACAGATGAACATTTAAAAACGAGTCTACACTTAAAAGTGACCAGTTACGTACCATCGTTTGACCAGCTTGCTGACAACATGCAATGTCATGCGTCAACATCTAAGACCAAATATTAAATTCATATTAAAAATTTTTATTTAATATTTACGATTATGAACTGAATAAATTATAAATATTCCAAAAAATTTACTTAAATTTCTATCTTCATCAAGTAAAGTCTGGCCACAGCTGATATATATATTTACATTTTATAAACTTATATTTTTTATTATGATTAAATTTATATAAATATTTAATTTATATTTATAATTAAAAATAAACATATTATATATATTTGAGCGCAAAAATGAATATTAAATTTATTTTGATTTATTTTTTTTTGCTTATTTATTTAACAAAATTTTTATTAACAAGTATTTTGTAAAATAGTTATTTTGTCTTTAATGATGTTATATGTTTTTAATATAAACTTAGACTTGAATAATAAATTTGAATTATTTTAACATTACATATTTTAAAATTATTTTACTATTAAATCAATACATTTTTTTTGAGACATTTTTTACTTCAATTCAATTTGTCAACTTTTAAAGAGCTTTAGAAGTGAATATATACCGGTAACCTAATTAAAAAGAATATATCGCAATCAACATTGTAAATATACAGTTTCAATATAAAAAAAGCTACATTGTAGTACTGGAGTGGCATAAGGTGATAGTGACAAAAAAAAATAATCACAAGTACTTTTTTGGCGTTTTGTAAGGTTTGTGACTGAGATAGTGACAGAGATAGTGCCAAATTTTCGTCAAATTGAGAGTGACAACTAATTCGTTGTCTCCGCCATACAAAATATTATTTTTGTTTTCTTACACAACCACATAATTTCATAGGTATATGTACATATTTTTCATTAAATTATTTCAATTTGTTTTTTTTTTTGTTATAGCTAATTATATGTTTTGCTTGGATTTTAATAGTTTTAAAAATGATCACCTTACAAAATACCGAAAGTTTTCTGCAATATTTCTGATCGTTTTTACTCTTTTCACAGTCACTATCAAAAATTATCACCTTACAAAATTCCACTCCTGATGGTTAGTTATAGAAAAACTTTTTAAAAATAATTATAAAAATTTTACTGTTATCAGTTATCTATATGAAAAAATAATATATGTAATTCAAATCTGTAATTCTGGCAATCATGTAAAATCAGATTGATAAAAAATCAACGCCTTGGATGTTACGTGTCATCACTGGGTAAAAATTACATGCAAATGCAATTAACAAAAAATCAATGGGCCTAATTAGACGATGATGCAATTGCAATGGCGGACACAACAATTTTGAATTAGACATTGTTGTATCCAGTGTTGCATCCAGTCGTCAACACTTCGATTTGTTTCTATGTATTAGTGTAAAATATTTTTATTTTATTGCTAGATCAACAATATTTAAATTATTTTAATTTTTCTGCAAAAGTATATGACAAAAAAAGAATCATTACGTAAATAGTCAGAAATAAAAATATGTATTTAAATTATTTTCATTTTTTTGTAAAAATATTTTATGACCAAAAAAAAAAATCAACATGATAGTCATAAATAAAAATATTTTTGTCATCAACTCAAACCCTGAAAAAACATAAAAAATTCAATTCGCATATCATATAATTTTTTTTTCTGTATAACAATATTTTTTGTTTATCACAAAACAAAAATAAATCTGAACTCAATTCATATTTTTGTTCATTTATTTTATTTATTCACTAACATTACTTACATATTATAAACCAATTCTCACATTTGGGATACCAGTCCTAATCTTTTCAATTCAATAACAAGTACTCTGAGTTCATTAGAAATTTGCAAAGTCAATGTATTAATAAACAATTTTTTTTTCTTATTATTTTTGACCTTTTAATTTATACCTTTCAAATTTTTTCATCTTTTTATATTATTTTGTAATTTTTTTTTTCGTTATTATTGTATAAAAATAAATTATTATTTTGTGTAGTTGTGTATTGAGAAAAAATTGAGTATTGTTTGAAAACTTTTATTTAATATAGGGTTATTACAATTTTTCACTTTCAACAGTTTAATATGGCGCTGCTGAGTTGATTGATTGTTATACCATTCAGTATAGAATTAATATAACTCTCACTACATGCAATTTTTGTATTAACAAATTGTCATAATTTAATAGCCCTCTTTAAAAATTGTACAAAGGATTGGGGACATTATTATTTTCTTAATATTGAAAACAAAACAAATTTTTCATCGTAATCTTGCTGTCGAAATACTTCCGTAATTTTATAATTTATTTTTATAAGAAATTGATTGTAAAATCTTAAATTAAGGTTACAAAACAGAAAGTTGATTTAGAGCTAAATAAAGAAAAAACGAAAATAAATTGTAAAAAATACGATAATTGAATTTTATTTTTAATTTCATCAAATTTTGACGACGGTTCTGTTATTTTTGAAATAAAAATTATCTGATATATTGAAAAATTAAAAAATCAATTTATTATTATCTATATCTATTTTTAGGATATTGTAAGTGGTAATTGGAAAAAATGTATGATAATGGTTTGAAAAATTGTTCCAAACTAATTTGATAAAGTAAGAAATACGACGACTGTAATGAAAATCTAACATCCTGAATTGATAGTGATGTACATGAGAAAAATTAAATAGAGTATACATGATGTACATGAAAAATAAATGTGGAAACATTTTCAATAACTTGTTTATATTTCAAACTCAATATATTCAACCGGAAATGAAAATTAACATATTCATAAATCAATATCAGTCATCTGATGATGGCGTAATAACCGAAATCGATCAAGATATTAAATAAAACTATAGTGAACGTAGTATTTTATCTTTAATCTTTATTTTTGAAAATGTTTCACATAGAGCTTACGGCATATTAATCTATAGAATAACTTTTATTTCAAAAATTTATATTTTCATTAAAATAAACAATAACAGTTGTTATTATTGAATAATCTAAACACTTTAAGTTTAATCTACAAATATTCTACTTAAATCTTTTCAGGTGAAACAAAATATTCTTGTATTGTTTACTCGAAAATATTTCCGATCCATTAAATTCAACATACACAATGTACATAATTTGAAACCTACCATCCATACATACATTACACACATACATATACATACATTTATATTATGTTCAATATCAATCAAAAAAGTCAAACTTCATCTTGTCTTATTCATGACATTATTTCAATTTTACTCGAATTCTATTATTAAGATTGATGCCAATGTTAAATTGCTTAATTAAACTTTTCATAAAAAAGAAAACAAAAAACAGAAAAACAAAAAAAAAATTTTTCCTTTTGTGTGGAAAAGAAAAAATAATTTTCCGATTCGATAAAATAAAGTTTTGATATTTACATGAATAAATTAGTTTGGATTAAAAACTATTTTTAGAATGGGATACAAATAATATAATTACAAAGATAAATGTATATTTACGAGTATATACTATATGTAGTGTTATGATAATATTGTTTGAGGTAAGTTTATCTTGAAATAAAAAAATAAAAGATATACCTATATCTTATTGTTGTTGTAAAATAGGCAAAAAAGAAAAAAATTTTTGTAAATCACTGAAATAAGACATTTTAATAGTTTAATAATAAGTTTGAAAAATATTTTCGAAAATTGAAAGTTTGGTTGGTACATTTACAATTTTTATGTTCTTTATTTGTTTTATTTTTTAGAAATTAAAATTTAGAATTTTTTGTTTTTGTCTTCAAGCCAAAAAACTGTTGTCCTATTTACTTTGAAACAAATTTTCACTTCATAAATAATGTAAGCTTCATGATAAAGAATGGTTTACCATATAAGAAAGCAAGCCTTTACTGTTTTTCTGTCTATAAAACATACTAAAGAAAATACTAAAACGAATAACTGTAAAACAAATTTGTCTTGAAACAGGTACTGCTTTTGAAATGTTAACTGGAATCTACAAAGATAACAGGTAACAAATACTTATTGTCTTTTATATATTTATGGTTTGACAAACAAAATTATTTAATTAAGTTTTATTTAATTACTAAAAATCGTGACATTTTGAATAAGTCAGGATTATGAGGTATCAGTTTTTAGTAAATGTCCGAGAAATGTCAGTAGATATTCAAAATCGGTATTGTGATTATCAGTTTTTAACAAACTACTAATGAAGTAAGACAGTCAGCAAACTACACAGTCAGTAAGCTGACAAAAATTGGTATTGTGAATGTCAGTAAAAGTCAGTTTTTCTGACATTTTAAAACAATTTTTTTCAGTTGTCAATTTTAGCGTGACAAAATATATTGTTTTAAAGAAAAATTTCTTTTAACTTAAATTGTTTTTTTTTTTACTTAAATTATTCGTTTTCATTAAAATTATGTAGTTTTATTTTTTATTTGTTTTAAATAACTAAAAATAACGAAAATTCATAATTTATAAAGAAATAAATTCGGTTGACGACATATTTGTATTTTATTAATAAAAAAAATGCCTCTATACTTTCTAGCCAAGTCACACGAAGATTTTTCCAGAATTTACCGATTTATCATTTTGTTTTAATCATTTTGTTTTTGTTTTGTGTACAAGGTTTTTTGATAAACAAGAATGTTCTGTTAAATTAAATACCAAAAATTTAATACAAACACCATCAAAAGTTTTGTTCAGATAAAAAATAATAAACAACAACAATTTACATACGATTTTAATTTCGTCTTCAAAG
Source organism: Argyra leucocephala (assembly GCA_963942445.1). Classification (NCBI taxonomy): domain Eukaryota; kingdom Metazoa; phylum Arthropoda; class Insecta; order Diptera; family Dolichopodidae; genus Argyra; species Argyra leucocephala. Next base: position 44,182,400 of record OZ012677.1, read on the forward strand.
CTTTACTGTATCCATTAGTGTATCTATTAAAAAAATATTATTTGATTTTCAGTGTTCATTATAATTTGATAGAAGTAGGTTTAACGTCGGATAATAAGAGATTGAAAATTATTAATGAAAATGTTTTTGTATTTTTTGTAAATTTCACCAATTTACATAAAAATATTGAATGTTTTTTTAAAAATAGCACTATTTCATAATAACAAATTATTCATTTAAAGTTGCTGTCTCAGAAGTCGGGCTAAAACTATAGAGACATTGAATAATAAAACACGTTAATTTAAATAATTATTTTCTAAATTACTTTTAAGCAAACTACAAATTCAAAATTTTAACTGTCAAAAAAATCTTAATTTACTCAATATTCAAAATAAAACAAAATTTGGTCAGTATTCACTTCACAATACAAAATAAAATCTCAACTGGAAAATTTTTCTCAGTTGTAAGTCGACTTAAAATTGAACATCGCAATAAAGACCTAACATTCGTTAACAAATAACACACGTTTGAATTCGGCTTGCGAAAAAAATGTTTTAGTGGACATTTTTTTTATTGTTTTGAAGGTTAGTTGGGAAATCCCCCTCCCACTGCCTCGTTCTGTTTTATTCGAATTTAAGATTAGTTATATCATTTATACAACACTGCTTTTCAACCGAAAAGTACCAGGTTCGATTCCCGACGAAGGCAAAAAATGCTTTCTGGATTTTTCGACCTTGTCCAGTACCCTTTGTCATTGGGATGAAATAAATGATAAAAAATAGTTGAGAGTTTTGATAAACACTCAAAAAAAATGGAAATATTCTATTATGAACGCGAAGTACTCTACACAATAGATATAGTTTAACACATTTAAAATCAGTAGGTATACCATAAAAAAATATTATAAATATTGTATACACTTGTGTATTCCAATCTCTATGTAAAAGCAGTTAGGGTGTTCATTCCATAGACTTGGAACTATATAAAAAATATATTTTTTTAATTTAATTAAATTTAATTTTTTTAAAGTTAATTTAGCAGTGAAATGAAATTCGACTTTTAATTATTAAATTGTTAATATACTAAAAAAGGTGAATACAAAATACTCAAAAGCCAGAAGAACATTATCGAAACATACCAATCAGTGAATATATAGCTATATATTCAATGAAAAATAAATTTTCAAGAGACAGAAGAAAATAACCAATTGAAAGAAATTTGTCTTACTCTAACACTCATCTGGTAAAGCATATACATTTATTCTCCTTTTTTTCATCATATTTAATTTTATCATATAACATATCTACCTCTTCTCTAAGTCAAATAACATTCCTATTACTAAACAATTTCAAAACTCAAAGTATTTCTCTTAATCTAGAGATTTAAAATATTCCTAATAATAGTGGAAGCCAACCCAATAAAATAGTATGTAATTTCAATAACATTTGAATTGATTCATGCCTTAACACAAAAAACAAAAATTAACAAAAAATGAAAAAACAAAAATATATAATCAGCAAAATATGTATAGGCATTAAATTTCTGTTAGGCATAACCTATTATTAACTAACAAGATAAGGTGCCAAATAACAAGCAAATTATTTTTGAATAACAATTTCCAAAAAAACTTATAAACAAAATTATTCTATATGAAATAAATCTACAATAATTATTATTAATATCCTTTGAAATCCTTTTTTTTACATTTTAAATTCAACAACAAATTAAAGCTTTCATAAAATTATGAATGTACAAAATATATAAATATGTAAACAAAATTAGATTTTATTATACGTAACTACTTATTAATAGAAATACGTCAACAACCATTGATCTAATACAATGTTTACGTAAATATAATAGTCACACACATATTAATTCACATACATTATATTGTTAACAAAATTTACTAAAACTCTTTCCCTATAAATACGTACATAATATTATTATGTATTATGCACACACAAATTTATAATTTTTTAAATGTTCAATAGAAAAACAAAAAAAAAAAAAAAAGAAATAATCTGAAAATCTGAAGTACGTCATTAAAACAATTTTCAGTTAGTCTCTTGAAAAAATGTTACAAAACAAAACAAAATAATATTATTATGTCCTTGTTAGTCCTTGTTGTTTAGAAGAAAGAATTTCAAAAAAATAAATGAAAATATTCTAATACAACTATACAAAATCTGTGTATATAATTTGTATTATACAGAACTCAAATATTATATTATAATAAAACGAGTATTAACCCACATTGTTTCGTGTTTATTTGTAACGGAACCGGATTTATAATACTATTTTAAGGTTATGTTATTATTCTTATGATGCCTATTGAAATTGATTATCTTTTATTAATTTTTTTTATTTATTTTTTTTCTATTTTTCTTTATCTCTTTTTTTATTATTGTTTCAACAAAATTGTTTTTCTGCTGAAATTTTAATCAATAGGGGGAAATTTACCTATTAATTTTCTATTTTTAAAGAAAGGTAACAATAATATATAGAACTATTATTAGACAAGAAGGACTCATTATAATAAATTTAATTTCAACAAAATACAATTATTATGTTTGGAAAAATTCAATTTGCCAGAAGCTAAATATATACACAATACTATTCGCTATATTAGATACAGGAGAAAAAAATTGATATTTTTAAATATTTTTTGGAAAATAAATAATAATAAATGAAATATAAGTACCAGATTTTTTTCAAAAAGTCAGTCACAAATCCACAATATTTCTTGTGCTGTTGTTAGTCACCATCACTATTGGTATATATCTCCCAAATTTATTTTTCGTAGGTTCGTAGGTATACTTAATTTTCGTTAGTTCTGAGACCTATGACATATCGAACTGAGATATTATAAGGGCGTATAAAGCTGGAATATAGTTTCTATAAAAATTATGACATGCCATCAATTTACATGAAAATTAATTTTATACTGAATATACCTACATCTCAATTTTTACACGTTCATAACTTGAAATATGTGCCTTTCATTTGTGTAAAAAAAGAGATTATCAATATTGCCAAGACAATGCTTATCAAGACATTTTCCTGACAAACATGGCATCTGAAATCATCAGCAAACTATTGGGGCTTATGATTGAAAACGTACGGAAAATGCGCCGCTCGAAGACTATTATTCACCTTCACTTTATGTTGGTATGATTGAAAACGCGTGAATAAATTTTATTATGAAATTTTTCGAAATTAAATGACAGTTGTCAAAATTAATTGTTTACTATATTACATTTTTATATCATTATGCTAAACAATTAATTTTGTTAGAAACAAAAACAGATACATACATATTAATAATTTTTTTATCATTTTTATCAAGAAAATATAAAAATAAGTGCTAAGAAATTATCATATTGCGTATAGGTAAGAAATTTATAATTAAGTTTTGCCGATTGCAATTGTGAGATATAATTTTTATTTTTCTCCTAACCATAAAAATTTATATTTAAATTAATATGTAAAAAGTTTAATAGAAAAAATACATCTGAAATTTTTCCATTAAAATTATTAAATATTAAAAATTACTTATATTTTTTAATTATTAAATTTCCAAAAGTTAGCACAACACGTTTCACTTTTATTCAACAAACTGGTTTCGAGCGTTTTCAATCATACGAAAAAGACATTTTCGAAAAATCGTTTACAGTAGTTATAGTACGTTTGTCGAGTGTTTTCAATCATACCAAAACACAACGTTTGATGAAATGTTTGCGTTATCGTTTTCCGTACGTCTTCAATCATAAGACCCATTAAAAAATAAAATTGTATTATACTTTGAAATTAACAAAATTATGAAAAGTTATATAGCTTTTTTATTAAATGATTGCTGCCATTAATTATATAAAAATTCATTTCCACTGGTAAGATACAAAATTGTGCACATTTAAGATACGAAAAACTTAAAAGTATTACGGTGTAAATCACTGTATAATTTAATATTATATAATCAAATTTTTAATATAAAATAAAAATAAATTACTTTCGTTAACCATAGAACTCCTTTAATAATGCTTTACTTTCATCTTTAGTGCTTACCTTTAATTAAAATATTTTCGTTAAAATGTCCGTCGCCAGAACACGATTTGGCAAAATTTGATCAATACTCAGAAGTTGAAATCATATGATATCTCTGATAATAATTTAGTTCAAAATCTACTACTGACAATCGATGGCAGAATTAGCTCAAAAACAATTATGTAATACCAATACGGGGGATTAAAGTCAAATTTCCTTAAAAAGTGTCAAAAAATTGGGTAAAAATATTTCAAACTTGTACAGTAACAATAATATATTAGTTTTTTATAATTAAAACTGTCAAAATTTGCAATTAAAAGGATATTTAAAAAATTATAGTTCCATAACCGCAGAACTATATAACTACCGTAATGAGAAAAATGTTCAGCAGTATTGAAAATTTGATGGCCCAAGAAGTGATTATACTTCATATTTATTTAAAATTGGTAAATTAACAATTCTTGCTGAAAATTCTACCCAAAGTACTGGTATAATATATTAATCACCATCAATAAAAGTACTTACCATTAAACGTGCTTAAAACTATAATACACAAACAAGACCGAATCGAAAATTTTTTTTTTATGTAAATTTTAATAATTGATATATAATTAATTAATATAAAATTAAAAACATTAAAAATATAATTTAAAATAAAAACAAAAAAATATGTATCAATTTTCTTCTTAGTTCACACCAATATTGTAACAGAATATAGAAAATTGAAATTTCCTCAATTCATAACGAATATTGTTTAAAAAAAAATTACTAATTTATTGTTTTTCTTTTTCTTTTCAACAAATTAACAATTTAAATTTATAGAAAGAAAAAAATCAAAAATAATGAAATTCCAAAACAAGCTAAAAAAAATAGAAGAGACAAATACAAGTAATTTTCCTTATTAATTTGAATGATTTTCTGCTCGTTTTATCTCTAACATAATTTTTATTGCTGCCTATTTTCTTAAAAATTATTTCGACTAATTAAAAATCATATTTTTTTATGCCTAAATCCTGTTTCCTTTCGTTTTATTTTTTGTTCGTTTTCACTTTTTGTTTTTTTTTTTTTGTTTTGTTGTTTTTCTGTTGAATATTAGACCAAAAAACATGAAAATAAACTCAGTTATAATTTCCGAATTTAAGAAAATTGAAAAAGTTTTAAAAATTTTAATTTTTGTTGTTATTGTTGTTTTTATTTTCTATTTGTTATATGTATTATTATTTCTAGTGAAAATTATTATAAAATCGGTAAAATAGGATATCTAAAAGGATAATGCAAAAAAAAAAATTAAATTTAATGAAAAAAATTGACTTACCTGTACAGGGGAGGAAGCCATCCATTGTTGAAATAATTCTGAGCTTACAGATGGCCTTTTAGGACTTTTTTGTGGTAATAAACTTCTACCTTCAATAAATTTATGCAATTTTGTTACAACTTCAGGTTGTGCACGTTCTGTTAACCATTTTTCAAATGCTTCTGGTTTCTCATCAAATAATCTAGCGATATCATCAATATCTTTTGTTGTTACATATTTATGTTTTTCAGTTGATAATTCTGTTTCCATATTATTATTATCATGTTTCATTGATGTTGTAAATAATGTTTTGACACTCTCATTATTTACAATTGTATTATTGAATTCTAAAGTAGCTGTAGTAGGTGGTGGTGATGCTTCATTTATTTCAACTGATACAGTTGTATTTAATTTTGTTATTTTTGTTTCATCATTCATTGTTGATATTTCTGTTGTAATTCCATTTTTATTTATTGAATTCTGAGGTGACAATAGTATTGTTGTATTATTTCGAACAGACGATTGTACATTATACGATGATGTTTCATTTGGTGTAACAATAGAATCACATTCCATGACTGTTTCTGATATTGTTATTATATTAGATTCATTCATATCATCATCTGTTTGTTGATTTTTTAATGATGTAGAAATTGATTCAATTGAATTTGTAGTTTCTTCCATTGCAATCGAAGTTTTTGTATTACCGGATTTTATAATATTATTATTATCTATAAGTTTGTTATTCAATTGAGATATTGACATTTCCTCCTTTGTATTGCTTTGACATATCTTTTCTAAACTATTAATATTTTTGTTCAGATCCTTACAAATACTTTGATTTGAATGAGTTTTAATAACATTTTGAATTTTTCTAGGTGTTGATGTTGGTGTAACAATTCTAATATTTTTATCAGTTGTATAATGATTAATTAAATTAAAATGTTGACGCGTATTATTATTTTTATTAAAATTTTCATTTGAAGAACAACTTACAGAATTATCATCTATTCCTGCAAATAATGAATTTTCAATCATTTTATTTTGCTGGTCCTTTTAAGTCTCATTTTATTTTTTGATTAAATTTTTTAAAATTTTAAAAAAAAATTGCATGCCTTGAAAATTATTTTGTTTTGTTTATTTTCTGTTTGTTTTTACAAATTATTAACTTTTAAGTAGGCTTTCAAAATTTAATTACATATTCTTAAATTTAACTATCATACATTTAAATGATCGTTAATGTTAAATTTTATATGAAAATATATTGAAAAGTATTATATTCCATCATATTCAGTTTATTTTTTTCTTTATCTTGTTAGAATTATCAAATATCCTCTTGAATAAATATGTCTGTTTTTTATTATTTTATCTCAGAAATATCCTTATTTTGAGTTGGTGTTAGTAAATTAATAAAACAAAAACAACAAATCGATTGACTAACAGAGAAGATCAAAAATTTGAAATGTTATATGAATTGAAGTTGTTTTTGTTAATTTTTTGTTTTTTATTATTTTATCTTTTTTTTAAGAACCTTTTCTCTTAAAGATTTACTAAATAAAGTTGTATGAACTCACTTTAAATTATTTCATGTCATCACTGGAATCTAAAAGGAAAAAAAAATGTATGTAGGTAAAAAAATATTTATAATAATTGGTAAAAATAGAATATATTTCATTTAATAGGGTGTCTACATATTGATAAGAATGATATTCATCTGAATTATATTATGAATTATAACAATAAATTTTTGAAATATGTATGATAGGTTCAAAATTATTGGTCACTACTAAGTTTAAAAATAAACTCAGAAGTCAGCAATTACAGACCTATAATTGTGCCTTCAGTATTTCTAGGATAACTAAAAAATGTATGTATTCAAGAATAGAAAATCATTTAAATAGTCATGGATTCAATATAAATTTCAGAGAGGTATAGGTCCACAAAATACACTCTTACAGATGTAGTTAACTTAATTTGAACTAAAAATTAACCTGGAGAAAGCATATTGTAGCAAAAAGTAAACAACTACGTCTAAAATTTTCCAACTTATACTGGCTAATTGGCAGAAATTCACAACTCTCTCTAGAAAATAAGGTCCTAGTCTATAAAAGTATACTGAAACCAATATGGACTTACGGTATCGAACTGTGAGGTACGGCAAGCAATTCAAATATAGAAATTATTTAACGTTTTCAAGCAAAGGTACTCAGATCAATTGTCAATGCGCCTTGGTATGTTCGAAACTCAGTCATAAGTAATGACTTACAAATGAGAAGTGTAAAAGAGGAAATAACTGCTACAACCATAAGATATTGAATCCGGTTAGGAAACCACCCGAGTCCACTGGAGGAAAAACTGCGGAGACAACCAGGTAGACAACACACCAACAGCGGACCTTCCATCTAGGTTTACCACCTAATGCTGTCAAAGATAATGTTAAACCTAAGAGTATATTTGTTGAAATATACCGCCAATACACTACTCAAAATTATATACATTTGTCATAAAAGCTTACCGAATATCTATTAGAAGTTTTTGTCAAAAGTTTTAAAATATTAAGATAGATTGTAAATAAATGTAGAAGTAATAAAAAAAGAAATTTAAGTCACAGACTGCAATATGTAAACTATAAAGATAAATAAAGCACTAAAATTAGCACTGGCGTATCGTAAGGTTATTCCTAGGTCATATGCTTTTCTTAATTTTTATAAATGACATGTATAAATTATCTTTCTAAGGTATAAACTGTTCATATTTGCACATGATTTGTGCATTTTTTATCCAGCGAACCAGTTAAGAGAATGATTGAATATGATTTGACTATTATAAAATCAGAATTTTCCGACTTAACAAATTAGCCTTAAACTCTTCTAAAACAAAAATTATTAACTTTAAATCGTCTGGAAGAAGCATAAATAAATTAAATATTTGAATCGGCATCACTTTTTTACGAAATTAATTAAATTAGTTTTTTAGGAGTTATTTTTTTAACAGATTAAAGTTGGATTTTAATTGACCAATATTTAAAATCTTAAAAATTTTATCGGCTCTAAAAAGGGATTTTTATGTAAGAAAAAAATAGTTCGCTGCAAAGAATTCTCTAAATTTCTTTTTGGGAAATTTATTTTATACACAAAAAAACAACAATTCAACCGTTAAAACCATCTGTTGAAAACAATTACTTTTTAATACACATTTACTCAAAAAAATGTTGCCGGTATAAAGTAACTATCCCCGCTATTTTAAAAATATACTTTATCAAAGTATAATATCCCAAATTTTTTGAAAATATCCCCGGTAAAAGATATTTTCTGTTCTTGTCGTACGCATCGCGCTTTCATATAAAATAATGTCATTTCATGTTATCTCCCTTTTTAGAGCCGATAAAATTTTAAAAATTTTAAATATTGGTCAATGAAAATCCACCTTAAGTTTGCAAGCCCATATGAATACACTAGAGAATAAACAAAGCTCTTAGAATGAAATTTTATTTAAATATAAAAACAAAAACCAAGTGACGTGAAATGTATAGTTAAAAATGTATTATGCTCTTGACAATTCGCAATTATCATATGGCACAAGTTATGGGGCTGCAATAATAATTTAGTCCACCAACTGCAAATTTCCCAAAACAAATTATTAAAAATTGTTTTGAACTTGCCATTGTTATCATCCAATATAATTCTCAATTCATCCTAACTTATTCTTGAATATCCTGTAAAACCTTGTATTTTCAAATACTTTATTTTTAACCTAATCTATTAATATGACCATAAAATGACATTAAATAAACTTATTTTAAATTTATCTAAAAAATTATGAAATTAAGATCCAAAAAATAAAATGTTTATTTGTTACTTGACTCTTCATCTTTTGAATTTTTGACCTGATAAATTTATAAATTATATATGAAATTTCATAGAACTGTGAATGTGTTGTGTATTTATTATAAATATCTAAAATATATACATATAAATTATATTTAATATGACTTAAAGTATCTACCTACTATAATTGTAATAATATACAGATTTATAGATGCTTAGATATCATTAATAAAATAGATACTCTCTTTTCTATATACCTAAATTAATAACCTTAACAGTATTTTCTTTTAAATGAATTAATTTTATTGGAATATATACGAATATATTATAATATGTATGTAGATAGTATAAATTATGAATTTAATATTTCATAAATAGAATAATGGTAAATTTAAGAAAATATCTTAACATATTATTTATATTTAGATTATAAGAATTTTAAACAAATAATGCAAATATACGAAATAGTGATGTGCAATATCCAAAAAAAAAATCGGTATATCGATCGATACGTATCAAAAGAAATTATATGTTCAAAAATCAGAACCAAATATATCGCTTTAAATCAGGAAAATAAAAATTTTAGATTCTGAGTTGAGAATTGAGATATGAAGATTATGATTGAAAACGTACGAAACACGCACCCCGCTCGAAGATTATTATGCACCTTCACTTTATGTTGGTATGATTGAAAACGCGTGAATAAATTTTATTACGAAATTTTTCAATATTAATTGACAGTTGTCAAAATTAATTTTTTAGTATAATAATATTACATTTTTATATTATTATACTAAATAATTAATTTTGTTACAAACAAAAACAGAATAAAAAGTTAGAAACCAAACAGATACATACATACTAATAATTTGTTTATCATTTTTATTTAATAAAATTTAAAAATAAGTGCTAAGATATTTACTAAGAAATTATCATATTGCGTATAAGTAAAAAAAATTATAATTAAGTTTTGCCGATTGCAATTGTGAGAAATAATTTTTATTTTTCTCCTAATCATAAAAATTTATATTTAAATTAATATTTAAAAAGTTTAATAGAAGAAAATACATCTTAAATTTTTCCATTAAAATTATTAAATATTAAAAATTACTTATATTTTTTAATTATTAAATTTCCAAACATTAGCACAACAACACGTTTCACTTTTATTCAACAAACTGGTTTCAAGCTTTTTCAATCATACGAAAAAGACATTTTCGAAAAATCGCTTACAGTAGGTTTGTCGAGCGTTTTCAATCATTTCAAAACACAACGTTTGATGAAATGTTCGGGTTATCATTTTCCGTACGTCTTCAATCATAAGCCCCATAAGAAATGCGATTTCTTGAGAAAGCCAACAATGAAATAAAACCAACCAACTTAACTAACATAAATTGATTTTAATACACAAATTTTAAAATTAATTTTAATACTTTTATCATAAATATTAGAAAATATCAAATAATGTATTAAATCACTTTTGGCTTTTTATTAACCTACCTTTATTTAAGTAAATTTTTATTTTAAAAAGGCACGAGCAAGGAAACAATGCTTTAAAATGATAAATTAAAAATTTGTGTTTTCTAATTTTCTTTGCTAAATTCATATTTGCTTGACAGTTGTATATCAATTGTCAGTACTACCAGCTAAAATTTGAAATCGTTGAAAATTAATAAAATTAAATAAAATTAACCGTTAGAAATTAACAACAATGCATTCAAATAATATCTCTAACAAAAATATCGAGTTTAAAAATCGATATTATGTAAGCAAAATATTGATTATATCGAGAACTCGATACATTATAGAAGTATAAGGTAATACAATACTGATCTACGCTATATTTTGCTGTTGCACTTGCAACTTTAATGGTCTTGAACCAATATTAAACATTGGTATTCTACAATTGAATGAACTAAATGAGTGCATTAAAAATGTATCGGAAAAAGAACTGAAGAAGAAAATTAAAAAAACAATTCTAGAATTCTATAATGAGTAAATCGAACTCTATATGTTATTTTAAGTAATTTAATAGTTTTTTTATTGTTTATTAATTAATAGGTTTTCTGTTTCTATCATTTTTTAATTCTTGTCTTTCATTTCAATTCAATTATTTTATTTTTGTTTCAAGTCCTGTTTGTTTATTTGTTTTTGCTCATTTTATGCATCTGCATAATTTATCTCTCCTTATTATTTTTAATATTTCACTCTATTTTACAAACATAATAGTTCTTATTTTATTACCATATATAGAAATTTAACTGAACTATACTCTGTACGAGCTAACAAGCTTTTTGAGATATAAATAAATAAATTCAACTTCTAACTAAATAAGCAATTCAAAAACCCATAGAAATTATCTACTTTATTTAAAAAAAATAATTAAATTATTCAAATCTTGTTATATTAAAATTTATATAACTTAAAGAGTTGAAATTATAGGAAAAGCCAATCATGCGATAGGCATGAAAATATAGTTTATAATTTACTCTCAAATTATTCTCTTATGACAAAACAATTCCCTAAAGTATAATCATTATTTAAAATTAAAAATTAATAATAATTCAAAATGATTGTTAAAATTTTACTAAAGATACTAATTGGAGCGTTTCAATTGTCAATCATCATTAATTATTTTAATTTAAAAGTTAAAATATATTTTATTCTCTATTGAAATTCATTAAAAACTCAATTTTTATTTTTTATTACATCGATATTTAAAAAAAAAAATGTTTTTGTTTCTTTATTATTATTTGCAAAAATTAATAATATTAGCTTCCCCACTAAATTGAATTGAATTAATCCTATCGACATCTTCTCCTCTGTTATATCTGTGAGTATAATTCAGAAGAAGAAGATGAAGAGTCACCTAAAAGAAATAATTTCATTTATTTTTTGTTGTATTCCTGAAAGGAAATTAATAACGGAAATAAAATATTTTCTTATTTTCTCTTCAAATAATTTAAAAAATTTTTATTATACATACAGGGTGGTTTATTGACTATTTCTCCGATACAATTTATGTACAAACATCACAAATTTTTATTGCACTACAGAAACATTGCATTTGAAGATTGTCTTGGTTGGAGCAATATTACACATAATACTGCAGTCAAGACAATTTTCAAATACAAATCTGAAAACATATATATATGCAGGAACTGAAAATTTAATATAAAGTAGACATTCATATTTAGTCATTAAAATCTGCACAAAAACTGAGGAAAAGCGGGAAAAAGACGAAGTATATGATCACGACAAATAAACAGTATTCACAACATTATATATGACACAACATTATATACGACACAACATTACTGTCACTTCATATAACTTTGAGGCATTCAAGGAGTTTGTTTACCTTTGAACGACCAACAACTTCAAAAATAACATCAATGTTGGAATCAAATTAAGAATTTCCTTTGCAAACCGATAACCGAAACCGAAACTGAGTTTAATGTTCCTATCTCGACTCTATATCGACAACTATACCCCATCTTTCCGATACAGCTATATGGTTCTGAATCGTGGCAATAACCAAAAGCAAGTGAGTATGCTCTTGATATTTTTTAAAGAAAAATTCTTCGGCCATTTTCTAAGCCCCTGTCTGACGAAGGGGCTTAGAAAAAAGATATAAGGTTGAATCAAGCTAGCTGGGGTGGCAGCACGTAACGTGCTACAAACATGTTGTAGCGCTATTTTTGAACAACGGTACCACGTCAGATTGTTTCGCCAATTTTAATTTTGTTTCGCTACTTTTGGCAGCACGTAACATTTGAAATATTTCGTAAATTTTTTTTTTGTTTCAATTCCAAAATAGCGTTTCAATGTACGTGCTGCCAAAAAAAACTGCGACGCTGGTGTTTTGTTACAAAAAAAAACGTTTGTAACAAATTACGTGCCGCCACCCCTGTTTAACGATATAAAAACGCCTTCACTGGCTAGAGGTCATGTAGAGGGAATGGAAAAAAAATGATAAAGTTAAAAAATTATTGCAATTCAAGCCTTAGGGAATTCGTATTCGAAGGAGACCACACCTTCGTTGGGGTGATAAAGTATTGGCAGATATGAAAAAACTTCATATTTCGAACTGAAGAAAATCTACTCTCATATGCAGGAGGGCAATATTGCGCAGGGTCTACGAGATCTATTTCCTCCATAAAATAAGTAATTTCTCATTATTCATATGAACTTAAGTTTAAGCAATTTTTCGTCATAAAATGAATCAATAACAGCTGTAACAGTTCGAATAATGTATTAAGAAGTGCTTAATTGTTTTTGAATAAATATATTATACATTTTTCTTTCTAAATGTTATAAAAACATCTAGAATTATTTAAATTCTTTTATGAATCCTATTCTCTAAAGAAGTTTAATGATTATTCGGGTTGGTGACTAAATCCACAAACGGAAATCCACAGAAAAAAATCCACAAAAAACATATTATTTAACTAAGACAGGATTACCAAACTAATATATTAACTACCCTTTTCCGGAAATAAATATAAAAATTGAAATAAATTGATTGCGTTATTATTTATTAATATTCTGGAAAAGGGAAGTATAATTTTTTTTTCAGGCTGGTAACCTCTTTATTTCGGCGATTTTTGTGTTTTTCGATCGTTCTTTGTGGATTTTTTTTTTGTGGCAAAAGTCATTATGGATTTTGTTTTTTGTGGAATTACTCACCAACCCGATTATTCCTGTAAATGATGAGATCTTCTTAAAACTAAGTCCCATGAATTTAATTAACTTCGGGCCTAAGTAAATTCTCTAATATATTACAGTAAAGCTTAAAATTAACAGTATATATTTTAGTCGTCATTTTAGTAATCAAGTACGGTTAAGTGATATAGTTTAGTTCGATTAGAATTGACCAACAGGGTCAAAATTTCGTACAGTAAACAAAATTTTTAAATAGCATAATGTCTTTTTTTGTTCTTGTTGATGAAAATATGTATGAAAACATTCATAAATAAAAAAAGAATAAAATTTGCCCAAAATAGTTACTAATTTTTGTAATATGTTACAATTTGGTCGAAGACTTCATATAACTAAATTGTCATAATTAAGGTATGAAAAATCTTTTGTAAATGCTATAAACTATAGTGTATATAGTGTCAAATGCTATACTCTCTAGAACATATTGTTGGCAGTTCTTAATTTATATATATTAAAATTTATACAAGATCGACTAAGACTTCATTACTCTGTAATATGTACTAGTATAGTTGTTGTCAATTTGTACCAAAGAATTTGTATGAATAGGTCTGGATGTTAACTTTTATTTGCAAAAATTTTCAAATGAGAGTAAAAATCACGTGATCATAAGATTCTGCGACAATAGTTAAACTGTTCTCTTTTATCTACAAAAGTAGACATACGCAAAATTATTTTTCCAAATTTTTTTATGTCAAAAATAACCGATTTTTAGGTTATAAGATTTTTTTAAATTTGAATTAATTTAGTAATTTTCTGAATTTTTTTGTAAAATTATTGAATTTTTTTGTTGAAAAAAATTAAACTAAATAATTTTTCGTGGTTTTGGTCTTTTTGTCGGTAAAAAGTTATAAATAAGTTTTCAGGTTAAGTATACGACTTTTTATTTATTTTATGTATACTACTTTTTATATAAAAAATATTCTATTGACATTTAAAACAACAACAAAAAATTGACAGTAACTTTTTACAAATTTTTGCAAATAGAAATTTCATTTGCAAACATTTATTTAAGAGAGAGCTGTGACGTCACATTTTAAACACAAAATTCTTTAAAGTTAACATACAAACCTAATGTAGATACTAATTATTGTTTTCAAAATGAAGAGTAACTTGTATACTGAATACATGTACAATAGATTATGTGTATAATGGGGCCATTCATCACTATAATTTAAGAAATTTATTTAATTTAAGAATATGTTATTTTATAAAAAGGATTGAATTTATACAAGAATTTACCAAATGAATTTAAATTTGAAAACAATTGGAATGTTTAAAAAAAATATTAATTATTTTAAAAAAACAATATAAAATTTTATAAATTAGTTGTTATAACAATAGTAAAATTATACTAACTTTTTTTAAATATCTATAGCTCTTATAATTCCAACTAGAATTATTTTTCCATACTAAAATATTGTAAGATGATACCCTTTTCTACGTGAAATAATTAAATATATACACATACTTTACATTCATTGTTTACAAAAGATATTTTTATGGCAGATAATTAACAAACAATGTCCACATCACCCGTTGAATTCCTTGTTATCCACAGATATATGTACACATCTTATAGCTTAACAATACATACATACAATAAATTTCGTTCTACAAAATTATGATTTGTTTTAATTTACTAAATTTTCTTTTCCGTTTACAATTTCCATCATTCACTCTCAAATCAACTAAACAATCAATCAAAAAAAAAAAAAAATCAAAAAACATGAAAAAAAAGTTTGATTTTTATTATAAATAAAAAGTTACTCAGCCTACCACATATCCTGTGTCATAAGTAACAAATTAAATTTTATATACTCCCTTAAGAGTCTTTAACAATAATTTAACAATTTTGTGAAAATCCCTTCTCCATAATACTTTAAGGGTATATAATTATTAGTAAATATTCACAATTTCGTTTTTAAATAATTTATTTTTTTCTATGTATACATATTTGATATATTTTTGGTTCCTTTTTGGTTTGTTTTGTTTTTTTTTTTTTTTTTTTTTGTTATTAAGCTTCTTACGATAAAGGACCAAATACGGAAAATTACTAACAAAAAAAAAAAAATATTTTAATGACACACAACCTTGTATTTAAAAGTTTATAATAAAAAACTTAAAAAAAAAAATTAATATTGGTACCAAAGGGAATGTATATAACTTAATGAGAATTTAATTGGAAGGACTTCATAATTATTCCATTTTTAATCCTTTTTTTTTGTCTTTGTTATCTAAATTTCCTTTTTTTCATATTTGAATTTTCTTTTTTTTTGTATTTTTATCTTTTTGTTTTGTTAATTTGAAATTTTAATTGTGTTAAAGATTTTTGATGAATACGCTCTCAGAAAGGTAAACTAAATTAAATAGAACATTAAATTTTATTATTAAATATATAGGAATTCATTAAAAGAGTGTATTTTTATTTGTGTATGTAATTAATTTAAGGTTTAAAAATTCATTCATTGAAATAATTTTATTAACGTAAATATTCTTAAATGAAAGATTTACTTAACCGAAACTTGTTAAAATTTGAGTATTCAAATATTTTATATTAAGGCTTCCTTTAATATAACAAAATGATAAAACTAAATTTTGATTTCATAAATAAGTCAGTACCACTTTATACTAAAACGTAATCTGAATAGGCATATGGATCGTATTGAAAAACACAACATAGCCAAATTTTTATTATTAAATCAAAAAGTGAAATAATTAGTCATAGAGTTTGGTTTTGTATTCGACAATTTTCAGGAACATACTAAAAGGTTATAACTCATAATTACGAATTGATGGTAGAACTGGCATACTGATGGCAGTTGTTTTAGGTGTAGTTACACAATTTGTAAAAGTACCAAAGAAAAAACAAAATTAAAAATTTAAAATTAATTTTTCAAACATTTTACAAACAATAGTTAATCTCGTCCAAACTAATATTGTTTATAATGTTCTTACCACTGCTTTTTGGTTTTATCATATTTTCCAAAAAATGTGCAATCTTAACATACGACATTTTTGATTTAGAATCACATTACTTTTTCATAGATTTCACTAAGTAATAATTTTTGTAACCATGCGTTTTTACCTTTTATCTAATATACGCTATTAATGTCAGTACGCTACTAACTCCAGACAGAATATCCCCGGCAGAATACCGCAAAAATTACCGATTACCAAATTCAGAAAATTAAAAAGTGTTAGCAAATACATACTAAAATTCTAAACCCATATAAGAAAACTGTATATTTTCTACAAGAACCAAATAAGGTCATCCGAATAGCTAAAACATCATAAAATCAATAAAATATGAAGCATTTTCAATATACAAAGTATTTTTTAAAGTCATTACAACAATTAAAATTATCCAAAAAATAAAATACTTATTAAATTTTTTTTAAATTTCCCTGGCTTGTGTCATGGACTTGGCTGTCTCGAAATGTTTCTAATTGACCAATGCGGGCACATCTCCAAGTTCAAATGAATTTTTATTTTGCAAAGCAAAATGCTGACAAGAAGAAAATAATATTCCTATTTTTTCCATCATGGTTGCAAATCTTGCTAAAAATCCTTTCCATAGGAAAAACAACAGAAGCAAAATATTAAAGGGGACATATCAAGAGCAATATTGACTATTTGTTCAATTGGTGCTGAAATTACAAAATACTAACTTCTTCATCTCGACATGGTGTCTCCGTTATATGCAAAAGAAAATTTTAAAGCAAAATGGACAGTTTCACATCAGTGACTATACACGGAGATACCAACAAGGAGATTAGAAAAATAAAAAAATACCCTATGTAACAAAAATGTTGTAGTTAAATTTTACGATATGTTAAGAAAAATTAATTGTTTTGCGAATTGAAGAAGCTTTGTTTTGAGTTAGATATTTAAATGAAGAGGAAAGAAATATTTTTTTAATGCTTGACCTGCAAATCTTCCGTCGGGAATAATTTTTTTATCAATATTTTTACTTAAACATTTTTTTTTAATATTCAACATTCGCATTCGCAACATCTATGCGCATTAGTACTAAAATCAAATAAAATAATTAATCAAAAAATGTTTACTATATTTTTTCTTGTCAACAATGGGTAAAAATAGAACGTCAAACGAAATTGGAAAAAATGCTTTGTGACAAACTTTTTTCAAGATAGTTTTGAAGTTAACATTGTAGCTATGCGAACTTGGGTTAAATGTTATGAAATTAAATGGCTCCAAATATAAAATAAAGGGTTCCAATATTTTTATACTTATGAATTCTTTTTGGATGTGATGCTTCTTGTGATGGATTTTTCTTTTAACACTATTTACCAAATAGTAAGATGAATAATTTGCCTTTGGATCAAAGGTCATCATGCGCAAGAATCGTTCTAGCGGAAAAATTAATAAATTTAAATTTTCGATGTCGTTTCAAAGTTTTATTGAAATAAACTACATTTATTTAAAAAATATTGAAAATATTTAATATAGAACACCACTTCTCTTTGCACAATTTGTAATAAACCTCCACTTTATATAAACTTTTTTGTTATGAGGAGGTTTATGTAAACGTGACCTCTTCAGATCTATTGTACTTCCACGTTAATTAACGCTATTATTGCTTTGCTATTTTGTATATCTCCGAATGCTTTGAAGCAATTATTCACTTGTTTCGACTTGACGAGTTTAACTGGAATACATAAATTTTCCGATATCGAACACAGATATTATTTTCGAATATAATTTGCGTATATAATTTACAGGTACTGCAAATACACGACACAGTCGATCGATACGAACTGTTGACATATAATTGATGTTCAAATTATAACAAACAATTGTGCTGATGTAATAAAATTTCGGAAAGTTTGTCTCTCCGATCATGAAATTTTTGAAAATGAAATTCATCTTTATTAACATATGGCAATCGGTAAACAACTAAATTGGTTAATAATCCAAATTCTAGTAAGATTCGGTTGAACTTTTTTAGTTAAAGATTGCAATAATCTTTTAACAATCATTTTATTATAATTGAAACAATGTACAATATATTTGAGCTATTATTTTATTTTATGTTGTAAACAAGGCAAAATCAAATTGGCTTATTTAAACAGTGTTACTGTGATTTTATTTATGAATTTTGGAATAATAATTTTTAATTATCTTCGAGTTTACAATACTGAATTCAGGTTAAAAACAAAAATATCATAATTATTAGCATTAATTAAAACTTTTAAGAGATAAAATCAGTTGCATAAAACAAGATTAATGCAAATTATATGAAATATTCCGTTCTATTATTCTAAAGTAAAATTAAAAAAGGGCAAATATCGAAATAATTGTCAAAAAATCGAAAAGTATATGATAGGTTTTTTATTCAAAAGGTGCATTCCATTGAACTTCTGATAAGGAACCTACAATAAAAATTACAATTATTTAATATACAGTTCATATTAGTCGAGTACAAAACACTGAAGAAGTCTGCAAGTAGTAGACGAAATACGTGTATCTGTATGATAAGCATATCAGTAAAATTAAAAGGAAAAATATTCGACTATTTTCACTGTTATACCAAAATTTTACTCTAACGCTGGAAAACAAGTTTTTATAAGTTCATATTAATTTACCTAATAATGCTATTTAAGCCTTAAATCAACAAGGTGTTTTCTGAAAACTTCCTTAAGATAGAGTCAGACTTTTTAGTTAAATAAAAAAAATTCAAATGAATTTTTTTACCAATTAAAATTCATTTTTTTTACCAAAATTTTTTTCTTAATTCATAAATCATAAAGTCATTAAATAAATTATCATTATAAAATAAAATAAAAATATTCCTAGCTTTAAAGACATACTTTAGATCATAATATAACTTATTATCAAGTTAAACAGAAATGTAAAATCATAATATTACAAATAAAGTACTACTCTACTTCAAACAGATACAAAGCAGTTAAAAGATTTCAAATAATTTATATAAAATATATTTAAATTAAAAGTTAATAAAAATATGATTTTAATGTTTAGATAAATTAAATTATATACGTATATAACTCTCATAAATATATTATATATACATATAGATTATATATTAAAGTACGTTGAGCATTAACAGGTTAATGCAAAATATTACTGTATTAAATTTCGTTTTTATTATAATCAACACAACACAATAATTCCTACTTTACGTAACAACTAAATTCAAATTATTATCAAAGTGTTGAACAAAGCTAAGAAAATGAAAATATTTATCATCTTTACATGTTTTTCATTACAATAAATAAAGAAAAAATAGAAAAAATAAATTTATAAGTAAAATATACTAAAAATACAAATATTACAACAAGCGAGTTCAACAACAATCCCAAAAATTATATACACATATATTATTCTATTTTTCTTATTTATCTTATCTTATTGAAGAATTTATTCAAATACCACATGTCATTGCCTATACATACACATACTGAATTATCATACTTAAAGCAACAAGGACATGAAAAAATAATATAAAATAAATTATACTCGTTTGTAGGAGTATATTTATGTAAATGAAACGTGTAGGTATATTGAATTCAATGAGATTTAATTTCAGAAAGCATGTATTTTAGGAATTACCTCTATCCTATCGTAGCAATAATTTTTGCTGCTAATATAAATAATATCTACTATGTCAATTAATTGTTGTCACATTGTAACACGAATCAGCTAGATAATTAAATTCCAGAATTTTCTTTTTTTTTTTGGAAATAGTAAAATGAAATTTATTGAATGACATATTGAAATAAGTTTCAAGCTTCATTTGGACATAGAATTTTCATCCGAATACATTTTTTATACATACATAGATAAAATAACTTAAAATAAAATATTTACCATAAATAAGAATAAAGATAAAAGCTCGAATCTTATAAAAATCGAAATTCTCTCATTTAATGGTATTTTGTCAACAATGTTAAAATAAATAACTGTTTTTTGGGAGAAGTCATAGAAATTAGAAAAATAAAGTGTTATTTAAAAATATATTAACAAAATTTTGCGTTTTAGAAAGTGAGGACACACTAAAAAAATAAACAAAATGTAAAATTATTGTTGTTCAGTATTTTTTATTAAATTTTTTCATTAAAAAATTGTTGACGTGAAAAGATTATTTGTTTTTAAGCGATCCTCATCATCATCATCTACTGATTACACCGCTTGGGGTTATACTTAACCTCGTTTACCACATTCCTCCGTTCTATTCTATCTTGTGCAACTTTCCTCCGCTTATTAACTTAAATCTCTTGACAGTTGTCCTCGATTTCATCCAGCCATCCTGATTCTGGTCTACATCTTGCTCTAGCCTTGTACAGTACTGCATCTAATATTCTTTTTGGCGCCCTTTAATCTTTTTAGGAAGACTAAAGATTTTGTGAGGATGAATTCACCACATGTCCATGCCCATCTTAGTCTTTGTGCCTTAACAAATTTACAAATAATATTTCCACCATTTAGTGCTTCTAGCTCCACACGTTTGATCTTATTTTATATTCACCATTGTCATTTGCGCCAAAAATATTTCTCAGTATTCTTCTTTCGAATACTTTTAATTTATTTTCATCGCTAATGTCAGTGGCCAGGTGAAGTACTGTAGGTACTGTGTAGTACTGTAACAACTGTAGGTTAAGATCGATTGTATCCTGGTCCTGTACATTCTTAATTTAATTATCTGTTCAAAATTTTAAACCGGAAAAGGGTCTTTCTAGAAGCATTTTTGCATTTTCGTTGGATTCTATTATTAGTTGTCAAATGCATGTCAATTTGAGATGATCTTCACTAGCACAAACAATGTATTAAAAACTTAAATAGTGTTAATTATTCCGGAATCAATTTATTGAGTTATATCAAAATAAAATTTACAAAAATGAAACTAACGATGAAAAAAAATTTCCAGCTAAGCTTTTCATATAACTGGTATTTCCGCCATTGCTTGTTTTGAGTATCAACTGGGTGTGATGATGTAGATCGGAATAAAATTATTTTACATGGGAATTATTTGAATTTAATTCATATTAAAATGATTTAAATTGAAAATGAATGTTTCGTTTGTTTATTTTTGATGATTGGTACAAACAGTTCACAAAACAAAATAATAACATTTCAATCAATGTCATAAAATAATAAAGTTACTACAAATCAAATTAAATCTGAAAATTAAAATTGAATAATCCAAGACTTATGAGACAAAATACCAATTGAATCGATATAAATACTATAAAATCACTATGTTTGTCTTTATTGACAGTACATTTTTATAAAAATGTATTTCAAATTTGCTTTCTAATCTTTAAATCAATATTTCTTTGTACTGATAACACTTGTTATTGCTTAAGTATTTGAAAATTAAATTCAGTCTTCGTTTTTACTTATACTATCTGTATTCAACTTTCAAATTAGACTGAACTCCAAAAACGTTAAAAACATCAGCTGCCTCATGGCTTACAATACTTCTAAAACGTCAACTGAACTAAAACAAGATTTTTCAGCTCATAATAGAACACATCTGATTCTAAAAATTCACTTTTTGCTCTAGATTTACAAATTTCAGAATTGCCAATTAATAGGGAGAAAAAAAACAAAAACAAAAATAATGATTCTATGTTGTTTTCCTTTTTATAAAAACATTTGTTCTACATCCTGTTCATAATCAATGTAGATTTGTTTATTCCTTTTACTGTTGTAAATGAATAAAAATTGTGTATTTTAAGAAGTGTGTGAACGCATGGAAATTCTTGAATTTTATTAATAAAGAATTCTGAAAATTTTTATATTCAAAGGATGGATATACCAACATGATTAAGCATATTAATATTAAGATTTAATTGAATGACTTAATGACACAATGTGTGCGAAGAAATATTTTTCGAAAATATGTATATTACACATACATACAATTATCCTTATCCTTATAAAAAATCTTAACAAAGATTTTGACAACAACATAGTATTACATTTTTGATGGTCATTTATGAAATTTATTAATAATAAGTTTAACATTAAGCTTTTGCATTAATAGTAATTATAGATATTTTGATTGATAAACAATCACTCATCTCATTTTTCTATGATTTTTGGATTGCAAAATATAATTTTAGAAATTTCATAATTATTGTTAAAAAAAAAACAAAATATTTTTAATTAATTGAAAGTAGATTTATGGAATTCAAAGTCAATTATTTATAATTTAATAAACTTAACTGGATAATAATTTATCGAAATGTTGTCAAGTCAAATAATCTACATGAACAGAAAATGACAGTATACGATTGTCAATAGAGTAGTAAATACACCATTATCAGAGAAGACTTTGAAAAAAGAGAGGCTATACAAAAGACACACGGCATAAAAAAATTGATATAATGATGAAATCGAAGATCTAATGGTATTGAAGAAATTGAACTGTATAGAAGGCAAATAGCATAACCAGCTTGTTAAAATAAAATAAGAAAAACCTGGAACAATTACCGTAACTATCTGCAAAGTACAAAAAAATATTCAAAAAACATAATTTGGAATTAGTAACAACTACTAGAAATCATCAAATTAGCAGGACACTTGAATCAGTAAAAATAAAAAGACCATAAAAGAAGTTAACGGTATATATACAAAATCTTAAGCTAAAGTTGCTCGAAATTATATAAAGGACAGTCAACAAGGCTGTAAGGTTCCAAGAACATTTAATGGAAACCCAATTAACAAAGAATAACAGGTACTACTAATTTTAGGTTGGTAATTGCTAAGCATATAACAGCATTATGAAATTGGTAAAACAAGTATTTTATCATAATTAAAGGAGGTGAAAAAATAAAGAAATTAGACACATATAAAAGCTTAATAACTTCGATGCTAGATTGAACACAAATTTAGAAAATGGATACTCACTTCTATTTAAATTAATAAAAACTAATTTGCAAATAATACAGGTAAAATACATAGTTGTTAGGGATATAAGAATAATAATAATAAAATAAAATTAGTTAACCAACCACAAGCACTAATGATGGATGTATTTTGCTTCCAAAATATCGATATTTCCAACCAAATATAAACAAATTATTAGTGAAAAGAAAATCACTAAATCTATCTAATAAATATCTTTACGCTGGGTGGCGCAATAGGTAGACTGCCTGCCTTTCAACCGAAAGGTCCCAGGTGCGATTCCTGACGAAGGCAAAAAATGCTTTCTGCATTTTGCGACCTGGTACAGTACCCTATATCATTGGAATAAAATAAATCGTTCGAATGCAAGACGATGACCAATGAATCTAGTTTTTTGTACATTTGACATTCGATTCTAATGAATGTTCAATATCCTAATGGGTAGAATAACAAAAATGTAATATAACGATGTCCAAAAATTCATTAGACAGTAAAATTCGCCTCTTCTATAAGTGACGGCTTCTAGATTTTTCAAATATATTTTATTCTAGAAAAACAATTATCTTTCAAATACAAACTATATGCTAAAATCAAAATTATAGACTTTAAGACAGAAAATCTTAATTTGAAATTGAAAAAAAAAAAACAAAATAGAAAGTAAATCAAAAATTTAAATTTAAGACAAAATTATATTATAAAAAAAATAATAAAAAACCAACTAATGATAGTCATGTAAAAAACCTTAAAGAAAAGAGAGCTTTACAAAACCCAGGTGATTGATAAGTACACATTTAAGTGCTTATAAATAATAATAACAATGTTTAACAGCAATATCTACTATCAAAACATAATAAAAAGTATTTATTAAGGTATTTTATTATTGCATTAATTTCATACAAATAGGAACAGGTCTTTTGTGTTTTTAATGTTACAAACATTATATTTACTTACTAAATTAAATGATAAATCAAATTAAATGATACAAATACATATATCATATACCGTAAATAAATTCAAAAACAAAAAATATCATTTATTCAAGAAGTCAATTTAAAAACTTAAAATAAAAACCTTTCAATTTTGTTATGATTTTCTAATTTATTTTCATTTTATTTTCCTTTAAAGCTATGTATTTACTACTTGCATTTGTCTCTTTCTCTTCTCAAACAAATCTCCTCAAATACTGCAAAAGTGTATAAAAACATTAAGAAAAAGAAAAAAACAAAATTCATTTAAAGAAACAAAAAAACATGACTCATGTTTCACCAATTTAAACATGAAAAGAACCCTATCATACTTAGTAAGCGCAACCCACTACACCAATTCTATTTGCCATTCTGTTTAAGTTTTTCTTAAAAAATATAACGTGTAGGCGCATTTAATACCATCATCAGCCATCATAAACATTAACCAAACACAAAAAAAAATAAAAATAAAATAAAAATTTAAGTGTCTCTACCTCTTGGAATAAAAAAGAAAAACAACAAAATTCTATACACATTTTCACCAAGTAAGAACTACAAAGCACTTCAAGTTAGTAAAGAAAATCAAGAAAAGCATATTTTTATTTTCTTTTTGTTTTTTGTTTTTTTTCGTTGTATATATATATATTATATATATATTTAAAGGCTTATAGATAGACAGTTCGAAATGAATATATAATAATTATATGTGTTCGTAATAGAATTGCAAAAAAAAGGCATTTCAATCTTACAACGACGATAATGATGATGATACATTATAAACAACAACAAAAAAAACATCAAGGTAAATACGTCCGTAATTCAACTTCTGGGTGAAGATGCTTCTTCAAACTACTTTATTAGATTAAAAAGGTGAAATATTTCAGGTGGATAAATTAACTTTTAAAGTCATGTAAACACAGTCAATGTGTAAAATATTTTTATAAGTTAAATTAAAACGACACTATTAGAATAAATGATTTCAAAGTTTTTATAAAATGATTTCTTAACACATACATTTTTCACTTTTTTTATTTGTTTCATTATTAACTTTTGATGTGACAGAAAACAGGAGTTTTATTTGTTGGATAATAAAGATACAGCCAAAATATTTTATTATAACAACATTTGCATACTTTATTTTGGATGTCTGATATGGCTTTCAATTTAAAAACGACTGATAAAATCAAATTATAATGGCAGAATTAATGAAACAATAACAATCTCTTGAAATAAGTGTTTTCCTTTATGCTCTTAATAAATAGTTTTTGTTTTTCTTTTGGAAACTGAAAATTTATATTATGTAATACATAAGTTAAAGTATTGCCAACATTAGTATATGAATATTTGAAATTAAGGTATATTTATCATGCAAAATGATCTATGACACTATGACAAAATTAATCCGTTGAACATACATACTAAGCAGTAAATTAAAGCACTGATTGAAGATAATTCTTTTCTCAGTATACAATAGAAATCCCAAAGGCACATTTTGATTAATTATGTCAACCTGTACCTATTGTAATCAACAATAACAAATGGCAGCTTACGATAAATGACAATTTTTTACTGCATCGACTCAAACTACGATTTACATATTAAACTAATACTCAAGCACGAAAAACAAGTGTTCAACCAAATTTTTTAAGCCTTATAAAAAAATTAAATTACACTCTTGTAACTATTTTTGTTATGATTTTTAAACTAAAAATCTTATTAACTTTCAAAGCACGGAAAGTAACATATGACTTCTAAGATATCGATTAACCCGTTATTTATCATGTTGCAGCTTAAATAAATATGTAATTAAAAATAAAAAAAGTGTATTAAAAAAACGGAACTATTTCACTACTTAAACTTTATGACAGATGGGCATTTCACCAACAAATTATACCAGTCAAATAGGGCTTATATAGAAATAAATGATACCTATGTACAATTTTAAAATCGTAATATTTATATTATCATATTTTTGTGAAATAACATAAAATTTATATTCTAATATGAAGATTGCCATCCATTAAATATTACAGATAAAAAACATAAACTGATATTTTGCCACCTTCACAAGAATATGATTACAAATGTTTCTTTTAATTCAATTCACTTCCATGCAATTAATTATTACAATGCGATAAAGTATACAAACACAAGATGTATATATATGTATGTATGTATATATATATATATTTTATGAAATATTGCTATAATAATAAAGATCCATCAATTTTTAGTGTAGGGAATTAAGTATGCACGTATACACCTATATTTGAAATTATCATGTACAAATATTTTTACACAGGCTAATAAAAATGTGTATTAAATTAAATTCAAACATTTTACAAATAATTTTGATTATTTTAATGTCATCATTCTCTACTACTATATTTTTTTAACTATAATTAATGAAATTTTAATACCACTGCTTGAATTTTGGTATGATATCATATTTTAAGGATTTTTCGGTATAGTATAATTATTGAAAATCAAATATTATAAAATATAATTATACTATTTATTTATTTTACATTATTTTATTATTTCAAATATATTTCTTATTAATTAGGCAAATGCAAAAATCATCCAATAACAATTATAAACAATAATCGGATGCTAAGAAGTTCTTTTCTCTCCAGTTCAATTTGTGTTTGACAACAATGGTTGCGTTTAATACCAAATCATTTTGGTCGTATTTTATATATTATGGTTGACAGTAAGATAGTCATATTTTAAGGATTTATTTTAATTTTTTTTTTAGTTCACATACCTTAGTCCTAAACTAATTTATTTAACTAACCTATTTTTACTATTTATTTATGCATTTATTTATATATTATAAATTTGTACATAAAATTACTTATTATTACACCTTCAAATTTAAAATCGTATCTGCTGTAATAAAAAAATTTAACCTGTTTTATTTAAAATCAATATTATTGTTGCAAAAACAGTGTAATCCGTAATTTTTTTTATTAAATTCTGTTTGAAATATTCTATTTTGTAAACATTTTTTATGCTCTTGATAGTACCTTTTCGTGCTTAATTAAGTAGGGTACTGCAATTTTACACTATGCAGTATATAAAATCTTTCGAGTATTTATTCAACAAATTACTAGCTGTACTCATTAAATGTGGAAAACTATTGCTACTGTCAGGAACTAATTCTTCTTAAATAGAATAGTTTTATTTTATTTTATTTGTTACTAGATTATACTCTCAATTACTTTTTGCCATTTATTATACCCCAATGACAAAGGGTATTAGACCAGGTCGAAAAACCATTAAAGCATTTTTTTGCTTCATCGGGAATCGAACCTGGGACCTTTCAGTTGAAAGCCAGGCGCTCTACCTACTACGCCACTTCGCGTGTAAAAATTTTTCAGTTCACTGTAATCATTAAATATGTTAATCCCTCCAACCCCCTATTTTCCATTTACCCGATAATATTCTCATTATTTTTCTTTTTCTTACGTAACAAATTCAAATTAAATTTGTTCGCCATAATTTTTTATCAAAAATACACATAAAACTTTAATTCAAAAAGAAAAGTGAATTAAAGTTGATATGAGAAAAGACTATTTGAAAAATATCGAACAAACTTTTATAAAAAATTTAAGACTTTAATTAACGAACATTTAATAAAATCCTTTTTAAGTAATCGTAAACGTACTCGTACATAGTGTATTTAAAATTAATTTAACCAATTCAGGCAAAATAAGCTTTAAAACATTTTTTTTTGTTTGTTATTGTTTTTGTGAATTATCCATCAACCAAACACAACCCATTTGAATTAAAAAATGATTCCTTGGAAATTTTCATGATTTTTACTCTTTTTTTTCACCCTCAGATTCATCAACTGATTTTTACCTGTATTTTTATGTAAGGTTTTAATTACTCTGATTAAATTAAATGAAATAAGTACAGAAAGTTATAATAATTTTTATAACGATTAATTTAATAACCACCATTTTCTTTAAGTAATTTTATTTATTTTGAATTTCGTTTATTCAAAAAGGATTAAATTAACATGAGAAGAAATTAAAGGGTTTTAAGGATGATACGAAATCAAAATTAATGGAAATTTGATCTATACAGAGAATCGTTAAAACGTATCCCGAAAATTTTCTGTACAATATTATATTGTGGATATACATATGTATTTATTGTATGTGTATAATATTTTTAAATATTGACATTTCAGAATTTATGCATCATTGCCGTAATACCAAAACTAAAATAATGTTGTAATTAGAAGAATGTCCAATTTGAAACCACTTAACTATCCTATGAAAAATATTTACGTATAAACGAAACACCCTACTGTATATATTAATTGAAATAGACTGGCCATGCACTACTATGCATGAAAATCGTATTCAAAAGATTTTCCGAATTTGCTATTCAAATGTAAAATTCAGTGGTGCCGCGTATCACATTCGAAAGCAAATAAATGTCATTTAATTTGCTAAAGAACGTTTTCGAATTTCAAATCGTGATTAATGTTTTTGTTTACTTGCAATTTATTTCAAAATACTAAATTTATAATATAGGTAGTATAAAAAATATTTTCTATACTAAATTATCTCGAAAATAGTAATTTGATAATTTTTAAATTTTTCTATAATTGTAAAAGGACATTTTCTACCAATTTTTTTTTTTTTTAATTTAGAACATACTAGTATAAATATCTATAAGTTAAGTATAATAACAATAAAAATTACGAGTTGTTTCTAACTAATAGTTCGACAACAAAATACCATTCGAGTAAAATATGTTGAAAAATATACGAAAATACTATTATGTGGTTATAAAATATAAATATTCGGGTTCACAAAATTCGTAAATACGATTTTCAAGTTATCAAACGTTCGTATTATATCTTTCGTATATCGTATTAGATAGGTATAGTCTAATTTTTTGAATACGAAATTCGTTTTACGAAAATGGGAATATTACAAACTTTTGTATTGAGCAAAATAAGTTTTAATTTAAAATGTAATGATCAGAACTTAAATTTACTTCTTTGTTCTCTGGTAGCAAATTTATTTTTGAAAAAAAAAAAGCAACAATTAAATGTATAAGTAAGACCTTTCATGTATTTTAGAAAATGAAATTGATTTAAAATTAACCACACAGATATTGCATATATTTTAGAACCAATTTGAACCTAAAGTAAAATTAATTTCAAACCTTTAGTGAAAATAAAAAAATACAGGACCTAAACAAATTTTTTTAGTATATGTATAAAATTAACCACACAGATATTGCATATATTTTAGAACCAATTTGAACCTAAAGTAAAATTAATTTCAAACCTTTAGTGAAAATAAAAAAATACAGGACCTAAACAAATTTTTTTAGTATATGTACTGACGAATATTTACTATTACACATTTTTTTCGAAAAATATCAAACCCAAAGATACTTATAATAAAAAAGTAATATAAATCAACAGAATTGACTGAAATGTTATACCTTTTGAAAACGAACGTTTTAAAAATTGTAAATTTAAATCAGTTTAAAAAAAATATTTTTCTTTTCTAGTTTTTATAATGATAATTATTAAGGGGGTGTTTCATTCATCTAACAATACTGGAACTAGCCAGTAAGTATTTTAGACTACGTATTTCAGTTCTAATTAATTCTATTTAGATGCTGCAAAAAACGTCTGTTAGTTATAAAAATCAATTCACAAAAATGGGTTCAAAATGGTATTAAAGCTAATAAAAATGTAAATTAACGAATTGAATTTTTTATATCATACTGGTTGAACTGTGGAACATTCGCCGGTTAAGTATTAAAAAAATATTTCCTTCCTCTTCATTTAAATAT
Source organism: Argyra leucocephala (assembly GCA_963942445.1). Lineage (NCBI taxonomy): Eukaryota > Metazoa > Arthropoda > Insecta > Diptera > Dolichopodidae > Argyra > Argyra leucocephala. The sequence goes on from OZ012677.1 coordinate 44,212,957, forward strand.
TTAACTCAAAACAAAGTTTTCTATTTAATAAAAACAAAACAATTAATTTATCTTAGCATATCGTGATCGTCCAATTCAAGCATAACATTTTTGTTGCAGAGGATATTTTTTTTTATTCTAATCTCCTTGTTGTTACCTTAATGGATTAACAGATGTACAACTGTCCATTCTGGTTTTTGCAAACAATATAAATACCCTGTGGAGATGAAGAATGGTAGTTTTGTAATTTTAACACCAATTGAAGAAATAGTCAATATTGCCTTGATGTGTAATTCTCTATAAAATCTTACCTCTGCTGTTTTTTTTATGTTTAGCGAACCTAGTGAATTTTTAAAAGTAGCTAATTTTACCACCATGACAACAATAGGAATAGGAATTTTTTTGCTTGTCAATATTTTGCGTATTCTGTTAAAAAAAATGTTAATTTGAACTTGGAAATGTGCCTGCATTAGTCAATTAGAAATATTTTGAGGTGACTAATTCAAAAACACAAACCAGGGAAATTTTAAAGTTTTTAATAAGTAGATACTTAATTTATTGGGTAATTTCAATTGTATTGATGACTTTAAAAAAATACTTCTAATTTGGAAAGGCTTCATATTTTATTGATTTTATGATGTTTTTCTGTTATTCAGGTGGTCTTATGTGGTTCTTTTACTAAATAAATATATAGTTTTCATGGGTTTAGAACTTGAATATGTTTTTCTACAAATGATTTATTTAAATGGGCACAAAAAATACTACTTTATGATTTCTTAATTGGTAATTTTTGCGGCAATATTTGCAAAAAGTTTAGCATATAAATTTTTGGGTTCTTGTAACTGCTTTTTGCTTCAATTCACCAAGATGGAAACTTTTACAGACATTAATAGCGTATTAATGTATTAGATAGCGTGCCTGGAATATTTTAGAGTAGATCATCTAATCAATAATTAGATGAAAGGTTAAAGAATTTTATAGATTCTCTAGAAGGAAAGTTTTTTAAGGCCGTTATGTTAGAATAAAAATTATTGCTTTCTTTGGAAAATTTATTCGAATCATGAAAATTTTAAGAAGCAAGTCATTTATTTATTTAATTATTTAATTATCAAAACAAAAATTAGAATAAATAAAACTTAAATTTAAAGAGTTTATAGTAACATTTACGAATTTGAACATGATTACAGTTATTTTTCTAAAAGGACTAAACTGCTTGAAGTGATTAACCTTTTTTCTATTACAATTTTATCTCTAAGATGTTTTTTTTACATGGTCCATTCTGGCTCGGACCGCTTCATATATAACATTGTATTATTAGTTTCTGTTCTGATATGTATATCTTAGGTTTTGATTCTATAATTGGGATAAGATGGAAAAGCTCAAAAATTTATTTCAAATCTTTATTTCAAATTCTCTATCAAAAAATTTATACAAAACTTTACTTCACTGCCGTAATCAATTTTTCTTGTAATTTCGCTCCAACCTATTTTTTAAATGTCAAATACAAAAATATTTTATATTCTAATTTTCTTTTTGTCTGAAGCCTTTTATAACAACAAGAATAATAATGAAAAAACAGTCTTCATTATGAATGAAATAATGAGAATATATAGAATATAAATGAATTTTTTTAATGTATTATGGAAGTATGTAGTTGTAGAGGTAAAACTAAAACGTAGTGACAAAATAATATTAATGCATTATGATGAGAAATGATACATATTTACTTTACATTGTTGTTGGTGTTTTTACTCGTAATGTGCATACTATTTTAAACTACATCCAAACTTTACTAGATTAGCATTCGCATTATACTAGTATTATAATACGATTGTTTTTACCAATTATATTCTTTCACCCATAATATCTCATTAGGATATCAGTATAGAAACGAAGATGTTCTGTCCATGTCTATTACCAATATTCGTTAGTAATTAATATCCTAGCAGTCTAGCATCACTACTAACTAAATTAAGCGATAACAAAAATGATTTAATTTTTGGAAAACTCGATTATAAGTCAAGTCGTAATACCTTTAAAAGATGATGTTATTAACAAATACATTTTTGAAAAATAAAACCCACTCTAATTGCCCAGGGATTTCTCTAGTCACGTATTAATTTAAATTCTTTAAAATAAACCACAAATAAATTAATCAAAAAACTAATAGAGATATCTTTTGTTTGAAAAATGTTTTTTACCACAACACTGTTTTTTTATAAAAAAAAATAAATTAAAATTAAAACTAATAAAGTATTATAATAAGTAGTACTAAATTAATTTAAATCTTGAAAACAGAGATTTAATTTAAAATGTATAAAAAAACAAAAACAAAAAAAAAAAATCTCTTTAAAATGTAATCATCAAAAATTCTGAAATCTTTTAACATCAATAAAATCCTTTTATTCTGATTCTTATTCGAATAAAACAATAAAATGAATACCTAACCACACAAATCACTACAAAAGGCCCAAAGAATTTCAAAATTGTTTTTTTTTTTTTTTTTTTTTTTGTATTTCTTACAATAAAAATTATTTTTAAGGTAAAAACAACTATTAATCTATGTCAGGAAGATATTATTATCCTAAAATAACAAATAATAAAAAATAAAACAAAAAAGAAAATAAAATCTAAGAAAAATATGTCCTTGATTTCTCCGAAAAATATATCTACTAAAAACATAGAAAAAAAAACAAAACAATCTAAAAAAACAAATAAACAAACAAATAATTTTCCATTGTCTTATACTAGTAGATGTTTTCTTTGTATTGAACACAAAAAAAAACATTAAGCATTCTTTCTAAAAAAAAAAAAAAAATCCTTCAGAATAAAACAAAATAAAATTTCGTTCTATTGTTTAACTGGAGTCGAGTTTTTTATGTTTTTTATTTTCTTTTATATAAAATACACATCATAAAATTAAAAACAAAAAAAAATGTCCTTTTTCAGCAAAATATAAAACAAAAACCCAAAATGAAAAACATGAAAAATATAAGAAATGTTAAACCTTACCTTTAGAATTCGTCCTTAAAAATTCTTATGACATTCTATGTAGGCTATTTTTTATTTATACTTAGAAATAACGAATAATAATATAGCCTTCGAACTCTTCATAATTCCACATCCTTATATCTTATTTATATTGTTATTTATTTGTTATTTTATAAAAACAAATTTTGACTTCCTAATTTTACTCAAAAAAAAAAAACAAAAACCAATGTAGGTACAAATACATCCTTTCTGATGTCATCCAATATTAAATATGGTATTTTATACAAGAAGGATAATATTTTCTGTCATATGAAACAACACCAAGTAAAAAAAAAATATGCTTAGTGGTTCAAAAACAAAAAAAAAATCATTCATATAGGTTGAATATTAAAATAAATCAACCATATTAACTAAGTATACACTCACATGAACGTATGTGTATTGGTCTGTTTAAGTGTAATTGGTGTATATATCAGAAATGCATGATCGAACACAAAATAGTTGGAAAGAAATACCAATTTGGTAATTGGACACCTGTATTCTTGTATGTAATACACGTCACATAAACTGTTAAAAGATTGTGTTTTTCTTTCTACATATACAAATTTACAAATTTAAGATACGTTTACATTGAAATACCATAGGGTGGTTTATGTATAGAATATCTTTGTATCATTATTACTGTCCTGTAATTTCTTCAGTTTTTTTTTTTTCTGCATAGCCAAAACACTAGGTGGGGACCTTTTATACTGATTGGTACGTTTGGCTAGGGTGGGAAAGGAAAATTAGGAAAGGAGGATGGTAAAAGGAAAGGAGGACAATTACGAGCGAAGGTGTTAGTGTTCGTCTTGATGGAATTTGGTTCCACATTCGGGATGTTGAAGTTATAAACGAATTTCCATAACTCATAACGAATTTCCACTGAGCATGTGCCGATGCCTACGAAATATCTATAAAAAAGTGAAAGAGCTCCGATTATACGACGATGTCTAACAAGAGCAAGATGACCTATCACATTTGGGTCATTGATTAGACGAATAGCCCATTTTTGGACTTTATCCAAATGTTTTAACGCAATACTAGAAGCGTCAGCCCATATGTGAGAATTGTACTCCATTTTATATAATATACTTAAGCTTTCAAACCGCTGAAGTTTAACTTCCTGAAACAAAAGAGTAGGATCAAAATTGGAAATTTTTCGGGAGATTTTACAGCTCTGAGTTTTAGAAGTGTTAAACTCGACTCCATTACCAACCAATTACCAACCATTAACCAATTAGCTATTGCGACCAAATCATGGCTGAGGGAACTGGCCATGAAGTCTCTTTTGGTTAACACAGCGTTGGATGTAGCTTCAGATTTCTTATGAAAATCGTAGAAGGCTACTAGAGTGCTGTCGTCTGCAAAGCTGTGGATTGGATTGAAAGTGATTTGGAGCATTGCTGGACAGTTGGACATTGTTTAGCAAAAGTTTTTGATAACCTTTTTTTATTTAAATTAACAATTATTTCCCAATTTCAATTAAATTTTAAATTATTTTTATATAAACTTATATTTTTATATAAACTTATTTAAATATAAACTTCATTCCTATTTTGCAAATCCAACCGGAAAACAGCTTACTAGCCAAATCTTAAATATGCATGACATTTCAATACGAGATTTATAACTGTCAAACAAAGCACATTTCATACACATGTAGCAAAGTTTGTTTGTACACGAAATGGGTTTACACATTTGGTAGAAACTAAATTAATAGAATTACAATAAATAGTAAAAAATCTTTAAAAATTTATAACAACAAAAAACAAAACATTATTTGCCAACACGAAATAAGTGCAAGAGGTTTGGCTTACCAGACATATAGTGCAACGATAACATGCATAGATAAATATAATGCACTTATATATGACTTAAAATATACATATCTTCATTTAATGATATTTGTTTTGGGTCTGTTTTATATTGGAATCGTGTATATTTACAACGATTCAAGTTTTTCATTTCTGCTATGGGAATGACCTACCCGATGCATGAAAATAACGTACTTGAAGGAATATGGTGGGTAAATTTATTAAAGAAATATTTTGAAATTCACAATTTAACATTATTTTTTAATCAAAACATGTCAAATCAAAAAATGATCGCAGTCATTTGTTTTAATATTATTATAATAGCTTATTTTTATTTTAGCATAAACTACGGCAAAAAAAAACTTGTCATTATTAATTTTTCCATGTCATTTTCTAAATAACCCTGTACAGGAAAAATTTTGAAAAATGATAATATCTTCAAGAGCATTTATCTATATCATTTTATTAAATATATAATATAACCCCTGGTCAACTTCGTTTAAAATTAGAAACGGTTAAGGATATTTTAATAATGTATAACTAAAATTAAATCTGAAATGTATAAATTATTTGGTTATTAGTTTACAAAATTGAAAATAGAGGAAAAAAAATGATAACATATCTATTTTGTGAAATATAATAGATTTATTTCTCAAATTTAACAGACTTTAATGGAATCAATTAGAAAGTCAATTTTTGTTACATATATTTTACGTTATGAATTTTAGGTGAAATCAATTAATCATCTATTACCAGAATTAGAAGAAGATATCATTATACATATTATAGTTTCCGTCATATATCTGTCTGTAAATCGGAGCAACGGAACGCTCGAATACATATACAAATTAAATGGTTTTGTTTTGTTTTCTTGCCTACCATGCTCAACCTTTGCATGAAAAAGAAAAATATATTTTTAATTTAATATTTATTAGTCTTATTCGCAAATAAGAAGAAAAATAAAAAAAATTTATTCAAATACGATTTTCAACGTATTTATGCACGTGCATTATTTCTTTATATGCATTTTTATTTGTATTGAAGTGTTTGAAGTATTTTGCTAGTATAATGAAAAGTAGGTATATTTATAAATTTTCAGCAAAGAATATATTTTTTGGTTTTGTTAATTTTATCCGTTTTTATTTATCAATCATGTATAAATATGTAGTTATATATGTGCATGTACATATCTCATCTCATATAATAAATAAATAAACAAACAATCTATAAAAAATGGATTGTTGCCTGTTTTTATTTCTTCAAAAATTAAAATATTAAAGTTGAAATCAACGAAATTTTGAGAAAAAAAAACAAAACGGTATTCCATAGACAGTTCACAGTTTGTAATGCATAACTAATAATCTTATTCCTTTACTACTGTTATTTTTAGGATTTTCGCTAGATATCATAAGGTTTAAAAATTTATATAAACAAATCTAATATGGATACTATAACGACATTTAAATTCTGACAATGTGTTCTAATCAAATAAAATTAATTTTTAAAAAATAAAAGTAATACAAAAAAGTTAATTAGTATTTTATCTTAAATTCAAAATAAAACTCTAATGAGAGAAAATAAAAGTTGGGATTTATTTTGCTTGCGTCATTTATGAAGCCAGTTATTATTAAATAGAATTGTTCACTTAATGTTTTTTTTATAATTATTTTTTAATAAAAGCGTTAGGTTATTATCTTTAGTATTTAATTTTGTTATTTGTTTAATTTGACCTTCAAAGAATTTTCATTAGGTAAAACCTATTCCGTATATCAATAAAAACTACAAAGTAACTTTATCATTTTAATATGATATGGAAAATAAATTTCATAGTAAGAACACTGGCACCGTGTTGATATTATAAATGTTGTTTCATTATAAACTTCAAAAATCAATATACATTTTTTTCACGAAGTACCAATTTAAATTAAAAACCTATACACAAATCCAAAAATGAGTGATATAAACATACTTTAGAATATCTGGGCCATATAAAGTTTGAAGATCAAGCAAACTAAGTAGAATACGATAAATTTTGAAATTATAATATAAAAACAAGGAAAGCATAAATACAAAATGCCGGAAGCAAAAACTTATGTAGTACATTCATAACATTTAGAAAGTTAGCATGAATCCTTAGAATCTTAATTATATGTACAAAAATTTCATATCTTAACTGAATCATTTGAACATTTGAACATTTAAAAACAAATGCAATACTTTATTTTTCATTGTTCAAATGTGAAATCATATATTAACAAATTTATGACTAAACATAAACGTTCAATTCACTTTACATTTTTTTTATATTTTAATTCTAAAGGACAATTTTACTACTGTATAACACTATGCAATAATGCTTAAGTTATAAGATATAAGTATTAAGATATAATTGTGTGTGGTCAGTGTTATAATGTATTACATATTATGCTATAATAGTATCAATTATATTTAATCTGTAAATTCGATACAAATATCTGAACCATTTGAAAGCCAAAATTCTTTTAAATGATAGATATTGAAAATGAGACATGGCGAAATCAAATATTTTTTTTAATTGCCAATTAGAAGTGTTAAGGTGGTTTTCCTCTTGATGGACGAACGTCCGGACAATTTTTTTTTACACTATAATTGAAACACAAATACAATCAAAGAAAATTTTATGATTTCCTCTCAATGCGCGAAGGACTGACATTTGTTATATAGTCAAAAAAGGTTGACGTTTGAAAATATGTTTACATGCGTTGATATTACCTTTATTAAAAAAATTAAAAATTTTGTTAAGAGTTTTGTAAGAGTTAATAATGGATAATAACATTGTAATATCGAAAAAAATAAAATATAGCGATTTTCTTTTATCTTAAAATATAAATAATTTGTTAGAAACAAAATAATCTTATACTAAAAACAAAAAAAATACACTTCATATCTTTTTCTTAAAAAACATTTGAAATTCTATATGTGAATGCGTTCATTCACAAATCGAGATAGCAATAAATATTTATCAAATAATTATATATCTATCCTTTTCTTTTTCTTCGTCCTTCAGCCAAAAGTTAAAAATATTTTAACTAAGAAATTGGATGAAGAAAATGCCCGGAGAGGATTTTTTGTGTATGAGTTGGTAAAATAAAATTTTTTGATTGGTTAAAAAATTTGTCCGGACGTTCGTCGATCAAGAGGAAAACCACCATCAATTCAATATTTCACTCAATGTTTAAATTATTTTAAAGCGGTAAAAACATATGCGACTTTTATTGTCAAATACAACACAATTATAGCGAAACGAAAAATAAAAAAAACAAACAAAACAGAAAAGCAAATGGCGAAATTTCAAAATGAAAAAATTATTTCGAATAATTTGTTAATTTATTTGTAGCATCATCAGATCCATCGCTAATAAATCTAAAATTACCTATGTATATAATAAAAAAAATTAAGAAGTATAAATTGTAGAACATTATAAAAGTTTAAAAAAAAAAGCAGAACAATAATATTCTAATCTCAGATTTCAGAAAATTTTTTTTGTTTTTATTTTTAATGTTTAAAAAAGTTGTCAGAAATGTCAAATCCAACTACCAGCGAAAAAAATAGAAAATAGCCTTATTTCGACGACAACGAATTTGTGGTTACAATTGTGGTAGCAATTGTAGTTACAATTGTGAGCATATACATAAGAGCGTATGTATTTTAAATTTTTCGTCGCGAATTTTTCGTCGGTAGTTCTAATTATGTTTACCAGTTTAAGATATAAAAATTTTAATTTTTCAAATTGCAATTTAAATTTCATTTTAATTTTAACCTCATAAGTAGTAAATGATTACGAAAGATATTTTTGTTTATGGTAAATCAATAAAAAACATAATGTTCAGGATAAAAGATGAAATGATAGAAAATAATTAATAACGAAATATTAAGTACGATTTTTATCAAAAGAGCGAGCGTATAACAATAATATATTAATTAATAAAAATTTAGAATACATTTTTAAAGATTATATTTTTAACCTAATTATAATTAATTGTTATTTGAAATACTATCCAATATTACATATTAGTAATAATAAGTATGTAATAATGATTTTTTACTCATTAGTAGATTTTATTCTCATTAGTAGTAGAAATTATTTTTATATAAATGAGAAGAAATTTTTAGAATAAAATTATTTATTAACTTGCACTTGTTATTAATTCACGAGAGCATACAAACCTGCATTCAAATATATTATGAAATATATCATATAAAACATCTTTTAGATTAATGACGCATATAATCCTGCATTATATAAATAATATTATTGATTAGAGATCGGTATTTGCTGCCTTCAAAATTGGTAATATTTTGCCCATCCATGATTAGTTAGGCTCGAATTCATTATCTACGTACAAGATATCTCAGTACTCAGTAATATGTTTTAAATATATTACAATATATTAAATGGTAAAAAAAATTCAACTACATTACAAAACTACTAAGCAATAGTTTATCCTAAAACATCAAATCAATTTTACTTTAAAATACCTAACGAATGAAGAAATACATAAGAAGATTTTTATCCGTAAAAATTTGAGGCATTTTCCTCAAACTTTATGCCAAAAAAACTATTAATAAATTTTCTGTTCACGTTCGGCCATTTCTTCTATATTTATATATATATATATTTCTTTATATGAATATTTATTTTATAAATAAATTAAAATATATAAAATTTCAAAATATAACAAAACCTAAAATATGAGTTATATATTAATCATTATATACATATAAAAGATATGTATTTTTTTTTAGTAAACTAATCTCTTGAGCCCAGAAAATTTATTTTAGAAATAAACAAAATATAACTATTTTTAAAATTATTCATAAAAAGAAAAAAAACTATCACGTATTTGTTTTTTTTTTTAGTTTTTTTTTTGTTTTTCATTTTAGTGAATTACTAAGATGAAAAACAGAGCTAATATTATTCTCATAAATTGCAAAAATTCATCATTTCACCACCACATAAGGAGATTAAATCACTAAATTTAAATGAAATTTTTTGATCATAGCAGAAAACAAATAAATTTAGGATTCACGGAAATAAATCGTAATGCAAAAATGAAAATGAGTAAAACCATCAGCTTATTACAAACAAGGGAATATCCTTTCAACATGAAGTCTGGAGAAAATTAAAGAGAATTACAAAAATAACAAAGTAAATTGTAAGAATAAAATAATTTGAAACAACACAAACTCTAACAGAAATTATATATAAATTAGTTATATCAATTAATAAGTCCTAATTAATTGCATAAAAATATTAATTAATTGTTTTTAAAAACTTTTCTTCCAATTTCTTTTAGTTAGGTTTTATTCGAAATAAAAATAATAAACTTATAGATTACCTTCCCATAATTTGCTCGTGGCGTTGGGTTTAATTTCATTATAAAATTGTTTTATTGATTCTATACACATTTTATTTATTAAAATGAAAATTTCAATTGTTTCAATTATTTTTAAACAAAATAAAATAAGTAACAGAAGCATTATGTTTCCAATTTCTCAAAATTAAATCTCTCTCACTTATTATCATACTTAAAAAAAAACTTTGAAATAAATTTTTATAAAACTTATTTTAAAAACTTCTTAAGACATTTCCTTATAAAAGCAAAAAAAAAAAATTTTTTTATATGAATATATCTAGAACGTGATGCAATCTCTAAATTTTTTTCTTCCAAAGTCTACGTGATTAAAATTTTAATAATGTCCTTGACCTTGGAGTAAACTCCAAATGAATTTTTTTTTTTAATTTATTAAAAACCATTAATTAAATAAAAATATTATCTACTGGTTATTTGTGATCATCTCAAAAGAAAATGTATATATATATATATATATATATATATAGGGAGGGGTCCTGTTCGCAAAATCTGTATATCAAACTCTTATTTCGCCTAATGCATAACTTCCTATTTCACAAATTGCATTTTAGCAAAATTACCATATTGCAAATAGTTTATTAATCAAATAGGAACTAATTAGCAACTAATGCTGTTCACAAAATAGCACTTAACAATTAATAACAATTGCACTACAAGTAATAATTATTTTAATTCATTATTATTGATAATGCAAAAACGAGTTTAAGCTTTCTTTTCTAATTTGTTATTTTGGGTTGATTGATGGCATTTCATAAGTCCTATTGAGACTTATGTGAGTTCTAAAATAATTCAAAATTCCTATTGGAGTTATGTCTAACTTTCACTGCTTTCACCCAATAATATCAAAAATCAAAAATCCCAAAACAACTGAGTCATAAGTCCCAGAATGCCAGGCGATTTTGTTTTTGTATCCAACAACGGTTACACATAAACTTGATGTAGGTAAACATTCTGTAAAAGGGCGTAGAATCTTGAAATATTTTTAATTATAATAATTTTAAATTAATATAATTTATATTAATTATTACAAATTAGAAATACAATTTTTTCTTATTTGAACTAAAATATTCATTTATTTTTTAATCTTTATTTAATATAATTTTACTATTCTTAACAACTAATTTATAAAATTTTATATTGTTTTTTTTAAATTATTTTAACACAAGTCCCATTGGCAATTATGACTCACTTAACTGAGGCAAAGCTTCCATGAGATTTTTTACTCTTTTTGATGGAACATAAGTCCCATGGGTCTTATAATTCTGGGACTTATGGCCTACCAAATAGTTTTTTCCTATTTATCATAATACATTCTTGTTTGTTTGCAATAGGATGTTTATTTTTATTTTTATTGATAAATATATAATATTAAATTAATAAAATTATTTTAATAAATAAAATAAAACACTTGTTAATATTTCACTGATTAAGAAAATATATACAGATTTTCTTATATATTTTATTTTAATTTAATATTTTAATAAAAATAAAAAATAAAAATATGAGCCGACATGTTTCGTCCTTTTAAGACATTATCAAGACTTGTCTTGTTGTCTTGAGTAGAACCTTGTAAATGTTCTGTTCGTTGTATGACAAAATTGTATGAATCGGGTAAACACGTCTTGCAACACGAATGTAAAAAACATAACCACAATTTAATTTATTTCAAATAAAATATTTGACAAACATATATTTTGCAAATATAGTACATATCTAATATTTTGCGCAAAAACTTTTCTAAATTTCAAATACTATATTTGCACAATATAATATATATGTCTCAAATATATTTTTGCGAAGTGTCTCATTATGCCAAACAACCATTTGTAAAATGGTCAAATATGTCAAATGGAAAGTTGTAAAATGTCCTTTTTGTCAAAAGATATTAGGTAAAATGTCATTTCGCAATTCAAGATTCGGCTAATTATATATAAACCACATATATATATATATCTAAAGACAAACAAATACTTAGTCCATCCCGTAATACATATGAAAGTACTTTTATATAATCATATACTCTAAAGTAATTTAATTTGATAAGAAATTAAATTCATTTTTCCAATTTACCATATCCTTGGTCAATTAAATTCTCTCATAAAATTTTCACTTGTTTTTTTTCCCCTATTTTTAGAAAGAAATATAGAATACATGCTCGTAACAGAAGTTAAAAATCATAATTTAATAAAAAAAAATAAAAAAAGTTGTAAATCTGCATATGACACACAGAGAAAAATTTTTAACATGACTTATGCATAAAGACAACATCATCTAAAGAGACAACATCTACTGTACCGAGAGGAATTTAATAAAATTAATTAAAAAATGTAAAGACTAAAATTTAATTTGATTTTTAATAAAATGAGGAAATTTTGTTTTGAGAAAAGTTTATCGTTTTTTTATTCAAATAAAATCTGTATAGAAATTATTTAATAAATTTCCATTATTACACATACTATGTATACAAGAAAATACATTGGAGGAAATTCAATTTTTTTCTTGTATTTTTGGAACAAAAAAAACACTTCAAACAAATTATGTTATTTCCAAGCTTAATAACCTTTTGAAAAATGTACTCTAAAATTTAATATTTCTTAAATTTATCGATTTATTTGGTCAGCTGTTATCTATGTATTATTATTTTAATAATGCGGCGTACCTTAATATATGTAAATTCTTTGTATATTTTAACAAAAAAAAAACAATTTTTATTTTGTTATCTCGTTTTTTAAAATAATCCTCTTTATTCTAACCTACTACCTAATTATAACCAACATACAACTATCCTAATATATCTTATATTTACCCTAACTATATCCTTACATACTAATACTAGATATGTTTTTATGAGTTTACTCAGTATTCTATTCTAGTAACCATTACTTATCAGCGCTTAATAACACTTTAATTGTTATACACATAATGGAACCTTAATATTTCCCTATTGTCTCCAATTTGTACCATAAATATATTTGTTAATTTCTGTTTGGGCTAATTTTTAATTTTTTATTTATTGGTGCAATATGCATAAAAAATTAGTTTTCAATTTGTTTGATACATATTTCACCTAGCACTAAAAGAGTACAATTAAAATTATTAGAAATTTTACTTAGTGAGATCTTAGTTTACTGTAAGTAGAAACTATGGAACTCTAATTGTTATTCTTTTCTGCTCAACAAGAGCTAAGACAATAGAAAATATTGCACTGGAAATTTTTTCAATGTCATAGTATTTTTTTATTTACATTTTTTTTTTGATTGGGTTTTCTATGAAAACGGTATCTCTTCAGGTCCAATATACTTCCCCGTTTATTATGTCTATGTCGTTGATGAACGCTATTATTGTTTTGATGTTCATGTGTACCATATGTATTCCTGAAAATATTTATGTCTGCAAGCTATGGCGTCATAGACAAATGGAATATGGGAGGAGCATGCGTCTTCTTCTAAGCAGAGTCTGCCCATGTTCGATCTGCCAATCTTAAACAAATGTTTATGTTTAAATGGTTTTAATCCTATATTTGTAATTCATTTTTTGAACAAAAGCTTAATTTTTTGAACAAAAGCTAAACGGATAATTTAACAACGTTTATTGATATTGCTGGTGTGTCATATTGTTGTAATAGTCCTTCAAAGTTAATCTCTTATATTAATATAAATTTAAGTATTTTTGGAAATTAGTTCTCTAAACATATTTTAATTCTTAGCAATAAAACTAAACTAATATTTTTTAGCCTAAACCAAAACTATTTTTCTGATTTAAATTTTATTTCCTGTGCGTGCAATTAATAACAGTTTTTAAATAAAATTTAAAAGATTTAAAAAACAACGAGAAGGTTTTCATGAGCATTCATTCGTCCATTATTTGTTGTTTTATTGCAAGGTGACATAACTTTTGAAGAATATGAGTTTTGTTTATGTCAAAAAAATATTGTATTTTATTAATTATTTTTTGCAGAGTTGTCCCAAAAATATCTTTTCCTAATTTTAGGTTTTGGTCAGTAGAACAAAATTTATTTCGTTTCGTTTGACACAATTTTTTTATAAAATTCTATCCATCTAATGATTTTTAATAATTAGTCACTTTAATACTTAAAAAAAAGTCAGACTTCAAAAGTTTAATCAAATAGTTTCTAATATTTCAAATATTTGAGAAGGGTCTGCCATGTCACTTCTGTTCATCCTTATATGTATATTCTCAGAAAAAATATTTGATACTTCGATTAAAACATGCAAAACGTTTGTTAGCAAATATTATAAAGATATTCTACCAGATCCGTTTTTAACCTAGCTACTTCAATTTAAGCCAACATTTTTAAGGGTTCCAAAAATTGTGAGTTTTTCAATTATACAAGATATTTTAGTGACAATTAAACCAAATTAATGAAAATATAAGCATTGTTATGTTATGATAATATTATTTTACATTTATTTTTCATCAGTACAGAATTTTTAACAATATATCAAAATTGATTGAACTGATCATTGTCTTCCTCAGGTTTTGCTGTAAATTTCTCATTTTATCCAAATTTTAATATTAAGTTTATTAAATATTTGTTTCTTTATTGTTGTTTATATAATTCTTAAGTTTTTAGTAAATTGAGAAATCAATTTACCAATTGTATTAGCAATTTTTTACTTTATAGTCCAACAGCAATGATTCTGTCCTTGATTACGTCTATATCTATAGGTTTGTTTATAAAAGGCATAATAATAATTTTTTTCACTAAAAGTAGTAGAATGTGAATCAAAAAATTTAAATTAGTAACTTCTAACTAGAAAATAAAAATATCTATGTTATATGAAGACGACAAAAAAAAAACAGAAATATTTTATGTTTTGTTCATTTCTCACATCGTTTTTGAAAAAAAATTAAAATAAAGCATTTAGTAAATTCCTTCACTGTATCCTACATATTGAGTTTGATAAATGAATTTGTGGTAAAATTTTTAAATTTTAATTAATTTATCAACTGTAATTGACTAATTGAAATAATAGTTTTTTTTCTATAGATTTTCATTTAAACACAAACCCAGTATGTAAATCAGTCTAAGTTTGGAAAATACGAGTTCGAAAAGTTTTACCAATTTAAATTTAGTTTAGAGTGCAATATGTGACTAAAAAAAACAATATTAAGATGTACATACACACAACACTTTCATAAATGTATTTAATTGAAATATATATATGTTTACAAATTTATGACAATTGCACTTGATTTAGTGTTAAAAAAAACTTATAAGACCAATCAGGAAATTACAATTAGTACAGCAAATAATACAATAGCCATATAATGTGTATGTCATTATGCCTATATTTATTTATTATCAAAAATCAAATTTCAAACCTTTAAATTTTGCCTATTTCCAGGAAGGTACTCAAAGACAAATTAATTAAAAAAAAAAAACGAATTAATAAAATAAAAAATCTATGGGCAGTGGTAATCGAAAATTATTATGCTATGTTAAATAAAAAAATTGGAGCTTATTCATCTTAAGAATCCATATTAAATTAGTATACCAATATATACCGTCATTCACCATTCAGATAATAAATGTAGCTGTTCCATAATGTTTTGTCACTTAAAACAAATTTTGAAAAGATTTTTTTAAAAAAGTTAATTTAACAAAACTTTTTTAAGTATAAATACAATTTGTTTATACAAATGATAATTTCATTTTTACTGTTTAATTATATTCTAAATTCATTAAGTATATTTAAAATACCTCAGATGTTTCAATGATATTTCTGCACACATTTCTGTATCTCGTTTATTTTATTTTACTAAAATTTTTGTCATCGACGATGTCAGTGGTTTTACTAACTCTCCTGGAGGATGAAACATTTCATAATGAATGTAGCAAGCTTGTTTGCAAGCCTAACCACTAATAATTGGTACGGTACAGTCATGTATATATATATGGAATTCCATTGCTCCGAATGAATATCAGAATTTAACACCAACCATGCCTGATAGATTGCAAGCACTTATTAAGACTAATTTTTATGTAACTCAATATTAATAAGCTATTCTACAGCAAATTATGCTATTGTACCAATTGTTAATTGTTAATTTCTTTTTAAATAATTAAAAACAATATTATTGTTATTTGTTCCAATGTTCGTTCATTTCCCTTAGCTCCAGGTTTTTTAAGCTAAAAGAATATGCTTAAAAAAAAGTTTAATAGTAAAACGTCAGAAAATAGAAATACGTTTAATATTCGATCCAAAAATATATTTAGGAACAATATATAACTGCACCAATTAATAGTGGTTAGAGTCGTATTAATTTAGACGTCTGATTTGCTTATTCTAAAAATTAATCTGACTAAGAAATAATAAAATTCTTTTAGAAAATAGTTTTACTACAACAAAAATCCATCCTGGGCTTAAACGCTAATTTCATCTTAAATTCAAATTTAAAACCTTTTAAATAAATCTTAAAAATGATTTTTGGTTTTTTTGAAAAATAAGTAATTTAGTTACAAATCCTATTAAATAAACAATGTTCATACCTATTACTGATATTGCCTATTATGTGAATACATATTATATTTATATAGCTTCAACAAAGTTTACAAGTCACGAAAATGAAAAATATTTAAATAAATGTTAGGATTTGATAGTACAAAGTTTCATTCAAAATATTTCAACTCTAAGTTTAAACTGCAATGCGCCAAAAATAAATTCGAATTAAATTTAAGTCATATAAAAAAAAAACCGTAGATTAAAATAATAACAAATTTACCCTGAAAATCTAAAATTTTTTTTTGCAAATAATGTTACATAAATCACAAATAATATTTTTTTTTGTTAAAATATTTTTAAATAAAACTTTTAAATAAAACATTAAAACAATATTAATTTTTAAGGAACAAAAAAAATATCCTAAGATTATCACAATAACTTTGAGGATATTTAATAGAAAAAAAAAATTTAAATCTTCAATTTAATAAGGGAAACGTTAACGGAATAACATTTTCAAAAAATAAAACTTTTTGTCTACATCTTAAAAATAAAAAGGATATAAAAATTTAGATAATAAAATTAGAAAACATTTTTTTTTTTTTTTTTTTTAAATAACATTAGCAGTAATATTTTTCCATTTTTCTACCCAGATTTAAAATTTTCCATTCGTAGATAGGAAACGAACAAAAAAGTCTAAGGTTGAACTGGATATCATAAGATAATAGTATTTAGATATCTTAATTAATTCTCAAATCAACTTAATCCCTCTGCAAATCGTCTAATATTATAGAACTTTTATTACAATGAATAATAAAAGTGAAGGAATTTTTTGTAGTGAACATTTTGTAAACGAAGATTAAAAACCATTTCATTGGAGAGGATGAAATCATTAAAATTATACTTTTCTAATTCTATAGCCCGAGAGGAAAAGAGATAGTATATAGTCATACATTTGCCATAAATCTGTAAACTATAAACTCCTTATATCAAGATGGAGTAAACAACATCTGTGAGTTATAAAAATTGAACAAAAAATTTTGATTCTTATAAAAACAAGTTATTTCATGATACGTTATAGAATAATCAGAATAATCAGTTGTATAGATATTCGAACACTACAATATCTTCTGATCAGCCCCGATAGAGTTAGATGAATGAAACATGGGTTAGTCCCCAAATCCACAAAAAATGAAATACATAATGACTTTTGGCAAAAAACCAAATCCACAAAAAGCGATCCTTTTTTTTTTTTTTTTTGTTATTGTTCTTATTTATTGCAGTTTATTATGTCCAGTACTGCAAATTTTTACTACATAGTTTTAAAAGTGTCATGAGGTTATATTGAAAAAATTTAGCGGGAGTTTCGAACTGTAGCCCTCATAATTTTGAACGCTTTAAATAAAATGTAAATATTAGTATTCATTTTAAATATTTAGGTAAAACATTTTTCCACAATTCTTACCTAAATCATTTTTATGCGTAGCCGTTGTTGGATAGAAATAAAAATCCACAAAAAAAATCCATAAATTCAGAATCCATCAAATTGTGGCAAGATTTTTCCTAGAAAAAGGAGATATTTATATTTTGAATCCAACAGCGGCTACTCTTTTGATAAAATGTCATGATCCTGCCAGTAATTATTGTAATTTTTCCATTACCATTTTTTCGCGAGATTTTTAAAATGAGATTTATAAACGCACGAAATTTTGATTCGCGAGATTTCGATACGTCTCCGTTTGTTAAGCCACAAATTTGATAAAATATATTACAATAGATAAAAATATGTAGTTAAAATTTGCAATACCGTACAATAATAAGGTAAAATAAATAAAACCAATAACTACAAAAAGAGGATCGTTTTCATTTTGGACTCGCTATGGATTTTGTCTTTGTGAATGTGGAACGAAACACTATTTTTATAATTATTGAAATAAAAGTTACATTCTAAGTAATAATTAGTAAATACAAGGTTGATATAACACTATAACTATGTATCATTTTCAATAAATTGGATTTCGTTATTTTTTAAATAAATTTATGAAATTATTGAAATCAAAAATAGTTTTTATTTTTTTAATTTATTTACTTAAACTTATTAACTTTACTGTTTTTGTTTAACTTTGAAGAAATAGTTATATGAAATATAAACAATATACAACCAATTATAGTATTTCTGCCTAAGTCACTGTCAAGATTATAAAAAAAACAAAGGAAGGCTCCGCCACTGGTACTTCCACCATCTTTAATATATTGACAATATCTACAGTCTTCTATCCATTGGATCGTTGTTTCGGACAACTATCTCAAATTTTAAAATATTCGTAATAATTTCCGAACTATTCAGTTGTTATACATTCCTTTTCACTCTATACTGAATATGGAAGATTTGAACCAAACACACGTACATTTATAGATTTTTGATATAGAATATCGGCCTGCTCGGCTCCGTCAGTTTTTAAATTAACATTCATGATGACCATGTTTATTAGAAATTTTATTGTCTGAACTTTAGAAATTTTTTACAATCAAAACTCCAATCTACAAAGATATTTAATTTAATTACAGCAACCGACAATAAATAGAAAAAATATAAGAACATTCGGGACCAGAATCAGATGATAAAGGAAAAATCCTACAATTTCATTAAACATATTTTTTTTTAATTTGGTGTTAAAAACTTTAACTGTGTTTTGCGCACGATAGGTATTCATAAATAATAAAACTTTACTTTTTTTTAGCCATTATCACACACGATTTCATGTTAAATATCGGAAAAATTACAAATCATGTCTAATATCTAATTATTTCTCCATATCAATCGATATAAGTAAAATGAGGCCTATAAAAGATATACAATGCAAACATAGTCATGAGCTGCAGAGATCTTAAAAAAATTGATTATTTCAATATAACAATAATAATCTGTCTCAAATATTAGGTATGTCACGTTTCCGCGCATTTACCTTTATGTCCAGTATTCTGTTATGCTATTTTGAA
Organism: Argyra leucocephala; assembly: GCA_963942445.1. Taxonomy (NCBI): domain Eukaryota; kingdom Metazoa; phylum Arthropoda; class Insecta; order Diptera; family Dolichopodidae; genus Argyra; species Argyra leucocephala. The sequence goes on from OZ012677.1 coordinate 44,232,658, forward strand.
AGATATATGTACATATCAAAACTTAAATTTTTTATAAAATTAAATCTTACCTTCTTGTTAAACACCAAATCTCATACAGATATGTATATAGAAAATTTTTGGAAAGTAGGCATATTTAAATATTTTTTTTTTTTAATAAAACTTTTAAAAACTATTTTGAACGTCTTATGAACTTTACTGTCTAAAACAATATTCTTTTATTTAATTTAAAATACCGAAATACAATATATGCATGGGTAACAACACTGATTTCAAAAATCTCAGAAGAAAAGTGAAATAAGGGAAAAAAAAATCAAAAATTTCACATGTCACTCTCATTTATTCCTAATTTACCGTGTCAATAAGCGTAAGACAAAAAAGCAAAAAAACTAAAAAGGCCAACTTGAAAATGTTTAGGTCAATTAGATCTTCACCGATTAAATCGAATTTCTACACACACACACACACACACACACATAAAAGAAATTCACTCTCCGGTTCACATTAAATCACATTAGAATTTATAAGATAAATTTTATACACTCTACAAATTAAATTTTTGTATGAGCAGAAGACATACAATAGAACATCATTACAACTATAAGAAAAATGGTAGAAACAAAAAAAAAAAAACACGAAAAAAACAAAATCTTTTTTTAATGCTTCAAATTTATGTTTCAATCTTTGGTTGTATTAACTTCAGCAACATCAAAATAAAAAGTAAAAAACACTTGATATTTTAATTTGAAAGTACACGAAAACGCCTACACACACATACACATGCTTGTCACAAAGGACAAAAAAAAAATTAAAACTTTTTTTTTCTTCGTATCCTTATTAAATTATCCTTATAAGAAAAAACGAAAATTCGTCCCTATTATTATTTTGTTGTTTTTTTCGTTTTTTTTTTATTTCTTTTTTGCTATGTTTACAATAAGATTATATGCCAGGATATTTACTTCCTGTACATCTCAAGCAACCGTAATTTTATAAATTAACTCTCATCTTAGATCAGAAAATAAGAATGAGCCGAAATAAAGTATAAAATATAGTTATCAACTGTAGGATTTGAAAATAGCTACATATAAGATATACGCAAAATGAAATCGTTAAGTTTATGAAATTATATGTGACGTTGTAAAAAAATTTAAATTAGTTTGTTGGCGACAATGAAAGTGACATCAATATTTTGAAATTTAATTAAAAATAGTTGAAAAACATGAATTTATTTCGAACAGAAAACTCTGTTACGAATACATAAAGCCGAACACAAGAAAAATATAAATGGCAGATTTCTATTATTAAGAGTTTATTTGACTGAACAAATAATAAAACTACCAGGATGAGCAAATTTTCTAATTTATTATCAAACTCTAATGAAGAGATATTATAAGGTAGGGAGACGAAATTACTATAGTCTAGTTTCACTGTTATTAACACTGTTATAATTAACACTTGTGCCTTTTTGATGCCAGAACTCGAATGTCCATCAATCTGTTGTTTATGGTTGTTTTAGGCAATTCAGTACTACAGATTAATTTAGTATAAATAAATAAAATCTTCTTTAGTGCAGCAATAGAGGTTGATTGGAATGCCTCGCTTAGCAACTTAGCTTCCTATCTACCAGTGATACAGATCGCTTACCACGAAGAAACATTAACTTTATTTGAAAAACGCATCCAATACCACAATGACTTATCTTAGAACTATCTCTGTCAAACCTACTTTTATAAATCACCATTTTTTTCGTTTGAAATCAGATAAAAAAATATTTATTTATTTATTTATTTATTTTAACAGTTGATAAAAAAATAGTTAATCAATAATAATTTAGAAATTATTTAGAAGCTTTAGCTCCCTTGAGTTCAAAAAATGAAATAAATAAATAAATAAAATAAAAAATAAAATAATCTGTTGATTCGATGACCACTTCTGATATCATTTTCCTTCGTCTAAATTAAAAATAGAAAAAGAAAAATCTACATTCGTTTAGATACTACAAACGATGGATTAAATTACATTCCAAAAGCAATTTATAATAATAGAATTGAAAACCTTAAACCTTATTTTTTTATAAATAGAAAAATATTATTGATCCTTTCAAGGATATTCGAATAAAATAAATAATATAAAAAGAAAACTGTATTATTCTTCCAATTGTCTTAATTAAGAATTAAATTTCAATTAATGAATTGCAGAAAAGCAAAAATTCTGAAATTGCATATTAATTAATAAAACTAACTGGATTAGTTTTTTTTTCTGGTCTTTGCTAATCTTAAATTTTATTATTCAAAAATGATAATTGAATTTAATTCTTTATAGTAAAAATTACTAAAATAGAATATTACACAATATGGTCTTTACTCAATTAAGAATTCATTTTTCATTTCGATAATTTGACCTGTCAACCCTCACAGAAAATTAAAATTTTCCTTAATTGAATTTTTTTACTGCATAATTTTGCAACGATTATTAGAAAATAAGTACTTTTTTTAAGTATAATTTAACAGACGAAGTTTATGTATTCACTCCTACTATCCCTGCTTTCGGTTATGTCGTTAGCGCTGCAACTTTTAAAAAGTTAACTGTCATCATGCTTTGGTTATGCAATTGACAACAATTGACTATCATCATGCTTTCTGTTATGTGATATGGCAGTGGAATTTGAGCATATAAAGCAGAAAAAAAATGTGTTTATGATTAGCTGTTGATTGTTATTATTCAGTGTTAGTATGTTGTGAAAAACGGCAAAGAACATGAGATAATAGAACTACATTTTACTGTTTGCAATTTTTATTACATATCTTTATAAAAATTTTATTGAAAAAAAATTAAAATTCTGTTCACAAATTAAAAATTTATTTTCGATAATATTGAAAGTATGTATATGTCTATTTGACATTTGAATCAAAATTAATTGAAATTTGATTGATCATCAATTCAACAATACCGAAAGCATGTCTTTAACCCATAAAAATATTAAAGACATGTTGCACAGACGACCAAGGTTAAATGTGGACTGTTGCGCCATTGAAGAAGAAAAAGAACCAATTTTTCAAATCAAAATTCGTCATTCATCGTGATTGTGTTTTAGCGTAAAACTAGTGAATTCAGTTGAGTAGTGATACACTGATACTATATAATATACATATTTGATTAATTTTGTTTTAATCACTTTACACTTATACCTAGATTCTATTTTTATGTTAATATATACAACAAATTTACTTTGGTTGCTTTGTTTTCTATATTTCCGTTTTCTTTTTTGATATTTGTGTGCTCTTAGTCTTAGTAGCAAATAAAACACACACTTTGAATCAATTTTTAAATCAGATTAATTGATTTATTCTATTTTTCTTTTGTTTTTTTTTTTACTCATACATATTACTTCATATTTCATCTGCGCAATTTAAAAATTAAACAAAATATACAATAATTTTTCAACCAAATAAAAAATTAACAAATTTACCCCTAAATATATGCAAAATATGTTTTTTATGATTCAACTGCTTCAAAACTAAATTAAATTTCAAAAAATATATAATATACTATTTTAGAAAACGTTAAAGCTAAACAAAATTAATCATCTTCATATTTCACTTCAAGCAAGCCTTTTTTGAAATTCAAAGCCTCAAAATTTTTTTACAATTTATTATACATATAAAAAATTAGTATGTAAGCATACAATAATAATTATGAATGTACAAAAAACTCATTATTAAGCAATTAGAATTAACATAAGAATTTAAAATTAATTTAAATGTTAATAGTATCCATTATTGTCGTTTTTCTTCAACTTTTTATAGGCTAAGGTATATCAAAGTTTGTTTATCAAAGGCACATAATAAAAGTTTAATTAAAACAAAAAAAAAAAAAATTTATTCAATTTGTTAAAATTCTTCAATTATATCTATAAAGGTTCTCATAGCGGTGAAAATTATGAAAAATGAGTCATTGAAGAAATCTAGTGAAAAACTGTTTCAAACACACATTCTCAAAATGAAGGTTAAATTAGCAATTATTACACGATATAACTGCATTTTCTTATTCTTCTTAACTTTTAATTAATTTAATATAATTTTTTAAAAAAATGATCAATACAACCACATAGACTACATATATAAAAGTAACTAAAGTAAACAGAAATAATACAAAAAATAGCTAGATTGCATATAGAAAAAAAATTTTTTGTTTTACACCCCACAATAATTCTACAAGTTTATTCATGATTTAATTGAACCTCAGTATATCAAAAAACTCTCTATTATATAAATATCATAAATTTAAATTCAATTGAAATATTTTGTTTCAAAACTAAAAAATTTCATTATTATTAATTATAAGTACCTGAATATTATGATTTATTCAAATCTGATTTAAATTTTTAAATTTAAAATAATTTGAGGTTTTTATTAAATAAAAAAAAATAAAAAGCGGTTACCACTCAGACAGACTACAAAAATAAAAGAAAAAAAACTTTATAAATGTAAATTGTCAGCACGTGTATTTTATACAAATACAACATACGCCTATATGTCCTCCACAAAAGAGTTTTTCAAATTACACTATCCTTATAATATGATAAAATTAAAATAAAAGATAATAATAATAATTAAAAGAAAATATTAAACAAATCGATAAAAATAGAATAGCAGAGAACTAATAATATTATCATTGTTAAATTTCAATTGAGTGTAATTAACTTTATAAATATGTATGAGTCATATGCGCATTGATAATATTTTAACATTTGATATTTAAAAATAATTCTGAAAAATATTAAAAAATTTTATTTTATTAAAGCAAGGATTAAAACAAAAGCAAAACTAAAATTAAAAGGACGCAGTGATCAATGAAAATAATGAAAGTAATAATTTTGTTACATCAATAGAACCATTTAAAATACGGAGTAAATATGAGTAATAGTTTTTTTTTTCTTATAATTGGAAGTAGTATATAAAAGCTTCATTCTGTACATCAGATAGATAATGCAATTTATTTTGAATACAAAATAGGGTGACAAGCGATGACATCGTAAATGTCTTAAAAAAAACATCAACCTGATACAATATGAAAAAAACTAAGTTGTCAATTTTATCCGTAAAATAAGTTGGCAACATTGTGTAATAAGAGCTTTTTGAGACATGGAGTTTTAACTCATTTGTGATCAAGCAGAATGAACATACAGTTTTTATTGACACTGTACAATATTGGATTTTTAAAAAATTTTGTAAACCCAAATACTTGTCAAACCGGTCGTGGAGACATCGTCAACAACAATTTTGATCATGTAGACAATGTCTCAAGCTTTTATAAGCTTTTGAATACATTTAAAATTATGTGGACGTTGTATTCAACTTTGTGTTGAGACATTTACGATGTCAAGGACACTTGATAGGCGATTTAACTAATCAAATATGGAAAAATCACTTATTTTATTTCAACCATAAAATGCCTACAGAAATTTCTTTGATTATGATGGTGAATTTAAGCTTGAAAATATTATCTCTGACATTTTTTTTTTTGTTCTCACTAAAAAGTCAGATATAGATAGTAGGTATTTTGAATTTTAATTTAAGTAGAGTAAAATTGATTGCTAAAAATATTTTTCTAAATATCTATTTTGAGAATTAAGTTTTTTTTTACAGGAAAATACTATCAAAATATCAAAATTATCTGTTTTTTAAATAAAGAGATTGAATGTGATGCACTGACATGTTTACGAATGTGAATGATGGTATTTTAAAAAAGTAAAAGAATTCAGCCAAAATGAACCATAACATTTTCCAAATATACTTCATCGAAGTATAATATCCCGTTTCTTCACTTCACTTATAAAATCTTCCTAACATTTCTCCACGTGGTGATATTTATCCTCTATACTATCGGCGATAAAGTAAAATTATAACATCATTCTGGAACTAAACCTAAAGTTGTGCGGTTGTACGTTGTTTGTAAGTGAAAGTAACGAAAATTAATAAAAAGGCATATTTTCTAGCATCACAAAATTAAAAATAGATCTTTTATTAATATTCGTATAACAGTATTTACTATTTTTATCATCATAATAGATACCTCCATCTTTAGTCAGAATAAAAAAATTTCTCTGGGATAATGTTTTCAAGCTTAAATCAATCTTAAGGTTTTATATAAATTTACAAATCTAAAAGTTTTAGAATTTGATTTGCTATATTTTTTTTTAATATAAATACAGATACAATTAAAAAAATATAATGCACAGTGACTGTAATAAGATAATATAACGAAAGTAAAAAGTACAAATATACCTTATAAAACGTAAATTAAAACAAAATTATTACAAAATGATTAAACAAGATGATTGTATTACAAAATGATTTCAATATTTTTAAATAATATACGGGCGTTTCCGAACATCTCGCGCTTTCACTAAGTGATAGTCGCATTTGCACTTTCCAAAAAGACTAATTTATCGCACTAAATTTTTATCCGGATTTAAACAGTTATGATAAAACTATATTTTTAGGAGCAGAATCAGTATTACCTTAATGTATATTTGTTTTTGCATTTTTCAGTGACATCGTAAATGTCTTAAAAAAAACTTCAACCTTATATAATGTAAAAAAAACTAAGTTGTCAATGTTATCCGTAAAATAAGTTGGCAACATTGTGTAATCAGAGATTTCCGAGACATATTCTTTTGTGATGAAGTAAAATTAATAGAAAGTTTTTATTGGGTTTTTAAAAATTTTTGTAAAACAAATACCTGTTAAACCGGTAGCGAAGACATCCTTAACAACAATTGTGATCATGGAATTAATGTCTCAACTTTTTGTGAACTTTCGTAGACGTTTAAGATCATGTGAATGTTGTATGCAACTTTGGGTTGAGACATTTACGATGTAAAATTATATGTAAAATTTATTTTGGAAGCAGAATTTATGAATATGGCAATATTGGATAAATTTTAAATTTTAGGCATAATGTCATTAAAAATTAAATGTAAGAAAAAAATAATATTAAATATGTTTTCAAAAAAATTTTGTTTTACATTTTAGATAATTTTTTTATACATTTCTAGTTACCATATCTTATAACAAATCGTTTTTGAATATTCATTTTAATTTTTTTTACAAATTTAAATTTTTATCTTTCTTATTTTTTATGTGTCTTATTCTTTTAGTGCAATATTTAGTGTGGTAAATTATCCACTAAATTTTGCCATGTAATAAAATGCATTATAACAGGTTTTGAACGAGTATCTTCGAACAGAAATTGGAGTTTTTAGGAATAAATTTAGTTCAATTTGACAGGTTTAGGGCGAGTAATAAGTGCAAGGACGAGAATTTTCGCGAAACGCCATACAGTAAATTATGTATTTAAGATTTTTTGCTTTAATTTATGTTTTACTTTAGTATTATTAATTGACTTTATTTTTATAAATTGTTATACAGCTTAATTGCTATGTGCATTTTCGTCCACGAACCAAAATATAATTTTTCTTTTCACACAAGTGAATCAATTTTTTTTTTTTTGATATCTATAACCATTTTCAGCAGCTTAAATTTGTTCATTAACAGCAATTTACCTTTACGACAATAATTACCAAATCATGGCCAAATGTTATGGAATAATGTCCAACCAAGTTTACTTGAAATTCTAATTTAATTTTTTCCTAAAATTTGTAATAAAATTTAATTTGCGCAAATTTTTTTTTTTTTTTTAAATCATCTTTCATAATAGTCTACAACACCAACCCAAAAGAAATTGATTTATTAAAATTGATTTGATAACTTGAATTATTTTTTCAGAAATTTAAAAATACAATATGATTTGACTGACATCATTAATAAACGATGACTGTATCATCCATAAACGTCGAAAGATCTTGTATATAGACTTTTATATTTCCAAATATTATCTGCAAACAACCTATATATACGAATATACCCATAAACGACCTTAGTATATGGTACCTTACTCTCTTATTGGCTTTTATAATTTTATTTTCTAAACAACTTTGTCATACTTAATTTTATTCATTTAAAAAATAATTTATTTTCACACTCTCTATGTTCAACACACCGAACCGACAGATAAATGAAAACAAAATTTTACTTTATAAAATTATTTGATAGGTAATTCACCTGCAATTATCGATAGAAATGTCTATGTACTCATTAAATGACAGTAACCTTATTGAATAATTTAAATTAAAAAAAAAAAAAACAAAAAAAAACACAAACATAATACGTTATTATCAATTTTAAAAGTTTAATATTTATTGAAGGCTATTGTCCTTTATTTAATTGACTATCCTTTATTGTTATATTCATTTGCATCATAGAAAAATAATCCACAAATTTTCAGATTATCTTTTTAACATTTTCATTTTCTGTTTTGTTTTTTTTTTTTTCTGTTGTTTTCGTCTTATTTTGCGGCAAAAGAAAATTGTAACAAAAAATCTAGTAGACATCAACCTCTTTATAACTTTTTGAATTATATATACATATATATTTATATATTATGTATATACATTACATATATATATATATAAGAACTTTGGCAATATTTAAGTCAAATAATATTGATTATCCTTTTTGAAAGAATGTCGTGTTTAATTTTTTTTTTTTTTTGTTTATTTGGGAGAGAATTTTAAAAAGAGAGGAAAAAAAAAACTTTATGAAGTCATTATATTTAAGGATTTTCTTTAATATAAAAATGTGTGTGTTTTTGTATTTTTAGTTTTTTTATTGAACCGAAAATAAATATATTTTAGAATTTTGTTTTGCTTTTGTTTTCTAATTTTGTTTTTTTTTTTTTTACTTTTGTATTTTTATTAAAAAAGGATAATTTATTAAATTTTACTATTTAAAATAAAAGAAATCGATAAGTTAAAGTACATTTAAAGAAAATGGTTGATTAAAATAGAAATGAAACAAAAAAAAGTATAAGAGAAAATAAAATAAAAAATTGAAAAGTTTTGTTCACATACTTTTACTAATCTCTTTCAAAACTTCATAAATATTTCTCAACCCAAAATTTCTTAAAAACTGACGACATTTGACTTTTATAAATAATTGTCATTAACAATTAATAAGCATTTACGATATAGATAGCATGTTTGAAAAAGAAAAAAATCTACTCGTATGTTATTTGCCAACTACACACATAAAAATTGTGCTTTATGTCGAGAAAAATTATTACACAACTACTATTAACTAATAAAAGCATATTTAACTAACAGGATATTCACGGTAAAATTTAACAGTGAAAATTCATAGTTAATGAATATTTTTGAAGGTGCACAACAAGGTAGCGTATTTACTACTGATTTATCAACAAGACAAAATATCTTCGCTCAAATGGCATCCTTCAAACTTCAGAGGAACTTAGATGACATAAATAACTGGTTTGAAAAGTGAAGAATTAAAGCAAACAAAATCAAGTCTGTCACATCACTTTTACTACTAAGATAAAAATTTGTTCATCAGTTAAAATTCACACCAATACGTTATACCAAAGGCGGATTCGGTTAAGTACTTTTGGGCATCATTGGGTCAAATATTAACATGTAGGAAGCATATCACAACCAAACGTAAACAAGTAAGCGTAAATGTTTTTCAATTTAAACAGACCAATTCGAAAGAACTCTTTAAAGCATAATCTTAAGTCTATAAAAGTATATTGAAACCGAACTCAAACTATAGAACGTTTTCAAGCAAATGTAGTTAGAGGTATGTCTTGGTATGTTCGAAACTCAATCATAAGAAATATGACTTCCAAATGAATAAGAGGATTATCTACTTCAATTAAAAGATATGCAGTTCGCTTAGGAAATCATCGAAATCTACTAGTGGGAAAGTTGTTTAGATAATCATGTAATCAACATAGAAGGTTAAGACGCTCCTTAACAACAGACATTATGCCAAGGCTTAACATTTAGTGATGTTAAATATACTGTAAATCCAATGACTATGTTTTCTTAAATGTATACACTCACAAATCAATGTACTATTTCAAATTGTATACATTTTTATAAAAATTTACCAAATATCTAGTAGAAGTTTTTCTTTTTGTTAAAATTACTAAAAACAAAAAAAAATATATATATATATCGAGATAATTTTTGTTAACTTTTAATTGATATATTATATACCCAAACATAAATATATGTTTGCCAATGCTCCATGGATAGGGATACAGGACAATGATAATGATATACAGCTATTCTTGAATTTTTCACACCAAACAAAATCATCAGTCTATCACAAATTATATTGAAAAACTCCCGTTTTGGAAACACCAAGGTGAAAGTATTTATGTGTATACTTCCTCTCGTTGTTATTGAAAACATTACCAAAAGTAGCAAGGAACCATGAACAACATAATAAATGGTATGGGGTTAGTCCCTAAATCCACAAAAAACAAAATCCATAATACCTTTTGCCATAAAAAGCGATCCTTGTTATTGCTTTTACGCATTTCCCTTTATTATATACGGCACTTTATGCAAAATTCTGAATTAGGAGAGATTTTAGAGTTGGATGAATTGAATTGGATTCTACGCCTTTTACAGAATATTTATATAAATTATGTTTATGCATAGCAGCTGTTGGATATAGCGAGGATATTTCCAGGATTAATTCACAACAATTTTATGGATTTTGAATTTATGGGTTTTTCGTGGATTTCTGTCTGTGGATTTGCTCACTAACCCATTGTATTAATAAGTATGTGTTTGATGAAAACAATAATTTGAAAGCAGAAATATAAAGCCGACATTAATGAACTGTGAAAATTACATGGATATAGAAAAATACACAGTTCTACAAATCTATGATCCCAATGACGACATCAAGTTTATTGATATTTTCTCGTTTTGGATCATTAGCAATTTTACCTTTTTAAATTTAAAATTAATGAATATCGTACTTCGGAAAAGCAAAAAAAATGATTATGAGTAAATAAATCAGATTTAATACTTGAATTTATTGATTTGTTAGTTAATTCAGAAAAACAAAAACAAAACAAATAAATAATTTTGTTAGATCGTTAAATTAAACTAACAATCTAACAAATTACTTTAGTTATATACCGGTTTTATACGACGGTTTATTGCAATAATCTAAATAGTATTTTTTAATCTAAGTAAAATTTATCAAAATCGAATTTTTGCTAATCGAATAATCAGCTATTAGTATTTTTTTTCAAAATGATACTCAACTCAAAGTGTTTTTCCATTCCATACAATCAATTACTTTTACTTTCGCTAATTGCTTATTTTACTCTTCATCATTTTTTTATTCTACGACTTAGAGGTATGCCAATACTTTTTTTCTAAATTAGTTAACATTAGGTAATCTTTTTGAAAATGATTTAAAAGCATTTTAACTTCTCATCGTTCTGATCCGTACAAACTTTTAAACAGCATTAATAATATTCAATATTAAAATTTTGTTTTTCTTTTTTTTTTTAGTTTTTTGCTTTCTTATAGAATGAAGATTATGAAATAAGAATTTTCAATTTTTCGAGAATCTGTATTAGCTAAAAGTAACTTATTGAAAATCAATAAAATGTCATATTATAAAAATTTAAATTATTTCAAAGGCATGTGTAAGCAGATCCGACCTACATATGACCTTTAATATTATTTTGTATAGTAACTAAAGTTGATTATATTATAATGTGTATAATATAAACTATTACATTTTCTTACCTGTACAATTTTTGTAAACAAAATAACATTCATGTTGCCTACATTTTTGATATTGAATAAATTTACGAAATTTCATTTTAGGTTTTCGTTTTTCATTTTTCAAAAAAAATTGTGTCATCAAATTGTGGGAGGTAAATACATTTTTTTTTTTTTGGTTTTATTGTTTTCATGTCTCCTCTTTTTTTGGTCTTATCATAAATAACGTGATCTGAATATTTATAAATTTATTTAGTAAAACAATAATAATAAAATATGCCGGTACTTTAGACTTTCAATTGATTTTACATAAATAAAATTGCATGAACAAACGCCATGCATACTATTGGTGTTTAAATTAATGCTAAACTAAAAATTATGACAATTATCAACACTGTTCAAAATTTGATTTTTTTTGTTGTTATTATCTTCAATATTGGCTATTGTTATTTTTAATAATAATAATTTGTTAAAATCAGATATTGATTTGAATTTGGAAAATTTATATCTTATTATTTTCTATTAAATTACATCTTTGTTGTTGTGAACGCACTGTGTGTTCACAGATGTAATTTAATCTGTTGTAGCTTTTAATTGTCTGTTAATTTCACTTTAGTGGTGGTCTCTAATTATATTTTTAACATTCATTTTTACGGTCTCGATGTATATATATTTTTGTTTTGTTTTTGTTATTATATTTACTAATACTATTTGGCTAAAATATTTTAAGCTAATCTTTGGTGAGTGTTAAAATAAGAGGTAGTGTGTTAAGAAAATGAAAAACAAATATGTTTTATTGTTAACTGTAACAAAGTTCTACTTAAGGAGAGTACAAAACTGAGTGTGTTCTACGACATTGGTTTTTATGTTGATCTCAGTCAGGCATTTTATTCTATAACTCCTGATGAGAATAATAATTCAACAAATTCAACTTTTTGTACACTTGATTGACTTTAAAGTTTAGACTTGATATAAATATGTATAGTAAATTTTTTTGATTCACAATTAGACTCGATATTTTTTTCTTTTTTTTTTAAGATCTTGTCTCTAATGAATTCAATATAATAAATAAATTGAATAACAATTTTAAAGACGTAATTTTGACTTTTGATTTTGAAGTTGTAATTCGAAATTATTTTCAATTATAAAAATAAATTTGAAAAAAGAATGGCCCATGAATTGCACTAACTTTAAGTGCCACAATCTACAAGCAATGTGTACCAGCACACGAAAAGCTGATAGCAATTAAAAATACAAAAATATGCGTAATAGTTATACCACCATTGGTTTTGACATAAAAAGTATTGTAATATTTATTCCGATAATTAATACTATTAATCTCAAAATCAGAAAAATAGAATAGCCCGACTTCAAGCAATTTCTGAACAAACTGATGATATTTTTCAACAATGTTTGAATTCAATCAAATAACAGAAATTCAAGAAACAATACTTCTATTTTTATAGTAAAATCGCTTTTGTAGTTTACGAAATCATATTTGTTATAAAATCATACCTTTTACCAAATCATATTTTTTAAGCAAATACTACCGGCACCCGCCATAGTAATACTTTAACTTAAGGACATAAAACGGATATTAAGTTAAATTATACTCAAAATTTTTACACTTGAAATACATGCATAAATTGATGAGTTTTAACAATTTTAATGTCACCATAAATATAATATACACAATAATGTCAATATAAAATAATTTCATACAACTTAGAATCAATAAAAATTCATTTAGTTACCTACCTATATACAAAATATAATATACATATGTAATGTATATAGGTATAGACATAGAAAAAACTTTTTCTATTTAATATTCCGAAATCGTTTGTTACCACTATACAATAATATTCGTGTATTTTGTTGTATGTTAATTTGTTAAACACCAAATTGTATAATAATTGTACTCAAATTTATACTCATGTCATCATTTCAAATATAGAAAAACATATATAATTATATAATATTGTACTATATGTATGTAATTTGAAATTGTTAATATTATATATTATGCAATTTAATTTTATAGTATTAAATTTTTTGAATTATTTTCGATTTATTTTTTACGTTTTACATTTTTTTTTTTTTTTAATAAAATTGGAAACGTGGTCAGAATTTATGATATATTATATAGTATACATTTTTTTGGAGGAAATTTTATTAATTGGAACTTACAATTGGGAGTTAACATTATGAAAAGAATATAAATGAATAGATACGCAATTTTCTTCGACTTAAATATTAAAGGAAACATTTTCATTAAATTTTCTCACAAAAGCTCTAAATTTCCATAATATTTGCAAATTTAAAACTCAATAAATTTTAAGATTTATTAAGAGTTAATAAAAAAGAAGTGGTTTGTAAACATGTAGCCATGGTTAATTATTTTATGCTGTCTCGCAAATATAAATATATTCTTAACTTTTTTATATCCATTTAGGCGTACTCTATAATTTTCGAATTGTTTGAAATACAAATTTTAATTTAATTTAGAGTTACTAGTCGATTGCAATTTGGAAATATCATTTAGGACATGAATGTCAATCAATTTTCTAGCTTTAAGACTTATGTGTAACTAATAAAATAACAAAATAGTTACGCAGGAGTGTAACTAATAAAATAAATTTAAATTATGATATTTATTTGTATATTACTTATTAGTACTCATTATATAAATATACACAGTCGAAGTAACCTTAATAGCAACATTTTTAAAACTCAACAATTTTCCAGACATGACATTGTTAATTGGTGATTGGATTGACAGACAGACAGACATTTGAATTTCTAATAAATCTTACGATTTGGAATTTCTAACAGTTTCTCTTTTCCGGTTAACCGTCAAAATAACGGGAATTATAGCGGTATAAAATGGCCAAGTCAAAAAATTATACAAATCATAATCAAAATCGTAATGATCATAGACATGGCATTAGAAGCCGTCATGAATCGCCTTTAGGTATATATGGATGTTAAATTCTTATGTAATCAACATTTTGTCCGTAAAGGATGTGCTTTAACTATTGAAGAGCAAGACATCAGAAACGCTTGGAACAACCAAACCAATTAAGCTATAAAAAATCTGTTCCTTAATAAGTTTTATTGAAAAGATAAATTATGCAGCACCAGCATCAAAACTAGAGTTCATCTTAGAATCAATCTGAAATTTAAAAATTTCAGTATAAAATTCTTCTAATAATTTTTGTTTGCAATTCCTTCTGTTACAGTATAGTAGATACACATATCAAAGTTTAATGTCATTAATTAAATTTGATTGACCGTGATCAAACCATGGTTTTTGAGATGAATCCAGCGAATTAATGTTTTCATCATAATACATCAATTACCTGAACTATACCTAGATTACTATATCTTTGTATTTGTAGTTGATTATACTTAAGATGATAAAAAATAATTTTTTGTATAGACTTCACATTCTAAAAATGTTTATTGCAGATATTGAAGAATTTTACTCGAAATGTAAAATTTACATTCTGATGAAATGACTGATATTGTTAATCATATTTTCAAATAATTTGATCCATGTACTTGACATTACCGCATATTTTAACGTAACAAACTTTTTAATTCTTATTACCTTCATAGTAATAGAAGCTTAATTCACGTTTGCTCCATGAGCACATAAAAAACCATTCTATGATCGATTTGTATGGTATGAAACAACTATGGTGGGCAGTTTTCATATATCAAATATCTCGAAAAGTATACTTAAATGATATCTCTAAAACTATAGTTAAATAATCAATAAGCTTGCTTTCAATATCCAAATTTTATTTTTCAATTATGTCGGAATATACTTTTGTGCGTATGAAGCAAAAGTCAACTCAGGCGACGAAATGAATTTTCGTATAGTGGTATTCTAGTAAATTCGTCTCAATGATATCAGTTAAATCATCGTATATCAGTAGTGTTCAAAAAAATTATTTCTTATATTAATATAAATTTGCCTTTTTCACAGTATTCCATCTACATAATTAAAAAATATATTTAATAGTGATATAATTTGATTATAATAGTTAATAAAGAAAATGTTTATGAAGTTGACAAATTAAAACGCTGTACAAAACATAACTAGCTATTCAGGGCATAATGATGTACTAAAAAAGAACAATTACAAAAATCATCTAAAACAATAGCTTCAGTACAATCTGGAATCATATTTTAAATACATTTTAATTATTTAAAAGAAATCAGTATGAATTTTTAACATTTTTATGTTTGTAATAATGTTAATACCACAAAATAATAATAATGTGCTAAATGACGAATAATCAGAATAAATCGCTGTTATTTCGATTTGTTTTTTAAATCTGTGTTCAAAGTCCCTATTTCGAGACAGCATAGAGCAAAAATGACAAACTTCCATACTTCCCGTTCTATCGAATCAGAATGACATAATTAGTGTTAATAAAAAAAAATCATTAAATACATGGCCTGGCAAATTTAGGCCTAAAAAAATTGAATGCTGAACTTAATTTGTAATTAAGCAAAAATATTCTAATTAAAGTTAATAAATTTCAATATCACGTTTACTGAAATAATACCGACGACTGTCCATTAATTGAAATGGTGCCAACCCAAAAATTCAAAAGTGAAAAGTCACTATGAGTCAGGATTTTATATGATTAATTATTTTCAATAAACAAGTAAATATGAATATAATTTTCAACAATTAAAATTAATTAAATTATATATTTATAATAATAATTTTACCAACACACACTTTCACACACGAGTACAGCATTTATGGAGACCTATTTAAGCGATATCAAAAAAATACGAATAATAAACTTTCATTTTATCATTTCTAGTACACCGATTTCCTACAATTTTTTTTTTAAAGAGAAAAAAGGATTCACATTTCACACCAACTACATGTTAATTTTATACGGCAGAATCAAATTCTGATTCAGTATACAAATACAATATTTTGGAATTTCGCCAATATTTAAAATATTTTTAAATCTATTTACCTGAAAATTTTCCATTAAAACCTTTTAAAAAAAATTTCCTATTTAGGAACACCGCAATGAATAGGAACGAAAAAATTATTGGATTTTCAAAAGGATAATTTTTTTTTTGTTTGTTTATTTTTGTTTTGAAATATAAAGAAAATAAAATTTTATATGAAAGTAAAATTTGCATATTAATAACCTTTATAGTGCTATCTTTATACCTATATAATATTTTAATGATGTGTATAATTATTTATTAGTTTGAAAACCAAAAAGGTGGTATTACTCTCTAATAGGTATTCGGTGTCATAACATTTAATAAAATTTCTTAATTTACAAAACAAAATTTCTCATACATAAATTGAGGTATTTCTGATAATAGCACTAATTTGCAAAAACTTTGTGCTTCTTCGAACAATGAAATTTTCTATGAGCAGTAATATGTTCACAATTTAAATGAAAAGCCATCAGCACAATGAATTTAAAATGTTTTATCGTATACTTTTGTACAGACTTACCGTATCACGTATATATGTACATAGTGAAATAAATAAATAAATTTTACTTGTTATTATAAACTGTTTTTCTGTGGTGATTCTCAGTAGATATTAAAAAAATAACAATATTGCAGTATAATACACTTTCTCCAATTATACACTCAAATGAATAATACACCGAGCACATGCAAGAAGCATAAAACGGTATAAGATAAAAAGTTCAAAATAGACAAAATTAGGTAAAGTAAAAAAAGCCATTTCAATATTTTTGAGCGTGTGAGGGAAATATGAACAAAAATAAATTACAAGAATTACAAATAATTAATCAATAAAAAATATGTAGACTAAAACAAAGAACATCAACACAACAAATACATAAAACACAATATATAAATGTACATAATAACAATTAATAAATGTGTCAAGTAAATAGAGTTGCTAGTGGTGCCAGAAATCGCTCTATTTACAATAATGCTGCCCATGAGTCAAGCTGCCCATGAGTCTTAAAAACATGAGCAATAGTCATTTTAAATCGGAATTAAAGAAATATTTTATTGAATTAATATGTTTAAAAAAAACTATTATTTTGTTACAATATTATTTCCTCTTTTTTCTACTAACTTTTTTCTGTAAATTTACTTAACTCTTTATTCTTTATTCTTTTTTTAAATTCTTAAACTCGCTGATAATTAATTTTAAAACACTGAATTATAAATTATGAATAACAATAATGCACTCTATATATACAGCTATTATTTTAACAAAATTGGTATTAAAATACTTTTATTAAACGCTAAATTAAATTGTAACTGCTTGATCTAAGCTTGAAATAAATAAATATAGTATAGGCGACAAATACTATATTTATTTATTTCAAGCTTAGATCAAGCAGTTACAATTTTACAAATAATTTTCACAAATTTACTTAAAGTTACATAAAAAGTTACATATTTAAAACAAAAGAAAACAATTACAAATTAATTTTATTTGAAAGGTTAAGGATGTAAGTTATTTTGTGTTGGTGTAATTTTTTTTTAAAACAACTTTTGAGAGGGAGAAGTCAAATACGGTCTTGTATTTATTTCTCAATATTAACATTCAGTTAGCGGGCTCAAATCTACAATAATTAGTTCTACGATGAACTAAACTAAAAAGAATGACGGACCTAAGTCGAGAATTATTATTAATAAAAATTTTATTACAAATTGGTGGAGAAATAACGTTACCTTTCACAATTTCAACAATAAAGGTTACATCAGCAATTTCTCTTCTTTTCTGCACGGTATTCAGATGAATTAAATTTAAATATATACTCATATGCTCATTATACCAAATATATTCTTACCATGTAGTACATTAATAACTAGCAAATCATGATAGGGCAATAGAGAATGGTGAAATCGCTCTATGACGATCTTGTAAATTCGTTAATTTATTTTAAAGGTTTTAAAGCATGAATAACTGCAAAAAGCGTAGAGACAATATATCCAAAATCAAAAATGTTAAGCATTTTTATTTTGTTAGCTCACTATATATATTATGAAAGTATATACCGGGTGTTCCAGAGCAAGCGTATCAGCTTTTTAAGTGGTGAAGGAGCCGTTATTTTAAAATTTAAAAGAAAACTATTTTACAAAAGTTTCTTATTTTTTGACGTAGAATCCGAATTTGCACAAATAAGTACAACTTTCCATTTTAAAATCTCGATTTCGGCCAATTTCCGCCAATTTCGGTGAATTTTGGTCTTAAAAAACCGATTAACGGTCCTTCCGGAATTTGAAAATACCACCAATCGATAGAGCACCCTCGATTTATTTAACAAACTTTTTTTTTAAAATTACAGCTCCTTCCCCTCTTAAAAAGATGATATGCATGCTGTGAGACACCCGGTATAATAAAAACTTTTCCCACCCTCATTTAAATAATAATATTTCTTTTTGTAAGACAGGTAGAAGAAAATCACCAAACCTTCTATATTTTTCAAGGGACAACGAATTAAAGAACTGTGATGGCTGTAACGCACTAAAAACCCCTCTACTTTTATTAAAATTAAAACTAGTCTTTTAAACTATTATATATTAATTTTTATTTAAATTATATTAATACAATTTTATCCCATTATTTCAGGTAATTTGATCAATCAAAATCCCATTAGGAATTCTAACACAGCTCAAGCGATTTGGTTCGTTTAAGTTGTCTAACAAAGTTTTGATTGGCTGCTAAGTGATATCTTCTCTTTTTTTCATATCATTCCAAGTCTATGGGATGAACACCCTAACTGCTTTTTACACAAAAATTTGGAATACACAATTACATACAATAGTTTTTTCCATAGTTTAATTTTATTTTAAGTGATAACCATAACTCTGAACAATTTTATATCATTTGTTTTATCCCAATGACATAAAGTATATTTTTTGCTTGCGCCGAGAATCGCAGCTGGGACCTTTTGGTTGAAAGGCTGGTACCTACTCTGCTATTCAGTGTGTGCATATATACAATATTAACATATTCAGAAAGACGACTTTTATAGCGTACAGCAAAGATTTTTTATTTCGTCTTTTATAATAGGGATTTTGAGATTTCTATGAGTATTAACATTGCGAACATACCAAGGCACATTGAAATTGGCTTATATTAAAATTTGATTTTATTATACTAATTTTACACCAAATTAAAATGTTCAATGTTTCTTCCATAGTAACAGAAGTTTTCCTATAGAGTTACAAAATTCCTTCTTTTTGTTTTATAGTTTTTCTATCGATGAATTAATTAGAAAACATTAAATTTAACATTCTCACTTTTTCTTTTATTTTGCTCTCATGTTAATTTTTCTTTTTATGATCATTTATTTTTATCTTTAAAACCTACCATGAGTTGAAAATTTACTTCTATTCAACTTGTTTGTTATTTAATTTTCAATTTTTGGCATTTTTTATTTCCTTTTATTTAACTTGACTTTCACAAGTCTTCCAGAATTACAAATTTGTTTGGAGAGCTGGTCGGTTTTTCGTCACTGATGCGATGGGTCTTCAAGAGTATGGGTGAATATGTCAAAAGAAAAGTTAGATAAAAATTGCTGGATGTAGTCTACATTTAAAATTAAAATAAAGCCAAGAAAAAATTGCTCATTAGTCCTGGAGTACTAGATCGCAATGCAATATAGGAATGCTTAGTGGGTAAGAATTCCACACGCAATGTCAAACTACGGGGCTCATTGTGTCTTTTGAAGATTCCCAACAGCCTACGTATAAACAAACAAAAAACAAAAATTTAACTTTACTAAAACAATTTATCAATACGTTTAAGAGGTCATTTAAACTCATCAAATCACTCTTTAAAAAATTAATTTTTAATGTTAATTAACTATACTTAATTTTCAGAATGTTAATTAACTATACTTAATTTTTATTTAATAGAATTTTATATATTTCTTCAAAATAAATAAATAAAAAAAAATAATATATAACATTAAGTTCCTTGGCTTTTTTCATGTAACAAAAATATGGTATTAGAATATTTTTATTACTCAAACCAAAACACTGTAAGTATATTGTTACTTACAATAACAAAAATAACAACAGCAGAATAACAGAATTGAAAAAAGTTGAAATCAAATACATAATAAATTTTTGGTTCATTGATTCAACGACATTCCAATTCAAATATAAAGCCACCTTCAATTTTAATTCTTTTCAATAAAGCAAAGTACATGTTTTACTTGAATATTTGTTATTGGTTCACGTTCACACTCATCTCAAACCAAATTGGCTTAAATGTAATTTATTGTTGGAAAATTTTCAATTTAAATTTTATTATTTGATGAAATTGAATTCAACAAAGGACTTAAATAATGTTCATATATAATATTGCCATTCGCCCTTGATGACAATTAGAATTTCAATAGTAATTACATATACATACAACAAATTTGTCTTATTTCTATGCTGGTATATGTAATAATATAAATTAAATATTTGAATTTTATTCTTGAAAAAAATATTTTATCTTCTTTATGTGAGTAAATTAAATTTTAATAATATTTACTTCGAATGTTTATCTTTTTTTAAAACAAGATATAATATCAAATTTATAATTCAATAAATCCTATGGAAAATAGGAGGCAATTAAGATATTAAATAATAAAATGTGCCAATGAATATTATTGAAAGCCCGTTGACAATAAAAAAAAAACCAGTAAAAGCTTAGAAGGCTTTAAATTAGAAATAATATCTTAAGTTATTTTATTTATTTATTTATTAACATATTCCGAGCTTAAATCAAGGTATATATTTATTTATTACAATTTAAGTTAAGTTGAATTTATACTAGATTATAAGAAAAAAGAATAATAAAAACAAAAACAAAAAATAAATAAATAAATAACAAAAAACTAATATTAATAATTATACAATGATAATGATAGAACTGATATGCACACATGTAATTAACTTTTAAAAATAATCGAGTTAAAAATTAATAAAGAAAACAAGAATAATTAATTTAAATCGAGCTACAATAACATAATAATGTGATCTATAAAAATATACTTATAATAGGATATCATAGGATGCATTGATAGTATAAATTATTTTTTTAAAGGGCTACTAGTAGTAGATTAATATGAAAATTATATGAGTTACATGGAGACATCATTCTATTTAATGATTCATACTTCCCGTTCTCATAATTAGCACTATGAAGCTGTATGTTAAACATATTATTAGATCATAATCTAGAATTAAGAGAAATTGGTTAGAAGAAATGTTCACAATATTAATAAAGACAATTCAGCGACAATTTTTAGTTCTGCGTTTTTCAATCGTATTGAAATGTAGTAAATTTAATACGTGCTCACATGGAGGTAATCTTAATGGATTTGGAAAGATTGCGTAAAGCAAATCTGAGGATTTTTTTTTGTCGCTTCAATTATGTTAATATATGTATGTTGTAGAAATGATTCCATATCTTGCTGGCGTATTCCAAATTAAAGAAGGAAAAACACAAAAATTAGAATTAACTAAGCAGGTGTAAAGAGATTTTACTTTTCAGTAGTTCCATCATTAGTTCCAATTCCATATGTTATGTATAAAAAAACCAATATAATTCAAAATATTAAAAAGAACATTGAAAAATATTAATTTAAATTTTTTTTTGTTTTTCCTAGTAAATAAGTACACTGAGAGAAAAACAACGATGTAATATTTACCATATTTATTGTAAATTTTACATTGAATAAACAAAGACAATTTTTAATATATTTTTATACCGAAAAATATAAAAATATAATTTAGAATTGTAAACCCCAGCCCTGGTAGATTTCAAAAATCAAAAACTAATCATTTTTGTAATTTTTATTATTAGTTTTAATAGATTCCCATAGATTTTAATAAATTATAGTTCAGGAAAAGAACATCATTTTTTGGGAAAGTTGGACGAATTCAAGCAAAAGGTTTTAGAATATTATAGAAAAATATAGGTAACCAGATTGATTTCAACTACTATACTAATTTTACTATTTTGTTATATTTACAGACTAGGTTAATTATATATGCATAATTCTTCTTAACACCGTAGTACATCCAACAGCACTTCTCAAAGATGAATTTAAACCATCTGGAAGAAGAAAAGTAACTATGATGGGCGATTCTCAGCAAGCATTACTTTACAAAAATGTTAATAAAATTTGTGTTTGAATAAAATTAGTCAAAATGTATATATCAAAAATTGGTATGACAAATATTGTGAAATAAGTATAAGTATTTTAGAATTATAAGAATATAATAAATAAAATGAATTAAAAAAATTTAGCTACAAAGTAATCCTGCGTAATCTTTGTTTTGAACTTTTCAGTGCAAATAATACAACTAATTTTAACGTTTCACGTTTCAGTGCATCACATACAAATTCTATATAACGCACTTAACCTTCCAACATGTTATATTGATATTTTAACTATATAAGTTGGTAAAGTTAAAATTATTTTTACATATAATATTATAAGATAAAATGATCAGAAAACATTGCAAATTTAACATTTTTGACATATCAATTCATAATGTGGTACTGTACATTTTACATTGTTTTTCAATGAATTCATAACTAGAATTGTAAATTTTACATTTTTGACATACCAATTCATAATGAAGCATTTCAAATTTCACAGTTTTTATATATTAATTCACAATATGGCAATGCATTTTTTTACATTATTTTTTAGTGAATTCATAACTAAAATTGTAAATTTTACATTGTGTCCGGTAATTTGCAATTTTCAATGTAAATTTTACCAAAAACGCTAATAGCCCCTTTTTATAGACATATTATATCCTTTGATTTATGTTTTACATAATTTTACATTAGTTTTTCTCTCAGTGTACATGCAGATACACTCAATACACATTAAATGGGATATTTTGGTGATGGCGGATATCATTATACCATCGTCTACTATATCGATCAACTATGCTAAAACGTGAGTTTTTGGATTTATAAGAAAAAATATTTCACAAATGTCCACCTTCCAATCACTTACTTATGTAAGATTCATAGGTTATATTTACTGAATCTCAATTCAATTCCAAAACAATTTCAATGTTTATTCTATTGAAAATGTGCTTTTTTACTTATGTTCATTTTGCTATAAACTATATTGTTTAATAATTTCAGACGTTTTTAAAAATACAAATCACTAGGCTAATTAATCTCTCAAGAAGCTACAAGCCGTTTCGCAATTCACTGCTGAAATTTATTGTCAAATTTAATATTTATATAAAACGAAAACTCCAATTTACATATATTTTAAAATATATTAGATATTATCATTAAAAAATAATCATTTTCAAACAATTTTGATATTTCCTACTAACAATTGAATTGATAATTATTTTTTAATTGATTTATTAGCTTCTAATATAATTATGTTTATCCTTATTCTAAATTTTCGATTTAGTTGTTAACAAGAAATATTAGTTTTATAATAGAATAATTAATTTCTCTTAATACATATACGAATGCTATACCTTCTAAAGATTAAAATAGAAACGATATTTACTACAAAAAATATTAATATCAAATGTTGTTCATTCTGGTTGAGAGAAATTTTTATATTACAAAATTTAAACGTAGATAATAAAACTATTTTAGAACCCGAACTAAACTCTTACCTTTTCTAACATCACAGTCGTAGAAAATTCTTAAATACACTATTATGAGAAAAATTCAAGAGATTTTCATATTTTTCCATTTTTAATTTTTTAACAATAACATGCAACAAGATGATGTACTGTAATTTTTTTGATTGATTTTTAAAATAACTTTTTTTTACTCAAATTAAAATAAAAATATCTCTTCAATTTTTTAAATAAAGTACGCTCTTTAAATTTTTTAAAATTAAATAACTTTTATTACATTAAAATTTATATAAAAAAAATTTTTTTTTACATTATCATAAAAATCAAAATTTCTTTCCAAAAAAAATATACCACATTAAGCTTTCTAATTTCGAAAAAACAAATACCTACACTAAAACATATTCAATGCAAATTACTTTATTACAATATATCTAAACAAAATATATTTATTCAAATACTAGATGATATGATGTCGAAAAGAAATCAAATTTTTTGACATTTTTGTTTTTCATCCATCCCAAAATAAATCTTCTGCAATCCTATAAAATTCTTCAATTACATAATCATTCGAAATGTTATTTTATTTTCTTTTTATATCTATAGATTTTTTTTTATTATGCAAAAAAAAATCAAATTTAAAATTTCAAGATTGATATGATGATGTCGAAATACATATACAAGACATCATAAAGGTATAAACAAAA
Source organism: Argyra leucocephala (assembly GCA_963942445.1). NCBI lineage: Eukaryota > Metazoa > Arthropoda > Insecta > Diptera > Dolichopodidae > Argyra > Argyra leucocephala. Next base: position 44,257,636 of record OZ012677.1, read on the forward strand.
AATGACATTACCAATTGCTAAACGTTTCCTCTAACAACATAAATATTCAAAAACACAAAAACAAAATAAAAAAAAACTAAATACAAATAAAGAAAACAAATAAAACCTTAATTCTACCATTTTTATACCAGAGGCAAGAACCTGCTAAATAAACCAATGCGGCAATGTATTTTGAGACACTATTTACAAAAAATAAAAAAAAATCGCGTAAAGTGTTTGCAAAGATATACCTCAAAAATTTTAAACAGCGAAAATTAAAATGAATATGTCGAGAGAAGAGAAATTTCTCAAACCGAAAAATAAAACACCTAAACTAAAAAACGATTATGAAAAAAATTGCACAAAATAAAAATAAACGATAACAAATAAAAACTGTTAATATTGTTATTTACAACTATAGGATACATTTTCAACATTACTTTACTTACTTTAAGACATTAATTTTCAATAGTGATACCTGTCTATGGTTCCCATAATTATTATTAGTATAAGAAACTGTAAACCAGTTGATTGTATGCAAATGTAATACATAATATGGAGAATAATATGAGTTAGATAATAAAGCACTCTTATTGAGATATGACATAAAATATCAAATATTGCAGTAAAATTATTATAAATGCAAACAGCGTATTACAATTTTCATTAATCATCAATATTATATTTCAGGTGCACATCAGATGGAAATTAAAATTGTTGCAAATGAAAAACTGGAAAATTTAAAAATTATAAAATCATCTGAAGTGATTATAATTGATCTTACCAATGATCTCTTAAAATTCATAAAACTGCTATACAAACAAGACAAGAAACAATAAATCCAAAAAACAGTGATACAGCACAAGTTAGAAATAATTTCCAAATATCGTTTCGTATCATGGGTGATCCAAATATTATTTATCATCTTCTTCCCTGCTAGGAAAACTTATTTTTTAGCGTCAGTAAAATTTTTATAATTATTGAAAATAGTCGAACAATTTCAACAACTTTGTACTGTTCTACTTCTACGTATATTTGGAGGCTTATTTTGTTATATTAATATCTTGTCACTCATCCATATACTAGAAAGTGGTTTAAAGTACTCTCGTTTTCGGAATTTGATATAAAATTTAATTAATTTTAATTTTTGTAAATGAAAACAAAAACTTTAATAATTTTCATAATTATTATCTAATTATTATACCCTCATTTCATTATATGTGATTTACATTAGACCACTTTTTATTAATATTTAATTTAATAAGGTACTATTTTTATATATAAACACACACACACATACATACAAAAAATTAATAAACATTTTTTTTTAACATCATATTCAATAATATTGACAATTTTCAAATATTTACAAATATATCATTATACTTTTTACAATTAGGCTCCCTGTCCCTAAATACAATCGTAAAATTTTTTTCTGTATACGCTCAGAGTTTTTGAACAAAAAAAAAACATTTTTTTCATTTTCCAATTATTCCCTGAATAAAACAAAATCTCCATCGCTTTTAGCGGTTTATCTCTTTTTACGACATTTCCTGCATTACTCCCATTTAAACATATTTCATTACTCTTATGATGGTCAATGAAAAAAGCTGTTATTTACAGCACCAATTTGAGGCTTGCCTTTTACACACTGATGTAAGAGCCAGGCTTGGAATCACGGGACTTGATATACTCACACAGGATATTACAGAAGCAACAACTAATATTATGGCATTCCTCAGAGAATGCTGACTCAGAAACTGACATTTTCAATAAAATATAATAAAATTCAATAAAAACCAATAAAAAAAAAAAAATAAAATTAATTTTTCTAATATAATATAAACTAGGCTAAAATCAAAATTATAAACTTTAAGACGAAAAAACTAAATTTGAAATTGAAAAAAAAAAAAGTAAATCAAAAATCTAAATTTAAGACAAAATTATGTTAAAAAAAAAATAATAATGAAATAAACTAAAAATAGTTATGTAACAACTTTAAAGAATGAGGGCTTGACAAAACCCACGTGGTTAATAAGCCGATAATAAAGATCTTATAAATAAATAAATAAAGCTGTTATTTGTTCATGAAGCATATATGATTCATGAATGTACAACTCCTGGTACAAAATTACAATATGAATCATAAAATATTCATGGGACAGGGTACCTGTTGAAAGCTAACATCCAAGTATGCACCCATGTGACTTTAATTTACTTGCCTTAGAATATCTTGAACTTTCTTTTTAAATTTTTAATTACCTTGAAGGCTTGAACTAAGTTTGAACTATCGAATTGAAATTGAATAACAAAAAACAATATTTAACCAATTCAAACACATTAGAAATAATTAATTGTATTATAAACGGAAATTAATTATACGAATTCAATCAAAATATTTTTGAAATATCTAACACAAACAGAAAACAGAAAACAAAAAGAATGTCAAAAAGAATCAACCTACTCAACGAATATATATAATCATCAACGTCATATACATACATTAGAAATAAAAATAAAAACAAGAATAAAAATAAGAATAAAATTCCTTTAATAATATTTGAAGGATACTCGTATTCTACTTTCTTTTCATGGTTCGTTTTTTTGTTCTTGTAATTTTGGTTTTTAATTTTTTTTTTTTGTTGTTGTTGTAGCAATGATGTAAACAATCCAGTCTTATTTACTTCCAAACAAAAGAAATATAGAAAACAAAATAAAAGACGACAAAAATCTGTGCAAAGGATATAATATAGGATCTATTCATAGATCCTATAGAATCCTTTTTTATTTATTCTGATTTTTCTATTTTTCTTTTTTTTTTTGTTTTGTTTTTCTATTTTATCATATATTTTTTTCTTTATTTTTACTATTTCTTTTTCTTCATTTTCTTCATTTTCTTCAACAAACATACATTTTAATGTGGAAAAGTAATAAAAAAAAACATAAAAACAACTCACGCGAATGTCAAAAAAATTTCTGCAAAATAGGAACAAATAAAAAATAACAAAAAAAAATATAAGCTTCATTCAGACAATTGACATACAAATATATATATATATATATATATATATATATATATATACCTGTATTTAATTGTACATATATATATTTAGCATGTAAATATTTGAAAATTGTCAATATTATTGAATATGATGTTAAAAAAAAATGTTTATTAATTTTTTGTATGTATGTGTGTGTGTGTTTATATATAAAAATAGTACCTTATTAAATTAAATATTAATAAAAAGTGGTCTAATGTAAATCACAATACCCTTAATTTTAACTAAAATATTTTTTTATTTTATAATACGGGAATAATCAATCTTATGAACTACTCAATGATATCCAGTAGCTTAAATCTTATACCGAAAGCAATTTCCCGAAGGACATTTATCTTAAAGAAAATAATTTGATCCGAGAGGATAGTATTACAAAAAAACAAATGCATAATGAGCTTATTTTCTTGCTATCAAAGGTAACCTGGAATAAAGCCAAACTGATGTTTTTTTCCTATTTGAGAAAAAAATTTGTTACCTTTTTTTTATTACCGTTTCGAAAAAGAAATAAATCCAAAATGGAAAAATGACTTGAGTTAAAATATTTTCAAAAATCTTACTTGTTCCTAATTCACTATATTATTATTATGGTCTTGGGTCGTAATATCTATTTAATAAGAATACCAAATTGCATCACAAGATCTTGAATACTATCATTTTGGAACTAAGTATATACTTAAAATTTAGGGAAAAAAGGAAATAATTAACACTTAAACATGGTTATATTAATAACGTTAGTTGGGTTGGGTAAATGTACTCGTATAATAGCAAAATAAAATTGTTTAGAAATACAAAGTTTCTAGGAAAAGCAGATTTCTCATTGTATATGTTTCGTTTCGTATCCAATCAAAATATACGTATAAAAACAAATTATGTTCAAAATGCTTACTGGAAATTGGATACTAATTTTCATCCAAGAGTGAGTGAGTTTATGTAAGAGAACGAGTAAAGTTAAAATTCTGCAAAAAATATCAAAAACAAATATTTACTCTCGTATCCAATGTTAACGAAGAACCTATTTGAAGTAGACATTTTTTATATCGCCACAATAGGCTACTAATTTAATTAAGAACTCTCATTGGAAGGTAATTTAAATACTAGCAAATTCTGCTATATAACTCCTAAACTTTACAAATTATTAAAAATATTACTTTTCGTTTAAAATTTTCCAAAGGGATGTAATTTTAGACAAATAGACAAAAAAAAATATATCAAAAAAAACTTTTTATTGATTTAGGACAATAAAGTAGGGACCAAATATCTAAAATGTAACTAAATATTTTTTAATTATAACAAAAAATCTTGTTTTAAGATATCTGGTGTATTTAATAGGCAAATATAATTTAAATTTTATGCAACATTTTAATTCATACTTGATTACATTAGAGAAAATTAATTGCGCAATTAAATAATATAAAAATAACCTAAATTGTAGCAACATAATAAAGAATATTAGAAAATCAAAAACCTTAAGCCATGCATTCCTTAAAACAATTTAATTTTGAAACAAAAAAATCAGAATTTTTTCATAATCAAAACCCAATGCATACGACACTATGCTAAAAATTGGTTTAAGAATATATATATATATATCTAATAGATCAACAGATTTTGTTGAAACGGTTTTTATATAAAAACATCACAAGAACAAGGATACACTCAAATGTCCTTTTCGTCCTTAATGAAAAATATGCGCCACTAAAGATATATATTTTTTGCAAAGCTAGCAATTCCAGCTATCATTGGGATATTGTCATTGGGTACTACGCCAATACAACATATCCCTCAGAATCCCCTAAAAATTTAAGACAGGAATAAGTAAAAACCCTGAAAAAAAATTTTTTTTTATTTTACAACTATATTCATTATTTACATTACTAAATTGCTATATATATTGTTGTAAAGACATACGTCCAAGATAATTTAAGAAGAATTCATTGTTTTGTAATTCAACCTACATATTGTCTTACATTTTTACAGAATTTTAAAAACTTATCAAGAGTTTTCAATTATTATTTTCTTTAATGTTGTAGCGCAATCATCCTACTCACAAAAAGTCTAATTCAACTCACTAACACTAAAATATAGCTAATATTACTGTTAAAAACAAGAATCTCATACGAAATATACCTACTGATTCTCAATAAATATTGACAATACGGTTTTTACTTTTCACTGTTATTATTGATAATATTGACTTTATTGATATTGTCTTAATAGGTCTACAGAAAAAGAAAAAAAAACAATAGAAAAATTAGGACAAAAAAAAACAAAAAACAAATAAAAAATAAAAAAAAATATGCTAGAAGACAATTTTTCTACGATTTTCCCGTTATAAAATTTTCAGTTACTGTTTTGTTTTCTCTTAAATTTTTGTTTATAACCTAAATTTAAATGGATCAGGTTATGAGTATGACTATGATATCCTTACAGATACATTTTTTTTTTTTTTACAAATACTATAGAAAAATATTTGAGAATAAATTCATTTTCATTTTAACAGTTAATTGTATTGGTGAAAATTTTATATTTGAGAAAAATAAGAATGAGAAAAAATAAGCTTTATTACTACAATGCATACATATACAAATAATTTCTTTATTAGTATACTTTTTTTGGTTATTGAATCTCACAGAATTAAATTTAAATTTGTGTAATATGCTAACAAATGCAAATGTATTTAATACTGTCGCAATTAAAATTAGTATATTATTTTGTAGTAAATATAGTATAAATTAATAATGATAAAGATAATAAAATTAGAGCAATCTTATAAATGAATAGAAACCAAGAAGAACTCTATTCGATGTATAACAATACTGACAAATTGATGCTACTTCGAATTAAGCAGCCTTGTTGAAAAAAAAAAAAATTAATAAAAAGGATCAGAATAAAATGTTGAATGATGGTTGATGATGATGATGATACAAGATGGTTACGAAACATCGTAAGAAACTAAAAAATGTAACTATATAACCTTCAAATTAATTTAAATTGATTTATCAAAATGTAAACAGCCACTATTATTGAAAGACAAGTAACAATTAAAATAATTTTTTAAAACTATTCAAGTAACTCATGATTTACATTTTACATCACGTCATATTATTATTATCATTTTTTTTATTGAATATAATTTAAATTATATTGCAAGGGCTATTGACTTTTTTACACATTTTCTTTCATATACAGCAAACATCATGTAATAGGTGTAGGTTACAATTCCAAGTTGTGTATTTACGAAAGTATATCAGAGAATCAAACTTGTGTTTGGTTTAGTGAATTTATTCTTTAATTACTCTAAATTAGTCACAAATACGGATGAAGAAAGTAACTTGCTCGCAAAATATCGATATTTGCAAATTTCATTAGTGAAAGAAAATCGAACTTTTAATGGCAAAATTTAAAACTTACTAAAACCACATCTGATTATCAGACAACCATATTTTTTTTATTATTTTTATATTATGGTTAATACGATTATCTGCATATTTAACCCTTCTGTCTATACCTGCATACCGGGTATGTTTTCCTATATTCGTCTTGCATAATTCGACCTTTAACCATTCAAATGAGCTCAAGTTTCATGGTTCCTCAAATGGGGTTTTATAAAACTAGTTTTTTGAAATATATAGATCCTACTTTAGGACTAAGAGCCTTATAAAAAATTGTCATATTTCCACACCTAACATACACAGGTTTGTAAAGGTATGTACACAAGTATGAAATATATTTTTTTTCTGAATAACCAAAATAAAAATTAATGTTTATAAGCATATTTTCAGTATTTTTTAATTCAAATTTATAAACATAAAATAGATAAAATAACAAAAATTATATGAGATCAATTTTTTCATTTTTCACTAGAATATTGTTTTATTTCAAAAGGAACATTTACAGTAGAAATTTGAATTTTCTTTTCATATAATATGTATTGCATACCTGTGCATGTTAGGTGTTGAGGAAACGTATATTTTTTAGGTATAGACTGGTTTTCAATGTAAACTATACTACGGTTTACATCATGCGACAAGTTCTGCTCAGATGTGTTTAAACAAAGAGCATATTCTCAACATACCATTCACAATCATTTGAATTATTGTGAATGGTATGTTGAGCTTTTAGCAGAGTGGATTAAATGAAACCCCGGTTAATCTAATCTAAATCAAATGAGTAACTAAAATCAAAATTAACTTGTGCACCAATAAATGATGGTGATGGGGTGGAGAATTCGCTTTTTCTGACATATCCTTTAGAAAAGTTTCTTATTATAGTAAATAAAATTATATTTAATTTCGGAAATTAATAAATCTTACTTGACAATTTAATTTCTATAATAATATAATATAATTTTAACATGTAGTTTTGATTTTACCAAGTGGAAATTTGATTTGAACTTTATAACTCACATACTAATACTAGTTTTTATCAAATTTATATACATAGTTTTTAAAACTTTTGAAATTCAAACTAAGAGTTGTACTTCTATTGGGTAGTCCAACACTACTTATAACATACTAAAATGAGCTCCAGTAGTGTAGGTAAACAAATATTTTAAATTATTTTAAATTTTTTAAATTTATTTAACAAAAACAAAATAGTAATCAAGCAGTCTAAAAGACTTTTCAAATCTAAAATTTTTAACAGGACAATTAAATTAAGATGATATAAAACTATAATACAATCAATCTCACCCTATTACTATGAGGCCTGAACAATCATTATTAGTGACAAAAATAAATTAAAAACAATAAAGGAAAATATTTGGTTCGAAAATAAATGACGATGGTAAATACCAAAAAATTCAACCGAAGAGCTAGAAATCTTAATTGATGGATACAAATACTGTAAAGTTTATTAAGTCACAAAATCTAAGATAGATTGACATTGTACTGAAGATTATCAAAGATGCCAAAAAGAGTATTAGGGGAGCTAAAATAAAACTGGGAACGAAATCGAGGAAAACTGTCGATAATTAATGGCCATTTGAAGAAAGTTGTATACAGGGTTGGGCTCACGTCAAGCTGTAGAATTAACCGATGATGACGATGATTATTTAAAAAAAAATTAATTAAAAGATTTTTATTTAAAGTTTCAAAAATTATTAAATATTTTTTATATCAAGATTAAATGATTTGATCAGTTTTATTCGAATAAAACATTTTCAAATACAAATTTTGAAAACTTTTCTTCTCCTCCTTTGAAAATATTCCTCTCCAATGAATTCAGGATTGACCAATTTATTTGACATTTACAAAGTAAATTGATTTTATCAAAAAAGCTTTAAAAAATGAATGAAAATATTTTCCTTAAAAACATTTACTACAGTTATATTATAATATAAAATATCTATATAGGTACCTATACAGAATAAAAATAATCATATACATAAGGACATAGAAAAATAGAGAGGAGGTAATAAAAACATAGAGAGATAGAGAGAGATATAGAAAGAGAGCAAACCTAAAATTTCATATTGATAAAATATTTTAATAACATAAATTCTTGGTGTTCTCCTTTATTTCTCGTCACTGTATTTAATAAGTTCACTTCTGCTTCTAAATAAAAAAAAGAAAGACAAAAACATTTTTAAATTTATTTCCCAATTTATTTAATAAAATTCTTAAGAAAAAAATAACTTCAATATAAGTAAATATGATTTTAAATCGCCAACAAAGAAATAAAAATGAAAATTCTTAATTGGAACATTGAAAATTTTTTTACTTTTTTAAGATGTTTTATTTTGAAGTTTGAGAATTTTTTTTTTTTTTATTTTTTCTTTATTCTTTTTGTTTTTTGTTGTTTTCGTATTCTAAAAAATTTGCTTCACCCGGGAAATTTTCATTTTAATTTTTTGTTCTATTTTTCATTTGTTTTTGTTTTTTTTTTTTATTTTATTGTTGTCTATTGTTAGAAGTATATTGCACAATATTGTGTGTGTTGAGATTTTTTTTTATTGCAAATAAATATCTTTATAAAAACGAAATATGTTTTTATAATCATAATAAATAACCTACGGTTTTTAAAATTTTATTATTACTTTTCAAGAACACTCAAACTTATCAGGAATAAAATAAATAACAACAATATATTTTTTTTTTTTTGTTTTTTAATTTATTAAATTAACATTAAATATAAATTTTTAATGTTTTTTTAAATGAATTCGCGTGCTGCAGTTATCCTTAATTTTACAATTTATGGAAAACTATTAAATCCAAGAAATTAGGGTTCTATGATATAGCATTTAATTGCTATAAAAATGATATTTTGAATCATTGATAATTATTCCTTCGTAAAAATTTTTTCAATAACATATCTAATTTTACGATATCGAGAAGCAGATCAATTTCATGGTCTTTAATATATTAAGCTGGACAAATATTTTCGTATGTCAAAGTATGTTGGTAAAAAGGTATGTCGTAATTATGTTTTCGAGAAAAAAAATTTTTATTTTGCTATTTCAAAGTTAAAATTTATTAAATACAAGTTTTGTAAAAGTGATAGAACTGTGATAAAGCTGGTTCATGAAATACTAAATGCTTTTTATATTATACAAATTATTATAAATATATAATAAAAAAAATACTATTATGCGCTCCTGCTCCTCGAAATTCGAAGAAGTACTGAATTTCATTATGAATTGTTTTTCATCATTTCATCATTCATTCTTGGCATTATACAATTTTCTTTTATTGATTTATCTTATACAACAACCGAATATTATTTAAATAATTATTTAACAAAAAAAATGTAATTTAGTTTTAATTCTACTGATGGGTTGATGGATTGAACCCGTTTTGGTAAAATTTTGCTATGTTAAAATTGCTTATATATGGGGTAAAATTTTAAATAGAAATTTTTAATTGATATTTAAAAAGTTTTGAAAAAATATTTAGTTTCGCTACATCTCTTTTTATTTATTATTGATATCTATCATATAAAAAAATAAAAATAAAAGTTGGTTATGAAATGGTTCAAATATTTGTACCGTATTTTTTAATTTACAAATTAAATTGATTATCCTTACAACACATTTATACCAAGTTTAGGTGAGAGATCTACTTGTATGTTAGCACTTGGCACTTACTTTAAGATAATTAATAAAAAAAAATCGTTTACTTAGTCAAATTTAAAATTGTAATTATGAAGAAAAAAAATAAATTAAAATTAAAGTTAAAATTAAGAGTTAAAAATTATTCAGTTCAGAGTTCATTTTAAAAAAATTTGTAATTTGTCAGAATTAATTGTGAATATAATTGCAATATACTTAAACTTGATTAACTAAGTTGATAAATTTTCTTAACATTTCAATTTCAATAAATTGTTGATAAATCAAGAGAAAAAATAATGGCGTACAATTCACTAATCAGACCAATCATAACATAAGTATACTTCACCAATTTAATTTAATATTAATTAATTCATCATGATGGAATCAATTCGAAAATTCGAATGATAATGTTAAGGAATATGCTTTGAAAAAATAAAAAAAACAGCAGAATAACCAAGTGACAAACAAAATAATATACAAATATGCAAACATAGATAAAATACGAGTAGATAAATTTATAATTAATATAAATAACATTTCGACAGAATTTGCAACAGTCACATTTTTTATTTCAACAACAAATATATTAATAAAACTTTAGAATTTGGATCTATTCCATCACAAGTAAAAATACTAGAATCAAATAACTTTTTTCAAAACAATGACAATATTCCAATAAAAACATAACTACACTACAATAAAAGGGCAACAGATAAAATAATTATTTTCAATCCAAATAGTATCAATTAAAACGATTTAAAATACAATACAAATATATTGACAATTGATATTAAAATGAAAAACAAAAATTGCATAGAAAACAGATTAGATTAGATAAATAAAATTATAATAATATATTATATTATATTAAGTATATAGTAAATTATATTAATTAAGTAAGTTTTGAAATATTTAAAAAAAAAGACACTATTAAAAATATTACTATTAGATTACCAGAGGTTAGTTTTTTTATTTTCAATAATTTTAAGACGATGCGATAAACACTTTTATAACAACTTTTATAACACTTTTAATACTTTTTACGCAGAGATTTGGTGGCATACAAAATCACATATAATAGTTTTTTCTTTTGAATTTTTAATACCAATTCAAATGTTTTCTACTGAACTGAATTTTGTTATCTTTTCATTTTGTTATCTTTTAGTTTTGTTATCTTTTTTTATATAAACTCTGTACAAGTGAATGAGCTCTTTGAGAAATAACTGAATAAATAAAAAAAAATAAAAATAAAAAATAACTACATCAATATTATTGTAGAATACCTTCGCTTTCATACTAACTTTATTTTTAGTGATAACCAAATTGTATTCCAACATTTCCAACTGAATGCCAAGGAAATATTGAAAAAGCTTACAAAATCCATCCTCTGTGCCGAATTCAAACTCTAAAGCTTCAGATTAGTAGTCAGAATACATAACCACCGCACGATATCGATTGGTACAAATTCTTAGCTTCAATTTCAATCAGTAATTTTTTGCATAAAAAATTTATTTTGAGCATATTCAATGCACCCTATTTTTTATCATAGAATGAATTTAAGAACAAAAGGATTTCAAGTATTGCTCAACAATTTATGAAGGACATATAATATAAAAATAAATTTAAACATAATATAAAAATTTAATAATTTTATGTAAAATTTTTCTATAAAATTAAATAGATAGATACAAAATAATATCATATAATAATTTTGTATAAATAATAAATACAGTAATAATAATAACTGGAGAAATAAATATTGTTATATGCATTATGATAATTTATTATATGATTAATAAAAAAAAAAAAAATTGATGTTATTATAATATAAAGGATCCTGTTTTAATAGGATTTAACCTTTTTTTTACAGAAAAAATTAAAAATATATTAAAAATTTATTTTTATGGCACTTTTATAACATTAATTTTAAACAACAGGTATTGAAATATATAGGACGAGGATCATTTGTAATATACAAGAGTATTCTCTCAGTTAAGTATCATTTTGTAAAAATTTATTCTTTTTTTCTTTTTCTCTTATTTAAATGAGTGTGAGAAATAAATATTTTACTATAATGAATATTAAAAAAATAATTATTTAATTAAGTTTTATTAAAAACATTGATTCAATCATAAGAATTGATTGTTTTATGATCTATAATTCTATATGAAATATTTAAATTGTAATTTAATTCAATTTAAAAAATAAATTAAGCTTAATTTTTAATAATTTTAATATGGATTAATAATTGTTAAATACAATAACGTAATTTTCGAAGAAATGCTTAGATTTTCTGTCCCATTCAAATATTAGATTTTAATTAGGATTAGGTTCTAGCTTTGTGTTACTGCAGCCGCAATATAACTATGATTCTGTGTTTCTAATGATACTTGATTTAATGATTATATTTAGGATAAACTGCCTTCTATATTAAAATTATATAATATTTATGCACCAAGTGTATTGCATGCTCGTGTAATAAGTGATGTAAAGTATAACAATACTGTTTTATAGAAAATTTAATATATACGGCAACTTTAATTTCAAATCAGATATAATTTTTGACATAAAAGAAGTTATTAACTAATTATCTGACATAATTTAAGTTCAGTTCAATAAAGCTTATGAGAACAACAACAACAGTAAGTTACACAGCTCTCTATAAATTCTCCCAAAACTAATTATGATTCTTCCCATACTTAATTCCCAAAAATTGTTATAGTAGAAAAATATCTCTAGAAAAGGCGTCAGGAAACTTTTCTAGTAAATAATCATTATAATAATTGCTTTAAATTTTTCTTTTAAGCTTAACTTTCGCTTTTTTATTTTCTTTCTTACTTATTTACTTGTTCATATTTCTGTAAATATTTGTTTAAATTTGCTTTATTATTAGAAATAAGCTATAAATCTGTAAGGGATCCTTTCTCAGTAGATTAAATGAATAAATATACAAGTACTTAAGAGATTCTACAATGGTATAATATTGGGCAAATCCAATTGTTCCAAATTCAGATGACAAAGTCTAATCCGAGGAAGATATTCACATTTGCAATTGATCAATACACTCTATCTCTATTTCACATATTCCGAACAAGTTATTTTTGGTTATGTCGATTTTATGTAAATGATTCTTGATTAGACAGTGGTCAGTTGCTATTCTTACCATACCCTAAAAATATCTTATTTACATTTTTATAAGTTTTTTTATAATTTGTTTTTAAAAAAGTTATTATTTAAAAGAGTAATAAGTCTTAGCAAAGACAAAGCTATCAATGTAGTGCCATTTATAAAGCAAAGAAAATTACGACAAATAATGTTTAATTTAGAGAGATCTGATAAAATTCGAATAACAATTCACCAAAGATTGGATATAGAAATTCGGTTAATCTACTTATTGTTAATAATTAAATTGGAAATCAGTTAAATATATTTCCTGTAACTGCATTTTTTTTAAGGCCATGTAATTAAGACAAAGACTATTCTTTATTCATTAATATATTATGTCTTATATAATTTTACATTAGACTTTTAAAAAGTTTATAAAATACATAAAGGTCATCCTAAAGAACTTCGATTGATATAGCATATAGGGATAACGTCATCTAAATATTAATGAAAAGTTGTCGTGTTCGAATTACGCTCAAGATGTGGGTGGATTAATTGAATTTGCTTTTCATGATTTATATCAAAAAAAATTAAGTATAAGAAAATTGAATAAGAGTTATGATTTGAAAGCCATTTAAAATAAAATCCAATTATAATAACAATTTAATTTAATTTAATTTAAATTTTATTAGACGAGAGGATTGAATTATGCCGCGAATATTAATAATAATTGTAATTAAAATAAGTAATTATAAATAAGCAATTAAATTAATGAGATTGGGTGACTTCTAAAATGTAGTACAAAAAATTTTAACATACAGTTTAAATACACTTCTACTACCGTTTAAAGCTTTTACAACCACTTCATTTAAAATATATAACAACATTTTTGCTACATTTTGGAATATCACTTTGACAATGTAAATACACCCACCCTGACACACATTTTGACGTATAAATTATAATTTTGTGTTTTTGTAATATAAACCTGACTTTTTGTTTATCTTTCGATAAATTTACTTTTGGTTTATCTTTCGTTACATAAAAACTAATATTGTCAGATCTTCATAGGTCCACATATTTTCGGCTCACATATTTTTTAAACATATTTTGCTACAATTTGGTAATAAACTTATTTTTCCGCCAACATAATATATGCTAACGTATAATTTAATTAATTCTGGTAGCTTTATCTATGTATACACTGCTTTCCTTTTACGTTTCCACTACGTTTTTTAAGCATTTTGAAATAGTGTACAAAGTCAAAACATTTTGATATATATTTTGGAATATGTTACATTGTAAGTTTTACGGTATCACTGCATTTTGGAAGTCAAAGAATATATTAAAAAAGAACCCTGTGATTTTATTTTAATTTAATAAAATACTAATAAATCTACCTTTTTATTACTCGACTAAGAAACTCCATTACCAAACAAAAGTCGAACTAACTTCTGATCAAATTGCATTAAAAATTAGAATGCTTAAGGACAAGTGCCTATTAGCTGAAAATGATTTTTAAAAAAATTATACATATAGATGTAAATGTAGATGTAGATAGAAGTAGTCGTAAGTAGTGTAAGATAATTAGCTGTAAGTTTTATTAATATCATAAATTTTAGTGAAGTATTTCCCATTTTCCTCTCGAAATGAAATATTAAGTACAATAAATCTTAGAATTAAGAAACAAAAAGCTCATATTTCAGTTGTGTAGATTAATTAATATAAGATTTGATCTCTGTAAAATTAAAAGTAAATGTAAATATTTGGGTAAATAAATTAATTGAATTGAAAAATAAAATACTAATTAATAAAAATTATTAAGTATCCCAATTATTTCTTCTAAAGTCTGTTTTTTACCAAACTCTTGTTTTTTTTTATGAATTATCTATCGGTAGAATTATTATAACGGTATCTGTTAAGTATCCAGCTCGTTAATATTATTTTATCTATGTCTCATTCATTCACTCAAGTTCTTTAAACGTTTAAATTTTCAAATCGAATTCGTAATAAACAGCTTGTGCTTATCGATTATGACTTTAACACAATGCTTGAATCGTAATGTAAATTGCAAAATTATTATAAATTGCAATGAATACTCTCTATAACCATATAGTTTTAACGAACTTCGTTACCTACTCTATTTTCGCATTTAAGAAATGCATATTTCGGTCACTTACAAAAGTCTACAATAAATAAACATCTGAACCGCAAGAACTAAAGTTACTTTTTCGAATATTAAAGAAAAAAATTAATTTTTAATAAATATATTTTAATTTGAAGTGAATGTGTTGGTAAATAATAATAAAAAACTGAAATATTCCTGTCGCTGTTCTGTTTTACTTTGCGAATAAAATAAAAAACAACTCGTGTCGTAACTATACTTTCAAAATCTCATTAAATGTTTTGTTAGTAGTTTATTATTTTTTAAGTGCATTAAAATGTGCACCCACTCATTAAAACGTAACCATATTACTCGTATAAATTCTATTTTGAATTCGAAATGTTTTTTTTATTGATTTATTGTTGAGTGTTTATTTCAAAATCAATAAATTTCATTAAATCTATTAAAATAAGAATGAAAAGAATATTAAACGAATATATTTTAAAATAATTAGAAAATTAATAATAGTTCATTGTTCAATTTGGAAATTATGTAATTTTATAGAATATTGAATTTAGAGCTATACATAAAAAATAATGAGTTAATAATAATTTTAAAATTTTCAGAACAAATCCAATCTGTAGATATATTATGACTTATTTTTATTAAAACCCAAACCGCATTGTAAAACAATTATAAAAAAATTACTCTAACCATATTTTTTTGGAAAAACATGAAATTACAGTAGGACAATATATTAAGATTTACATTTGTAAAAACGTCAGACTACAATTCAATACACTAAATTTACTCTACAAATAAAAAAATATTAGAAAAAAAATGAATTTAAATACGTTAAATTTAATAAAATGTTACTTTATGTTCAGAAACTACAGTGGGTAGGATAGAACAGGTAGACGAAAATACTCCTATCAATATCTTCGAATATAGGCCAGATGATGCAACACCACACGTCGGAATAAACCTTTTTTAAATAGATCAAATATCCGCAGACATTAAACACTTTTGTCTCTTCAACTGGATGAAAGCCGCCCATGGTCGGCAGAATTAAAGGACGGTGATGAATCAGGCCCAGGATCTACATTTTCTGTTAGCCACAGTAAGTGATTATAACCAAAAAAAAAATTTAGAATTTCTTTACAATAATTTTATCTACCCATACTGCCTAATTTGCTTAAAATATTTCTAAGAGAATTAAAATACCTGTTAATAATATATTGAGTATAACAAAATTGGCGTCAGATTAAATGCGCTGAATAGAAAATTACTTTGCAACATGTTTAGTTCGTTTCGACAGAACAGGCAATTTATTTTAATAATTTTCTGGTACATAAAAGTTAAAAATAAAATTTTGAAAAAAATTAGTTATATACGTAAAACTTTAATTAATTAATTTAATCTTTATTCATTCCTAAATATAGTTTACATATGTACTGATATTATCGACTTATATTAATTTAAAGCATAGATTTAACTGATAAAACTATATATAGCTTATGCATAGACCTAAGACCTTAGCATACTTCATATTTAACCTAATTGGTTTTATAGTTTTAATTGTTATTATTTTTTTGAAAAACTCATGTGTCCAACATGTTTCCAACCTCTTATTTTATGAAGTTCTGTTTTGTTAAAGAAATCTTTCTGTGTAAACGAAACAATAGGTTATATTGAAAGCAAGGGTACGATTAAACAATAAGTGTTCTAAAACATAATTAATTATTTGAAATATTTTTTAAAAAAAACTAAATTGTAAACAAACAAAAAAATTGGCTGCTTCGTAACTTCGTTAGGCAGCACTGTAATTCTCTCTAAAATTATTTTAAACATAACACTAGTATTCTTACGTACAACTTATCATTATATTTAATCTGTTTTTTATTGTAATTAGCGAATCTGTATGTTAGGCATATAACAGTAAAATTAAAAGGAAAATATTCGACTATTTTCGAAATTTTACTCTAACGCTAGAAAACAAGTTTTTATAAAAACCAATTCTCATTATTATTCTTTCAAATGAGAGATATTTAAAAGGAGACGTGGGGAAATCAAATATTTTTTAAAAAATTTTTTTATATTTCAATTAAAAAATTCAAATTACAATTTCACCCAATGTTTCAGTAATTTAAGTATTCAAAAATTTGAACTCAACAAATTGCCACAACAACAACTCCGCTTTTATAAGTTTCATATTTGTCATTTCTTTAAAATTATTGCACCGAGAATTTTTAATAAGCTACCTATTGATATCAAAAATACCAGAGTTTTATCCGAAATTTTAACTAAAACTAAGAATTGGCTTAGGAATATTAGTTGGCATGAAGTTGAAGAGCTAATAAGAGTCATTAGATAATATTATTACTGATATATATATTATAGTATACTGTTGCTGATATATATCTATATTATTATTATGTAGCTTTGTTTATTCTTTTCTTACGAGAATTTCGTTATTGCTTAATTTTTTTCTTTCTTTCATTTCTTTTCCTTTAAATTAATTTAAAAATTAAATCTCGTTCTAAAACATATTATAGTAGTTTATAAAATTGTTTAATTTTTTTATTTTCTTTTGTAAATTTTCCTTTAATTCACTTACTTGTAAGTTTTATCTATGAATTTAATTCACATTTCTATATTCTACTTTTAATTTTAATATTAATTATTTCTTAAATTTAATTATTTTTTTATACATAAATATTTAACCACATTAAATTTAGTATATTCTATTTTTCTTTAAGATTTTAGTTTTCCAAATTAATACATTTAAATTTGTTACTCCACAAATATTGAATAATTTAAATGGTTTATTTCTTGTGATGGACCATTCGAAACTTGCTTTTGCAATACAATTTTTCCTAACTATTTTATTTTATTTATATTTTGAATTCTGTAGATGCTTTTAAATTTGTACTATTATTATATTTGTTTATTTTCTATTTTTAAGTTTTGAATTTTAGTTTTAATTAATTTACTATAATTGTAATGAATTCTAATATTTAATAAAATATAATAAAAGAAAACAAAAAAATTTTAAATTTAATTTTTATTTCTTGAAATAAATTGTTATCTTTGAGGTGGTTGTTTAAGATAAATCAATAAAAAATATTGTGTTCACGATGAATTCAAATGATGGTAAACAATTCATAACGAAATATTGAGTACGATTTTTTATCAAACTTCCTCGAATTTCAAGGATCAGGCGAATACTAATCATAGTTTAATTTGAAGAATGTCTTATGCTGGATATCAATAAACTTAAATATTCTGGTTGATTAATTGATTGAATAGAGTAAATTCATTCAGTGATTCAACTTCTTAACAATTCAAGTTTTTTGACTGAATCTAAGTGGAAGTTGGAAAATTCAATTTAATTTAGTAATAAGCACTTGTATGCCATAATTTTAGATATAAATTTAGCAAGATAAACATTTTAACTTCACATCAAAATTAAAAGCTCAACAAATATATGTGACGCTACAGTAAATGTGTTAAATTGTATAGCCAGAAATTCAAATTTAGTCTCAAAAGTTTTCAATTAATATCTATGTAAAGTATGTCACACAAATTATTTCATTTGATGATGAACATGAAGTTCTTGAAGTTCATGAATCTTTTCCGTTCGTTGTTCTTTAAGATACTTTAAAAATAAAGTCAATCTATTTGATTTACAATAACTTACTATACACAATACATAATTTTTTCATCTTTCATACCTCTATTTCAGATTAATTTACAATTATGTACTTAATATACTACCTAGCTATTATCAACAAAACAAAACCAGACTTAGTGTAACAAAAACTAAACTAAGTAAACCGCAAGGACTATAAAAAAAAAAAGTATATTAAAAATAAAAGGAATGGAAAATATTTTTATATTAAAAAGTTTACAACAATCTTTGAAAACTTTATCAACCAAAAAATTTAATTTTGTTCCAAAACAACATATATATATATATATATATCTACCCTCTTTTTTATCTTATATATATATATGAAACAAAATTATACATTGCTGCTTGAAATAAATTACAAATAAACTCCCAGCTAAAAATATATTTTCATTACACTATATAAATACACCTTAGAGCCAAATGAGAAACTTATACTATAGTAGGTATATTAATGAAAACTATCTGTTCTAAATTTACCACATTTTAATTATTTATAAAACCACAATTCAAAAATAAATTAAAATTATCTTCAAACAATAAAAACAAAATTAAAGAAGTAAACAATTCAGGTTATCAGATAATTTTAATTTAGTTTCAATATTTTCCTGCCTTCTATACATTTATATATATATATATATATATATATATATATATATATGTAGATATAAACTTAAAATCTTTGAAAATAAAATTGCAAATTCCTTGAAAATGCAAAAAATTACAACAAGAATCAACAAATCACTTAAATCTGTTTCTTTTTAGTTTTTAATAATTCTTGTAATAAATTTTAGAATAATTTTCGATAACAAAAACAAATGGATAAATCACTACAGAAATAACTTGCAAAATAATTGTTTTTTTTTTTCTTCTACTATTTTTTTTTCTTTTTACTTTCATCCAAATTTTCACCCAGATTTGTTTTTAGTTTTTTCTGTATGTTTTAACTTGTTTTCTCTTATTTTCAAATTACACACATTTCCAGTATCATTGAAACTATTTTTATTTTTTCCTTTTTTTTTTGTTGTGATTACAACCAAAACTGAGAAAAATAATTAAATTTTCTGAAATCAATTTCGGAAATAGCCCTTTTTGTTAATATACATACATCACATGCAAACATACATACATACACACATGCATTAGTAGGGTGGATCACATTTAATTATTTTTCGAAATGTGCTTAGAAATATTCTTATTAATTATTTTTAAAAGATTATAAGTCGAGAGTAACTCTAAATAACTAAAAACCAAAACGTCAGATTTTTAAAAAGTCCCAAAACGAAAATCTGCAGACACAAAATCGCCAAAGAAATTTTCAAGAAAATCCTCAAAAATAAATGTTTTAATTTATATAAGCAAAAGTATAAGTATATAATGTAAATCGAGGGATTGTGCCTATTATTGAAAACGGCGTTTCAATCGCGGCTCGTATTGAGTAAAACCGTGTTCGATTTGATCGAATGATAATTTGGTATTTTTGAAAAGGTCGGTTGCTCCAGTAATCGGTAAAATTTATCTGTCAGCGGTAAATATTTTGTTGTTGTATTGTTGTACGCAATAAGTATTTATATTAAGAATAAAATGTTTAAAAACTGAATTTTATTAACTAATACATGAATAAATTGAAGAAATGATAAAAGAAGAAATATAAAGAGCATTGCACGGGATATTTTAATTTAATTAATGAAGAGTAGTAAAAACAATTTGTTTGAACAAAATATTTAAAATTTATTTTATAAAAGATGTACTAACAAAATAAGTATAATATGATTAAAACTTTTAGGTTTATAAATATGTTTTCACTAAACAAAAATTCGTTTAAATATGTTTCAAAAGAAATAGAATTTGATTTTCATAAAATTCTCCATCATTACTCAAAATTTTTATTCATTTAAAATTGTAAAAAAATGTAAAACTTCACTTTAAATAAAAAAACAAACATCCGATATTTCTAAATAATTTTGATATAAAACAAAAATAAATAAACAAATATTTAATATATTTAACTTAGTTTTTTATATCCATTTTATAAAACGCGCTAAATTAATGGCGGATATGAAATGCTATAATTTGTATGAAGCTCGTTTCTACAACGAAATTTATACGAATTTCTGAGTTAGGAGAAATTTTAGAGTTAGATTCAATATCAAAGCTCTACGCATTTTACAAAATATTTATATAAATTATTTTTATACATAACCGCTCTTGGTTACAGCGAGGATATCTCCTTTTCCCAGAATTAATTTGCCTCAATTTTATGGATTTGATTTCGATTTTTAAATTTGCTCACTAATCCTGATTTTTTTCTATACATTTTTGAAAAAAACCTTAAATTAAACTTTTTCAACAAATGAAAATATGAAATCTCCAAATTATACCTAAAGTTTGGGGATTTTATGTTTGGGGATTTTGTGTTAGGGGATTTACATTTGGGGACTTTGATTTGGGAGTTTTGTTTTTGAGGATTTAGACTCCAATCTTTATAAATCTTAACCCAAATCAAGTAATTCACTTGACTTTTGCAATATTATAAATCTATTCATACAACCCCTACTATACTGATGTCATAACCTATTATTACAACCTATTATTACAAAAACAAAATATAATTGAATATAATTAAACTGAACAAAATAGGCAGAAAAAATTCCATAATTAATTTAAAGTGAAACATAAACCATGAAATGGTTTCTTACTTCAGATAACATTTCTAATTCTGAGCTAAGTATGATAAAACGTACCTAGTAATCTCGCTACACTACACGAGTTTCCAACGACTATATAGGACGCACATTACTTTGATAACAATGAGGCTGTGATTACAAATACAAATCGAGTGGCTAAAATTAAAACATCAAACGACCTTTCTATGTTCTCTCAAATTAAGACATCTAGGGACAGCTAAATTCTATTACTTATTTTTTTGTCACGCACATCGGATGACAATTATTCCATTGCCCAAATAAAATACAATGAAGGTAGAAAACTGATTTACATTAAAAATTCATCAAAATTATTTTATTTGAAAAATTACGGACACCCTAATACAACATATTCGTATATATATATATAACATCATATATATATATAACACATTATAATATAATTTTCTTACTCCTTCTAATATCCTTTTTCCACTTCCCTTAATTGTTAAGGTTTTAACTTAAAATAGAATGATGAAATGAAAAAAAAAAAAAATAAAAAAAAAAGTTTTACTTTTCCTAACCAAAAATTCTTGTAACTTAAATAAATTGATGATAGGAGGGGAGGGATGTGGAAAAGAAAGAATGAAATGAACAAGGATTGCATGTTGAATAATTTCTCATCTAAGTTTACGCTAATCCTTTAATTAGATCATTTTCAACATAATTTTTGTTGTAGTCGTTTGGTTTTTCTTATTGTCCTTTTTTGTAAATTTTTTTTTTCTATTTTTGTTTTTATTTTTTTTTTGTTTGGTTTTTTACGTATACTGTAAATATCAAGAAAATACAAAATTATAATGTTTTCATATAACATTTTATAAACTATATTATTGTATATAACTACATAGTATAACACAAAAAATAGAAGAAAAGGAAGCTGAAAATAAAAATAAAAAAAAAATACAAGAAAAGGATAAAAACTCATTAGGAAATGTCGCTTTTTTTATTTGCTTATTTTCTTTTTTTTATATATTTTTTTATTTAATATTCATTTGGTATGTATAATAAGTTGGTTTTTTATAATTTGTACATATACACATGTATATGAGTAAATAGAAAATTATAAGAAGGACTATTATGTAGGTATATATATATTAATATATATATTCACTTTGTTTTAATTTAAAATTTAAATTTTGGTATTAATATTCTAAACTTCAATGTAATATTTATAATGTCAGAATAGAAAGTAAGAAATTAATATTTTCGTCTGATTTATAAAAATTTAATGAATATAATTAAAATTATATTACATTATAAAATAATTCATTGTAAAGAATACAGGATGTGCTTTTACATGTTAAAGATAAACAATAATGAAGTAATTATATATCAAGAAGATAATCTTGTAGTAGCTATATATTAAACTAAACATAGTAACATGTAATTGTGAATTAAATGACCTGTTGGTCTGATGAGTAGTACAACGGGCCACAAGGCCTAAGTGCGTAGGGAAAAAGACAGTTGGAGAAAGATTCTTATCTCCACCCTCATAACCAACCAAATGACCTGTTTCAACTGAAATAATCCGCTCATAAGAGCAATTTTAGAATAGGTTTTAATTTAAGTTTATTTCTTATTATGTAAGTAGCGGGAAGTTTTATGAAAAAACATAAATATTTAAAAAGGTTTTTTGTCGGCATTTTTTCTTTAAATAATAAATTAAATTAATTAGCTAGGCTAAATAATAATTAAGAATAGCTATATGTGTAAATACAATAGTATAAGCTCTAAAAAAATTAAAAAATTATGAATATGTATCATGGCAATAAATATATAAAAAAAAATTAGCTGTTTAAGAAAACTGAATTATACAAACTAAATCAATTTGAGCAAAATGATCCAATAAAGAATATTTTTCAATTCAAATCATGCTACTACACTTCAACAAAGTAAAACACAACTTTGTTGGAAAAATAAGGCATTAATGGATGGAAAAAAAATCAATTAACCAATTTGTTGAAAATTAGTCAGTAACCACGGCAACATTTTATAAGGTCTATGACAACCAAAAATGTATAACACCCAGAAAATAAGAATGTATTGTATTACCTATATTTTTTCTGTATTTACACACTACCCAAACACTAATAAAGGATAATTTTCTACAAAATACACTGATACACTGATATAAGCTTAATATATAGATATCAGATCTTTTGGAAAAAAGTAGGCTTTTAGGCAAAGCCTCAAACATTTGGCAACATTCTTTACTATATTAAAAATGTGCTCATACACTAAATTTTTTGGTTTGGCTTATATTTAGACTTTCGGACCGTTGTATATTTTCTCCTTAAAACAGCAGAGTTTGGACTGGTTTGTTTCTTTGACAACAGATAAAACTGATTTTTGATGTGTTGAACTTCCTTCTTTTTGCGTTACTCTATTCAGCTATTTTCACCAGATTATAATTAACTATTCATGTTATTATAGTTTTCTTCAATATATCAACACTTTTTCAACTATATATTTTCATCATATTCAACTTCATACAAAATTTTTAACAAATATCTTATTGCTATAATGTACAATTTTACTTTCTTTCTTTTACAACTTTAATACCATGATTTTGAATATTTTATAAAATTCTACTATTTACTATTTTATTCCCCGTTGTTTTTTCCTGCATGTCTGTCTGCTATTCTCTTTAGTAGTATATGTACCTCTAAATTTTCACACTATTTAGTCAAATTTAAATGTTTTGTTTTACTGTTAATAGCTTCAGATATAAACCTGATTTTTAGTTCCTAATCTAATAAATTTGAATTTCTTCTCTATTCATTTTCTAAAGTAAATAATATAAAACGAAAAACTATAGCACTAAAACAAAAGCAAAAAAAAAACGTTATTAAAATGAAAAATGTTATATAATGACAACGGTATAGTTATAAGAAATGAATATAAAATACAAAATAATGTATATTAATATTTATTCATCTATCTAAATATGGTAAAATGTTAATATCTAAATAGTAAGAAATAAAATGACAACAATAAACATTTGAACATTGTGAAAAGAAAGAAAAATCTGCCAACATCAGGGAACTAAATTGCTCTATACTAACAGTATAATTTGTTTTCTTTTAACTTTTAATATTATTCATCTTATTTTGTTCTATATTGCACGTTTTATAATAAATAGCATTGGTCTTTTTAACGTTCCATTGAAATTCTAAATCCTAAGAAAGTATAAGTAGTAAGAAAAGAATATATATATATATATATATTAGGAAGGTATTATTATATGCAGGGTGTTTAGATTTTTATATATTATTCTCTCAGATGAAATCAAATTAAGAAAAATGTTGCACAATTTTCTATCAGTGTGTTGGTCTAGGTTTAGTAATTTCATTATTGAATAGTATTGTAAATGTTTTACTAATATTTTTATAAATGTACTTTTATGTACACTTGCACAACATAATTATTAGCGGTTATCCGTTCAAATAACTTGATAACTTCATAACTTTATATGTTATATTTTTATTTATAAATGAAGGACGATTAAGTGTATTTTTGCGTATTTAGTTGTAAGTTTTCACTTGTGAAATCAATTTTTTCTGTTTTGAAATGTGTACGCGTTGACATGGCAGCTAAATATAAAATATGATGTTCTGGAACTATTATATTTTCATAAATTTTTAACAACCATTTCATATTTTAAGCTTATAAAAAACAACAACAATTTACACGTAAATATGAAATATGAAGCTATGAAAATTTGAACGGAGAACCACTATTGTGTACACAAATTACAATGAATTTAGTTTTCGTTTAATATCCAGGCAATGATTCACCAATTTTGAAAGAAATTTCTACAAAGTTTCTCCAAAGTTCTACAGCTGTAACAAAATACCATAAACGAAGTTTTCACCACTTTTAAGAATTAATTTTTGTTCTAAAAAATAAATAAAATAAATATGTACGATACAAGTGTAAAAATTTCCCAACAACAACAAAAAGAAGGCATTTAATATATATTTAATATAGAATAAATTGAAAAAAGTACGGTACAAATATCTGAACCATTTCACAAGCGGTTTTCATTATCATTAATTTTTTTAAATCATATATATGTAAAAGAGAGCGTAGCGAAACTAAATATATTTTCAAAATATTTTGATTTTCAATTAGAAGTTTCAATTTAAAATTCCACACCATATAAATGTGTACACATGCATTTTAACATAGATAAAATTTAATTTATCAAATTGCCGAAACTTATCCAAGTACACAATTTTATTTATTTTTTTTTTTTAATAAATTATTACGTATGAGGTTGTTGTCTAAGTTAAATTAATAAAAAAAAATTATATAATGTTATGAATAAATTCAAAAACAATAACTCATATTGGAATTGAATACGATTTTTTATCGAATTTCCTCGAGGAGCGAGCGAGCAAGCAAATATTAGTTAAAACTGAAATTGAAAGAGATAAATGCTATAATTATACTTCCTAAAATTGAAAATTATATAACAGTTTTGTTATTTGTTATAATAGAATTATATTCTCTAAATCAATATCAGTTAAAAAACAACTTATTTCAGAATTTAATTTTTTCTAATAACTTTAGAAAAAAAATTATTCAAGTTACATTTTAGACTATCCTACTTAATATGTCATTTTAAGATCAATAACTTTTTCTGAGAATGAAACTCAGAACAAAATTATATTTTATAATTTTTTTTGGATAATTTCCAAATTAAAAAAAATGAAAAAAAAAAAAACAATTTTGTTTTAAGGTAAAAAATATTATTAAAGTTCTATTGAATTCCCCTGATCAAAATCCTCATCATCCCACACACATATTTCAGAATTCATTTTTATTTTTTTTTTATTTTCATATTTTTATGTTTTGTTGTATCCTTTTTATATAAAATGTTATGCCTGTACCTTGTACAATAAAAATAAAATAAAAACATATCGTAAATCATAGACTATTACATAAAGTGAACATGAAGACAAATTAGAAATGGCACCACAGAATAACTATACTAAACATGTAGGAGCAGCTATAATGGCAATTAAAGGAGTTAAAAAAACAAAATAACAAAATCCAAAAAAAAAACAACATAAATTTTAATATTTTTTATTTAGCTATTGTGTAACTGTTTTTTTGTTATTACATATATAATTGTTCTACCTACAGTTTCATTTCATAGATTACTTTTCTATATAGATTTTTAAACCTTTATTTTGCAAATAAATATAACCATAATATCATTGAAAACCAAATGGCATTTATACATACAAACATTTTCAATCAAATTAATTTTTTGGAAATAAAAATAGTAACAACTACAAAAAGAAACAATGTTTATTTAGATTGGTAAATATTAGGTATTCTACACTAGATTAATTACAAAATTATGCTGTATTGAATAATAAACCGCTCAATATATTGTAGCGGTTATAATTTTAATTGTACTATAAAGACAGACTGTTCAATTTGTCTGTTGAATTTATTAAAAAACATATTGTTTAATTTATATTTCGAACTACGGTTGCTCTATTAACATTTTATGGAATGTTCTGCTATTAAATGTATAATGATGAAAGAATCTTAAACTTTTGAAGAAAGATCATAATTTAAAATGGACACTAAAACAAATACTTATGATATTAAATTTTTTTGAACCGCATTTCAAATTATTTAATTAACCTGTATTTTGTAAAAGATTATATTTTAAAAAAAAAAATACATGTAGTGTAACATACTGACCTCACCGTAAGGTACACAGCAACTCAAATATAATTTCAAAGTTCACATTCGAATATTACCGTTAAGAATATTTGCATAAGAATTACAATAAAAATAACTATTTTTTAGTAGTGTATAAGAAGTTTGTAAAAATTGTTAATCAAGAAAAATTAATTGTTGCATTATGACACATAAGTGAAGTTTAATTTAACCTTAAACATAGTGGATATGGGGTAAATTCGCATCATATATACTTCAACATAAAATAATTGTGGTAGAATAATTATATCGGATGCGAAAAAGCATAGTCAAAACCACACCGATAGTTTCGAGATCTGGATCGGAATCAATAATACTATGCTAAAAAGAATTAACATGTGTAGGACTTAGCAAGTAAATGGCAATTAAAGGAGTTAAAAGCAAAATAACAAAATAAAAAAAAACACACACACATTTTAATTAAAAACTAATGAAAGTATAGTAAAGATCATTTATATTATTTTTCAGTATTTAATTATTGACTGAAATTTGTTATTGCATCTTAATTTTATAATTTAACAGATAGTTAAGGTAATGTAGACTAATCAAATCATAAAAACAATTGTACGGAATTAAATATGTATATACTGAAATTAAAGGTATTGCAAGAAGATGGAGAAGATAAATACACAATCGAATTATTTATTAAATTTAATAAAACAATTTAACTGGACGATGACTGTATGAAATAACAAGTTTAAATAGATTTGGAAAAATATATGTGTTACAGTCATTCTTATTTGAAAAACATTTATCATATCTGCTATATTTGGCAATACACCAAAAAAGTTCTAAGAAAGTTTAAAGAAAATTTTTTCATTTAGTAAAAATAATTTTGTAAAAATATTTTTATTTTTTTTATATTATTGAAAGTTACAAGAAACGACGTGAAATTTAAAGAGTAGTCGCCATAATTGTCATATTTAACTGCAATTTTTTTCTTAAAGGGTATG
Organism: Argyra leucocephala; assembly: GCA_963942445.1. Lineage (NCBI taxonomy): Eukaryota > Metazoa > Arthropoda > Insecta > Diptera > Dolichopodidae > Argyra > Argyra leucocephala. The sequence goes on from OZ012677.1 coordinate 44,286,022, forward strand.
TGTTATATAATACTTAATATTAAAAGCTTTTCAATTATTCTTTTTCCACAAAAATAAAATACAAGAAACAAAAACAAAAACAAGAAAACCAAATTATCTAAAAAAAAACAAAATATTATAATAAAAATGAAAATATTTTAAGCAATAGAAATGAAATACAAAATTTTAAAAGGTTTATTTTGGCACAATAAACCCATACATATACAAATTATTATTGTAAGAGGTCCTTTTTTTGCCAGAATATATTATCGTAAGTTTTTTGTATTTATTTTATTTTTTCGGTTATTTGATTAATTTTTTTCTTTTTTTTTTTTAAATCTGATTTAAAAAAAATTCAATGTTTTTCAATTGTATTTTGCATGGATCTACAGATGTGAATATGTATGAAAAGAAGATTTTCTCAAATATACTTGAAATAAAGGATAAAAAGAACACGTAAAAAATTATAATATCTTTTTTTTGTCTTGTTTTCTGCTTTTTTTAAATTTGTTTCGTTTTTTTTTTTTTTTGTAGTTTACATTTTAAAAAGGATAACAGGATCAAGAATAATATTAAGTTGAAATTTGATCGAAGTATATTTTTAAATATTGGAAAAATAATTATAAAATTGTTAAAGAAAAAAAAATAATCGATTGTTAAGTTGTTGCAATTGAAGGGGTTTAATGGAATTTATAGAAATATTTAATGAAATGATATAAATTCGCTTATAATACAGAAAAGGGTTTTAGAACAGTTAGTAATCGTTTATAGAAAGTTCTGAAAATTAGAAAATAAAATAATTCATTGAATATATGCTTCAATAAAATGTTAATGTTTTTGATTCCAAATTCTCTACCATACTTTTTCATTATCCGCAACATTGAATTTAAGTACTTTGAACAGAAAAATAATTTGAACAGATGATTACTTAAAAATTTGCAAAATTTTAACGAAATAAATACAAAAAATAAAGGTAATAAAATCAATAAAACTTAAAAAAAAAAATGACGAATTATATTTTTTTTACTAATAAATGGGATGGATCATACATATATGTAAGCCCATTCAATTAAACACAAAATAAATAAAGACAGACAAAAAGTTAAATTAAGATTCCAAGATACTCTAGGTATTTTCCATTACGTTCACCATCTGGATGATGATGTAATAACTGAAACCGATCAAGATATATATATATTTTTTTTTTTAATTTATTTATTTAGTAAAAATATACTATTAAAACAAAAATTCATGTACATATATTTTATACTAAAGTATATAAACAATAAGCATATAATTAAAAATGTATACAAACATTAAAAATTTAAAAATTTATACAAACATTAAACAAACTAACCTTACAAGGATATTTCAGTTAAATTTTATTTTCACATATTGCAAAAAAAGGTATTAAATATATATAAATTATTTTCAAATTTAATTTCATCAGGTGTTCATTAAATAACTTCAAACCTTCATACATTAATGAATTTTTAGCATTTTCATTTCTAAAAAAAATTTAAACGAAAGTTAAAAATAATTTTGAATATCCCCAACATAAAAACAATCTATCACTTAAATAACTAGGCGCTAAATTACTTTTAATTTTAAAAACAAACACTAAAACATTAAATTTTAACCTTTGGTTAACTGAAAGCCACTTTAATGAATTAAGCATAGCCAAAATTGGAGTAAATCTGTTACATTTTAGGATAATTCTCATTTATCGATTTAATAATTTTTGCATTCGATCTAACATTGAACTTGAGAAAGCTATGAACGATGAAAAACCTATTAATGATGAGCAAAATTCAAAATGAGGCTTAATCATCGTATAAAAAATTCTAATTGCGCTATTAATTGATAATTGATTTCGAACCTTATAAAAAAAAAAATCAATATGATTTTTAAAATTAAGTTTATTATCAATTATAAGCCCTAAATATTTTATTTCACTAACTACTTCTTTCGAAATATGACAAGACATGTAACAATAATTCAATGCTATGCACCAACAGATGTCGCTGAAGACCATATTAAGGATGACTTCTACGAACAAATAGAAACAACGCTAGCACTCATAAATAGGGGAGATATCATAATATTAATGGGTGACTGGAATGCGAAAATAGGATCTAACAACAATGGACTTGAGGAGATAATGGGCAAACACGGGTTAGGAAGAGAAAGAAACAACAACGGGGAAAGATTGATAGAGTTGTGTCAGACTTTCGACCTAGCAATCGGAGGGAGTCTATTTCCACACAAAGATATCCACAAATACACATGGACAACACCAAACGGGATCTCAAGAAATCAGATAGATCACATATGCATCAGCAAGAAGTGGAAACAATCAATGTTAGATGTGAGAAATAGAAGGGGAGCAGATATACACAGCGATCATGAATTACTAACTGGGGACTTCAGAATGAAACTAAGCCAACAAGGAAGAGGCAGAAGATATAGAAAGAAGAAAATAAATATAAACAACTTAAAAAATCCGCAAGTAAGAGCTGACATAGTTACGGCGTTACGAGAAAATATTAGAAATAATAGAGAATACACTTGGGAAGAGATTCTGGAAATTTACAACCAAACAAGCGAACAAAATCTTGGAATTTCACAACCACAAAGAAAAATCTGGATAACCGATAACACATGGGCCTTGATTAAAAGAAGAGGTGAAATGAAGAAAATGATAAACAACAGGATGGCATCAAGAAGAGAATATGAAGAAATAGCGAAAACAGTAAAAAGAGCAGCAAGAAGAGATAAAAGGAAATTTCTACAAAATTTAGCCGGAGAAGCAGAAAAAGCAGCACAGCAACATAACCTGAGAGAATTGCATCGCATAATCAAGAACTTAACTAACCAGTCGGAACAACAAAACAAACCAATTAAAGATAAAAATGGTGCGCTCATCACAAACTTAGAGGATCAATTAAAGAGATGGAGAGAACATTTCCAAGAACTGAGCAACGAAGAAAGTACAAATAATGAAGCAGACATAAGAAACAGAGACAATGCAAATATCTACCCAACTGAGGGACTGCCAATATCTACTCAAGCTCCAAATATAGAAGAAATCAAAGCTACAATCAATATCCTGAAGCACAACAAAGCAACAGGTGAAGATGGAATTCCAGCAGAAATAGCCAAACTGGACCCTGACTTATTCGCAAAAACAATTGAACCCCACATCAGGAAAGCATGGATAGAAGAGAATATACCACCATCATGGAAGAAAGGAATGATTGTCAAGATACCTAAGAAAGGAGACTTGGCAAATTGCAGCAACTGGAGAGGAATCACGGTTCTAAATACTATTCATAAGATAATAGCAATTATTATAAAGAAAAGATTAGAAGAAGTACTAGAACCAATACTACGGAAAGAGCAGGCAGGTTTCAGACCAAACCGAAGCTGTGTAGACCAGGCAAATACTTTACGGGTCATAGTTGAACAATCAGTGGAATGGAATGCCCCACTATATCTACTATTCATAGATTTTAAGAAAGCATTCGACACAGTCAAGAGATGCGCAATATGGAGAACACTTACAAAGAAAGGAGTTCCTGAAAAAATCATCAACATCATCAAAGCGATGTATGAAGATGCAGAGACAACAGTTCAACACAGAGGTAAGATCAGTGATCCATTCTACACCAATATAGGAGTTAGACAAGGATGTCCACTATCTCCACTTCTCTTCAACACAATACTAGACGACATTCTAAGAGAAGTTTGCACTGGAATAAACGGAATAGAATGGGATCTCTTCGGAAACTTAGAAGACTTAGATTACGCAGATGATGTATGCCTCATATCAAAAAATCAAAGGGACCTACAGAACAAAGTCAACAGATTACAGGAAGAAGCAAAGAAATCGGGACTGGAATTAAATATCGAGAAAACCAAAGCAATGAGGACAAACAATAGTTACAGTGAGCCAATAACAGTGAGTGGACAACAGATAGAATACGTAGAAGAATTCAACTACCTGGGGTGCATTATAACATCAAGAGGAGGTGCAACAGAAGATGTCAACAGCCGTATAAATAAGGCAAGAAGAACATTTGGGAGCCTAATGAAGATATGGCGGAGCAACCAAATATCGAGAACAACAAAGCTAACAATATTCAGAGCATGTGTTAAGTCAACATTAATATATGGCAGTGAAACATGGCTCACTTCGGTCAGAATCAAACAGAAGCTACAAGTATTCATCAACAAGTGCTTGAGAATTATATGCAGAATATTCTGGCCGGCAAGAATTAGCAACGAAGATTTATGGATGATAACTGGAGAAGAACCTATCAACAGACAGATAAATAGGAAAAAATGGAAATGGATAGGTCATACACTAAGGAAATCAGAAAGTGATATAGCAAGAAGAGCTCTAGAGTGGAATCCACAAGGACAAAGGAGACCCGGCAGACCATACAACACATGGAGACGCACAATCGATCAAGAATTAACAGTCAACAATTATATCTGGGACGATATTAAGGAAGTAGTACTCAACAGAGAGGAATGGAGGTTCACTATCGAAGCCCTATGCTACCACGCGGAGTAATAGGAGAAAAAAAAAAAAAAAAAAAAAAAAAAAAACTACTTCAATAATTGAACTATCTAATACCATGCTATTATTATTCAACGAACCATTTATGATCATAGCTTTTGTTTTTTCTGCATTTCATTTAAGTTTATTATTACTGCTAAGCACCTGATTTACCTTCTCAAAATCTCTACTCATTAAAACATTCATCACTTGTAGCTTCTTCAATGTAAAGGAGTGCGTCATCAGCAAATAAGACTATTTTAATATATTCCACCACTTTTACAATATCATTAATGTATATCAAAATAAGTAAAAAAAATAATAATTAAACTTAGTGAAACATACCCATAGAGAATCTAATTTTTAATAAGATATTTCAATTCCCGTACATAATTTGTAAAATAAAATGTATTTGAAAAATTCAAAGATGGATGTATTAACTTTCGAACGTTAATTTGTAAATTGTAGATTGTTTAATTTCTGGAGGAAATTTGTCCCCTGTATCATTGCAGCCGCAAATGGGCTAACATTAATTTACTTTCGATATAAATTTGGACTCGAAATATCAACAATTGAAAACAAATAATAGTACTTATAATAAAGATCATTTATATGATTTTTCAGTAATTAATTATTGACGTAAATTTGTTATTCCATCTTAATTTTATAATTTAACAGATACTTAAATCCAGCTCAAGATAATATAGAATATAGCCTAATTTAAACTAATCCTAATCAAAAGTAGGATTTATGCAGAAATGTATTATGTCGTTATATTGAAAGCGACAACAGAAACAAGCATACAATATAACTATTGAAATCGATAGTCTCATTCATACTTGATGATAAATTGAAATATGAAATATTCGGAAAATCTGTCTTAAGCATTTATCAGTTTCTTTGGCTTAAAATAACAGTAAAATTTATTTATTATTATTTGTTTGACCATAATTTAAATTGTTTATATTTTTGACAGTACCTTCAGCAGAATTACTTTTCGTGCATGAAAAATGGCACTACAATATTATCGCACTACATACTATGTAGTAGCATATAAGCACCAGTATAGTATTAGTTTTAACTAAAAATGGAATTTTTCCATAGCTGGAATTCTATTAAAAAATTGAATTTATTTTTTCGAGTCTATTAAAAAATAAAAAACACTTTAAAAAAAACAGAAATAAGAAATACTAGATGTTCTTAGTTAGAAATTGATTGGAAAACAAGTTCGAAATAACTTTACCTACGGTAATTCTAAAGAAAGATTAAAGAGTATAGAAATTTTTCTTATTTTGCTAATTCACCAAAATCTTAAAATTTCAGTAGTTTTATTGTGCCCTAGAATTTCACTTTTATATTATTTTTCCAAAAATTTTGTTTACGAGTTTCTTTATATTGTTTCCATTCTTATTCCATTTCAATCCATTTCAGCAATTCACAATCGATCAATTTTCAATTTTTCTTTTATTATATTTTCAATTTTCCTTTTTTTGTAATTTATTTAGTAAACAAATAATAACAAGAAGAAAAAAAACAACAAATGAAAATTAAAAATTACCGGGAGCAGCAACACGAAATCCATTTGAAATAAAAAAGAAAAACCGGACCAATAAAATAAAATACAACGGACAAGGTCATTTTACCGTGATTTTTATGCTCTTGTTTATTCAATTTTTTTATTTCGTTCTCTTTCTTCTTTTTCAAAATGTTTATTTTTTTTTCGCGCGTTCACCCTCGGTTGCATTACAAACCTGTACGTACTGTAATTTTATTTTGTTATTTTGTTATTTATTTTATTGAAACATGTGCGTTTTTCAATTATAAGTGGGTAAAGAAATAAAATATGAGAAAATAATTTTTTTCATTATTAAGACTATAATTCTGTGTTGTTAATGGGTTGAATCTATTTCAAGTGGCATAGTGTATTTGGCATGTGTATTAAATTTTTTATGTTTTTTATATAAAAAAAAAAAATATTTAAATAAAAACCGAAACAAAACAAAATGGTCATCAGGGGGATGAATAAAAATTTGATTTGAAGTGGAAATGAAACTGACTATTAATTAGGCTTTACCAAATCTCCGAAATATAAATGTGATATGAAATTAATATTTTATTTCCGGTTGAATTTTGATTTTAAATGATCTAAAATTTATCGAACAAGGCTATAAATTTTCAGGCTAAAGATTAATTGTTAAATAAACTTGAAAACCATATATAAACTTTACGTTTGAGTATGGTGGAGAAATTTCCTGGATTTATCAATTAGTGGGAAAAAAAATAAAACGGGCCGTAACATCGAATTTAAAAATATTAAATTTGAGAAACAAAAAATAAATATATGTATTTAATTTTAAAAATTATTTTATTTTAATAATGTTAATTTATTTCAATAAGTATGTTATTTTATTTTATAGAATAATCATGTTCTATTAATAAGCTTCAACATTCTGGACAAGTCCAAAAAAATCGAAAACTGAATCTAAATAATAATTGGTTCGGAGCCTAGACACAAATTTGTTCATGTCAACATAATTTAACCAAAGAATAATAATAACAAAATAAAATATTAACATTCCAATATTTTGTATTATTTCTTTGATATCAGACTGACATTCATTCATATATTATTTCTTTTATTGTATCCAAAAGCTTTTAGATGTTATTTACTTCAATTTTTAATTATTGATTAGATTACTTATTTTTCAAGTTTTGTTTATTTAATTCACATTATTTATATACATATTTAACTCCACACAAAACAAAATGAAGTTTTCTTAATATTTAACTTAAAATGTGCATGACTGTTCCTCTCCCATTTATTTAATATAATTTAATATAAATTAGGTTAACGATTCAAATGATTTGTAAAACATTACGTAACACAAAAAACAACTCTGATATAATTTTGTAATAAATAAAACTTAAATCTATTTCTTAAGCCTATAATACTAACTAAAACTAACCTAACTTAACCTATTGTTTCCAGAAAAATGGCTATTACTAGTGAGCTTATTGCTATTTGAAATATACATATTGAACTTGAAGGGTTCAGTATTATTAACGTCTACATTATTTAAATTTATACTCAATTATTTGTCACATGCATTCCTTGTAAAATGATAAATTAACGGTATAAATCCGTTATTGTCATTTTGATTATTCTTGTCCAGATGGATGAAGCCTTCTGGGGGAATAAAGCCTGTATATAAGGGTATCTATGAAAAAAAGTATGGCAAATTAATAAATTAGATATTTGTTCACTACTACGGAGTAGGGGGTTATTTATGAGACGGATAATAAAGCTTTCTGTTCTGATAATATTTGTTGACTGATAGATAGAGAGTTCGTTTATTTCTAAAATTTGTTAATACATAATTTATAATGACAGAGTCTCCTTATACTTAAGTTAGAATTTAGATTATTGGTATCTTAACAGCTGCGAATTTTATTTTATTCTAATTTTTATTTTGCATTACATTTGTTGTTTGATTTGCAATTTATTTTAATATTGATACAAGGAAAAATGGTGGAAAATTACAAAAACCTTGTGACTACTTGTAGTTTTAAAAATTTTACTTAAAAACTTATGACTAGACTTAAACTAATTTATAGCTAAACAAGACATCGAAAACAAAAAAAAATAGATAAAAAAGAAAAGATTAAATCAAACAATCACAATTTAATTATATTTAGTAATTATCGACCAATTGCCTAATTAAAATGTTTTCGGAGCAGTTGGCTGGAGCTGGAGCAGTTGGCAATAAATTTGTTAGCTCTAATAGTAATTTTGTCTGTTATCGTCGTACTTTTGAATTTTAAATGGATATCTAATGTACTGTGATACCAAGGGAGGTCTAGTAACATTTTTAGTAGTTTATTTTGCGTAATTTGCAGTCTTTTTTTATGACAGTATGCGCAGTTTGACCAGACCGGAGCACCATACAGATACGTACTTTGGAAGATGGATTTGAAAATTAGAATTTTGTTGAATTTAGAGAGAGACGATTTTTTGCTGACTGATATATTTCATAACTGATTTATTCGAATAATATTGTAAGTAGTTCGTTAACGATTTTTTATTTAGATTTTTACAAGCTCTTAAGCACTTGCGTTCAAATAATCTTAATTTTTCCATTATAGAGGCGCTTATATTAAACCATATGGGGCAACATTATATTAATATAGGCCTTATTAAGCTTTGGTAACAAATAATTTTTACTTTATAATGATTAGATTACTATTCAATAATGATTTGTTGTTTCACATGCTCTCTAAATCTGTATAATAAGATTTATTATCTTAGAAATAGATCTAGTATTCTAAGAACTCTATCAAGTCTAATACTGTAAACCAATACAAAACAATATTTTGTGAATAATTTGAATGATTGTGAAATAAAAATTTAAGGAAATGAGATTCTTCTAAACAAAATGTTTCTCCCAGCAAGGTATGGTGTGAATAACAGAAAAAAAAAAAAATATGTGTGGTTGATGTTTTCGAACACGTAGCACAACCACAAATTTATAAACCTCAAATCACTCCCTATCAAATCTGTTGCATATAAATAGGTAAACTGCAATAAGTATCAGTATTTATTATAGACGAATACATGCATAGCTTGAACTAGGAAAAGGTAATATTTATTGAGAAGAGATGAATTTTAGTAAGGATATTTCGAATACATATAGTTGTCAATGTTCATCTGTTGTACCTGTGTAAATTACAGATGGAAAATGAATGTAATGAACATTATTTTTTATTCAATGTGTAAAATGATTTAATATTTTATCATATTCCATTTTTATATTCATTATTCAAGTTTATTTAGACACACAAATATAGGTAAAATACTACAGTTGCCGAAAATTTCTCATACATAGCTATTTTTTTTAATCTTGAATAGAATTTTTGTTTAATTTTCAAAAACTTAATACAAATAATTCAAAAAGAAATAAAATAAAAACTCTGATTGATTAATTTATGACGTGACGTGACGCTTATAATATCTAGGCTTCTTGTCTTTTAATAAATCAGACTAAAATTGTGGTCGTATTGTTATAAATTATACCTATACAAAGATAATATTAATAATTTCAATACAAAAATATTATTAAAAATAATCAGATTATTTGATTACGTCTTATTAAATATGTACATATACAACTTGTATAATATACTTATAAATACAAAAATTCATTCAATTCACCTCGTTCCTCTAAATTAAATTGACAAATACATCATATGTCACATGAATAATGATATAAAATACTTTAAAAACAATTTTAACATTAATTTTTTTTTATTATTCTGCATTATTATAATTAAATTAGTAATATCTCAACAAGTAAACCGATTCCGCTCTCTTTATACAGATTCAAATTTCATCTCTTCTATACTAAGCTGATTATAGTTACAATACAATAACAACATAAGACTAATCAACTACTTTGTGGAAAATTAATGATTACAAGAAACTATATCACAGCCTTAGAATCACAATAGTTTTGAACTCTACCGGAGTTCTATACCCCTCAAAAGGGGTATTATAGTCACTGTTATTCCTTTACGGATAATGTTTAATTGTCTACCCTTTGAAGTAGACTTTATTGTAAACACACAATTTACTGTAGACAATGTAAACTATGCTGTATACAAAAAAAATAATGCAAATTATGATAAATAAAGAAGGATTATTTATTAAAATTTTATTTAAAAAATTCGGCTAGAATATTTACATAGCACTGTAGAAATATAAGCATATAAAAAATGTGTAGAGCATGAGTTACAAATCAGTTTTATTAATTGATGGAAGTAAAAATTGTTCCATTAATACTAAAAGATATATTTTGAAAGAATTTGATCCATGATGTGATGGTGCTCATGCCGAAATTCTTATTCTGATACACAATTTATCATATATATGAAATTCGCCCTAGTCGAATCAATTCTGTAAAAAAAATTCATAATTAAAGTTTTTTGACCTAATATGTGAAATGATTAGTACTATTGTCAATCATTGGAGTGTTCAGCTGCTTATTATTTAAATCTTTAGCTATCCAAAAAACTACCTCAAAATTTTAAAATTAAGTTTGAAAAAAAATGTACAATCATGTATTGATATGGCATAGCGTTAAATATATACTCTTTAACTATAGTTTTATTAAAAATTTCTTCCTACGAACAAAAACTCATTTCGCAAAATATTTTTAAGAATATTAAAATTTCTATTAGCTATTTTAATTTTTTTTTTAAATAAAATTGCTTGCATCCAGCATAAATTGCTTGCACGCCAATGAACGCCAACTTTAATTGTGAAAAATTTTAAAATTTTTTAAAAGTCAACCTCTTCTTACTCCTCAAACCCTACTTATATAGTCAAAAAATATATTGAACTTCAAAACTGATATTGAATAAGTTATATATAAGGCCATATTATTGTGTTTATAAGTCTAAATATTACAGAAAATCTTTTGTTACTATTAAATATATTCAACATGAAGTACACTATCAAGGTAATGGTATATAAGTTAAATTTCAATCAAAACGTCATATGTGTTAACGAACAAACACAAAATTAGATATAGATATTATAATCAGCTTATCAGGTTGTAGTATTGTATATATTTTATAGAAATTGATGTAGGCTCTTATTATTTTTGTAGCATTGTAATCATGATAAAGCATGTCAGCACCTACTAATATTTACGATTTTTGTATTAAAAAGCTTAAAATTATACACGCATTTATCATTTCCCTACAAATTATCTAAAAAAAACAAGCAGGTAAGTGACTAATCATCTAGAGATTTATCATAGGTATACGCAGCCTTCACATTGTTTATGTAAAAAAAAATATTTTATAAATATAAAATGAAGAAAACAATTAAATGTAATATGTTTGATTGAACACACTATCAACATGAAGAGTTTGCATCAATGAAAAATCAATTGCTTGTAAAAGAAAATTAGTCCAATTTTAACTATACAGAATGACGGTATATTAGGGTATTGGAGTGCCTACCTATTATTCAAACAATTAATCCAGACACCACAATTAAATATAACTTACTCGGGTTACTTCAAGAAATTAAGTTACATTCATTTTTTTCTGTTCTAAATCAAGTGTTTCAGGCTGTTCACATATACTATATATATATATATATATGTATATAATTGTGTTAACATACTTTAATACTCTATGCATTTTATATAGTAGTAAATTATAATAATTGACAAAAAAAGAACAAAATAAAAAATCATAAAAGTTCACTTTTTTTTATCTATTCTGAGGCAGCACAATTTAAGTGCCAACTCATAATCAGTAGAGTTAGGTGATTGTTTGGCTTATCATATGTTTGCGTTATTCATTGACATTGAAATGATGAACATATAAATTTATATATAATTTTATGTATATATATATATTATATAATCGTGTGTATTGTGTATATAATATTAGAGTGGGTATATATATACATATATAAGAACTTGCAATTTACTTTGATATGAGAAGTTTAATTTTTTTTTTCGTTTTTATTGAAAAACGAAAAATTAGTACAAAAGTTTTGTTTTTGTTTTTTTTTCTTATGAAAAAAAAATTATATATTTTTTGTATGGCGCCATTTAACATATAATGTATTTCTTAAGACTGAAGTATTTTTAAATAATTGTAAATATAATATATTTTATTTTTATCGCAAAATACTTACATATTTAACTATACACTTACATGCACAATAGAAAATTTCTTCATAAAGTTTATGGCAGTGGAAATTAGGTTTAAATTATTTAATATAATTTTAATGTGTTTTTATTATCTATGAATAAATAGTAAATATTATTAAATTTAAATCATATTTTATAATATTAATATATATATACTTGTGTATTTATATAGAGTACATGAATCGAAAAAATGAATTATCAATTTTCAGACATCGCATTTTATTTTTTTTACTCTAAGATTGATGAAAACTTATTATTGAGGTATATAGTACACCTCCAATTAGGAGACCAGTCCACACAATACTTTAACAAAACATATACCCAATCACTTTGGGTTATTTAATAATATCAAGAAAAAAAAACATTTTTTAAAAACTATATGGCAAGACATGAAAAATATTATTTCTTACTTAATATTTATATGAGCAAACTCAATCTTTTTATATTCTAATAAACGTCATTCCAATTTGAATTCAGAGTTTAAATTATGAATTTAAAAGTTCTAAATTAAAGAATATTATTAAATCAATTCAATAATTATATAATAATACATACATTGATAATTAAAGTCTATTTTGATCGTCCTAACTGATATTTCAATTCTTTTAACTTAAAGGTTTCAATTTAATTGATTGCCTATACTCGCTTTATAAATGAATTGATTGAATCGTGAAGGGTGTTAGATTCATTGGAAATATAATCAAACAATGTGTTTATCATCTTCAATTCAATATCTGTATATTCTAATAATTTTTTAATTTAAATTATAAAATCATAAATTATAAATTCTTTCTAATTTGGTAGATGTCTATCAATCCAAATGTACCTGTAACTTTGTCACATATATATTATTAACTAATATTCCCTATTCTTCTTGTTGATACTCTATCAAAATATTTAATCAAATTTTATTTTAATCTGACATCATCCCTAATTAATAGGTGTTCTTGAATCTATTCGGTTCTAGGTTTCGATATGCTTTATCCAACAAAACCCACAGACCTTATTTTCATAACAAATTGATTATTTTACGTATCCCATATTTCTTAATAAACCTATATGACCTTTAATCGTAACAGTTTCTTAATTAATAATTATTAATTAAGAAACTGTTATGATTCTACATCACCATACTAAAATTCAGTATCATCAGCATTATCCTGTAATCCCACCCAGTGAAGCATAGGGCCAGAAATTAATAATAATAAGTAAGTATCTTAATTATTAATTAAGATATTCAATCTAAGTACTATCTTAATTACTAATTAAAATACTAAAATTGAATTTGGTATGGAGAAAATTCGATAATGTCAACATTTTGATGCTTCCGAATAACCACATTATTCAGCGTCATCAAAATGCAGTGCAAAATTTTGAACAGTAAATTGTTATTGTAAGGTGTCAGTTATAGCGATCATTGAAATGAATACGTAAAATTTTTGTTTTCGATTTTACAACCGCTGTAGAAACAAAACTTTAGTACAAAATTATAGGAATGCTAAAGAATATTTTGACAAACAAATTCTGATCAATAAAAATTTTAATAAAAAAGCTATCATTTTACGGATCAGTATTTGTTTTTTCTGAACTGTAAAATGATAAAATAAATTTAATTTTTTGTTAATTTTAACTAAAACAGTTAAAATTTTGAACAGAATTTGTTTGTTAAAACATTATTTAGCATTCCTATAACTTTTTACCAAAAATTTTGTGTCTACAGCGGTTGTAAAATCGAAAACAAAAATTTTACATATTAATTTCAATGATCGTTATAACCGACGCCGAACGAAAAACTTCTAATCTTTTCATTAGTGTAGATTAGAGCAACAAAATCCACCTGAATACAGTATTACTTCATGAGTTACAAAAACAACATATAATTCAAACCGACAACAAAAGTTAATGAATTTCTTATAAATAAATAAAACTACAAATAGTTACAGCTTACAATAATTATACAATTTTTAGATTACTCTAACTTAAATCAAATAAAAAAAAAAGTTAAACTAAAAAAGAATAACAATAAAAACCAAAAAAATTTTTAATTAATTTTTGATTCTAACATATTGTAAACAATAATAAAGTTTAATATTTTAATGTTTTGTTTATTTTGTTACCGTTTTTTTTTTTTTGGTAAACAAATAAAAATATTAATAAAAATTTGGAAAACTTTCAATAATACCAATAAGTTTCTAAGCAAACATACACACAAATCATATATACAAACAACTTTAATTTTACAACAGCAAAATAAAGTTAAAAGTAAGACAGATTAATAAAATACAGATGAAATTTAGAAGAGATTCAAAAAAAAAAAAAAAAAAATAGAAACAATAAGAAAAAGAAAACAAAATAAATTAAAATAAAAAAAGTTATGAAACTCATTTCATTTTAATAGTTAAAATTCAAAATTCAAAAACAACAACAAAAAAATACTCTTCGTTAGAGAATTAAAAATATAAAGATAAATAAAAAATAATTATTTCCTTTAATGATAAATAATTTATCATACATCATCAACCTCATACATTATCATTATTATTATTGTTATTATTATAATTATAATTATCATCATCATCATTTATATTATATTAAAATGAAAATTTTATTGAAATTTTTTTCAGATGTGGGCTTATTTTATTTTATTTGGTTTTGAATTCATATATATTATTTACCTTGGTGATAATGTCTTAATTTCAGGACTCTTTTTGTTTTATTTGTTTTGTTATTATAATTAATATATGTTTGTTTGTTTTTTGTCGTTACATATATATATTCCTAAAAATTTGTAAATATTACATTAATTTGAAAGGTTAATTTTAAATTTGAAATCTTCATTACTTTTTATATTTATATTTAAAATTAATTTTTTTTGTTATTCTTTTTCTTAAAACAAATTTTATATTTTATTTAACTTATTTTTTTTTTTTTTCCTTATTCCAATGCACAATTCACATTTAATTTATATAATAATTAAAATAAAATTTCTTTCAACTTTTATATTTTTATGTTATAAATTTAATATCTTCAATATCTTTATTAAAAATAATTCACTATATTTTTATAACTTTAATTATACTGTTTATTAAATTTTGTGTTAAATTTGTTTCTATTATAATTATTTAATTTTTTTTTCTTTGTTGTTTTTTTTCTCTCTTTTTAAATTGTTTTTATTTTGATTTTCTTTAACAGATTATAATACACACGCTCTATTTTTTCTTTCATTGAAATATACTAGTATTTTCTCTTTTTTTTTTGTTGTTATTTCTTCTTTTAATTTTTATATTATTGTATTTATTTTCTTAATTTTCACATATTCAATTTAAAACAAAAAGTAAAATAACAAAAAGATAGCGTTAAACACCCACTTAATTGTCTCGCCACAAATTAGCAAAACTTAATGAAATTAGGCAGAGTATAAACGAATAACAAGAAAAGAACCAGAAGGAAAACAAAAACGAACCAGGAATTGTAATACTTAATTTAATTTTTAGGATTATGTTCAGATAAATATTTCCCTGGGAAAATTCAAGGAAAAATAACGTTTAATCTGTGATTTTTAAGAAAAATTCTTAATTTTTATATAATTTTATTTATTGATGTTTAAAAAAAAAATGATTTTGCACTTTTTTAAAAATCATGAATAGGAAATATTCTCCAAATTAAAATATATTTAGTATATAATATATCTATTTATCTATAATATTATATATTATAAATAATGTACAATTTTCTAATATATAAAGAAAATATTTTTACATTTTATGCAAAGAAAACATTTTTATTTAGTTTTTTATTTTTTATTTTATTAAACCGGTAAACAGTATTCCGACTGATTTTTCGGCACGTTTAACATACTCAAAATCAATTTGAGCACTGACTGAACTTATCTCCTAAATAGAAATTACTCTTTACGAAAAAAAAATATTTATCGTCTTAAAAGCTCTCCCCAAAAAAAAATAATTTTTTTTTAATAACAAACTGTACAAACTTTACTGGAAAATTTATTTTGCATTTGTATTTGTAAACACATTTAACCAGAATTATAAAGGAAAATATACCCAACCAAATTTTGCTCATTTAAAATAAAAACAAAAAAAATATAAGAAAAAAACAAAATAAAAAAAAAACAAGGATTCAACACAGCTGCAAAAGAATAAAAAAAAGTAACAATGAAAACGTGCACAATTCACATGTTTTGCAAATATGAGTAAAAAAGACAAACATACGCATTTAAATTATTTTTATTGTAAATATAACAAAAAAAAAAACTGAAAAAAAACGAAAGCAAAAAGAAAAAGAAAAAAGCTTTTAAAAACAGGACCTAAATGGAAAAATCTTTTGTAGTTGTATATTCAAAAATAAATTTTATTAGATATTACACACATACATACATGTATGTATTATAGGAGTATATGTAAAAATATTTAAGCTTTTCGTAGTTTATGGTACTTAGTAAAATCTATGTTAACAGTTTTCTTATTTGGCCATAAAATTGACAAAATAAAGAAAATAAAGAAAAAAAAAACAATCATTGGCAAGCAGAGGAAAATATTTACGAAAAAAAATAAAAAATAAACAAAATTTTATTATTTTTTATACCTATAAAATTTGAGAAAAGCTTTTTGAAAATTTTCAGTGGAAAATCAATTTTTTTTTTTTTTTTTTTTTTTATTTTTTTCGTTCTTTTTTTTTTCTTAAAATAAAATTATTTAATTATTACTATGAAATAAATTTTATTAAGGGGTGTTCTCTAATTTAGTAAAATATTTAAAGAAATTCAAATTCTCAACAATTTAATTCTAAGAATTTATCTTTAAATAAAAATATCAAATTTTTTAGAAAATTATTTATTTCGTTTTTAATAAAATTAAAAAAATTATTTATTATTTTGTTTATGTAAATAGTATAAAAAGATGCCGTGAAATAAGGCCGAGCGAAATAAAACCAATTTCATTACCAAAATTTCTATTCTAATAAAATGAAGTCGTACGACTTTAATACCAAAAAAAAATTGGCAAATTAAACAGAATTAAATATTTTTTTCTTAAATTATTCCATCTTCCCTCTAAACACTACTTTACCTTACCTATCCTATATATAAATAAGAATGTTTGTATGTTTGTTCCAGAACTCCTCCCAAACGAATCAAGCTATTTCATTCGAACTTTTTAGAAAAACGTTATGTTACCTAGAATCGAGTACAGGTTATAACAAGTTTCAAAATGCTGACTGTTTCGGGTACCTGCCATACAACTCCTGGCGCTCATCAGCTATATTTCGAAAACCAAAGTCATTACAGATTTGCATTCTGGTACTCTATTAAAAATAAATAAATATTATATTTTTTAGCATTTTCTATGTTGGGCAGTTGTAGGGCAGTTGCTATACAACTACTAACATGCCGAATCAGTATTTCAAAAACCAAAAGCGTTACAGACTTCAAAATTTGCAATCTGGTATTACAGCGAAAACAACCAAATATGCCTTTTGCCTTTTTCCGACAATGGGACTATCTCGGGTGTCCCATACATAATTTAATTTAGTTTAATTTTTATTAAACGGCCGGACAAATTCAGACCACAAATATTGGTGCCCGCTGCCTTAAGCATTTGGGCCATAACGTGTCTCAAACTGTCATACAATTACTAGCACACGCGAAGAATATTTCAAAAACTCCTCACCACTTTGTACTATGTTATTCTATCGAAAATAAATAAATAAGGGCTCTCTGTTTTTCAATTTTGAGCTGGTTTCGTTACCTGTCATACACCTCCTACCATACCCGCCAAAAATATATCAAAAACTAGAGTTTTTACAGACCAGTAAATTTAAACTCATGTGTTCTATTAAAAATAAAAATGCATAATAAATAATGTAGTAAAAAAAACAGTTTACTTACTTTACCTAAGTCCGGTGCCGATTATCGATTGCTTATTTTAATAAAGCTTCTTTTCACCAACAATAAAAAAATTAAAAACAAAAATTACCCATACAGAAAGTCAAATATGAACCGCTTTGACAGCGTTGAGGTTATTAGTTGATTAATGAAATTCGAAGTCGGAGAAGGTAAATTAGCATTCGAGTTATCTCGTGTCGTCTGTCGCAGAACTATTAGATGCAGTTTATTTGGCAGTTTGCTGATTGCAAAAGAAGGCCATTCTAGCTACTAAAAATGAAGATGTTAACGAAATAAATTAAGTGCTTGCCATGTTAACAAACATGTATAAATAAATACTGGCCTGTAGTCAATATCGATGAGGTCACAAATTTTTCACCGGAGAATGTTATGCAACGAGAGTTGATTAATTAAATAATAAAGGGTGCAAAAATTAAAATATTAACTCCTAACATCTATACCATAAATTTTATGCTAAGATAAAAGTAAGAAGTTTTTGAATGTAAATGTAATCAATAAGTTTGCGACGTCAAATTCTTATGGTGGGAAATTCCTTCTACCGTGTGGAAATATTATCAAATAATATTTTCCTTTCAGATTCAAAACAAAGAGAACTTCGAGCTTTCTCGGTCAACGCCGGATAATTCTACTAGTTTTCAAATAAAAATAATGCCAAATAAAATTGAAAATAAAGAAGACTTAAAAATAGGTAATAAAAAATAAATGTTTTTGTATATTAAAGCCAAAACTTAGATTGTGAGCCTTTGAGTACTTGGGTATCATTGACAATTTAAGAAACGAAAGAAAACGGAAGAAGAAGCGAGCGATGTATTCATCCTCTGTAAATCATAAATAAAAAATCCTTCTCTTATTGGGAATCCTTCGATTGGGACGCGATTCCACAATTGAGATGCTCTAACTATAATAAGCATACACAACTATTATAAAATTTATGGAAAAATGGATATACCCCGATTTTTAGGCCTACTTTAGCCACCCATGATAAGTACATAGGTGACAGTGGCTGCCGAACTTAGACCGATGAGGTTAATTGTGATACCATGGTAAAGATTGAATTTATTTTTTCAATTTCTGGAGAAATAATGTTGGCAAAGTCATATTTAGAATTATGACTCTTTACAATGAGTCTCATGGGAGTTATAAATAATAATAAATAGTTATAACTTATAAGTCCTAATGAAAGTTATGACTGTAGGACTTTAACAATGTGTTCCCAAAATTTTTAAGCAATATATAATTTAATAACATGACATATATATATTTTAAAAGAAATATTTTTAAATTCTTTGTCCGTATTTACGAACATTATAATCACAAAAAATTCATAACCTTTTTTGAATATTAGAACTATTATAACATTTGTGTGGAAAAGTTAAATTTTTATAATTGGACTTTGAAAATAAAGTAAAATTTTGAAAATAAAGTAGAATTAAAATATTTTTAAAAATTAAAATTTTTTGGTAATAAAGTCAAGTGGGTTTTATTTCGTTGGTTTTGTGGTATCTAGTAGAATTGCAATAAAATATCAAATACATAATACTATAAGCTGACGATGTGGTCATAACAAAAAATTTTAGAAATATGTATTACAAAAAGATATGGTTTTATTGAACAGAACTTGAATTTGAGACATTGTTTATTTATTTTCCCTGCAAAGTGTAGTTGTATTTCAAAAGAGTACAATTTTTTTCTGATTTGTCACTATGCATACCGTTTCGAATATAAATAAACGAATATAACAGAATTAATGAAAATAAAATTAAATATAATATATAATATAATATATTAATATATAATATTGGTAGAATTGATCCAAGAAATATTTGGTAGATAGTTGCCCGTAACCCTTTAACCATTGAGAGCGACTGTAAATGATTGTGGGATGTAATTAAATGCTTATATATTTGGTAATGATTGATAATTGATTTTAAAACCGAAAAGTACTTATCGAATTGAGTTTTTTTGTCTTGTTTCAAAGGAAAGGAAAATGAAAGGAAAATATCTTAAGTTTCGTATTCAAGTCATCAGGATCACTTTTATCTTAACAAAGGCATATACATTTATATATCTTAGCTAATAACTGAAAATGCCCACGGATGGGGTTACAAGACAATGATGATGATGAATAACTGAAAATAAGAATTGTGGGCCATATTCTATATACAAAACAAATTTAACACAGTAATTTTACTCAGCAAAATTAAATCAGAGGTGAAATGTGAAACTGTGATGTAAAAGTGATTTCATGCAGAAGGTATCACACAAAAATAGTATAAGAATATTTGAAAAAAAAAAATATGGTTCAAGAAGATTGAAAAAGGAATTACAATACCAAAAGAAGATGGAACTATAGCATACGTCTAAATAAGTAAGCAAGCAATATTTAGAATGACACTAATGTCATTAATATGAAAGATATGCAATAAAACATAATAAAAATGATTTCATGTAAAGCTGAAAGGCATAAAGCCAACCTATATAGTAATGGTGTAGTGGTTAAGGTTTTCACTCAGTAATCAGAAGGTTCTGGTTTCGAATACGGCTCAAGGCATGGATGTTAAACTGATGAATTTTTGTTTCATTATTCATAAAAAATAACGAAGTTTTATAAAATTCCATTAAGGGAGTATAATTTGGTAACAACTTAACTATTTACGATGGTTTAGTTCAACATTAGTAGTTTTCAATATTTAATTAGTTGTTATACCATAAAAACTGGAGTTCGAAATGTTTAAAACACGAAAAGTAAGACGATGGAAAAAGAACAGAACGAAATTGTAAAATCTCATATCGAGTTATAAAGCCACAAATAATTTATATATAATAATAATATTGTAGAAAAATAAAAAAAAATAAAACAAAAGAAATTTTGAATTGTTCTTCTAAAGAATGTATTTAGTAAATACATAAACACATACATAATAATAAAATATTCAAAATTTGTAATTATTTTAGTTTTATTTTGCTTGGTATCCTCCAGAATTATATAGATTGAAATACTGCATATTGTCCTCAAAACATCCGAAAAATACTTTCAACTTTAAGAAATTTGATAAAATTAAAAAAGCCTGGTAATTATGATTTAGGTAATATAAAATTTAATCTACAGCTTTTTACTTTAACATTGGTTTTTCTGAAAGCTCTAAACTTTTGAGCGTTAAATTTTGTATAAGATTTAAATTTAAATTTGAATTTCCGAACATTTTGAATTTTTATTTTTCGAAAATAGGTTATAATCCTCGAAGGACATCAGGAGTCTCAACCAAGCGTGCCTCTTGACAGTTTGGGGTTGAACCTATACGATTGAACCTTTTCGCGTTATAACCAATTTACGTTAAATCGCCTAAAATAACTTTTTTTTTGTAAATTTTTTCTTTGTTCATATACTTAGGAAATTATTATAATAATAGTTTTTGTGCAGGAAACTATCAACATAATAATTTTCGTCCCGTGTAGGAACCTTATTACTGTAATTTTTTCCATGGAGGAAATAGTTTCCGCTTGGAAGGATTATTTAAACATATTCAAATTTACTCAAATGAAAATTATTGATATTATATTTTCCGTTAATGAAACCATTATTGTGTGGAATTTTACATCTTAGGTGGTGACCAGCTTGTGGGGCTAGTGGTGTATGTTTGTGTGGCTTGTGGTGTTGATTTTATCCGTCCCTATTTCAATGCGCAAATCTTTGTTATCACGGAGCACTTTATTTTGAAATTTATGCAGCATTTAGTGTTGGTTTTCAATTATCGTACGTCCACACAGGTTTTAATACCTCATGGTATTTGTATATTATAATTTTATTTTGTACTGATAAATCAGAATCCCAGCTAATTTTTTTGCGTCAGATGCTTAGCTCTTCCATCTTACTTTGACATCAAGCGTCGTATCAAATACTTTACTGAATTGGAATATGATACTACTTTGTTGTCAATTGAGATGGGATTGGGTCCAATTTTCTTATAGTTAAAATTCATATATTGTTCATTTGATTTTATTAAGTTTTATATGCAATAGTTTTAAGTTGATCCATACTATTATTTGATTCACTGCATTTATTTTGCTGTAGTTTTCGAACTACAAGTATCGCAGTGTCGTAGTCATGAATGTTATTGTCAATTTGGGGTATATCTCTTGTATATAGCAGGTAAAGTATTGGCCAAAGAACACTTTCTTGTCGAATTTGCAGATATGTATTTCTTTTATGCGAATATTCTTTGGCATGGCGTACACAAAAGTTATGTATCTATTGGCCATTCATTAATTTAGTATTTCATAAAATTAAACAATTTTTTGTAAACTGATTTTGGATTTGAAAAGTGTCCATTTTCTACACCTATAATAATTATATACAACTATTTCTTATATAAATCAAATAAAGTTTACTAAACAAAATTTGTTCGTTTATAAATAATTTATGTATATCAATATTAATTTAATTGTTTTATTATTAAACTGTGTTTATGTAAACTCAAGATATACCTTTTTCTAAAAATATATCAGAATGAGTAATTTAATTTTAAAATTTTTGTTTAGCTAAATATGAAAAACAAATGAGCACAAAAAGAATATACATAGTTATGATAATTAAAAAGAATAGTCTGTCAAGGCAAAGTATAATAACTACAATTCAATTTTCTTAATGATTTTAAGCCGGATATTATCTTTTATAGAATAATAATACAGCTCGAAATGAGTAAAAACTTCTTTTGTAGATCATCATCATCCATCTTAGGACGGAAAAAACACCCCACTTCTATAATATTTTGGTAAGTTGGCTCTGTTGTTTAACTTGACACCCTACAACACAAAGAAAATTATAACATGAGCTATAAACAATAATAATGTTTCCAATTTGATTTTTTACTTACAAAATATATCTACTCATTTTTACAATGAAATACTGATTCGTCATTCGTTTCATCCACCTAAAAGAAACATTAACAAAAAATGTTAATACCAATATATGGAAACCCCAAATAAACTTCAAACTGACACAAACATCGTTCATTACATTTTTTACGAATTAACAGACATTTCAAAGAAATAGAAACCCCAGAGGATACAATGTTAGAAATGATTATACTCGATGGGTAATGGGTATCTCCTAAAACTGAAATCATATTATGAAACTGCAGTAAATGCGTAACATCCACATCATCATATTCTAGAAATTGAGCACTACAATCATAAATTATACATTTATCGTTTGTTAGTTTTAAATTGTATTATTTTAATTAAATTAATATTTTCTTTAACTACTTACTTATTATTTATCTTTTGTTTACATTTTGTGCATATTTGTTTTTTAAATTAATGTTGACAAGACAACCATCATATTGACATTATACATTTAATCTGATTCTAGTCAGTAATTCAGCATTCAGCAACGAATAATTTTAATTCGAGTATTTCTGAACTCTTTCAGATTAATTTTTGAGTTATGAGTTATTTAATTTGGAGTAAATTTATTTCAGTTATAATATGAAATTATGTTTGAGTGAAGTTAAGAAATAATTTTAATTTCATAAATTTAATGTAAGTGAAAATTAATAAAATAAATGAATTTGAAATAAGTTAAAAGTTAAGGAAAATTGTGATGTGAATATGTGAATTTGATGTACAAATAAAGGACATTATATCAGATCAGCCATTTTAATTTATAATATAAACGAGAATAGATATATCAGATTGTTAAACTAATTTTATTTGAAACTGTTAAATTCAAATCAATTAACTTGTGTTATACAAATTACAAAAAGAATCAAATTTTTTCATCAGACATTTAAATTAATTTGTGATTCTTATTTATACAATGCAAAAAGTGACATGTGTGTATTTAATGTAAATAAGACTGAACCGTTGCTTATATCTATGTATATGACTGATTTTTTATGATTACTCTATGGTTGAAGCCAATGAAGTAAGGTTAGTATCTTATTTTTAATGTTTTATATTTTATTCTTATATATGTTTTTACAAAAAAATTAAAATTAAAATTATTCTCTTTAGATCTTTTGAGCTTTATGACGAAAAAATGGCACCGATGCATAGAAAAATAGGGTGAAGCTAAAACTATAGACCTAGATATATTATACAAAGCTTTTTATCCCGTCTGGCTTCATTACTGAAAAACTAGAAGCAATTGAACTGGGAAATATTTTCAATACATGAATTAAAAATTTCCTTTCAAACCGTTCAATACAAATTTTATTGGATGGTTTTATAAGTCAAAAATTCAATATCAATATTGGTGTCCCTCACGGCTCAGTTCTTTCTCCAACATTATTTATAATATGTATAAATGATCTCCTATCCACGACCTCAAACCAGATTCACAGCTTTGCTATGATAGTACCCTTGATTCCTTGTATTTCTTTGAAAAAGCTGTTGAAGTAACCCAGACTTCAGTTTACAGAGAACGAAATAATATACATATCTTGTTCTCTAAAGAGCGACCTTCAAGAAATACATGATTGGGGAAGTGTAAATAGGGTAAAATTTAATTAACAAACAAAATATGTCAAGGAAATTGTTTCGTTCATCATAACACTATTAGAACTCATCAGTAGGTATTTTTAGTTTAAAATTATCAATGATGAAGATGTTACACAACACCTAACATCATTAAGTCATCGCCATAATGTAGGAGCAGCCACTATGTCTTATAAATATCTGTTAGGTAATTGCTCTGATAAAATTAAAAGTATTATGCCCAAAATACAACCATTTCAGTGTAATACTCGCAGGGTCGCCCACGCTCACAAATTGGTAGTTGAGCCTCTTCGAACCAGAATTGTTAAATATAAAAGCTCTTTCATCAACCGAACTTCTGAACTGTAGAACACCTTACCATATCTTGTGTTCCCACAAACACATAACTTCAACAGAAAGGTAAATAAATATCTTTTAACCTGTTCTTTCTATTCTATTCTATTTTAATTATTTTTTATTTTTTTCTATCTTTTTTATTACTCTTTACTATTCTTCTTTTTCTTTCCTTCATCTTTATATCGCTAAAATTCAAACCTATTATTTTGGTCTAATATAAAAAAAAGAAAAAATAGGCAAAAGAATTTGATTTTTAAATCTATAATTTCATGATTTTTTTTTAAAGATTTTAGTTTGCAAAATTGTATTCCACAACATTATCATTTATTCTAGTTTTGTTTTTTTTTTTTAAGATGACCCCAAATAAATTAAAATTTTGTACAAATTTTATCTTATAGATCGTATCTATTATAATTCAATTATTCACACTCTATATAAAATGTCAATGACATTTTTTGAATCAACAAAGTCAAATTAATATTGCACTTCTGAATGTTCCATTCATTGATTAGACATTCACAAAATTTCTGTTTCAGTAATTAACATGGTTATTCTAAATGAAAGTAGATTTTTTCAATTGTCACGTCGTATTATTTATATACAACACAATATTCAAAAGATTTGTAACAAAACATAAATTAAATTTAGTTTTTTTTTTAATTTCATTATTGATCAATTTAGAAAATTTTGATAATTCTAAGATTCATTACAATACAATGCATAGTAGAATTAAAGTAAATACGTATATTTGACAAAATTTTAATTAAAATATTGTTGAATATTTTCAAAATAAGTATTCAAGTAAATTTCTGACCTTAGTTAGTAATTTTGATACGTCACATTTTCATTGCGTGTTTCTGGAACAAAATATATCTTTTTTAACTTCATTTTTAATTTTAAATGAAGAAAATTTTTAAATTAATTTTCGAAGTCATTGTATAACAAACTATATATTTCATAACCTATGTCAAATGTCCAATAATTGCAATTAAACTATTAAATGGTAACTAGTCTAAATGTGATAAAACATGTTGTATATTCCATAACTATTTTCATTTGTAATTATCTATTTCTGATCAATCATCTTATAACAGTCCAAAATTTCGGGTTATAGTACATATATTGTTTTAGTGAAAGTAGTTCCGTTCCATCTTGTTCAAATCAAATCTATTGAATAATTTTTAAGAGTTTGTCTATATGAAACTTATACTACTTTTATACTTACAACACCAATATTATGTGTAAAAAAAAACTTAATGCTTTTTCGCACCAAACAGTACAGGTCTAAGGTCTAACTACATCTAGGAAACTATTTTTGTTAATGAATTTGTCTATGATTTTGATTATTTTAATATTCTACATCTTAATTTATTAATGAAGTAACTTACCTATGTGATGTGATTAATAAATAATGATTTGGTAAACAATTTCCAAAAAATAAATTACATTCAAAGCATATTGCACCATCATAATATTTAACTTTAACCCTTGAACAAGTAACACTTTGTCAAGAAATATTTTTAATTGGACATAGAGTATTTACAAAGAACAACTTAGATTTGAACTCCAGCACACATCAAGTGACAGAATCAAGAATATAATAGTTAAAAATATTCTCAAAAAAAAAAACTCAGATGGTTTGATAACACTTGTGTGGCATCTAGATTTGATTCACAAAATGATTAATTACGAATTTCCAGTTTACCTTGTTAAAGTAATCAAATTTTCTGAACAGTCGATTTTTCTTAGTCAAAATCAGTCTAATGCAATCAAACAAAATAAGTATTACGGCAGGTGTACCACAAAATTCATCACTTTCTCCCATTTTATACAATATATATTCATAGCAGATTTACCGAGTCCTCCAAATTCCTATACAAGCTTATATGCAGATTATACTATCATCTTCCATATGTCCAAATGAAATAATAAATAATCTTGATAATGGTTTCAAAATAATTCAATAATTTTATTACAAATGGAAAATTAAAATCAAAAAATTAACTCGATTTTCTTCACAGACTGAAGAAAGTCATATTACTTGCCTAACAGGCGAAAGAGATGATCTTGGTATACATTTGAACAAAAAATTACTCTTTAAAGCACATATAACTAAGACAGTCAATAAAATATAGATATCTATAGAGAAAAATGTTGTATCCAATTAAGTATAAATAAAAAATCCAGGCTAACAGTTGATTTATTATATAATTATTTTGTATATATTTTTGTATAATATTATTTATTATATTATTTTTATTATTTTTTAATTATATTATATCTTTAATAATTATTATATTACTTATATTAAGAACAGATGTGGTTGTATTAAAAATTATATTTTCAGTAATTTTCACCATTTGAAAAAAATTTCGGTTCTCACGAAGGGGTTTCAACCCGTGCTTCTCGGTCGTTAGCTTAATATACTCGAGTGCTTCACCACTCGGTCACCGAGGCAACTACATTAAATTAATTGCATACTAATTTTCAATAGGAATTTAATAAAATGTGTATATATATACACATATGAGTATGATAATATTAATTTAAATTTAGTTTTTATTTTAATTTTAGCTTTAATTTAGTTTACATTTAACTTTAAATTAATTTAATATCAATTTAATGATATTATAAAATACTTCTTATGAATTATGATAACTTTAATGATTTATAATTTACCAAAAGTTTGTTATTCTTTATTTTTAGATAGTTTTAAAAAAAACAGTGACGCAATGCTGGATTGAACATATACGATTCTTATTTTGTTGAAAATATAATATACCAATTATATAACATAAATTTCTTATCAATTAAATTTTATCACACACAAATGTTATAAAAAATTCATTAAAATTAAAAAATATTTAATTAACACACATTTTTATCGATTTTGTCAAAAAAAAAAATAAAAAATATTTAGTATTTTTTTCTTTGGTTTTTGCGTTTTTTTTAATAAATTTAGATAAGAGAGTAACTTAAAAAATTGTGATAAGAATTTTCACCAAAAATTAATAATTGTAATCATTCAATAAAATCCCTTAAAAATTATATCGTTTAGTTAATTAAATATAGTCCTCAGATGTATCTAGCGTTCAAATTTTTTTCAATAAAATCTACAATGTTTTTTAATCTTCAGTAAATTTTAATATTAATCTATAGATTAATCTATAGATTAATCTATAGTTTTTGAATAAGAATAAAATTTCCATGTAGGTAAATTCATCCCTAAAATCTTGTTTACAATCGTATAGAGGACAATATTGTGTCAGGTCCTTCAAGATCTGTAGTGCCCAGAAAGTAAGCATGTAATCGTAAAGACGTAGATCTAAACGAAGTACGTTTTTATTTATTTTAAGTGTTATTAAGTTTTCTTTTGTTTTTTTATACATAACCAAAATATTAGGTGGATACCCTTAATACCAGTTGGTACATTCTGTTAGACAAGGAAACTAATCCGAGAGAAATTTTAATAATTTTTAATTAAATTTATAATTACATAAATTTATTTTTATAGAAAGGATTGTTAAGTTGGTGTAGGACGAATCAAAAGGAGGACAATTACCAGCGAATATGTTAATATTCGCCTTTTATTTGTGTAGGTCGTCATAAGTATAGAATTGTTCATGTTTGGCGAGTACTTAAAATAGTAGGTGTGAAGGTAAGAACGCATAAGATAGTATGTGGGCTTTAGTACAGGTAATGCAGATTTAATTTCTACTGAGTATGTATTCATGCTAACCAATGTACTCATACTCTAACAATACGCCGATGTTCTAGCGGAGCAAGATAAACAATAGACATTTAAGTCATTGAGAGGATTAGTCCGTTTTTTTCTCTTAATCCAAATATTTTAAGGCATTAATAGAAGCATCAGTCATACCTCCAGTCATATCTTAGGTTGTATCAAAAATTTATGGATTTTCAACAACAACAAAGTAAAAAATTTATAAAATTAGTTTATAGAATTAAAATTATAATTGAATTGTATATAAACTTTCAAATAAAAAAATAAAAATAACAAAAAAAAATAAAAGCTTAACGTAGAAATTTCGCACAAACCATTTTTTCAGTTTGAATACATAAATTGGTCAACACATGAATGGTAGAGTAAATTGACCCCCTAAAATAACCAACAACAACAAATAGGTAACTCGAGCCGTGGTGTAAGGGTACAATTAAGTGATAATTAGTTTTTCAGAAGCAACTGGAACGATCACTTTATCTACCTACATTTTATTTATTACCTACATATTTATTATCTACCTACATAAATTGGTTAACTGTAACAGTTTTAAGTTTTTTCTAAATTGAAAATTTTTGAATTTACTGCGTCAATTTAGTGCTGACAAAAATTTTCCAAATAAATTTCAATTAACAATTTTATCAAGATGTCTTTCTACTTTATCAATAATGTACAATTAACCTTGAAGTTTTGCAAACATAATTTTTTTTATTTTTATGTTTAACATACATTTTTGTTATCATCTGAAATTTAATTTATATTTGAGCGCCACAAAGAAACTCAAAATTATTTTCGATAATAAAAAGTTCTCATTCACGTTCTTTTTTTATTTATTTATTTTTTTTTGTAAACCAAAATGTAAATTTTAACCCACAGAAAAATTTAACATATATATATATATACACATCTGCATACATATTTTAAAAATTTAATATTTTCTTAATTAGAGAAAAAATTATTTATTTAATTTGTGTAATTTGTACAAATTTTTTTTGTTTATTTTTTTAATTATGTCAATCAGCGAATTTTTTTGAACTTAAACTTGAACTCGAATTTCTTCTGGATTATGATGGTTTCTATATTTGTTATGAAAAATATAAATTTCATTTAACGTGTTAATTCCGTCAAGCGTAATTAAGTTTTTATTAATCAATTCAATTCATTTATTAATTCAGCAAAAATTTGACTTACTTTTGATTTGGCAAAAGATGGGGCATCACTTATGTGAATACGATAACGATTTCACTTACGCATGAAAATATAATTTAAAAATGAAGTGAGTTTGCTCCTCTTGCTCATAATAAGCTTGTTTCCACGCGTACTCTCCACTACTTCTTTAGCACACGTTTCATATACCCTAACATTTTGTGTTTGTTAGTAAGAGTTGTAGAGGAGAATAATCGTGGCATCAATCCCAACGAATGCAGTCCATTTAAATTTTTACTATCGTTCGGAATTTATTTATTTTATTTGTTTATTTCAAATACCAAAAAAAGGCATTGTACATCACATATTATTAAAAAA
Source organism: Argyra leucocephala (assembly GCA_963942445.1). Taxonomy (NCBI): domain Eukaryota; kingdom Metazoa; phylum Arthropoda; class Insecta; order Diptera; family Dolichopodidae; genus Argyra; species Argyra leucocephala. The sequence goes on from OZ012677.1 coordinate 44,316,312, forward strand.
AAATATATATATTAATTTTATGATAAAAAAGAAACATGAAATACGACTACACGTATCTTAATAAGTACTTTGTATTTTAATATATCACAAGGTCAATATTTAAAAATATGATTACTACATAGAATAAGAAATTCTTTAGAAATTTTATACATAATTCAAAACTATATAATACTACTGCTTAAAAAGTAAAATTTGATGACTTAGCCAAAATTCAAAATATTATGAGTACCTATGTGAATATATTTTTGTGTAATATAAATCACATTTTCAAAAAATAAATTTATGAATTGATTATAGTGTTAATTGTCTCAGGTCAGTAAATTGCACAAGTATTTATGTAAATAGTTTTTAAAAGGCGTAATTGTGAAAAAATTGTTTGCAATGACTTCTGTCTTCTGCTATTGGAGTATACTTTTGAAAATTGTAACATAACCTTTTCATATTAATTTTATGAGATGATGAGCTACTTTTCTCAATCTGAATACATATTTTCTAATTGCGCACTGAGTACTTTTTTGATTTTGAATTGTAAGCTCACCAAATTTCAATGGCACTGATGGTGTATAAACTATGTTAATTTATTTTGTCATAATAAGGAAACAGTTGTTATCGATTGTAATTTTTCATGTGGATCATAGTTTTTGGTGAAGGTATTATTCAAAAATTAAAATTTGTATGAAAAGAAAAGAAAATGTATAACAAAATGGAGTTTAAAAAAATATACATATCAAAAAATGTCCAAAATGCATAATTTTCCACGTAAAATATACATAGAAGTTTGACTGAAATTTGAGTTACTGAAATGGGATTCACTGAAATGACGGCCATCAGACCTACTCATGAGAAAAAGTATAAAAGCAAGATAAAATTTTCACGTTAAAAAAATACATAGAGTTCAGGCTAGAATTCAATAGATCATGAGTCACTAATCCGTGTATATTAAAATATCCTTATATAATTATTAATAAAATTCAGTTTTCTAGCCATGATTTTTACACAAAACTATTGCTATAATAAAATTCTAAGACAAGCTGTGAAAACTTAAGTCGATAGCACAATTGAGAATATATTTAGAATACAATTAAAATAAAAAAAATGTCTGGTCTAATCTATAATTATAATTGACAAGCATTTAAGTTAACACTTATTTCATTTTTCATTTTATCTCTCTTCTCCATAATGAACCTTTAATATACAGGGTGGTCCGGTTTAGAGCAAAAAGTTTTAAGGGGTGATTCCTTGGAGTATTTTAGGAAAAAAATTGTTCTAGAAGAGGGATCTATGTCTATTGCTCTAGAAGAGGGTATATGTTGAATGAGTATCAGACTTACCGTTTTTGAATGATAGCTGCATAAACTTAAAATGTTGCTTTTAAAAACTGAAAATTTTGTAAAAAACGTTGATTATCTCGAAAAGTAAGGTATTTATGTTTTTTAACGAGAACATATTATTTTCAAAGCTTTTCATTAAAGCATGAGTGTTTTCTCCTGTGTAATGAGAAGTCTATATCAGTATAAATTTGGGTGTATAACGGACAGTTAAATTAATAATTAAATTAGATTAGTATAATATTTAAATGTTTTTTAGATATTTCAATAATATGGAATACATAAATGGAAAACACTACTTTTTATCTTACCATTTTCAAACCTATTAAAATTAAATACCCAAGAAAATAAAAGAAATATTAAAATCTCTTATTTTAATTCGATTAAAAAACTGTGATTAAAAAAAGGAAATACTTAAGGTCTATCTGGTTTTAACAATTTTTCAAGATGAACTTTAAAGTTAGTTCCAAAGTTTAAATATAATCATTCACTTTAATTAGGCAAATTTTTCGGATATTATTACATTATTTATAATATTTATATACAAAATGTTCACAACCCCCTAAACTGAATAAAGTTACTTAAACTACACCGTATATATGATAGCTTCAAGTAAGCTTAAACATCATGTATATGCTAGTTTATTGAAATCCAATCACAAAAATTTACCTACTTGACTTGAAAATTTTAATCGAATACGCAGCTTGAGAGCTTGAGTTGACTATTAATGTCAAACACATTTACAAAGTTTTGTTAATATTTAGAATGCATTTAAACAATAGAGGATTTAAAAGGATAAATAAATAAAAAAAATTTAATTTTATATTTTTTTATATTTTTAAATTTATAGAAAACTTTACAAATTTTAGGCACAAAATTTATGTCACCAAAAATACATTGACAAACTCAAGCTTTTTTCAAGCTGACATTCACTCAATCTGGGTTAATCGAATACACAATGTTATGGTAAAAATACAAAAATATTTCTTTAATATAAACTAGAATTTCAAAAATAGAATATAACTACAGCTTCATTATATTTTTAGTCATTATCAGCTACAACTTAATTTTAGTGCTTTCAACTTTCAACTTTAATTTTATAATCTTATTTCTCATTTTATTTTATAGTAACCTTATATTTAGATTAAAATTAAAGTGTTTGAATATGTAGCCTTAAAATGTAAATAAAATGTTAAATTCAACTAGACCCAATTATTTTTCTAACACTAAATGAGTTCAAAGAGATCAATGAATTTTGATAATTATTATTATTATAATTTTAATATTAATATTATTATAGTAAATGACATTATATTATATTGAGATAATATACATTATTAAGAAGATTTGAAATGTACTTATACTAATAATTAGTTTATTATTATAATTGAGATTAATTTGGAGGATGTGAATTTATTAATAAAAAAATGTATAGCACACGAACAAATTTTGTTTTTTATTAGAATTAGATTTTTGAGTAGATAAAACAGCTTATCTTAAGCAAATAATTTATTTTATTTGTTATATCAATATTGCATGATACTGATAGAATTCTGAATGTATATTTGAATTTAATATCGAAATGCGTAAGTAAAAATTAATTAATTAAGAGCATGAGTAAAAGAAATTAGTTTTTTTTTTTTATTTCTAAAATGTATAGTAAATTTAACAAAAATAGAGAAACGTAGAGAAATTATACGTGGCTTGGAACGTGGCTTGTAATTGTATGATATACTATAAAAGAGTGGCTGTAGAGGCGTGGAGCTTAAAATTTTTATATTATCAGATGTACAAAATATGTAAATTGAATAAAATAAAAATTTGATAAATGGATTTTTTACGAGATATCAGGTAGACAACCTGGACCTTAAAACAACAAGGTATGTTACTAAAAATTTAATTCAAAACAGGTATAATAATATAGCTTAGTTAAAATATGTAAAATAAAAGTTAAGTAAGAATAAAATATTATTATTATTGTCCTTGAATGGAATTCAAATCACGGCCTAGCTGCCATTATAAGCACTAGCTGCTAGAGTTTCGGTTGAAAAATAAAATTATGTATATAAGATATAAATAATTTAGTTTAGATACCAGAATGGATGAACGAAGTATGTAATTTGTGAAAACCTTAAATTTACTCATTTATTTATTCAATTTACACAACCGCTCATTACGGTCAATTTTGTACATTATAATTCATTCTAATTATATAATGAAAGCATCCAACAACGAAAAAAAGAAAAACAAAAATGTGCACATATTCAGATAACTCCAAATTATAAAACAGAAATCATTATAATGCAAAAGAATAGTGCTGACGGTAATGAAATTGCATAAATTGAATAAATGAATAAGTAAATTTAAGGTTATTTTCATTGATTGATTTTAATAATAGTAATGTTTTCGAAATTATGCTAGGTACTATTTATTAATATTATTTTATTAGTTACTATCTGCTTTTATGAAATAAATAATAATTTATAATAATTATTAATATAAATAATATAAATTAACAAAATTGAATCTGCGATGTATCGATGATTTTTTTATACATAGTAAATTAAATATGTAACCAAGAATCGAGGTATATCAAAGGGTCAAATTCATGAAAAACCATAAAATAAATACCATTATAAAAATTCATTTTCTATTGAAAATGTTGTCGATTTATCAAGACAGTAAATTTTGTAAAATTCGCACATTTATTTTATTTATATGTACTTACATTCAAAGTTTTTATTCTTCAATTCAACCAAAATATAAAAACGAAATTTTTTACTAGAAACAGAAAAACAAAATTATGACCAGTAGTATAACTATATGTTTGGAGTTTGGGTATAGTGACTATATATTTATCCATACATATAACAACTATATGTATATGGATACTATATTTTGATATGATAATGTCATAATATATTAACATGATGATGCATTGATATGATACATTTATCTATACAAATAACAATTTAAACATACAAAACAAAAATAAAAAAATTTAAGTCAGTGTGTGTACAAAATTTGCTAAGAAAAATTTTTTCTTATTGTTTTCTTCTTTCTTATTATTATCTTCTAAGTATAACTCAATCGCAAAAATTGGTTTACACTTTTGTTCTAGCTTTGACACTCTATATACAATATATTTACTCAATGGTATTATATTATATAAGACTAGGGGCCCCTGCTGAGTAACTATACACTTCTCACGTTATAGTAGAAACCACTCATGTTTTCATAAAAATTTAGAGGTTAAAAAGTTTTATTTAGGAAACATAAATACTGCTCCCTCATATACTGTTTCGTTTCGACATATTCCTATACTAAGTGGCATTTAATGGATAAAATCACTAAAAAAAAATATTTTTGTAATTAAAGAGGCATTATACATATTTTTAACCACAACTATCTGATTACTACAAATGCCCAAAATATAGAAAACAATAATTTGAAACAGTTACTTCAAAAAATTAATAGAATAAATTTCTTTTAATTATGTATAAAAATAATAAGATGTTGAATGACACAAAATGGCTATATTTTATTCAAAAGTTTGAATATTATAAAACCAAATAGAAATTTTTTGACCCGTATGCGCATTTCGGTCTTATATACAACTTATTTGCATATTAAGAGTTCATTAAGAAGAAGCGAAATAAAATGAACTACGCAGGTCCTTAAATGCTTGTCAATTATAATTATAGATTTTAAATTCAATTTGTAATTTTTTTAATTTTTTTAAATTTTGTCCACATGTAACTTTGTACATATGAAATTTTGTCTCTATGTAATCTTGTCCATATGTAATCTTGTCATGTAATCAAAAAATACATATATAAATTTATACTATCTTTGATTTATATGTTTTCAATTAGAATTGAGCTGTCATCAATTAGAAACATTTCGAGTTCGCTAATTCCAAGACACAAACCAGGAAATTTTAACTTATCCAATTCTAATTCAAATTATAATTTATAATTATATGAATAGATATCTCTCACAATTAGAATTAGCCATCTTATTAGACACACACCCCAAGTTTGATTTTTGTTAATGTTTGTTATTTGACACTCTTGTTTCACAAAAAAATGTTAGATTTTCGTCACTTTGTTCACTTTAAACTTGTGTATTCAAAATTTTTAAATTAAAATATATTTTTTAAATAAAACTTCATTTTAATAATTAATATTTTTACTTTATATTTATTTAAAATTAATCGCTAGTTATTTTAAGCCGTTTTATTATTATTACATTTACATACGTAATTACATTCATTCCAATAATACAGTATGATAATCCTAATGAAAAAAAAACAATAAATCTTAAGTATATTGAAAAGCAGTTATTTCAAATTCGTGCGATCGTTATAATTTGTGTTTAATTTTTTTTCTATGTAGAAATAATAAATAATTTTAATTCCCACATTTTTTTCTATATTAGAGATAAAATGATTTTACATATAATATAAAATAAATTAAAGCTTTTTTTAAAAAGAGTAAATTTAATTAATATTACCTATGTATTTTTGTTTTTGTTGTTTTTTTTTTGTATGATTGTTTGATAGTGATATTTATTTGCACATAACAATTCTATTTCTAAGTGTAAATTGCATACATAAATAACTTTTTTCAACCCCCAATTTGAAGTACACTGCATATTTGCAACTTTTTGTTTTGGTTTTTTGTTTTTCGGATAAATTTTAAATTAAAACACTTATTGAAACATTTTCGATTTATTTTTACCTTTTTGATCAATAATCGAAGAATATCAAAATTTTAAATCAATTGTTAATCAATTTTCATTTATTTTGCTGAACTTAATTAAAATTAAATTTGATTGATTTGATTATAAAATTTGCACATATATAATATGTATATATATGTATATCAAAAACATCTCTTGAAATATTTTATATTATTTTTTATATTATCTGCTGCAAAAATACAAAAATAAGCAAAACTTATCAGTTATTAGTTAGCTAAAAAGCTTATCAGTTATTTTTTAGTAGTAGTAATTAAAATGATTTAAAAAAAATTTTTTTTATATATGCACATTTAGTTTGTAATTAAGTAAATTAATCTTTGCATTCTTAAATACATTATCATTTTTATCATGGATTATATTATACAAAAATAGCACAAAATAAATAAATTATTAAAAAAAATAATACAAATTGCTAAATAAATATTGCTAACTTTGTGCTATGAATGAATATTCAAGTTTTCTTGACTGAAGTATTTTTTTTACTCAAAAGAATTTTTTATTGATGTTGTCATTTGGGTACATTTGTACCAAAGTTAATATAAGTATAATATCTTTTTTAAAATTATATACTAATATTTAATATACTAAGTTAATATACATACTAATAAATATAATATCAGGCCACAGAGAAAGTGAATTTAAATAAGTTAATAAGCGAAGACATTTGAAAATCTCGATTTCGGTTAATTTCGGCGATTTTCGGGCTTAAAAACCCCTTTTTTCGGTCCTCCCCGGAAGTTGAAAATATCACCAATCAATAGAGCACCCGCGATTTACTTAAAAAAAAATTTTTTTAATTTTGAAATAACGGCTCCTTCCTCTCATAAAAAGCTGATACGCATGCTCTGGTGCACCCAGTATATAAGATACAATCCTCGCAAATAAATCTAATTTTCGTTATTTGTGCCCAGAATATTACAACTATAGATTGATATACACCAGAACATTTCATCACTGAGTGATAAATTTTTTTAGTATTGTTGCATACCTGATCGTTGACTCACCACGAGAAAATTATAGAGAATTATTATTAGACATATTAATTTAGTGCATAAAATGCAAATGTTAAATTATTTTAATTTATCGTAAATTCTAATGTTTATTATAATTTCTTTAATTTTAATAATTATTTAATTATATTAAATTAACTAAAATTTATTGCAATAATGTTGATGTAAAATATTTAATCTGTAAAATTAAAAAGTACGGTACAAATGTCTGAACCATTTCAAACCCGATTTTATTTTTTTTTTTTAATTTTTTTTTATTATTAATAATTATTTTTAAATGATGGATACTTTAAAGGAGACGTAGCGAAATAAAAAATATTTTAATTTTCAATTAGGAATTTCACTCCATGCTAAGTGAGTACACATACATGCATCTCAACGTACAAAAATTTTAATTTATCGAATTGTCGCAAGTCACCAATGTCCAGAGATTTTTCTCGCCTTTTTTTTAATTAATTTTTACGAACGCGGTTGTTGTCTAAGATAAAACAATAAAAGAAAATTATACAGTACCAAGGATAATTTGAAATAATGCAAAATAATTCATAATGAAATTGAGTATGATTTTTTATTAAAGTTCCTCGAATTTCGAACAAATTTTAATTTTTAAAAACAATAATTTTTGTTTCTACAATTAAATTTATAGTTACAGTATGGTAATTACATCATAAACTTAGGCATCATAACAAGTTAATTGTCTGGAAACTTTTTGAGAAAAAATAAAAATTAAAAATTGGGTTAGTTGATTTAATTTTTGTCAAATGACAACCTGACAACAGTTCCACCTGAAATTTTTCTTTCAATAAATTTCGGTATAATGTATTTATGCAAATCAATATAAACCGGAAAATCCTTTTAATGTAAATTTTTTTATGTTGCCAAACTTATAAGAGAACATAAAAAATTTATATGATGTAGTTGTAGATGGATGATATGATGTATACCATTATTTTGAAATCTTGTATCAATTTATAGCTGATTCTATATTTTGTAAAGAATATTGTGTAAATGCTTAATGTAACTAATATTAGGCAGTTCATTTTTATATGCTTGATAATTACAGATGCGCATTGTTTTTTTAATTTGTAGTACCGTATTTGTAGAAAAATTTCAGCGGTACTTAATTATTTATTAATTTTTTATTAGGCAGTATTTTATTTTATGTAACTCATACAAAGATAATAATTAATACATAATAAACAAATTGTATTTTTTTATATAATATGTATGTAGATATGTGGTCATTACTATTGGGATGTTAATATTTTTAATTGAATTTTCATGAGTTAATAAAAGTTTTCATGAAAATGAGTAAAATTAGTTAAGAAAAGTATTCTTTCAAATACGATATGATGAAAATATCAGTAATGTAATTATGATGTATTAATAAATTTTGTTAAAATTGTATATAACTACTTTTCATATACATATTTTGTTTTATTTGCTCTGTTATCGCCATTTATTAGACATGAACTTGTTATATATTAAACTTAAAATATCCAAAATACTAAAATATAGTATTGATGTAATTCTTGTAATATTTGTTTTAGAATTGACAATTAAGTATTATTAAAAAATTATATTTTTGCAATACATATGTATATACATATATAATTAGTGAAAAAAAAATATTTCAATCATAATCGAATGTAACACAACACATTAATTTAACCTATATGTTTTTAAACAGTGCTGTAATGTAAATACCAATTTTTAATTTGAAACTGCCATACTATATTACAGTTTTATATAATAATAAAATTAATGTAACTATTCAATCTAAATAACGTTAAAAGTATTACTAAAGTATGAATGGAAAATAGGTTTCTGAGTAAAAAAAACATTTTGTGGTTAAAAAAAAAGACCTTATATAGTTTTAATCTTCATAAATTTGAAATAACTTAAGTCAAAATCTGAAATCAATTATAACCGACAATATAATATAGTTTGTGCTACAATGTTTCTACTTAAGTTGACTGAAGAGATGAAATCTTCTCTAAGGTGCATAACCACTCGTTAGTGGTTATTATACAAACAACAATAATTATCAATATGAAAACTAAAAATATTTTGTTATTTATATGAGCCTCGATAAATATTTTACTAAAATTATTTAAACTGCTTTTAAATTATTTAAAATGTTGTAAAATGCATATTGATTTATTCTAATAGTTTTATTTTCCAACTTTTATATACATATGTATATCAATTGATTTGTACACTTTGATTTATAGAGTTTCAATATTATTTATTAATAAAAAATGTTCATATACGTAAAATGTTATTTATTATATAAGTAGATATAATACTTTTTTATTTTTAACTGCGATATGTATTTTATAGTGTGCCATGAATATGTAATTAATTTTTGATTTGAATTACCGGCCAAACCAATAAAGGAAGTCTAATAATTTTGTAAGAAGTAAGAGACACAGAGAAAGGGAAACAAATTATTTTCAAATTGGTTTTAAAAATATATATATATAAATACAGTTCACTTTATTTGAACAAGAACACTGAATAAAATAATATATAATTTTGATTTATTGTTGCTAAAAATTGATGCTTGAAATCGATCAGTAATATTAATTTTTGTGTAATTTGTTGTCAATATTAAAATTTTCAATGGCAAAATATTATTTGGTTGGGAAATAAATAATTTAATAATTATTATTTTTTAGATGAGCTACAAAAAGTACAATGGTATGTACCCGATTCCCGATGGTGATGAATATATACCAGATTCTAGTGGAAAAATATTTTTGCAATCAGTAATCATAGATAATTAAAACAACAAAAATAATTAAATCAAAATTTAAATTGAATTAAAATATTCATCACGCTGCCAATAGCAAAGAAAAGTTTAATTTATAAACAAACTATTAAATATTGAACAACAAAAGTAATCAACATAAGTATGTACTTACATAAGTGAAACTAAAAATTGAAATAAATTTTGAAAGTTAGCACAGCATTCCATTTACTTTAAACAATTTTCAAATTACTTTTATGTCGAAAACACAATCACGACGAATGACGAATTTTTCGCTTTCAAATATATGAACGTGACGTGACGAATGAACGTGACAAATGACAAATAACCAAAATTTTGCGTTCAAAAAATAAATCTATTTCCATTTTACTCGTCGACGAATGCGAATGACATTCATTGATACCAACATAAATTGGTCAAAATGGTTTTAATAAAACATTTTTAAAATTCAAATTAAAAAAAAAAAATTTTTAAATTTTTCCTCCATTTTTTTTATAAACAAATTTTGAAATTTCAAAAACACAAAAATTTGTTCGTCGTGATTGTGTCTCTAAGGGCGAATTTTGGTGATTCGTCACTCGTTAGTCGTCGTGATTATGTTTTCAACATTGCATGTGTTTTCAGTTGAAATTGAAAATAATGAAAATATTAACAATTCATTACGTTGTCATGACAAATTAGATAGTGAAAGGAAACATATTGATTATTAATGTTTATTTCGAAAATTAAAATTGCTATTTTTAAGAGTTTTCATAATTTCATATTTTGTAATCATAAGTCATTATGACAATTAATTTTAAATTTGTTATTTTATTTTTTTATACAAATGAAAATATAAAAACAATCAAAAAAGATTTAAGATTCTAATGTTTATTCAAACAAAACAATTCTTTTTTGAACGCAGGTTAAAGTTTCTTACTTTCAACAAATTTAATGTTTTTGTTTTGATATTTTAATATTTGAATGTACTTCAGATCTAGAATCAAAAATCATACAAAAATCAAACAAAAACAATTATTCTTAATTAAATTATTTTTTAATAATAATTAAATTATTCAATAAAAATACTGTAAATTATATATATGTATAAAAAAATTTAAAAAAATTCAAATACATAGTAGTTATAGTATATTAAAATTGTAATTACATAGTTAATTTTAAAATATGTCGCATTTATATGTTAAAACTAAACTTCTAAATTAATTTTCATAAGTAATTTACTAAATCCATTATAAATTTTATGGATTACAGTTATATGTTTAGACAAATGCAAACATATCCATACACAGATTCTAATAATAGTTATATAGTTAACTAGTTATAAAAAGTTATAATTTCTAAATGCTAAATTTATTATAAAATTCATACATATATGTACATATGTACATACACATTTATATATAAAGATCATAAATTAATACTAGGCATAACTACAAATTTAAAAATTTAATAAAATATTAGATATTTATCTATATAGTAATATTTATATATATATATATATATGTATATATATATATATGTATATTGTATATGTGTATTATGTACTTCCATAGATTGATTATTTATTAAAACCAAAAAAAAAAAACAAAAAATGTTTTAAATTTAATATTTTTCATCGTTTTCATTTGTTAATGGAGTTTTACCATTTATTTCAACATAATTACCATTCTTTCTATGATTTAATTCATTTAAAGGACTTAATTCTTGTCCTTTTTGTGCATCTTCAGCATCATGTACTAAATTTCGTTTCTTTTTACCAAAATTTTCACCATCTTCTATTGTTTCCAACATTGGTTTATTATGTGTTTCTGGTAATAACATTGATAGAACACCACCAGTAAGTGCCATTGCACCAAATATTATCATTGGGAATGGTTTCCATATTTCAGCTAATAAATTAAAATATGGTGCTAAAATACCACCAATCCTAGCAACCATTGATGATGCACCCAATCCAACATTTCGTATAACAGTTGGAAATTGTTCAGCAGAGAATATATAAACTGTACCATAACTTGATGTTATAGCCAATTTACCTAACATAGCTAATATTACAATTAACCAATTTTGATCTTCGGGTACAATTGCAGTTAATAAAAGCATTGTACCAGCAAATATCATACAACCACATAAAATAGATCTACGTCCCCATCGATTTAATGTAAATAAAAGAAATGTATAGGCAGGAATTTCCACAGCTCCAGATATCACAAAATTTAATAAATCATTACCACCCAAATTACTTGTATTCCATGATAAACCATAATAAGTACCACTATTAACAAACCAATCAAAGAATATTAATAATGTTTTACGCCTTAAATTTGGGTAACGAAATAAATCAAACACTGAACCTTTATTTATAACAGTATCTTTTTTAATATCATCATCTAATAAATTATCCAATAATTCATCAGATAATTCTACCTTATTCTCTTTAGCTGCTTTATATATTAATTTTTTTGCTTCAATTTTATTACCTTTTGATAATAACCAACGTGCTGATTCTGGTATAAACCAATAATAACACATAAATAATGCACCAGGTAATGTTAAAGCTATTTGTAAAGATCTCCAATCAGTTATATAATAGGCAAATGCAGCTGTTAACATAAAACCAACTGAAAAAAACATCATACATACAACACCAGCAAATAAACGATGACTTGGTCCAACCATTTCCATTGCAATAACATATGCAACTAAAAATACACCTGATGTTGTTGCACCAATTATTATTCTTGATATTGTATATGAAATATATTCAGGTGCAATGCCAGCTAAAACACCAAATATTAATTGTATAACTAAAGAAGCAAAAAATATTGGTTTTCTACCATATTTATCACTCATTTGACCAAATATAATACTACCAAGTAATACACCAAGCATAAATAATGAATCAGATGTAGCTGTTAACCATGATCGTGAACATACCATATTCCATTCTGTAACAGCACTATTTTCATATTTACTTTTATCATATATCCATTTTGTACAATGTTTTATAATATTTGTTGTTGTTGTTGTTATTGTTGTATTATCTATGTTATCATAGTATTCACATTGTGAATATTTACCTAATAGTTCATCATATGGATATGATTTATTTAATAACGATATTGGTAATTCATATTCAACTGATTGTGTATTATTTTCAAATGGTAGCATACATCTATGATCCGGTTTTGCTAATAAAAATACACCAGCTAATTTATGAAATGCACAGGAAATTGCTGGTAAGCATATTAAAAAATAAATACGTTTTTGATAGCGTCCAAACTCACCCAAGTGAGTAATAACATCATCATAGCCCATATTAAAAAAAAATAAAAATTATAATTGTATTCAAATTTAATTTTTTTTTTTCCTTCTTTAATTTAAGTTAAAAAGTTTCTTAATTTATTCTAAAAGATTTTTTTTCTTTTAATATTGTTAAAATATTGTTTAACGTTCCATAAAATTTTAAAGTTCAAATTTTTCTATTGTAAAATTAAATTATTTCCTTTTTTTGTGTGATTTTATTTTGTGCTTCAGTAATTTTTCAATATTTTTAATTAATGTAAAATTATATTTTAGTTCATAAGTATATAATATTTATAGTATATTGTTTTTAATTATGATCTAACAATAATTGTCTTAATTAAAAATTCAGTTTTTATAGATTTCCCGTTTATCTCTATTTTTATGTCTATTTTATAATTACTATATAACGGTTTTTGCTTACTATACACATAAACATTTATTATATTCTTTGTAGGTACAATTTATAATTTTTATCAATTATTAATTTAATGGTACTGATAGAATTAATTATATTTTAAATTTAAAAAATAAATTTTAATTAATTCTGATATATTAACTCGTAACTATTTCTATTTGTAGAAATTAAAATTTAAATAAATTATGTGCAAATTTTATGCGTAATTTAAAGATTTTTGTTTTTTTTTTGTAATTATCACAGATTTTGTATAAATTTATTTATTTTGTAAATAATCACTTATATTATATATATATATATATATATGCATTCATATAAGAATTTTTTTTCTTAATTGTGTCACAAATAATTTCGCAAGAATTAAAACATTATCATAAAATTTTTGTTAGTATTGGTCTCAGAAAAACTTATCTTTTATGATTTTGTACGCAATTTGACAAAAAAGAAAAACTATTACCGTAAATAATAGTTTATATTAATATAGTAAATCTCAAAATTGGTGGTATATTAGTGTTCATTAACACGTTTTTATTTTATTTTTTGTTATTTTTTTGCTAAAAAAAAAAGTATGCTTAATTTTAGTAATTAAATTTTATTTTTATAATAATTTTTCAATTAGTTTTAAAATATATATTTATTTTTTTCTGTAATTAAATTGTAAACTGCTTCACTTTATCATATTTTTCTAAATAATATTTCATTCAATTTCACCTTCACTTTTTTATATATTCAAAAATATCTTAGATGTGCAACAATTTTTAAATTTCTATTATTTTTATTTGTTTTTTTGCTAGCCGTTATACAATTAATTTTTTATTTATAATTTTATTTTAAATATATATGTATATTTTTTATTTATTAACTATATTCTATTTTTTTAGACTTCAAAAAAAAAAATAATATGAATTTTTCAATGACGCGCCCAATAAATGTGATGTTTCTCTAAAAAAAAAAATATTATTATCACATGTTATATTGTAGGGTTCTTGCGCAGAACTAAAATACGAAAACATAATCGAATTCGAAGCAAATTAAAAAAAAAAATATATATATACAAAATATTTAATAAGAGAATTTTCCAACACAACAATATTTTGAGAAAATGAAGTTCAAGAATATAATTATATATTTGTTACTTATATTTTTATATAAAAAAATTATAAATAAATAACATCATATAGGTTATTTGAACCATTTGAACCAATTTGAACAAAAAGCTATGTGGTGATTATGTGAGGGAAATTCGTATATAATCATACATAATGTGATATAATAGGGTAAACAAAAAAAAATAACAAATTTTATGATTATAAAAAATTTTTTACAACTCAGCATTCAGCAAATACAATACAAAGTACAATATGATGATAATTATATACGATATTGCGATGGTGAGTTAGTATAGTAGAATAGTGGAGTGGAAATAAAAAAACTAGTAAACAGCATGGTATTGTATGATTCATTAATCATTTTTTATAATACGCTCAATATTTTTTTACCCTAAAATATCTCTTTTCTTTAAGTTTTTTTATAATATATTCTCTACTAGTCCTATCTTAAGTAAAATAGTATTGCCATATTATACTTGATTTTTTAATGAACAAGAAAGTTAAAAAAAAATCATTTAAAATATTAGTTAACTATAAAGATTAAGCCAAAAATTAATTAATTTATTTTTGTTTTTTAATACATAGATATCCAAAGCTTAGGGTGTGTTGCTAATGAAAGCATACTTCTAATTTAATCCCTAGAAATTAAAATGGACAATTTTTCAGTAATTTGAATTGACAATTGACTCACTTTAACTTATACTACGTATATTTTTCTATTGAAATTGCATTGTCATCAATTAGAAACATTTCAAGTTGGCTAATTCCAAGGCACAAACCAGGGAAATTTCAAATTAGTCAATTCTAATTTATATATTAGTATCTGTCACAATCGGAAATAGTCATCTCATTAAGGTGGGTTTTAGCTGCTAAACATTTTAAGTGTGATAATATTTGTTGGTTTTAAAGACGGAGATAGCTTATTGACCTTTTTTATTAGAGAAAAATTGATCGCTGCGAAAACTTTCCTAAATTTCTATTTGGGAAATTTATTTTATCACAACAATTTATTTATAAATCTCACTGTTGTAAATAAATAAATAAATAAATAAATGTATATGTAAAAATAAAATAATTTTTTCCAACAAATGATTTTCTGTTTTTTTGTGATAAAATAAATTTTCCCTTTTAAATATTGTATATTATATTATTTTTTATATGTTTTCTGCTTATTAATTTATTAGTTTAATTAGTTTTTTTTCTTTGTTTTTTTTTACATATACATTTACTCAAAAAATTGTTAAAAAAATTGTTTAAAGAAGCTATCCCTGATATTTTAAAAATATAACTTCATCAAAGTAGAATATCCCAAACTAGTGTGAAAAATATCCTAATGTCAGGGATAAATATCCCCAGTATATGATATTTACTATTCTTGTCATACTCATTGAGTTCTCATATAAAATAAAGACATTTCATATTATCTCCCTCTTTAAACCAAACCAAATATTATCACATTTAAAATATTTATAAGCTAAAACCCACCTTTAGGCTCATTCATACCCTTAAAGAAATTTTTTTACTTTCATTCCGTTAGAAAAGAAGAAAGAACTGCTATGCTAAGGAACTGCTATGCTAAGGAACTGCTATGCTAAGGAACTGCTATGCTAAGGAACTGCTATGCTAAGGAACTGCTAACAATGTTGTTAGTGCTATCGTTAAACTTTTGAAAATCAATCACGAATATATAAATACAGAAATTTGAAATGCAGATTCACATTCTAGACGTTCCAACTATATTTAAGCGAATTTCCATTGCCAATATAGAACTATCCCGTTATGGCGGTATTTCCATGGTGATGGTGTATGGGTGGGTATTTGTAACCTTTCTCATTAATCGATGGAATTACTTTTTTGTTTGCAAGTGTAAGCCTTCCGACAACTAATGTGTGTCGTTCCATAAAACTACTGCCTAAGCACAAGTTTTTCAAAGTCTAAGATATAGTTACATAATTTGATATACATAAATACTTACTCCATCGATATATGTACCATGAAATATGAATATGAAAGATGAAAAAATGAAAATATGAAAGTACTTCTAATCACAAAAATAATGAGATTACGAAATACAATTAGAAAATGAATGTTTTTTAGAGTATAATAAACACAAATAACAGTTTTTACAAACCAAATATTCAAATTTGAAGCATATATTATATATTAATTATATATTAATTTGAAGCCTTATTGAATGTCCCTAACAAATGTTCACGATTATATGTAGAATTGAATACAATCACCAAGAATATGGAATGCAAACTGCTTTAGACAAAGTCATGGCATAATAACAAACACACAATAAGTTTAATTATAATTATAATTTAAATTTATTTTAAATCTACTTTAGATCAAATTCACCGGCATAATGTTATGGAATAGTTTATATTTATATCAGTGACGATAATAAAATTATTGTATTCCCAACTAATTTCAAATAATAGAAAAAACAAGGTTTTTACAACATCAATGCCACAAACAGAATTAGAATTTACGACCTTCAAATAAGTCCATATTATTTCAGTTATTCTGTGTTTTATCTAACCGCAATTGATATCCTTAAAATTACCTTTATTTCAAAATGAAGAAATTATTCAATCTATTTTATCAATTTAACATCACTAAATGATGTGAAAAATGTAAAGAATGCCCTAAGCCAAGTCTTACATTTTTGTTTTGTTAAAAAAAATATATAATTTTTAATTTTTACATAAAATTTGTAAAGTGGATTTTTTAAATTTAATGAAGACTCACCACATAAATTAATGTTTATGTAAAACAATTTTTAAAAAAATTAAATCAATCGAAACGATTGAAACCGATATATGATAATAAAACCCTTATAATTTAGCAATACAAATTCGAAATTTCAAAAAACAATGGTAATACTTGTCCCTTCGTTCGAAATAGTAATTTATATTTTTATTTATTTTTTATTCTTATTTAAAATTCACTTCAGGTAACATTTTCTTTATAAATTATTCACTAAAAACAAAATAAGGTAAGAGAGTATAAAATTGTATATAAAGCGATAATATTGTGTATAGGAGTATTCCAGAACATTAAATAACTACCACATATAAGATTAAAATCGTAAATAACAGACAGGTATTTCTAAACTATATAAATAATACCTATATCGAATCAGAATCGCATTAACTTGCAAAAGTTTGTTTTAGTTCCAATCATCTATGACTTTAGAAAATCGCAACTCAGGTTCTCCAATTCATAGTTTTTGATGTTTAAAAATTCATTCTTTAACCGTTTAATTGAAATTTTTACTTATTTGGCATCAAAACAATATAGGATAGTTGAATCAACATAAAATCAATAGTTTTTACAATTTATTAATTCCAAATCAACAATAAACGATGTTATCATAAGTTATGTGTGTTGTTATTGTATTTATGAATTTTTATTTTAAATTAGAATCATTCAAAATAGCCAGTGCTAAAAATAAATTAATTTTAAAACTTACATTTCCAAATCTTCATTTACTAATAATTTATGAATAAAGTTCATTTTTTCATACCTTAACATTATATTAGCATACAAACGGTGTAGTCTACTAGATTCAGTAAATTGTATTTTAAATTTTAATAATACTGCGAATGTGGTTTTATGTTAACCAGTTTATTTATTTATTTAAATACATATATACAATTCATCTGTGTCTACAAAATACGATACAGAACACTTTTATTTGAAAAAAAAAAATATGTATATTGATTACTGCAATAAAAAAATCGCAAAAACTTATATTTAATAATTATATTTATTTTTAGTGATTATTATTAAATTTTACAATTAAAAGTTGAATTTGCTTCATTAATAAATTAATATTTATTTTGCAAATATGTATCGATATTTCGGAAAATCAAGCCTTGCGACTTATACAGTATATTTAGTTAATCTGGCCGCATACAAATTAGATCTAAGTATGTCATATAATTTTAAGAGGACACGACAATTGATTTTCTTCGTTTACCTAATATAAAATTATGTAAACAAAAACTTTTCAATCTAAAGGAGCGCAAAAAACGGCAGAAAACGAATAATCAAATGTTTTATCATATTGATGAAAATTTGACTTCACTAAAAAAAATTGGGTGCGGTTATGCTAGTAAGTATAGTCAATTTTAACATTCAAATTTCAGTTTACTGTCTAAACAGTATGTGTACAGTAATGCTACAATTTATTGGATTAATTTTTGAATTTTCCCAAAATAGATGCTGATAACAAAAATGTTAATTCGTTAATTCCTACAATTCCTACGACTTATCGTACAATTAAAAACTATATCAAGATTCTATTCTATATAATATTAGCAAAGTTACCCGACTTTGTCGGGGTCGACCACAAAATGTATAGAATTTACTTCAATGAAGTTTGATTTATAAATCGAATTGAACAAAATTGGTTATTCTAATATTTTTTTCACTACGATAACAAAATCAACAATACTACAACTTAAACTATAGATTTTAGGTTTTTTTTATGCTTAAATGAAATGAAGATGCAAAGTTCTTAACCTTATTTTTACTAGTTCTTATTAAACTAGTTCCATAGGTTTGACTGCTTCAAATTGACTGCAATATTGGTTCTTTACTTTTATTTCCAATTGGTGAGGAAAAAACCGTGTCAAATCCAACGAATAAAGAAGCTCTGTTTGGTAGGTAACAGCTTCATGTTCATTGGAACTGTATTTATCTATTTGTATACATGGATCCCCTGGAATACTCTGTTGTATTTTCTAATTAATAAAATGAATTGTCATATTTTTTGTAGCTAATTCACATAGCCATGTAAAATTTTTATACTGATTCCTAAAATTCGGAAATACTTTTTCAGTCAATTCTTTAATACTTTGTATGGCTGCGCTGATCGTTGCTATTTATATTTTGGCATTTAAGTCTTCTGAAATTTGGCCTTCAGCAAGCTGTATCAAATTCATTAGCTTATTACAAATGCTATTTATACTAAATTAGTAACAGTTGTATTTCATTATTTTTGAAAGAATATCTATGTGTAAATTTTCATGACTGTAACACAATTTGTTTTTGAAGTATGTATTCCTGATAGGTGATAAGTAGGAGCCAGCGGGGAGGTAGCTGCCATCCAAAGCTACCCAAACCTGTCATTTAATAGCTATGCAAAGTAATTCAGAACTCTGTCTTTAAAACTGTGGGCGTACATAGCGAACAAACAAACTTCTCCTTTTATAAGTATAGAAAAAGATTATGGTGTATGGTTTGGTTGTTTATGCTTTTAATGTCTAATTAATTTTTATTATGAAACGAACGAAAGAGAAGAATTTCTGACGACCGAGTTAACATACGTTTCATACCCCTTCCTTTGTCTACTCATCATAATTAGTTTGTTTTGAAAAAGGAGTGTGAAACATATATGAACCATGTGGCTCGTGGAAATGGAATGTAGGCCAATGTGGGGTTACATGAAAATGTACTTTCAAGTATAATTTATTTTCTTTTTAGCCGTCTTTCTATTTGTATAGTCAGTCTTTGGTACAATCTAATTTTGATAGTTGTTAACACTTTATCTACTGTCGTGAATGACCCAAAAAAAGTATTTCGAAATATATTTCATTTGTTGGTTATTTTTGATAAAAATGTATATACATTACCATACACATATACTACAATTCAAAGACAAAACTTGATAATAAATCAAATAAATATTGATACTGTTCTACTAGTTCCTAACTGCATTGCATTGTCGTGTTCAATGTAATAATAGAAAATATGTTTCAATTTAATTTACAGGGAGGACTGACAATCTATTTAATTACAGTTTGACTAAAAAATTAGTTTCTACGCCATAATATGTATATATATTTTTTGTTTCTAGAATTCTAATAATATAGTCACAAATCATAATCAATTGGACTACCAAAGATAGAATTAAATTTTACTAAATGAAACGTAGAAAACGCAAAGTGGTATGAAACGTATGTTAACGTTATAACCATGTCTTCAGCGTCGATTATAACCATTGTTTAAAACAAGAAGAAATTCTATGCTATTTTGTTTGTTATCAGAATTCGAATTTACAATTATTTTTTTTTCATACAGGTTTTTTGTTTTAAAAATTTTGGTAAATTTTGCCAATTACATATAATCAAGTCGATCAAATCTGATTCGAACAAACGTCAAATTTGCTCTTACGGCATTTCAATATAACCGATTTTATAATTAATCAAAGTAGATCGAATCGAAATTGAAAAGTTGAACATATTTCAAATTTTTTGAAAAATATAACCTAAAAATATTGAATAGCACAGTAGGTAGGGCGCTTGCCTTTCAACCGAAAGGTCCCATCAGTTTCGATTCCCGACGAAGACAAAAAAAAATACTTTATGAATTTTTCGACCTGGTCTAGTACCTTTTGTCATTGTGATAAAACGAGTGATATATAAATAGTTGAGAGTTTTGGTAAAAATAAAAATATGGCTATTATGAAGGGGAAGTTACTCTACAATAGATATAGTTTTCCACATTTAAATTAGTAGATATATCAAAAAAATTCTAAATACAAAACTATTGTGTTTAATTGTGCATACCAAATTTCTGTACTCTGTGTATAAAAAAAAAACAGTTAAAATTGCTCATCCCATAGACTTGGAATTATGTAGGTACATAGATAAAAAAAAAACAGTAATAAGAATCAGGGTATACAATTGTGGTACACGTACAATATAAATAAATAATCGTTTATATTTATTTAAATGTGTGAATTTTGAAATATTTATACGTTTTTTAAAACAATTACTCTGCAAATTGTAGGCAAATATAGATAAAATCGTTAAAGAATTATCAACATTTAAATCGGAACTGAATTCTATTATTAAGCAACTATTCGAAGCGATATTTCTAATTGGATCGAATCGAATCAGATTGATTATAATTGTCATTTATCGGTTGACGGTTAATAGACTATTGTTTTTAAAAAAATAAAAATTTACCTTAACCAATGTATGATGTACCCACATAATTATTCTGATAACATGTGCTCAAAAGTTTAATTATACAAATACCTATGTATGTACAAAATTAAAAATATACAACCTAACTTTATTGACATTCTCGCGATATATTTTTACTTTTTTAGCACATTTTTAGCATACATTTTCCAACCACATTTTCAGCTGCTTAAAAATCCATATTCATTTTTTATTATTATGCTTAAGTTTATGTATATAAAAATTTATATACATTTTTCCATATTAAGCAGTACATTTGGATGTATGTTATACATAATGCACTTTTTTAAATAACAATTATGTATATGTATTTGGGGATCCATATATGAATATTATACTATAAAGTTCATATGTATGCATAAGAAAAAATTTGAATAAAGTTTTCTTATAAGAACCAAAATTTTTGTATATGACTTTTTAGCCGGTAAATGTTCAGAGGTGAGTTTTACGCATACGCCATACAACTTTCGATAATAATAAATAAAAACAATAAAAAAATAAAAAAAAAACATTTTAGTTTTATAGTTTTCTGATTCTCACAGACTTTGAACTCAGCAAAATATAATATCAAAAAAAAATATTATACAAATAATAATAATAATAGTATGGGATGGGTGTGTATCTGTATATAGATTAGATGCCAAAAAACACGTGATGTTAACAATCTTTCTTTTTCTTGCTAAAATGAAAATCATCAGATGTTGCTTATTATATGAATACATATGCATACACAATATATTATATGTATAATAATATTCACTATGAAATATGTAGCTTAATTTCAATGAACCAGATTCCAAATTAACAAATGAGACAAAAATAAAAAACAAAAACATTTATTTAGGCAATTAAGAAAATTAAATTTTAATACCCACAAACTTTAAAAACTTTCAATTTTGATTGAAATTGGAAAAATTTTTGAATTTTAAATAATTTACTTTACAGTTAAAAAATAACTTTTTTTTTTGCTATCAAGAACAGCAAGGGTATTAACATGAAGGCGAAGTTACTAGAAAATAGATCGCACCAATAGAGCAAAGCTGTCACATTTTCAAATTTAGTAAACGCTGAATTGCTAGACACTGCCGCAGTGCTTAATTTTTGATTTCACTCTATGTTTGGTTTTTATAAAAACTTTCTTTCTAGCGTTGGAGTAAAATTTTTGTATAACCTATTCGACTATTTTCGACAGTTATAACTACGTTTGTTAAATTAAGAGTGACAAAAAATTCGTTGTCACCGCCATATAAAATATTATTTCTTTTCTCTTCTACACAAATATAGTTTCATGTATTTGTCATCAAATTATTTGTTTTTTTTTTTGTTATAATCCGTGACTTCCATATTGTAAACAAAAAAAAATTCTTAAACCGCCTTTAAACTGTTTTTAAATTTAATTTTTAAAACTTACTTTCTACATAGTAAAAAATTTGTTGTAATATTTTTACATTATGGAACACAATTTAAAACTTTTGACGCTTATTTTATTGTCATTTTCTGTTATTACCAAAGTTCAGCAGAAAAAGTTCAGAATTTATCGAAAAACCTTGCTGTCTGCGTTTACCTGTTGTCGGCAAGAACAGGGTTTTATTAAATGATGAGTAGTTTGGGGGTAGTAGCCCGACTATAAAAACAAGAGGTCCGACGTCCCAAGTGTCGGAACCGAAGACCTTGAATTTTTTTTGTCATCAGTACAATGGCCCTTAAATGTGATGGAGACAATAGGTCCGAGGCCGAAACTCTATATCCCGTGTTTAAATTGTACTTGTTTGAAAAAAGGTTATTAATAATTATAATAAATAATTTTTAAAAAATTTTGAATAGGTCAGAAATCCGGACTTATAGTTAAGTCAAGATAAGATATATTTAAAAAAAATGGCGGGTAAAATTATCGCATTAATGATAATTGTAGAAATTCATTAAAAAAGAAAAGAAAATGATATGAAAGATTGGTTACAAATACATATTATGAAAAATAAAAGCTCTTTCTAACAAAAAAACATAAACAACTGATTTTATTTACATTTTGGTTTCGAAACTACACCATACACGTTTAACCAATTTCAGAAACTTATGACTACGTCCATTAAAAATCAAAAAATTTTGATTATGCAAACTGTTTAAGAACTTGTTTTGAAACAGTCCCACGATTAAATTTCACAAATTTCGAAACAAGTTTTTAAACAGACTTAAACGCGTATTACAGAATACAGAATACAGAAAATTTTAAGCAAAAATTCTGATCGCTTTTACTATTTGTCGCAGCCGCTATCAATATTATCACCACTCCAGTATTTTGAAATTTCTATATGCCAATTTTATATATGGAATTGTAACAAAATAAATTGTGGAACTAGTTTATTGGGAATCACAGATTTGAACTGCTACACATTTTAAATTAAAGGCTCTTCAACTTTACAATTACACTAAATTTTAAAACATCAAAGTGCCACAAATCAAAAACAATTCAAAAAAATGTTTTCTTGCATATGATTAAAACTCTTAGAACCGTAAACGTTGCCATATATTTCTCTAAAATTTAGTACATATTTGAATCATAAGTCACAAAGGTATATAAACATAAATGATTCACTATTCTAATATCACCAGAAGTCTATATACTAAAGGTTGGTAAATAAAATTATATAACACTATTCATCATCAGCCCAATCTAAAGTTACCGGATAAAGCTATGGCAAACCCCTGTAGTAATTCCAACATTGAAATAGTTCAGAGAGAAGTTCTATGTGGAGAGACAATATTTATCTTCAATGGGGAGAGACAAATGAACTGTGATAAACCAAGTGTTCTGACATTTGATCTAGTCTCCTTGATTACCTGATTCAATCGGTGAATACCAATATTGAAAAAGTTTTTAGACTGCGTAAAAGTCCTTGACAAAACTATTTTATATATTTTGAGTTTCCGAAATTTTCCACTTGGGAACAATTCTTTGTATGTAGAGGGTTTTACTCTATTGTAAAAAAAACTGAAAAAACATTCATAACGCCTTTGGATTCAGTATTCACCTAAATTTTTCATTTGTGTTACAACTAATCATGAACAAAGTAACAAGCGAGTGAAGGTACTGAAACATTTCAGGACACTGCATAATTTTAAACGAGGCTTACTTGAGTCTGCTTTATTATTAAAATTGGATTAAGGTAGGGTGTCCATATTCATCTCATTTAAATGAAAAATGTCCCATTTTAATTTTTACTGTCTCTATTTTGAAAAAAGATTAATTAGGACACCTAAAAGTCCCACTTTTAAATAAAACTTTCATTTTTAATTAATTTACAGAGCTTATAAGCATAATAAATTAGTTTTTCTAGTAAATTTATGATTATAATAAGATAAAAAATTTAAGGAATATTTATTGACAAAAATTGACAAAAATTTGAGCCAAAAAGATTACAATGTACACTTTTGTAAACTAATGGCAAATTCTTTATTTGTATTTTCGGAAAATAATTCTATTTTTCGTGTTGAAATAAAAACAGAAAATTGGAAATCATTGAATTGCAATTATTATAAGTGGCTGTATTAACTATTTAAAAAAAATTACTTTCATTAAGAACAAGAGTGGGTTAATCAAACTATGTGAATTTGAAATATTTGCTTATAAAGGTCACTCACTGCGAACCATTTTTTCTTTGATAGAAATTCAATGGACGGATAAGCGTAATCGATTAAAGTTTTCTAACAAGATAAGAAAATATTTTAAAAGCTCTTCAGAGCTCTTCAAAATATTTGGTATACCTTTTTTCATGTCCCACTTAAATCTGGACACCCTATACATTAAGGTCAAAAATCTTTGCATTAGATAAAATGTCAACTGTTCTCAATATACTATAGTTAGAATAATTGTGCAGGAAAAATATCATTATCTTGGCAATTATAAAACAAAACACAAAACCTTATGGAACGAAAACTAAAAATATTTATGTGAAAACCTTATCTAATTCCACTTTTTAATAACATTTAAATATTATAATAATTATTTTAATCAGAAATAATTGGTAAGTCAATGAACGATTTTATAATCAGTTTAATATTTGTAATATCACTTCAATTATGATTTCACTACATACAATATTAATTTCTACATTAAGAATTGACACAATAATACAAAATAATTGTCCTAATAAAATAATAATAACAATTAAACAAAATAATAATAGAAATATAGTAGGAATAAATTTTGTAATTTCATTAAAGAACTCTCATCCACTCATATAAAATTTAATTGGAAAATTTGACCTAATAAAATTTAAAATAATTTATGATTGTGTAAATATTGTTACGAATATTTCACTATGTTAAAATTATATATCAGAAATTATATATAGGAGCATAATATAATGATTATACATAAATTCATATATTATATTAAAATTGAGATTAATTGATGAAGTCAAGTGGTTGGTGATTCTGATTATTGATGAATGCAGAATTTCTTTTATATTTTCAGATATTTTATAGTATTTTTTTTTATTTTTGTTTTTGTTATATGAAATTTTGAACTGTGATTTATGAAATTAAAATGATGGCACATGAAATAATCACATGCTCATTTTTATTAATATTCTTTTTATTTTTAATTTTTATTTTTTAATACAAATTTTAAATTTGGTGTCAATTTAGTGACAACAAAAATCAACAAAGTATTTCTGTACCTCTGAATTTGCAAAATTGGTGATGATTATTCCTTGAAAAATCCCAAATGTATTATACGGTGCAAGCCACAAAAAACGGTTGAACAAATTTTTGCATGTAATGCGACATCTTATACTGTATTATGGTATTATTTAATTAATCTATGATTGTACAAACACTTATTTGTTGAAATTTTAAATATACTTCCTTGATTAA
Source organism: Argyra leucocephala (assembly GCA_963942445.1). Classification (NCBI taxonomy): domain Eukaryota; kingdom Metazoa; phylum Arthropoda; class Insecta; order Diptera; family Dolichopodidae; genus Argyra; species Argyra leucocephala. The sequence continues at coordinate 44,342,893 of OZ012677.1, forward strand.
GTATGTGCACATATATAATTAATATACATATAATCATATAATCAGAACTAACTTTATTTTTACTTTTATATTTCGATTTATTGTTAACTTGTACTAAAAAAAAAAAATTTTTTTGCGTCAATTGTAAAACATAATAATTATATACACCTTGTACGAGCCATTAGGCTCTTTTAGGTTATTTGAATAAATAAATAAATAAATATTTTTTATAGCCTAATCGGCTAATTGGTTGGGTGACAATTGGCAATAAAATGATAAGGACGGGCTCAAATCCTTTGAGAGATAAAACCTGTCTCTTCTACTACACATAAAGAAACTATAAATCAAAAACAAACAAAAAACAACAAGAATTAAAATCATTTTAAAGATTTTCTCTCTGTCAAAGCGAGAATCTATACAGTTGAACCTGCATAAAAGAAAAATTTTGTTGAGTTTCTGTTAACGAAGACGTTAAAATGACGTATTACAAGATTTTATTATGATTTTATGTAGGTCCTACTGTGTATGGGGTATTTTTAAAAATATGTTTACATTGAATTTTGTACATTTCAATTCAGACTACAACATTCAGTGATCCGAGGGCCGAGTTAAAAATTGTACTCACTCAACTCGCTCTATACTAAATCAGAGAATTCACAATTGATAATTAAAGTAAAACAGACCAATCAAACTACTGATAGCTGAAAACTGAAGCACATTATAACAACGACAAAACAACTACAGTATCTGGACTTATACTGAAGCAAATTAAACCCTATACTCCAAATTGAAAAGTCTAAATGTTGATAAATGTATGTGTTCGTTCTAAAAGAGATGATTTTGGGAATCGGAAGTATTTGTGAATCTTTTAAAGGTACTTGCCCTTGTGTATCTATCATATTATAAAATTAGCTGAATTGATAGTTTTACCAATTTTTACACCATTTATAAATCGTTTGAAAAGGATAATAAAATTATTAGTTCCGAATGAAATTGAAATTTTTGTGCGCTCTTCCCTTTTATATGTAACACCCGCATTGGTTTTACATTTAAAATTATTAAATATAGGATTAATTCGGAAATTTATTGTATGTTAATATATTGTAATTAAAGATTAATATTGTATTTGCATGCATACGAAATTCAAAATAATTAATAAAAGTAAAAAGTAAAATTAAAAGTACGTGTTTTAATAGATAGTTACAGTGTTACACAATTTTTGTAAGAAGTTTGAAGCGGTTGAAATTATTGAGAGGGTATAGCGGGCCTTCAAAACTAATACGGGTAAAGGCTTATCCCATCCATCTAATTAACCAATCAATGGCCAATTTCGGAAAATAATTTTATAAACTAAATATTTTTTTTATAATTCAGTTCAATTTAGTTCTAATATTTTCTATTAATAGATGTCGACTCGATATATGTATAAGAAAACTCATATATTTTTGCTTTTTTCCTTCCCATTTAAAAATATCGATTTCGGTCAATTTCAACGATTTTCGGTTGAAAAACTCTTTTTCGGTCCATCCCGGAGGTTGAATATATTACCAATCGATAGAATATCCTCGAATTTTTTAAATTTTGAAATAACAACTCCTTCCCCCCTTGAAAAGCTGACACGCATGCTCTGAAACTCCCGGTATAGTCAGTCATTGGCATGAAATGAATTAGCGTGGCAGTGGGATTATATGTCCATACATATATTTACATCACCTTTAAAATTCAAGTTTTCTCTTCTATTTTCCAAAAATTGCAATAAATTATTAATTTAATTAAATGAAACGAATCGATTTATGTATGATAATCGTATTGGCGTAAAAATAATATGTACGTACATTCATACAAATATTTATTCAAATAAAACCAGAAAATTTATATGTAGTTAGTAAGTACGTGCGCAAATAAAAATGTACAAAATAATTTTAAATTCAGTAGAAAGTTAAAAAAAATCTGTCTGTCACACTACAAAGCTATCAAAGTTTATTTTAAAATTGTTCGTACAAATCAAATCAGTGTTGATATATTGAAAAATATGTTCATTTTTGGCTGAAAACGACATATGTGCATAATAGGATAAGGTATTAGAGAGAAAGAGAAAGCAATATCATGCTGCAATTTATATTGATTTTGCTTGATTGCTTAAGTTGAAAAAGTTATAAATTGTAAAAATTACAAAGGTACGTGGCAATTCCATTAATATAACTCACTCAATGAAATTCAATGGAACAAATTGAGTGAACATTTTTGAGCTACACTTGGCTTAAATTTACGATTAAATAAAAGGTGAATAATTCGTTGGATTTTCAACTGTCATTTACATCATAATTAAAAATTGCTTATATTTGCTTTTCAGTTTTTTTTAATCAAAAGTGGAATATACAAATGCGCTTAAAATTTTATTTATGATATAATTAAATTCGTTAACTTAATTTTTATAAAAAAATAATATGTTTTAAGAATATTAGTTTTCATTAAAAACGTGCAATTTAAAATAATCTTTTCAAAAAATAATTACGACTGAAATTTTTGTTATATATTATATTAAACTACATAAAGCAATGGACAAAGAAAGTATTATGAATTCAAGTGCTGCTCAAAAACTGTCCGATTTAATGAGTAATGTTATTATATATGCTGAGGTTCGAACTGGAGAAGATAATCGTTCCGAAGGCATAAAAAAAGTTATTTCTAGTCTAGGTGCTAAAGTTAATAATCGTTTGACAAAAAACACAACTCATGTTATTTTCAAAGATGGTTTGTTGTCAACATACAAAAAAGCAAAGCAAATGAATATTCCATTAGTATCAATATTATGGATTGAAGCATGTAAAAAAAATTTTAAATTAATGGATCCACTTTTATTTCCAATATCAAATATCGATAGATATGAGTTTCCTGAAATGTATGATAAATTCAAAAAAATTAAAAATATGCAACCCGACGCAGTTGATGCTAAAGATAGATTAAAACACTTAAAGCAAACTCAGAAAAATATTGCAAAAAAACTAGAAAGTCCTGTCACATCAAAAATGAAATTACCAAAAATTCCTAGAACACCAAAAGACAATTTAAATAACATTCTATCAGAATTTCAAGATAAAATAATGTCAACACCCGACAATGATGAAAGTTTTATTTTCGAATCAAAACTATTACAAAAAATTCAAAACTCACCTTTCATCGCTAAAACTCCAGCTAAAAAATCAAAATTTTTAAAAAAAATCCCAAATGAACCCACTGAAGAATCTATTTCCTTTCAAAATAGTACCATTTCAAATGTTTCAATAAGAGAAAGTTCTCGCATTAAAAAACCAAATTCCCGCTTCATTAATGAGGTTTTTATAAGTGAACCAGAAAAAATTTCAAAGAAAATAAATCGAAGAAGAACTATTGCTTCTACACCAAGACAATCTACAACAAATGGTAAAATATATTCAAATGAAATAAATTTGAAAATAAAATTTTTCTTGATGAATATCATAAAATAATGTTTTTTTTTTATTTTAGGAACAAAAAATTTGTCTTCTTACTTTACTCCAATAAGAGAAAAGAATTCAACCCCAAAAAATGTACCAATTGAAGAAAATAATTTTAAAACTCCGGTTGTAATAAAATCAAATAAAGATAATATAATAATAGATAATATATCTAGTAAAAATATTTCAAATGAGAATTCGAAACAATCAGGCGTACAAAATTTAAAAGAACATATGGAATTTGATGATATAACTCCAGTTAGTAGTTCAAATAATTTGAATCAACGCAGAACTTTGTACACTCCACAAAATATGGAATTTGCAACAACATTTGATTCTGCCAAAAAACCGAGTAATAACAAAAGAAGAACCATGTATGATATTTCTTTAGGTTTAATAGATAAAGGTCTAAAAAATATTAATGAACAATTGAAAAGCAATAGAACTAATACTGAAGAATGTACAATATTGGAACAAACTAATATAAGTGGAGTTGAAGAAATTACACAACTACCTAGTACTCCTACTAATGATTCAGAAAATACACCAATAATTAAAAAACGAAAATTATTTATGCCCGATCAATTTGAATTGACACCAATAGCTGAATTTAATAAATCTATATTATCATCAACAAAGAGATCTCGTGATGTCGAAAGTGCATTTACTATTAAAAATGTTGATAAAAAACGTCGTACTACAATTAATGTTTTAGTGCCGTCTTTTAATAAAGAAAATCGACGTAGCTCATTTGATTTTGATAAGTTTCCTAAAAATAAAATAATTTTAACACCACAAGTAAACAAACCGAAAATAACGAAAATTCTTGTATGCACAAATATGCATAAGGAACAATTAGATTTTATTCAGAGAGCTGTCAAATCATTAGGTGAATTCGTTATTGAAACAAATGTAACTGAAAAAACAACTCATGTTGTTTCACTTGAATGTCGTCGCACAATTAATATTATTAAGGGTATTATTCGAGGTCTATGGGTTTTAAAATATGAATGGATTGTTAATTCTTTTAATAATGGTAAATGGTTACATGAAGAAACGTATGAATTACGAGAATTTTCACGCTCAGTTTCAATATGTCGTTCTGAAAGACAAGCATTTGGATCAACTTATCGAATGGAAATATTTTCTGGTTTAACATCAATATATGTTTCAAATAAATGTAAAGTACCAATTGATAGCCTAAAAGATATTATTAAACTTAGTTGTGGTCAATTAGCTAAAGACCCAAAAGAATGTAAATATGTTATTGGTGATTATTACGAAGGAAAAATATGTCTTCAACCACAATGGATTTTAGATTGTATTACAAATAATAAAATTTTAAAATTTTTTAAATATTTAATTAATCCTGAAAATAATTTAAAGACTTTTTAATAGACTTGATACAATGTAGTAGAAAAGTTGTTAATAAATATTATGTATATGAAAAACATTTGTAATATGTAATTAATATTTAAATAAATTGTTTTTATTCATATTCATTTTTTTTATATATTTAAAGGAAAATATTTATAAAAAATTAAATCTTGAACACATCAAATACAGAAGCAAATATGAATTAAAAATTTTTCTACTGGAAGATTCTGTATGTTACTGTAAGAAAATTATCTAGAATAATCACTAAAGTACAGAGTAAAGAAATATTTCAAAAATCTTTCAATTTATCAAATAGATATTTAAACTACTCTCATCATTCCGTCATCGCTCATAAATCTCAATCACTAAATGTATATAGGATATACAAAAAGAAATGGGATTTATTTACATTATTCTTATTTGTTCGAATAGAACAATCTCATTAAATCTTCATATTGGGAAACTGAAAAATTGATGTCTTAGACCAAAATAATATCACTAGGCAATAATTATGGTTATAAGATTTTTTTGAAACTAGAGTAAACTTTTTTTAAGAGTATGAAGTTTTTGATTTTTCAACGAAATAAAAAATGTATTTATCTTCTTTTAAATTCTTTATTATATTCAAACTATCTATCATGTCAATAGTCTAAATCTATTTTATTTTTATTTTTTTTAATATAAATTACCTTAATAAAGACTTATATTACCTATAATATTCTTAAAAATACAAGATGTAATTTTATAAAAAGATTTTTTTTTTTTTAATTTTTCTAAGACTAGAAATCAGAGTCTGATGTCTTAATTTGAATTAATAGTTTTATATAGGTAATTTATATTAATTTTAATTTAAAATTAATTAATAATAAAAATTAGAAAAAATATATTAATAAAAAAAAAATTACTACTTAATTGTAAAATTATGATAAATTTATTTCAACTTTAAATATTTTGTGAAACTTATTGTAAGGAAAAAATTGTAAATGAATGTGTAAATTGATATTATTAAAAGTATACAAAATAAAGAAGAAAAAAATAACAAAAAAAAATAGTTTACTTATATTATAATTATAATTTTCATAAAATATTTACAATTCGATCTCGAGTACATAAATGGCGTTTATAACGTTTTTTTATTTACTTATTGAAAAATATAATAATTTTAGTAATATTTTTATTTTTGTATTATTTTTTTTCTGTAAAATAAGAAAAAAAATAATTCAAGATTTTAATTTTCGGTTTTTATATTTGACATTAGTTATTGAGATTCAAATTTTCAAATTAATGAAATAATAATGAAGATCTATTCCATAAATTTTATTGCTATTTTCTTTTTTTTTTGTTTTAATAATATCAAGAGATTCTTAAATAGTATTTAATTTATTACGCCATAATCTTATTTATTAAATATTAATATTATAAATAAATACACATAACATAGAATTAGAGTAATAACTAATATTACAAAAAATATAATGTTGAATATAAATTCCTTAATTTATTTTTTCAATATAAATTATAATTATTATTTAGAGGCAGTGAAAATGTATTATTACCACTGTAAAAAAAAAAATTTGAATACATATATATTTTATTTTGTTTTATTGATTCATTTTATTTTATATATGTTGTTCCATTATTTTTAATTATTATCGTGTTCTTTTAATTATATTTTGATTATTTTGATTGTTCTATTTTAATATTTTTTTTTTTTTTGCATTTTATTAATTTTAAAACTTACGTAATATTAAGTTAAATTAAATTAAGTATATTTGATTTGTTTAAATTATAGTTTTTATATTATGAAATATTGGTGTTATATATTGGATATAAATATTTTGAAATAAATAAATTATCTCCTTTTTGATATACATATAAAGGATAAAATTTATTTTAGATATTTATTCTACGTAGTAATTTTTGATACTCTAATTACAGTTCATAAAATATAATTTAACTAAGTAATTAATTTTACTTAAGATTTAATTAATTTAAATAATATTAAATTATTTAATTTTATAAAATTACTAATCATTTTACTTGTTTTTTTTTTTATTTTATTTAAAAATATATTTTAATAATAACCCTATATTATTTAATTACAAATAGAAAAACAAAATAATATCACGATTTATAATATATTCCACTTTTCAATATCATCAATTTATTCGAGAAAATATTAATTAAAAATAATTAGTTAAAAATAAAAAAAAAATAGAGAGAATTAGATATAAAATATGCTACGTTTTCTTATTTAAACTCATTTAGCTGATCTAGATTTTCCATTTTACTAATTTCATTCTTTGATAGGTTGTTAAGATATCACATTAAAATAATTTAAAGAAAAATATCTTATTCTAAAAGTATTTTTTTTTTTTTTGTATTTTATCTAAAATATATATTTGTTAGGAATTGAGATGAGTTAAAGAGTTTATTTTGTAGTACTATCATAATTTATAAATTATAAGTCTAATAAATAATAATGTCGAAAAATTATTTTATTATTTTTTTGTCATTCGCTCTATCATGCATGCTCTTATACATGAATATATAATAAATTATATATATCAATATATAAATATATATATATATATATATATTCTTTTATATATGCAAATATACATATATATATTTTCTTTCTCTAACTCATCATTTGATTTAATTAAATTATTATTAATTGCTTAACACAGTGCTACTATTAATTTAATCATTTCGAATTGGTAATGGATGTGCTTCAGAATTGAAAACAAATTTTTCTAAATCAATTTCGTGGGGATCATCATTAAATAATAAATAGAAATATTTTAATGTTTCACTTAACCAAAAACTCTCCATCATATCACGGGGTCTTGTATTAAAAATACTTTTAACATTACCTATTGATGTATAACCACATTTTACTTTTGTATATTTTTCAAATGCTTGAAATATATTCCAGCCCATATCCTGATAAGTTCGATTACCAGTTAAAGCATAAAAATAATATAAGCTTTCAATAAATTCTGGTCGTAATAAATTATGAGCATCATTTGATCTAACTTGAATGTCAGTATCACCTTCGTTACTTGTTAAACTAAAATATGATATTTCAGGTGCTAAATGTGTTGGCTGTTTCATATATGTTTGATAACATGTTTCTAATAAATCTCTGGCTAATTGTAAGTGCGCATCATCATCCATACCATTTTTATAACCTAATAACAATGTACCGGGTAAATAACATGTCAAATGATCCATTTTTGGTTTGAAATCTTTTCCATTTAATAGTTCTCCAACAAATGTATGACCCTCGCGTGGTGTTTTACGAACTAATAGAGACAAGACTCCATTTATAGCTTGAGTATAATCTTGAATTAAACTAAAAAAAAAAAAAAAATTTTTTTATAATCTATTTTTTTATAAAATATATTGTAAATATGTGTTAGTTAATATTTGAATTACTAATTATTAGTTTTCTTTCCAGTTTGTAACCATTGTTTAAGTAAATATTCATAATATGAATCACCACGTGCTCCTAATGATATTGTTGCGAAATTTCGGAATGTACCAGTATTTGCATCTATAAAAATTGGAACCAAACCATTTTGTTTTTCCAATGAATGTATAATTTCGTTTACACGATTTGCAATCTAAATAGTATGCAAAAAAAAAACTTTTAATATTGGAAACTATATGATACTGTATTATAATTTGCTATTATGACAAACGAATATTTACTGATAATTCTATGTATATGCCATTTAAATAATTTAATAAAGTGATTATTTACTTTTTCAAAAATAGGATTTCCTGTGCTTCTTGATAAATCACGAAACTCCAGTTGTAAAGTTGAAACCTCACTTGTCGAACTATCTGGTGACCATTTTGGTGAATGAGCTGTTTTAGTTCCTAAATTAACATCTGAATAAGGAATTCCAGACGGTGAATCAAAACAGGGTAATAAACGAGTCCCAAGATCAATCTTAAATAAACATTAAATTATTTTTTAATACATTCATCATATCGAAAGAAAATTTTACAGATTTATTTAAAAACATTTTCTCTCCACTCAAATGATATGCACTCAATAAACCACCAAGAACTCTAATTGTAACTTCAAAAAGATTTACATCACGATTAATATCGAAGTGTAAGTATCGATCTACCCAAGCTTTTGCTTCATCGAACTCTAAATAAAAACAATAATTGGTTTTTTAAATTAACAAATTTGATTTGAATAAAATTCAACCAACCATCTTGCAAATCCATTATATATAATGTATCTAGTGAATCTACGATTGTTAATCCTAACCCGAACCAATCATGTGAACTCATTGAAACCGGTTTAAGATTGTCATGTCCCCACGCATATTCCTTATAACCTTTCCAAGAATGCTTGAATGCTTCTACAACAGCTTTTTCTCTTTCATTTATTGGACCCTTAAAATCTTTAGCTGGTATTGAATCAATTTTACTTAAATCAATTGTAAATGCATTATCAACTAATTTTACTTTTAATTTTTTTGCCCCATTTTCATCTAAATCATTTTCTTGGCTATTTTTAACAATTTCATTATTAGACAAATCTGGTGCATCCAAAGAATTTAAAATTCCTGAATCATCATTTTTATTATTATTATTTTCATTATTTTCTTTGTTTTCTTTGTTTTCTAATATTTTTTCCTCCAATTTATCTTCATTTCCATTATTCTTAATTGATTTAATAAATTGATTTTGTGGTTTGTTATGCTGTAAGTTTTCAAGAATGTTTTGTGCGCTCTAGAAATATAATAATTAAGAATTAAAAATAATTAACTATTAGTACATAATTTTAAATATTTTATTGAAAAATAAGTATAAAATAAAAAAAAAAAATAAAAAAACACGAACAAACTAAAACATTTTATCTTGTTAAGAAAGAAATTAAGTACATTTTTAAAATTAACTTAAGTTATTTGCAATTATTCTTAGCTCATAAAAGTTTTATTATTAGTAATAAAACCTATTGTTATAGTCTAACTAAATGAATAGTTTTCTAAAATAAAAAAAAATAATTTTGAACTCATAGTTTTGATTAGAATTGATTAAGACTACGTACAATGTACAAATAAATACTGACAGTGAATGATTTCCATTTGATTAAGTTACTTATTAAAAAACAGAAATTTGACTACTCAAAAAAAAATGCAAAATAAAATCTGGAAACCAAGAACGTATAAGATATTCAAATTAATTACATATGAATAAAAGATGAAAACGAGTTCATATTCATTATTAGAAGACATAGAAATGCAAAGCTAGTAGGATGTAAATTGTCCAGTAATATGAATATCCTACAAGCTCATCAAGACAATCAGAATTGGGTGCAGACAATCAGACATAGAAATATCTAACCTAATGCGGATAATACACACGTAAATCATATCAATTGTAATTTAAAAAACGGATATACTTAAAATGAAAGACAAGTCTCCCATAATGTTAGAAATCTTAAAAATGCAAATTAGTAAAATAAAATCAAATTAGTGAAATAGTGCGGTTGTAATGTAAACGCAATTATACAGATGATGCTCGATATAACGGAACAATTTGTAGTTTCATTTGTTGTGCAAAACTACATTAATAGTTGATAAAATTTATCATACGTATGTAACTTAAAATTCAATCCAATTAATTCAATTTGTAAAAACTAATATGTTATTTCGTTAGGAAGTGAACTTGACTTTATTTAAGTATAAAAAAAAAGGAATTCTATAACCAATTTAATAATTTATTCATGTTAAACTATACAATGACGTGTTCAACCGACAACAAATATCTGTGGTTCAACATACTTTATTCAGTTTTTTCGTTTCAAAACAAATTTTCAGTTTTTAATATTTCTTTAAATCAAATAAAATAGTACTTACATCATCTTTGAAAGGTTGTATATTAATATGGTTTTGTTCTTTAATATCATCAGAAACTATTGGTTCCCCTGGTAAAAATAATGCAATCAATATTATACAGGAAGCTAGTGCGGCTAATAATATAAGATTTTTTTGACATCGTGGTAATTGATTCCAAATCTAAAAATAGCAAATAAAGAAAATTTTGATAATATAAAACAAACGAAGTAAAAGGTTATCATAAAATTATTTTTCTATATAAAAATTATAAAAATTTACCCTTTTAAAACTTTTACGCTGTTGTGTCTGATTGCTGACAACTCCAATATTTAGTGCGACATGACTATTTTGAACCATCATTTTTATTACATATATGTATTATATTATTATAAATAAATTATAACTAATATCTTTTTTTAAATTCTATTTATTCTTAATAAAAACTAAAATGTAACAAAAATTTACATTTTTTTTTAATACTAATTCTTTTTGTATAAACCGATTCCTGAACAAAAAAATTTTTATTCAAAGAATATTCGAACGAAATACAACAAGAGATTCAAGATTTGAATTTGGATAATGAGAATAAAAAAAATCGACTAATCAAATTCTGAATTCTGAAAGTTCAAATCGTGAAAATAATTTTTAATAGAAAACAATTGAATTTAAATGGCTTGAAGTTGAAGCGAATATGAATAGTATTACCATATTAAAATATTTATTTTTTTTTATTTAGGGAATTTTGAAAATATGGTTTGATAATTTAATTTTTTTAATCGTAGAATAACAATAGTACATTGCATATACGTCCCAGCAGGAATAAATTATATAATTTCTTTGAATTATGTATTTTAGACCTATAGGTATAGTAAAATTACACAATAAAAAAATATTCTAAAAAATAAATTATCTTATTTTAACATTTCGAGTTTAGAATTGTGGCTATTGCTGCTGTAAAATTGAAATTAAAAACATATTCATTTTACGAATCCCTATCCAGAAATGGCAAACTTATTCCGTATTTATAAACTATTTATCTCACTAAATTTCTGTGTATAGAAGAAATTCATTTAATATTTTATGCATTCAACTGTTTCACTTTTAAATTTAAGATTAGAATACTGTTAAACAAAAAAAATTAATATATGCATGTAATTAAAATGAAGAAGTAAAATCAACGCCGAACTCTACACTCTCAAAATTTTTTTAAATGTTTAGAAAATACTAAAATAGTGAAATTAGTCAAACTCATCACTTCACCCGCTTACCGTATTTTGATGAACAAACACATATTTTAATTTGTTTCAACTTTTTTTGGCGTAAAATGACATTTGAGTGTAAATATATTTGAAGATTTTCTTTTTCTATGGCAGTTCCTAGAAATTGATACAAAACCTTGAAGAGAACTGACATTTTTAATGAGTGAGTGAAAAATTTGACAATTTATTAACTTCATTTTACAGCTGATTAATGTTGTTTATTTACAAAAATTGTTATTTAAAATTTTGTAGATATACTACTACTTATTGCTAATTGTGCTAAATGTTTTTACTTTTCTTTTTGTTAAAACAAAATTATAAAACAAAAATAACTGATTAAAAAATGAAAATAAAGTGTAAAATAAGTGAGTGAATGAATTAAATAAATATTTATGTACGTTTTATTGTCTAAAAACACTTTTTAACAATATAAAAAAAAATTGTCTGTACAATTTGTGGGTGGATGGTTAAAAGTCAAAATTAAATTTAATTATTGATTAGCTAAATATAATTTTAAAAAAAATAGTAATAAAATGAGTGCTATAAGCAGTTCTGATTTATTAGTTAGATCAGAAACAGAAGATAATCTTAATCAAATTATAGCTTCAACAAATTCATTGTTTAGAAGATCTGAAAGTGTTCAATCAATCAGTAGTGCAACAAGTGCAAGAGAAACACCTAAAAAGAAGAAATCTGGTAAGTTTATATTTTAAGATTTAATTGAGTAATTTATCACCATAAATAAAAAACAATTAAAAAATAATTTTTGCCAAATATGAGTTTTAATGTGTGATTCTTAAATATACAAAGTAAGTTATAAATACGTAAGTGATGGATGAGTATCTAAATGTGAAAATGTAATGTGCTTCTTAGAATAAGGCTAAATATTAAAATGGCAAATAATTATATTTTATTATTATTAAGATATTAAAATTAAATACAGAATTTTAAATTGTTCGAGTGTATATTATATTTTATTATAATATCGTCGAGAAAAAAATTACCGCGTTTCCATTATTTTTACCGTATTTTGTCAAGTGTGGTTTAAGTGAGAATGTATTTATAAGTATATACAAAAAAAAAATATTTAATAAAAGTGTGTAAATTAATTTGCTGAAAACTATTAAAATAAAAAATATTAAATAAGTTTTTGCATTTTTATCACCATAAATTTATGTCACAAACTATGCGTATAATATATAGTTAAATATACTTAAGTATATACATTTGTGATAATCTTAAATACGCCAAACATTTAATAATGTATTGCTATTAACATCTATGCTATGCCATTAAGCTATTTATGTATGCATATAAAATTCTAAAGAAATTTATTTTATATTTAGTAATTTAATTTGGCAAATATTATGTAAACAGGTGTTATTAGTCAAACAGGGGTTTATTGAAACAATTTAACTAAACTTATTTTAATACTTTTAATAAAAATAATAAAGTATAAACCAATCTCTTAGTATCACAAAATTATTGTGTATTAGTTTTTGTACATTTTTCATATTAATTGCAAAACATCTTTTTGTAAATTAACAATAACTAATAGTTTTTAAAATAAAAATTATTAGTATATTGTAATAAATGTACCTCGGTTGTCAATACTATTAATTTTTAATAAATTAATTTATATAAAATTTATAAAAAAAAACTTGTACTTAGTCAATTTCAATTACCTAAATATTTACTACCAATATTACTCACCTTTAAATTTGGAATAAGTACATAATAATATTCAATTTTATTAATTTTTTACAAAATTACTAGTTTATGTACTAGTTTTAAAAACATCTCAATTCAAACATTCTGCTAATATATTTAAAAAAATATTCTCATCACTTTTCGAAAATAGTTGATATAAAAACTATCCTTTAACTAACAATCCAAGTTAAATAATTTCTACGAAATTGTCAATTCCTAAATTCTTCATTTATCGGTCTTTAGTTTCCAGTTTCATTTTAAAAACAAGTTTTGTTTTTATTTATTTACAATTTTTTGAACTCATTTTCTGCTCATTTAGATTGTCAAATTTCAGTACTCAAATTTTCACTCAAATAACAATGTGATGAGTTGAAAAACAAAATCATTCACAATTTACTCAGAGCAAAACGGTATTTGATTTGCAAGGAACAGGAAAAAAAAGAAAAATCAATACATTTTTTTGAATCGTAAAACCTCCTACGGGAAAAAGAAAATAATTTTTATTTACTTTGAATATTTTTTATATAAATTTATTAATTAAATTTAATATTAAAGTGATTATAATTATTAGATTATTGAATTATTAAATAATTTTGTTTAATTAAGATTTATTTTGTACTCTTGCTTGTTTCAATTAAATAAATTACAAAAAATTAGAAGAAAAAAAAAAACAACAAAAAATCTGCACAATGAATATCGATTTTTTAAAAGGAATTTGCGATTCCAAGTGAATATTTTTCTTTTAAAAGTAAAAACAAAAAAACAAAATCACAATTAGTACCTATATTGAGCTTTTGATCATTAGAAAAAACTTTTTTTTAAATTAAAATTAAATTTTTAAATAGTTCATTGAAATATAATAATTTAATAAGATAAAAACAAATTAAAAATAAACAACAATAAAAATGCAAGGAAGTAATAATGGAACAACAACAACAACAACAACAATTGCTTTACCAAAACCTCAACATGCCAATTGTTCTCATGGACGTGAAGAAATCTCTACAGGAGTACAAGATACAATATATTTGTGTAATTTTCGGGTTTCAGTTGATGGCGAATGGTTATGCTTAAAGGAATTGCAAGATTTAGATATACAAGATGGAAAAAAATCAAATGATGAATATATTAATGGTACTGGAGGAGGAAATTCAAATTTTGGTACACAAAATAGTAACAATCGTTTTATTGAACGTGCTTCTTCTACAACCACTGATGGTTTGAGTAAATGCGATCGTGATTATTGGGTTAATTATTATTGTAGGTGGCTTTTTTAATGCAACAAATCCAAAAAAAAAAACAAATATTTTTTTTCAATCATTTTTGTTTTTTTCTTTTTTGCACTTTCAAATGTTATACTTTTTATATTTTCAGTTTTTAAAATAATTTTTTTTTGATTATTTATTTTATTGTATGTAATTTTTTTTTAGCATGTTTTTTGAAAATTTTCACCAAAAATCTAAAAAAAAAATTAACCTAAAACTATGCAATAATTAGATAATTTTTTTTTTTGAAAATTTTATAAAACTAGCTATTTTGCCGTTAACAAATGAAATTTAATTAATAATTTTATTATGAATAATTATTTCTAGAACATAATTCAAAGATTTGATTTAATTTCTGTGGATACCGAAATGCCATATTTAAATTGAAATTGGTTGGTTGATTTAATGACTTTCTTTCTAAATAAATTGATTGCTAACTCTAACCAAAATTGTGAAGAGATCCAAAATTTATGTTTACTCGGTCACTAAAACAACTCAGAAGAATACACCATACTAAATAAGCTTAAGTGTAAATTATGATCGGAATTTTGAAAAAATTGGCCCATCACTCAAACTATTGAATATAATTCTAAACTCGTTGAAGTTTGTTTTTCTCTGATGATGAATCACTTTTTAATATGATCAAAAGAGAAGTCCCCAATGGTTTTTAAATTTATTTTTGATTTTTTTTAGTAAAATGAAAAGGATTTATACATAGTGTTCGATCGTTTTATACATTATTTTTATACTATTACTTAGCACGTTAATGTAGTTGTAAAATGTATATGTATAGTGCTATTTTATATAAAACCAAAGTTATTAATTATTATTATTAATACTTATTATTAATTTGTGATAAAAAACAACTAATGATAAAATTTCCGTTATGAATTAAAATGAACTCAAACCAAAATAAATTCTTGATAATTTTATTTAACAAAGAACAAATTTAATATTAATAAATAATTAAATAGATTTAAAAAAAGTTATTAATATAAGGAGTTAGTTACTAAATAAATAGATAAATTATTTATGAGACACCAATTGCTGCCTCACTGTCAAATATTAGAAGGATATCATTTACACTTCCCTAAAAAACAATAATTTTTTTGATTAAACAAAAACAATCTATAATAAAAAGATTTATATTAGACTGGATTTGACGATTTTTTTTTGTTTCTGATCAGTTTTGTTAAGTTTTTTGTATTCGTTTTGGTAGTTTACTTTTTCTTCGGTTATTATTCGATGAAATTGAATTTTCATTTTCTTGTTGTTTTTTCGTAAATTTTCTTAATAAATCTTTTTTTGGTTCAATTTTTGCTAATTCTTTAATAATTACATTACCTTGTTCTTCATTATTAAATTGTAACGATTTACTATTACTATTTTCATTTTGTAATAATTTATCATCATAACTTACAACAATTTGATTTCTAGGTGTTGATGGTATAGAAGATTGAGGTGTAGAATTATTTTGTTGTATAACATTAGTGGGTATAGTTTCTTTTGTATTTGTTATATTGTAATTAATTGGAGAACTTAAAGATTCTATTGATGATACAGGCTTTGGAATATTTTTTTGGTTATTTTTTCGACAGCATACACATTTGTAACGTTTTTTAGGTTTTGTAATTGAAATTGATTTTTTAATTAATTTTTCTTCTTCCGAAGGTGTAATTGATGAACTATTACTATATATAATTATTTCATCTTCAGATTTTTCATTTTCAAATCGAAACTGTTTGTCAAATTTTTTTCTATTCTGATTTGAAAATATATATTTACTATTATTTAAATTATATTCAGCGGCATTATATTGATTTTCTTTTTCTATTTTTAAATTTTTATCTTTTCTAATTAAATCATTTTCTACACTACTTCTTTTTGATAATTTTATTTTTACATTTTTCCAGAATTTTTTCAAATTAAATTTAGTGTACTTTTTGATCATTGCAATAATTATAATCAATAGAAAAGATATAGAAATAATTATTATAGTTATAATTATATATTTGGTTCGTTTAGTGTTTTCATTCTCATTAGAATTTTCATTTTCATCAAAATCTTCACCTTCAATTTGATTTGCATTTTCAATCGTTTCTGGTGAGCTTTCATTTACAGAAAATAAATCTTTTTGTCGTTTTTGTTTTCTATTAATATTAAAGACATTTAGTTTTATTTCATAGGGAAATTCATTTTTTGTGCTATTCTCAAACTGTACTAAATTAGTAAAATTTGAACTTGAATTATTTAAATTAAATTTAATTGTTTCTAAAATTCTTAATGATGCTCCTAAACCTGGATATAATTCATCATCCATTAAATGTTTCAATATGTTTGATTCATACCACATTTTAAATTCTTTTAAAAAATTTTTTGAACTTATATCTAAAAAATCATAACATTTAATAACTAGAATATAATATTTTAATAGTATAAATGATGAAATATCCGATTTAAGATTATAGAATTGTTTTGTTTTCAATGGTAACCAAATTATATCAAGTTCTTGTGATAAATTTATATTCGATTCTAAGTTTGGTAAATTTGTTATTAAATTTTCTTCATATAATAATGTATTAGATATTATAAGCCTATCACATGGATTTCTATCATTTTTATTATAAATTATTTGAATGTGTTCAATTTCATGATCAATACTAGAGAAATCATTTAATTGTGTACTCCAACCTAAACCGTATGTATTTAAATACATTTTACATTCTTGTAGTAATTTATTAATATTTTGAAAAGTTTTCAGGGACAATGTACCACCATAAAAAGAATGTTTTGCGAGTGGATATAAATGTGAATAAATGTATCTGAAATAGAAAACAATTTTTCAATGGTGTTTAAAATTATAATTTGTATTCTAACCCTCCTATAACATCATAAAATGCTTTTTGAACCAAAGGTTTTGATTTTTCATCAGTTTGTTTAAGAATCAATTGGTTCGATTCAACAAAATATTTCATTATAGATTTAACAAATTTTTCATTTAATAATTTTATTGGAATATTCTTTGGAATAATAGCCTAGATAGATTAAATATAAAATTAATTCAATTTTATAATTTTTATTTAATATTAATTATGTACCTCAAATTCTTTTCTAGCTGCTAATAAAGCAATATCTTCATTTGTGTAACATTTTTTAAGATTTTGCTCATTTCCAAATAAACTCGAACCGGTTATCAATTGATTATTTTTAATATTGTAAATTTCTTCTAAATTCCAACTGATATTTTTTGTGTTAGCTAGCATTGTTGGATTACTTATAACAAAAATAAATTTTAAAATAAATAAAATTAATAATAAAAAATAAATGGAAATATTCATTATTTGTCATGTTATTATAAACATTTTTTGACTTAAAGTAATAGGAAAAAAATATTAATTTAAATTTGCTTTTTGAGTCACGGCCACAATTATTTGAATACTTTTATTTCTTTTTTTGTTGATAGAAAGGTCTCTCATCAGATGTAAGTACTTATAATTGTGAAAATAGTCGAGTATTTTCCTTTTAATTTTACTGATATGCTGGTCATACAGATACGCGTATTTCGTCTACTACTTGCAAACTTCTTCAGGGTTTTGTACTCGACACTGTAGTCGTATGCAGTAGTATCTGTATGATAAGTATATCAGTAAAATTAAAAGGAAAATATTCGACTATTTTCACTATTATACCAAAATTTTACTCTAATGCTGGAAAACAAGTTTTTATAAAAACTCATAATTGGTTTATTCATAACTAGCTGTTCTAGATAAAAAAAAACATTTTTTTATGTTCAGTATAGTTTCCGATAACTGAACATTTTTGTCCAAAAGGGTTCTGATCGGTGCTCAGTAGATTGTCCAAAACCGTTCTAGACTCTGTTCATGAAGCTACTGAACAAATTTAATTACACTTTATTTTATCTTATCTGGTTGCGATTTTATAGGGAAAAAGTTTTTTGGTTGCTAAAACAGTTTGTGAAAATCGATTCAAATTTCGAATGAAATTGTTTTGAAAATGCTCAAAAATATCACTTAATTATCTTTTAAAGACCAACCATTTCATCTTTATTCTTGTAATAGAAATTTCACTTCACAAAAGAAATATTTTATATTGAAATTAAAAATTAAAAAATTAGAACATCATGATAGTTCCTAATGAGAGACTTAACTTAATAAGTTAAGTTTAATGTCACTCCTTGGATACACTTTATCAATTTCTATTAAATCAAGATTTAATTAAAAAATACTACAACACCTTTACAATAAAAATTGACATAAACAAGGCAAAATACTTGAAAAAAAGTATTATTTTTCAAAAAGGCTTTATAACGTAAAAACTATTTTGAATTAATTACACCTACGTGTATTAAAGATTGCATATTTATTTTGCCATTTAGATTTTTTTTTTTTTAATCGAGACATTGAACTGTGCTTATGTATACATATACGTTGGTACATGCTTAACTATAAGTTGATTGATTTTTAATTAACCCTTATTAAATCAATAAGAGTATAGGATAGATTGTGTGTTGTAATAATAATTGTGAATCGGAAATCAGAATCTATTTTATGTTGTCATTATGTTTTGACTTCATGTTAAAATATGTAATTTTATGTATTTATAATATTTTATAAATAATGCATTTATTATTTTTACACGTTTTGTTTTGTATAAATAATGCAAGTTGGCATTTGCAAAAGATATCAATTTAAATAACATTTAAATAAAATGGAATAAGATGGGTTCTCTGATGTCAATTTTAAAATATGCAATATTTATATAAATTTAATAACTATATGTTTTATATATGCACATACTTTCACATTATAAAAAGTAATTAAGTCGATTAAGTCAATTGTGAAAAAAAGGTTTTAATTAACATTTCAATCTAAAAGCAACATATATTTGGACTGTGAGAGACAACACTCCAATTTATAGTACAATTTTCTGATAAAAAAGATCTAGAATAATAAATAATGAGTAACAAAATTAATGTGTCATAAAATGTTTCAAATATTAGTTGTAAGTACTTTATTTTACTTAACTAGTGTCGATTTGGTAGACCTGAAACAATATTATAAGAACTGTAATATGAACCTTATAAATATTATAAATTTGATTTTATTTAAATTTATATTGATTGAACCTATAAAATAACCAAAATTAAATAATTTAATTGTGGTCAGGTTTCCGTTCACCAATTATTTTTAATATTTGATTGCAAATGCCGATATTTCAGGAAGCAACATACTTTTTTCATCAGTGCTTGGGACTAACTAATTTTCTTAATCCTTCACTTTTTATATTCTAATCACTAACAATTACATATTTTCACTGTACTCTATTACTATCATATTAATCTAAATAGTTAATAATGGGGTAAGCACTCTAGCTACCTTCCCAGAATTTAAGCCATTTAAAGATCGACAAAAAATATAGTAATAAACAAAATTAGAATAGAACTACATAGTATAATATCATAAATGCTAATCTAGTAAAGATTAGTTGCAGTTTAAAGAAGTATGGACATTACAACAACAAAAACACAAACCAGCAACAATGTAAAGCTAGAAAGATAATATATATCATCTCTAGTCATAATGCATTAATATTGATTTCTCAATACATTTTACTTCGACCTACCTACACCCACTTCCATACTACATTAAAAAAAAATTGTTTTATCATAATGAATTGTTTTTTATTATATTTATTGTTGTTGTTATAAAAGGCTTCATACAAAAACAAAATTAATATAATATAAGATATAACAGAATTAGAATAGAAAAAGTTAGTACATAAAAATTTACGTACAGTTTAAAAGATAGAGTCTCTTGAAAGCTTCTAAGTTGTATGTTTGTGGGAGCCTATAAGATGGTAGGTATTCCCTATTTTAGAAATTTGGTTGATGAAATTTGTTTTATATATTCACAGTTCTGGTTCGAATAGGTTTCCTTACAAATTTGTGGGAAAGAGTTGCCTTGCGAGTATTTCGCTTGAATGGTTGTGTTTTAGGTTTAGTAATTCTTATTTCGTCAGAGCAAGTACCCAACAGATATTTAGAAACTAGAGTGGCTGTTCCTACAATACGGCGATAACTTAATGATGTTAGGTCTCGTATAACATCTCCATTATTGATTAAGCATACATTTGCACAAAAAATAAATAAATTTGTATGTATTCAAAATTTTATACCAGCATTGTAATTCTGTTGAAAAAAGACTACTTTATTATTATTATAAATATTGATGGACGTGGAGTATATTTTTTATAATTTACCTCAACCAAAAATTCCGATGTAATTCGTGGTATTTTTTTTTTAGAAATCACAGTTTTTCATATTCTGTTCTGAAAAATTTCAATGTAGAACTTGCTCCGATTGTCGGATTGATTTTTATTTAAATTAGAGATCATTTTGTGATATTTATTGTTCAAAAATCATTTCGGTTATGCCAACCAGTCGACCAAAATCCAGTTTTGTAACGTATTTATGGTTGGATGGTTTTAAAGCCACCTACAATGTCCTGGATTACTCTAAACATATAAGTAATTTTTCACATATTAATTGATAAACCGATAAAAAAAATTCAATATGATTTTTGTATGTCAAAACTCTGCACAAGCAACTATTGTCCTATTGACTTGGTAGTTATAAAAAAAAGCCAAAAAGAACACAATTTTTAATATTTTGCATGTCTTTTGTCTTGTTTCTTTATTATTTGCATGCCTTTGTTTTTATAATTTGAATACCACGATTTGTTTGAAAGTTACAGAAAATTTGTTATCAAATTAGTAATCAAAGTATGTATGTACATATGTTTATTATGTTAATGTTTTATTTATTTAAAGCCATATATCCAACTAGAATGTGCACCTATGATTTAATGATTTATAATTATTTTAATTTAATTTTTATTTTTATTATTATTTAATATTTATGTATTATACTTATTTATTATTGCAATGTTAAAATTTGGTTGCGAATCTGAATGTAATAAAACCATAGAAGAAATATTTAACCCAAAAGTTTGTAATGAAATTTATAATGTTTTTGAAAGTTAATTTAAAAAAAAAAAAGTTATTTTAAATTTTTAAGGTCGTATGCAATTGATTAGAAGAAAAGAAATAAATAATTAAGTACATTTTTTTAATAAACGTAAAAATAAATATCATTGTTTTAGAATAAACAAACAACAAAAAAAAACATTTCTTTTTCAAATTCATAATTCTAGCTAGAGATCCTGCTTCAATAGAACGTAGTAATTTAGTAAATATATGTAAATTGGTTGTTAAAGAATTATTAGAACAATCATTACGTTATGGACGTATGTTGGATTCTGATCATTTACCATTACAACATTTTTTCATTGTTTTGGAACATGTCTTAAGACATGGACTTAGACCCAAAAAGGTAAGTCATTTAAAAAAAAAATTATTTTTATAATATAATTTTTTTTCTCCTTTTTCTTATTTAATAGGGACTTCTTGGTCCAAAAAAAGAACTGTGGGATTTATTACAATCAGTTGAAAAATATTGTATTGAAGCACAAGATGTCACAGCAAGTGTTAGAGATCTACCAACAGTACGAACTCATATTGGTAGAGCAAGGGCATGGCTGAGAATTGCATTAATGCAAAAAAAATTAGCTGATTATCTGCAGGCATTAATTGAGCATAGGGATGATGCATTAACTGAATATTATGAGCCTCATGCATTAATGATGAGTGATGAAGTTAGTGAAATTTTTGTGTTTTTTGCAAATTACTATAAATTTTTTTTTCAAAAATAATTAAAATAAAATTTTACAGGTTATAGTAATTATGGGAATATTAGTTGGATTAAATGTTATTGATTGTAATTTATGTGTTAAGGAAGAAGATTTAGATTCACAACAGGGTGTTATTGATTTTTCACTTTATTTAAGATCAAGTTCAAGGTAAAAAACGTTTTTATTTTTTAAATAATTTTTTTTCAACAAAATATTTGAACTATTAAATTCAATAGAAATAGTCCGGATGATGATAATGGTACAATTGAACCATCTGAAGGCAATATGACAGCAGTTTTGGACCAAAAAAATTACATTGAAGAGCTCAATAGACATTTAAAGTAAAATTAAAATATATTTAAAAAAAAAATTTTTTAAATTAATTTTTATATTATAATTTATAGTGCAACTGTTAATAATTTACAAGCTAAAGTGGAAACACTTACAACAACAAATGCTTTAATGAAAGAAGATTTAGCAATAGCAAGAAATAGTCTTTTAGCTTTACAAGCTGAAAATCAAGCATTAAGAAAAAATATTGCTATAAGTAATAATATAATTTTGAAATTATTTAATACAATTTTTTTTTTAATATTTAATTTTTATTTTTAGGTGCAACAGCAAATCATTCATCGTCATCTTCATCATCGCAAAATAATTCTGATAATAATTTGGATAAATTTTCTGATTCAAATCCAGAAATAGCACAAAATTTGAATGATCAACGTAAAAAAGTCAATGAATTAGAAAAAGAATTAAAATTACAAGTTTCATTGAAAGCTGAAACTGATATGGCAATGAAATTGTTAGAAAAAGATATACATGAAAAACAAGATACTATAATCTCATTAAGACGTCAATTGGAAGATATTAAACAAATTAATTTGGAAATGTATAGAAAATTACAGGTTTGTTTTTAATGTTGTGTTGTTTATTTGTTTTATGTTTTTACTTAACAGAATACTTTGAATTTTTTGTACATATATACTTACTTAAAAAAACATTAGTTATTTAAAAAAAATTTGGTGATGTTAAATGCTTAAAATATTTGGTTTGATTTCGTACAGTTTGAAATTTTTAAAATTTTCTTATTTTAAATGAATGTTTCTTTCTATACAATTAAAAATATATATATATATATATCTCCTATGCACGGTTTTGATCAAATTTAAAGCACATAACTATATATTCTTATTAAAGACACTTTTTTACTACAGCATTTGGAAATTTTCAAAAATTTGAATTAAAAATTTATAATTTCTATTGTAGTTATTTTCGTATTATACGTTACCTCTAATAACATTTCAAATTCATTTGGTTTTTATGATCATTTTGGTTACTTGAATTTATTTATTTATGCCTGATCATATAATTTACTCTTTATTTTCGTTATAAATTTTAGGTCATAATATATTCATAATTTTTTTTTTTTTAATTAATTAATAAAATTTTATTAAATATATATTTTTTAAAATAGGCAATTTAAGAAATTTGGTTTCTTTAATTTTTCGTGAGAGGATTTTGAAGAGTTTCTGATAACTATATTTTAAAAATTCTTTTCTTAAAGCTTTATTATGTTGACTTTTCCAGCTAACAAAAAATTTAGGTCTTATTTTAAATATAAATTCTTTAATATAAATAGTTTTCCTCTCTTTTATGTTTAAAACAAATATTTTTATGTCTTCTTAATGTTTTACTCGAAACAAACCAAAAAAAAATAAATAAAATTCAATAAAAGCATTATCATCACTAAATTAAAAAGCAAAATGTACATTTTCTAGTGATATTTTAAGTTTAAATTTCATTCAATATATACATTGTATATCACCAACCTTCAACATTTATTTTTTTTTATCATTACTAAAAAAACAAACAAATCATTAATGCATGAATATGTGCCTCATCATTTTCATAAAAAGAAAAAAACAAAAAATAATAATAAACTAATGCAAAAAACCTAAACAGGAATGTGAAGAAGAACTAACCCAAAAAGGTGAAATGGTATCCCGATTACAAACTAAAGCCTCACAAATTGGTAATATTTTAGCAAATTTAGAAAAACAAGGAAAATTGGAACAAAATGAACAAAATAAAACAGCATCATCATTAACATCAGCATCGTCAATTCATAATCAAAGACCACGTTCTCAACTTGTTTCAAATTCACAAAGTAGTTTTAATAAAAAATCTAAAAATGATGGTATTGGACCACCAAATAAAAAATTACATTATATTGATCCAATACCACCATTTAATGCTAATAAAATTCGTAAAATTCCAACATCATCATCCGAATCTGAAAGACAAAATAATAAAAAATTAAATTCAAATAATACAAATTCTCTTAGTAGTACAAATACTACACCAACTACTACAACTACTATAACTAGTACAACCATAAATCCTACTTCTACAAATAATTCTAATAAAAATATAAATATTAAAAATAATGATGGTGAAATGAATAATAAAAATTCTAAAAATTCAAATAATGATAATGAAGAGATTTCACTTCCAGAACAAATTGCTACTACAATAGAAGAAAATGTTAAAAAATAATTTTGATAATTTAGAAAAAAAAATTAATTATTATGAATATATGTAATAAATGAAAATGAAAAATTGAATAATTTATTCTTGTCCTCAAAAATTAAAATAATTATTAAATTAAAATTAACTAAAAAGAAAAAAAATAATAATATGTTTTTTTTTAGACAATTTCAAATGGTCATTTGTTTGTTAAAATATTAAAAACTTCTGTTTTAAAATCATACTAATTATATTGATCGGAAGCAAAAACAAAAAAGTTTAATAGTACTCTTCGAATTTTGTAATAAAAAAAATGCTTTTCCAATTGTTTGCTAAGTTTTCATTTTTTTTTTCTAATTTTGGTGTCGGTAGAACGCCATTTTAAGAATTTTTTTTAAATATTAATGTGCTCATTGCTCAAGAAGCAAGCAGTTTATAACGCTTTGGATTTTGTGAAGGAATTTTGGCTTTGATTAATCATTACTAATAATGCTGTAAAAACATAATAACAAAAAAAAAAATAACAAATTGTATTAGATGTTTTATTTTTAACTTAAGTATTTTTTACTTATATTTTTGATTTTATTTTTAATCCTGGCATATTAAATATTTAAGTATATGTTCATTATTATAATTCGATACACATTAATAATTAAATTATTAAACAAAATTTGTCAAGAAATTCATAATTATAACAAAGTAATTATGTACTTTAAAAATGATCGTGTAAATTATATGACATTACAAGATGATTTAACATTTATAATTTATTTTATTATTCAAACACCTATTATCGGACTTAATGGCCTCAAAGAAGTCTTAAGTTTTACTCTCAAACTTAAACTCAACTATACTAGACTTAAGCAATCTTAAGCTATTATTTAATGGTTCGAAAATTAAAATAGAAAAGATAACATTGAAAGAAGTTAAATTAACAATACCATTTTAAAGAAATTAAAAGTTATATAATCTCATGAATGATTACAACTAAATATGATAAAATATATCATAATTAACATTATTTTCAAAAAAATTATAACAAAAGAAAAATATTGTATTGATGGATTTTTACACAATGTAGTGAGTGAGAGAGTAAATAATTTTCATAGTGAAAACCATCATTATGATTTAAAAGACTAGTATTACCCTACTTCTTACGAAATTATATATTCATTTCAAGTTAAAGTTTACTAATTTAAAAAAGATACTACCTTAACCAATTAATCTGTGAGATAAAATCAATGTTATATTTATACATAAACTGCTGTTATCTATTTATAATTTTAATTCAAATTTAAATTATTAATTAACAAAAAGCATATTAGCCAATGAGCTTATGTTTAAGTGATTAATTGCATAATATCAATATTATGGTAAATATCAAATTTAATTCAGAACCCCATTGATGAATAATTAGATATTAAATTGGAGAATTAAAATACTACTCCTAGTAATTCAAATCATTATACATACAAATTTCAAACGTAATCTATTAAATTTAAAACAAACTGCATATACCTAGTTTATTATTTTTAGTTTACAATTACTTTATAATAAAATTATCATTTTATATTCATATTACAAATTTTGTATCCCTTTTACAATTATTTCTTTTTTTTGAAACTATATTTACATACGTTATTTTAATTATTCATATTTAAGTAATTTTGATTATTAATTTTTGGGATATGGATTTTAATTTTCAGTTGTTATACCAATCATTCATATTGTACTCAATTAATCATAATACATTATGTATAATCAAGTAGTTATTATAAATTGAATTTAAAAAAAAAAAATGTTTAATAAAAATTACTTAATGCTCTTCCAAAATGAGGACTAATAAATATTACGATATTAATATGTCAGTATTTATTACTAACATTAATTATTTATTTATTTATTATTTTTTTTATTATTTTATTAATATAACAATTAATAATAATGGTCCTTTTCCTTACGAATGTGGCCCATAATATTTTATTATATTTTTATTTCATTCTGCTCATTTTTGTTGTTTAATATTATTTATTACATTAATTATAATATTCAATTTATTTATTAACTTAATCCAAATACATACATATATATATAATTAATTAATATAATTAAAAATATTTCATATGCATTAATTATTATTATTGTTCTAAAAATATTTCTTTTTGTTTAAATTAATTTATTAAATTTTTTACAAAATTAAAATTAAAGAATGTGTATAAAATAAATATAAATAGATTTTAAATAATAAATGAAATTA
The DNA here is from genome assembly GCA_963942445.1 of Argyra leucocephala. Taxonomy (NCBI): domain Eukaryota; kingdom Metazoa; phylum Arthropoda; class Insecta; order Diptera; family Dolichopodidae; genus Argyra; species Argyra leucocephala. The sequence goes on from OZ012677.1 coordinate 44,370,381, forward strand.
TAAAAATATTAATTAAAAACATATAAGTAAATTATAGAAAATGAAAAAAAAAATAAAATAAAAATAAATAAAATTTGAAATACAATTAAAATATGAAAATGAAAATTTCTTTTTATAGGAATGCGAATCATCATTAAAGCACAAATCTGAATTATTAACTAAAATAGAAACTCAAAAGGAAGATTTGACAAATACTATTTTATTATTAGAGAAAAAGTAAGATATGAGTTTGGTTTTTTTTTATTTAATTTAATTTTAATTGAATTTATTTTATTTATTTTAATTTTAAGAGTTTTGTTAAAAGAACAGCTATAAATAATTAATGAAATTGTCATTTTCAATTCAACTCAATTAAGTTTTTTCAGTCAATACGCATTTAATATAGAAAATTTTGATTTTAATAAAAACCAATGGTTTCATTTCGATTTAGGAAAAAAATTTATTTTTTGTTTGAATCAACATGCATTCCTTATGAAAATGACTTTAGAATTTTTACATATATATTTGGAATTTCAGATAATTTAAAACACCCTAGTAGGATGTTCTATTTTACATCTGTATTTGAGAACACTTCATCTATGTTTACATAAATTACCTAAATTTGATCTTATCGTATTGCTAAAAAATTACAGTTATATTTTTTAACATGTTTTATGTTTTTAATTTTTTAATGTATTATTATATCATATACGCATATTACGCAGTTAATCATTTTCAATTTTAGATCTATCAATATTCTCTAACTAGATTTTATTAATATATATATATTGCTACCTTGCAAATACTACACAAAATACATTAGTTTCATAACTTTTCATTCCTCTACGTTCACTTTCTTTTTTTTAAAATTATTTTCTTAAAATTTCGTTTATCAATAACAAATTGATGTTATTCGATCGGGTTGTAATATATGAAATTTACAATACAACTTAGATGTAACCAAACTGTGAAAAAAATGCATTAACACCATTCAAGTAGTATTTCAAATTATTCAAAATAAATGTTTGCAAAAATTAGTAAGGTTTTCACTATATTGAATACATCACTATAAAAATCAACGTTTATCGAAAATAGTAGTATCTGGCTTGAGACATTACCACTTCGATAGATCTATTATATTTATATAAATTAATTTTGTCAATATTAATTGATATTAACTGCATGATTTAAAAATCTATTTCGCAAAATGTTTCATTAAATTGGATTTAAAAGCTTAAAATAGTCGAATATTTTCCTTTGAATTTGATTAAATATATGGTTGTTATACATCAGATACACATATTTCGTCTACTATTTGCAGACGGCTTCTTTAGTATTTTCTACTCGACTTATTTAATAATTTTAATTTATAAAATTATTTTGATAATTATTTAATAAAATAATATATTTCTTCGTTAAAACTCACAATACACATTGTGCCATAATTAATTTTATATTATGTAATTATGTATACTATTATTATTGTATGTATTATGTATACAAATTAAAATTAAATGCAAAATAGTTATCTGTTTTCAAAATATACATATATATATATTTATTGAGAATAATTTTAAAATAACGTAACCCTTGTTCGATTCATTTTTATAATATGTCCTTTGTAAATAAATGTAATTTTTATATAAAATCTAAATATATTAATTAATCAATATTATATCATTAAAAATATTAATTAATCAATATGCTTCGAATTTTATTTCAATATTCTCTTTATTTGTTCTATTTATTTATTTTTTTATATATTATTTAATTTTTATTATATTTTATTTTAATAAATTTTTAATTTTTAATTAATTATTAGTTTATTATAATTGTGCAAAAAAAAAAAATAAATAAATTTATATAAAAATATTTTAAATGCATTTATTTTTATACTGAAATATTGAAATTCTAATTTAAACAAAAATATATATATATATAAAAAAAAACAAAAAAACGCTTTATGCAAACTTTAAAATTACAGAAAACAGCTCTAATTAAATTAAATTAATTAAATATTACGATATATTCAATTTCTTTGTGTTTATACATACTTATATATAATATATTAAAATTAAAATATTATTATATGTAAATTAAAAATACAAAGAAATTATAAAATAAAATAATTTATTGAAAAAAAATATATTATATAATTTAAAAAAAAAAAAAACATTAAAATAGAAAAATATTATTGCAAAAAAAAAGGAACAAAATATAATAAAACTTTTATTGTGGTGTTTTATTTTTTATTGAAAAATTTCAAGCTTTATTTATTTCAACTATAAAAATTTATTTAGGTTTAATTGAAGTTTAGATATTAAGTAAGTATTTCCGTTTTTTAACAGAATCAAACTCAATTTGTATATCACAATGAAGCTTACTGGTCCAAGTGTGTTGTCGTACTGCCAGTACTACCTATACTTACATAAACTGAATTATGTAAGTTATAAGTACACACGAATTCAAAGGGTGTCCTATCAAAATGCAGTATTTCCCTATTTTAATTTGCTGTTTATCTGCCACACAATTTTGTTACAATTCCCTGTAATTAAGAAATTTTGTTGTTTTTATAAACTTATGAATGCATTAGAACGTATAATTATTTAATTATTCATATGGACAGATTAATATGAGCTCTGCAATCCTATAATTTTTTGTTTTTTCATAGAGGTTAGATGTCCTTCAACAGTGGAGAAGCTATACCTCCTAAGCACGTTAGTTTTGTTTTTGTAGTATTGCTAAAGATATAGGTTCCCCTCAGTTCCCTATTGCGAAAGAACCCAACACTTTTACAATGCTTTACATTCCATATTGTATGTCAACAATGTTTTACAATGTCAAAATTTACAATATGGAACTCGCTAGTTATAAGCATTTATATAAATAAATCTATACTTGAGACTGGAACTGAATTATCAAAATAAAATATTTGAGAATATTAAAAGTGGTATACCAAGTGGACTAACAGTAATGTCATTGTATAAAAAAAAACATGTTTCGTTTGCTCATAGTAAAAATGCGTCAAAATCGTGCATATGTGACATCGTCGCAAAAAAAGATTTTAATAACATAGTTTTTACTCTTAAAAAATTCTGTAGAAATGGATTAACGTAGTTTTTAACATAAAATAACTTCTAAACTAATAAAAATTGTACTAAATGTAAAAGCTTGGTATACCATACCATATTAAACTCAATTTTTCAAAAACAAAAAAAAGGACTTGTCAGTTTTCACATAACGACGATGCACGACGATGATATATTTTTGCCTGACAGCTGTAACTCAAAAATAGGCAAGATAAGAAATTTGTTTTATAGTAATGTTTTACCAGTGATTTTTTTTTTATGATAATAGAAATATGAATGTGACAAAAATGAAATTCGGTTTGCGTATTTTAATGGAGTTGCTGGATAATAGTGCGGCTCCTAATTCATTTAATTTCGTAAAAAGTATCAAGTTTAGTTTCGTTTTTTTTTGTTTTGTTTTTTACGTTCTTGACAGTAACTTAGGTAGAATCACCTTTTCGTGCTTAATTAAGTACGGTACTGCAATTTTACGTTTAAAAGTTTAGTTAAAGAAAAAAGACATGATTTTTAAGTATTTTAAACAAAAATAACATTTTCTCTGCTGATTTCTCTCAACCATCATGTATTAGTGAATCAGAAAACATTACAACAAACGCGACCATTATGAACACGCCTGTTGTTACAATTTTGTGTCTAAATTTTTTACAAAAATTGTTACAACATGTTTTTTTCAAGTTATGTAAAATTCTACTGCATTATGCAATACGATGGAAAGAAGATATCATGACCTAATAAATTTTTCTAATAACACATAATAGTGAAAGTAATCAATTCCATAATTTTTAGAACAATATAAACAATCCACATAAATTCAATCATATAAATCCATTGATATTATATCCAAATTATTATCCAAAAATATTGTTTAACTCTATATAGAACAAAGAAGTAGCATTCTAACTCTATAGAGCCATTTAATTACAATTAAAAAGAAAAAGAAGTGTCATTTATTTTGCAACAACATTAATATAAAGCAAATACGAAGGAAGCAATAACATCGAAAGTTTTCAATTATATCAAATTGAGAATGTTTCACTGATATTCATACACTCTAATTATGTATTTGAATTTTGTGATGTATAACGAATTTGTAAAGAATATGTACATGTTTAGTTTCTTTTATTCATTTTAATCAGCAAATCCTTACACAGGTCAAAAGGTAATTTTCCTTTCAGGATGTCCTTTCACATCAAATTTTATTCAAAATTATTAGTATCTTAAAGCTACCATGCAACTAACTCTCTCACTTAATTTTAGTGTTACTGTGCTTATTATACCGGGTGTTCCAGAGCATGCGTATCAGCTTTTTTTAAGAGGGGAAGGAGCCGTTATTATCTGTTATATCTTATTTTTTGACATAGAATTCGAATTTGCATAAAAAAGTATCCCTTCCCATTTGAAAAACTCGATTTCGGCCAATTTCTGCGATTTTTGGTCTTAAAAAACCCTTTTCCGGTCTTTCCCGGAAGTGAAAATATCACCAATCGATAGAGCACCCTCGATTTAGTTAATAAAATTTTCATTTAATTTTAAAATAACGACTCCTTCCCCTCTTAAAAAACTGATACGCATGCTGTGGGACACCCGGCATATGATTAACAGTTATATCAAATCCTTCCTTCTAATAATTAACTTTGACAAAATTATTGAATCGAATCAAAATTTTTATAGTTAATTTATTCTTCACTGTTGGTTTCCCGATTTTAGAAATTTCTTTTTGGGGATTTTAGAAAGAAATTTTTGGGGCCTTTTTGGTTTGTCAAAGAAATGACTTATATAATTTTCTGTTATAAAACTTTTACCTGTTATAAAACAAAGATGAAAACTTCTATTCTATTTAAAATAAGAGATGTCAAATATTATATAAAGAGAACTTAGCTAGCTCTCGACCTCTTTTACTTTGCCCGATATAACCTTTCAAAATTGAATTTTTTTATACGAAATATATGGACGAAATATATGGGCTCTGCTGAATAACTAAATAAAAAGAAGATACTCAGTCTATATGAAATACATTTTTTTTTCTTTCCTCAAATTCTTGTTAACGAACAACGAAGGAAAATTAACTATATTGTTTTCTTTGTTTAGTTTATCAAGGGTAATAAAGGATTGCTAAAACAACATTCTTGATGGAGATGAAGATATTACAGAACGAACTCTATTATAGACCTTGGGTTAACACTTGACCCTAAATTGAGCTTTAAGCTACATTATGATAAAATAGTGAGCAAAGCAAATTCTTCTTTAGGTTTCATTAACCGATGGCTTAAAGAATTTTCGGATCTCTACTTCCTTGAATATGCAAGTCAAGGGTGGTCTCCACATTACTTGCCTAACATTAATCGAATTGAATCGAAATCAAATTAAATTATTTGGTTGAAAGATCCAATCGGAATAATCTCAGAACCGTTGAGTTGTTCCACATTGCCTTCCATCCTACTGAATATGGTAGATTCGAGTTAATCATTAGAATGCTCCGTGAAGTAAATTCTAATTCTATTTCTTTTGATCGACAACTAAGTGTTTTAACGATTACGTTTATGTACGTACAACTGAGACTAACTAACAACTGTTGTTCTTTTTAGCTTTGATACTTTCGGTCTAACTTTTAGAAGTATTATTAATAAAGGTATATTTATTAACATAGGTATTATCTTATGACTTTTACTCTTCTACTAACAGCATGTATCTGGGTTAGTTTATTTTTAGTTTTTTCTAATTAATGGTGGCGGTGTTTTACTAACCCTACTAGATGATGACTTATTGCACAATTAAATGAAGCAAGCCTCCGTCTAGTAATCGACGTCTGATGTGCTTGCTATAAGCATAAATCTGACAGTAATAAGTTGTTGTCGTTGTCAAATGACGCGAAAGTCGCAATACCTTGATGTTACCAAAGATAAGTTGTTGTCGTTGCCAACTTATAAGTAAATTCTAAATTGCATCAGTATAAAGCATTAAAATGTCAAGCTGATTTCAAAATGTAAATGGATAAATCTAATTTCCCGATGCATTTGCTACTTAAAATTTTAAAATTATGTTAATTAAAAAACTAACTAATAATTTTTATTAAATTTAAACGACTAGAAATTTAAGAAATTACTTTGTTGCCATCATGAAATCTGCGTAGACTTCGCTATTTACCCTATATTCGAATTATATTTCTGCTATATACTTTCCCAATAAAGAGTACGAAATTTTTAAATGGGGAAACTATACCTATCGAGAGTAGCAGTGGGCCTTATTGTGGTAAACGCAATCGAAACGCGAAACACGGTGAATTGATATTGTGGTAAACGTGCGGTGAACGTGAAGAGAAAAATTCCTAACGTCATTTTCGGAATTAAACGTGAATATATATCTTGGTATTGCTCAAAACGTACGGCGACAGTTTTCTTTGTATTGTTGAAACATGAAGATTAGTTCGAAAAATTCAGAACAACTAAATGTAGGTAAAATATATATATTTTTATTTTTGTATGTTCTTGTTTATTTGAGTTAAAAAATGTATTACATGAATAATTTTATCCATGTTGAACATAATTTTGCCTCTATAGTATATCCAGCATACATGACAATCATGACAATATTTGTGAAAAGGTCGATTGAGCTGTGTTTATATCAAAACTATACCTTGAGTAAAAAATCTCAATCCAGCAGCAAGTTTTAATTTAGGTGTTGAAGATGATGATTTAGTTAGGTAGGTGTCGGTAAATTTGTGTCTTCAATTTGTTTTAATTCATATTCAAAAGCAGATTTATTCTATGATGAAAACTTGTACGTAATATGTATGTACATAAAAATGTTTAAAATGTACCTTTTATCGTTCATTTCAAAAATATATTATACCAAATATTCCTTAAATTTTGCTCAACAAAATATATACCGCTACTCTATCCATTCTAAATAAAAAATTATAATGAAATTAAAAACAATCATTTTATGTTATCACTAAAAAATTTTTAAACACCTTAGAAACAATTCAAAATTTAACTTTCACATAACATTATGTTCAAAATAAATGTATTTGACATTTTTGTTATTCAACGTTTCGAAAATAGATTTTTCACGCGTTTTGTATAATACAAATTCGAAGTTAAGTGAATACAAAGATTCACGCGTCGCATTCGCCGTACGTTTACCACAATAACGCCCAGTATCTATAATATTACGTGCTTGTAGTATTTATTTTTACTAAATCTCAGGACCAGATTATATTCAATGAGTCAAAAAAAGATCTTGAATTGAATTTTTTTCTCCATTATTCATTTAGTATGAATAAGATTTGGGCTTCTGAAGGCACAATAATTTAATTTAATTTTTTTGTATTCTTGTGTTTTAATCACACTAGCTAGGTCCTGTTGATTGATACCCGAAGATATGGATTCGCCAATTTAGTTGAAGTGATAATATGAAAACTATACAAATAATATTTATTCCCCGAAGAGGAGAAAATGTGTGAACGCTCACATCTACAATAATTATAGTTAGTAATAGTTATTTAGAGAAAAAGAAAGAGAGAAAGTGGTTAGGTTGAATATAGATATTGAATATGTGATAAATTTTACGTTGTTAATTCTACATATTTTTTTTTTTATCTTCCACCAACGACTAATCGTTCATTCGTTTAAATACAAAAAAATTATTTAGCTTTGTCTGCAAGAAGTAAAGGTATCTGAATAGAAAAACTTTATAAGCATTTCAGCCCCATGCAAAATTCTAATTTACAATTTTTAGGCTAATATACAAAGTACTAACTCATACTGTTCAATAATATGATCAAAAACCAAAATTAATATTTTAAAAAAAGCCAATCATTTACCTTTTCAACCATTTATATAAAATATAATAAATAAAGCTTGAAATTTTACAATTATAAATAAAAACCATTATTAAATTTAAAATAAAATTATATTTATATAAAAATAATAAGTAATATATTATAAGTTTTAATTTTGCATTTAAGATGGACCACTGAAAAATCAAGTATAAAAGCCCTCCAAGATTCATCAAATACTTTATCCTTACAAATTACTTCAGCTGAAGAACGTGTTGCAAGGGCAGAAGCTGATACAAGAATAGAACGTGAATGGCGAAATTCATTACAAGTAAAAGAGGCTAAACTTAAAGAACAAATTTTAACATTACAAAATTCAATTCAAAAATTAACCGAAGAAACTAAAAAATCAAATCAATTAAAAGATGAACTTGAAAAATCAAGAAAACAATGGTCAGATGCTCAAACAACTTTAGAAGAATTAGGAATACAATTAAGTGTTCATAAGCTAAAAGTTGTTGATTTGAATGATAAACTTCAACAGCAACAACAGCAACTGCAACAAAACTCATCAGATAGTAATAGCTATTGGGCACCTGATAAAAGTGCTACAAATTGTAAAGAATGTAATAAAGAATTTGGTATGACTAGAAGAAAACATCATTGTCGTTATTGTGGTGATATATTCTGTCAAAATTGTTCTGAAAAAACAATTCCTCTACCAAATGAAAATGGACAACCTGGCAAAGCAGTACGAGTATGTAATAGATGCTTTGATACAGTTAGTGAAACTTCATCTAGAAGCTGATTTCAAATGTACAAATAAAAAACTAATTAATACATAATATTTTAATTAACTAAAAAACGAAAAAAAAAATGCTTTTTAATGTTATTACAACTATTTGAAATTTTAAATAAATAAATGTTATATTTGATTGTGCAAAATATTAAGTATGTCTAAATTTTAAATGAAAAACAAAAAAAAAAAATTATTTTTGCAAAACAACTATTGAAAAAAATTGTAAATTTAAAAATTTTAAACAAACATTTTTAGAATATTGTACACAACTAAAATAAATAAAATTTACACATAACTATTAATAATAAAATATATTTAATTTTTCATTTTCAAAAGTTTCATTTCAGAAAGTTTCCAGTTTTCAGAAAAATGCTTTCTAGAGTTTTAAAAATGTTTGGTTTTGGTAACCAAAAATATTTTTTGTTTATATAGATAGACAATACATTATAATTTAATGACCTTGTTAGTCGAATTGTCAAACATTCGATTATAGAATGTGTCAATCGAGGTTGTTTTAAGTTCAATTCCCACTAAAAAAAGTAATTATGTACACCACATGGGATCATTTTTTGTTATTTGTTTCTATTTGTTTTTGGTATATTACCATTATTACCATTATTAAAAAAACAAGAACAGATTCAGTTCAAATACAGATAATTATATTGACTAAATAGACAGAATTCTACGATCTCGACATAATAACAAAGTATAATAAAATATTGAAGTCAGTATGGGTATACTGTACTCAAATATGTGGATGTGCTAATGAAACCCTAATTAATAATAATGTTTTTATTAATAAAAATTTTGTTAAGAAAAAAATTTAAAAAAAAAAAGGATTGTGTCATATTGTGTGCAATTGCACAACGGTAAAATAATGGTGGTCATAATTGTACATCAATGGCAATACTCGTCATAACAACAATCAACTTATTTTCATCCTAAATGTATGCAATATATTTATGAAAAATGATGGATGATAACAAAACTTCTGGCTTTTCTATGACAGTGGTTCAATTTTAAAATCGTTAATTATTTATAGTAAGTGTTAATTATTTATTCTAGCTAGCGACTTTCTGAATATATTGGATTTAAACCTCATAGAAGTTTGATTTAGAATATTATTGGTAAAAAAATCTATTCTAACACTAACAATCTAACAAAATATTCATAGATTATAACCTCTATCATAATGGAGACAAACAAAAATTACGGTTGTCGTATGTGGCGATAAATACAACATTTTGGTATCATATTAGATATTTTTATCGAATAATTCCGCCTAGGTAAAAATCTAGTACGAAAAATTTTACATTACATGAGAAAATTATCGTATTTTCAATCATGTTCAAATATTAGCCGACAGTTAAAATTTTTAAATAGTTTTGCGCTAGTTTTAAAAAATAAAAATATTAGGTTAAGTTTTGTAAATAAAAATTAAAACATCAAAACTATTGTTTTTTGTTGTACCTAAATACAAAAATAAAATTTTGAAAATAATAACATTCTAACTGAACCTTTATATTTTACTTTAATCGTTAAATTTTTAATCTTATTTCAGTTTTTAACGTTTTAATTTTATTAACTTGGCTTATAAGATTCAAAAATTTTAAAATTTGTACTAAATTGCACTAATATATAAGTGCTGCCGGTTCAATTTTTTCGTTGTATCTTATGTCTATTATGATACCAATTTCATATTCAAGTGACACGATTATTCCCATGTGAATTGCATCGCCTAGTCTATTATGATAGGGTTTTAGTTGCCTATTATGTATTTCGATAACGATTACGATTTGATCGAACGAAATGTCAAAATGCAAAATTGCAATTATGTATACCGATATCGTTCAGAAATTGTCGACGAAATCGATAAAGTTTATCGATGTAAAATTTTACCACGAAAGAGACATCGAAAGAGAGATTTTGTACAAATTATTTCAATTTTGAATTGAAAGGATAAAATAAAAGAGATACAAATATATTTTATTTATATTGGACATTATATTATTTTATTAATATTGGACACTTGGTGTTTTGTTTTATATTTATATTTTTTGAAATAAAAATAAATTTAAAAGTTGAAATGAAAGTAGGTATTTTACTTTATTCTACATAATAATTTTTTATTGAAATAAATTTTAATAGGAATGAAAGGCCTGCAATGTTACAAATAGACTGTAATATGAAAAGTTATAGTGTAAATAATGAGACACCATAATAAATTTTCCAAAGAGGTACCAGGATATCTTGCCTAACAAAACCAATTACCTGATTATGATCACATATCTAAAAACAAAAACTGTTATAATAATGTAAACTAATTACAATAAAGTATAAACTTATCAGAATTGCATTAATGCTAAAAAAATCCCTTTCTACTATAACATAAATGTTGTACGTTTTGCTTCGGTGATTTAATTTGAATAAGCTTTCCATCTACTGCTCCAATTATTTCAGTAATTCTGCTTTAATCATAAAAATAATGTTTGCCTGACTTTTTTCTTCTAGTGCGTAATGGAATTTGATCCATTTTGCACATAATTATAAACTGCAAATACATATAAAACTTCTTTAAGAACAAAAAAACATTAGCTGTGCTAGTCCGACATGGAAATCATTTCCTACGTTGAAAATCATTTGCTTTGTACAAACCGCACAGAATCTTAATACACTAACCAATTTAATTATATTTGGAATCGACGTATTACTTATTGGCTATTTCAATTTTTGTCCTAATTTAATAGTTTTAATAATGTAGATAATAACTCATCAAATTTATGTTTAAATAACATACGTATAATCTTCCAAATCTAGTGGATTAGAATAATCCCGAATATATGTTCGCTTGTTTTTTAATTCTGCAATTTGATAGCGTTTTTCAGCACTATCAGAAATTGAAAAATTTAACTCTGCTCAAATCATTTTATTTATAAAAACTTATAATTTTATAATTATATTTTATTTAAACATTTCAACTTATTTTCAACTTAAAAATTTTAAATATAACATTATTGTTTTGTTTTTTTTTCGTATAATAATTTGAATTTGACAGTTAAAGAATGAAACATATGTCATTTTCATCGTAGATTTGAATTTTACAATCGCAGCATTTTTAAACACTTTCGATCAAATTTTAATCGAAATACCAACGAATTAGAATTAAATGGAAGTGACTATCCCATACAAAAATACAAACATTTTGTCGTAAAAAGAAGATTTGTATCATTCCAGGCTGTAAGTCTCATTTGGAAAAAGAAAATTACGTGTCTTTACATATGTAAGTATTATATTTTACATCTTTTGAATTTTTAAAAGAGAGAAAATATATTGAACGAATATATTCGTCTATTTCTGTTTTTTGACAATAAGAAATACCAAAGAAAGAGAGGAATATACCCAAAACATTGGACACTTTTTTGTATGGATAGCCACTTCCATTTAATTCTAATTCGTTGCGAAATACATAATGACACTAACGATCACAACCGAATAACTTTAACGATGAACGATTCGATAATTTCGATCGAAATACATAATAGGCACCTTATAATTTTTTATTTTAGATGGAGAATATTGGTCATTTATCATAACAAATGTAGTGATTCAAGGGAGTAGAGAATTGTTTGGATTGGGTACGGTATTAAAAAAAAAATGTATAACTTTTCTAAAATACCATATTCATTAGTACCCAAACACAAAAATTGCGAAAATCAAAATATTTTTGGACCTATTAAATATTCTTAAATTTTCATCTGCAATTGTAGACACAATCAAATTTTGGAATAATGAGAACAACAAAATATTTTAACACTTAAAATGTTTAGCAGTTGAAACCCCCCTTAAGGCCCTGTAATTTTAGTTTTAGGAATATTGACTTGGTGAAAATTGAGTACTTATATTTTTTAGGAATTATCTTATTTTGAAATAACAACACATCCCATATATGGTCTTGATGATCAAAATCAAAAATTGCACCCTAAAGCAAGAATGTTCTAAGTGCAAGTTTATATAATTTCGATAAGAATAGGTTACTACATAATAAATTAAAATGCATAAATTTTCTATGAAAATGTTTTTATATATATATATATATATTTGTTTATTTTATTTATTCAAAGGGTTTATGTGTTTTTTTTTTGTTTGCTTGCCTTATTTTTAATTTAACTTCATTTTTACTTTTCATTTATTTTATTTAATATTATTATATTATATATACATATTAAATATAATTTTATTTTATTTTGTTTATCTACACTCAAAAATTTTCTTTTTTTTTTAATATATAATACATAGAGAGAAAAACTTTTGAGTTTTATTTATTTAAATTAATTTTTAGAAAAGCGTATGATAATATTTATTATTTATTTATTTAATTTTCTTTTTTTTTTTTGTTTTCCATCTATTATTAATTTTAATTCATTTTTGAATTTCAATTTAATAAAATATATATAAATACATAGTAATACATATTTTTTATTAAAAAAAAAATATTTTTTTTGTTTTACTTTAATTAAATAGTTTTAATAAAACAATGCAAAAAAATTCAAGAATGAAAATTATTTAGTAAAGTCGTTTTTTTTTTGTTTCTGTTTTTGAGAATATTTTTGAAATTTATTTTCCATAACATCCATAGTAATTAAAATTTTTTTTTTTTTTTTTTTCATGTAATTTTTTTATTTAACATTTTAATTTCATTATTTAATTTTGAATTTGGAAATAATTAGTTTTTGTTCATATATATTTATATATATATATATGCATATATTATATTGAAAAATAATTTTTTTTATATCAAAAATACAATTTTCAAATAATTTTTATTTGAAGAAAACAAAGATGATAATGGTTAAAAATAAAAAATAAAATGTTAGCTTAAAGTCTTTAATAATAGAATGGTTTTTTTTATTTTTTTGTTTTTTTGTTATTTCTGCAATGTATTACAATATTAAAAATATTTAAAAAAAAAAAAAAGAATTACTTAAATGTAAATTTCAGAAAATTGAAAATTGAAAAAATAATTACACATAAATTAATTTTGAATTTTATTTTATTAAAATGTTTCTTTTTTTTTCAAGTTTTAAATAGTAATTTTAAAACTGAAACGGTGTTTTTTTTTGTTTGTTTTTAAATTTAAATTTTTCACAAATTTTTAATTTAATATAAATCACAGATTAAAAAATATATGTAATGCTTTTTTATAGCTAATAATTCATTAATTTTAAATTTAATCGCATATGAAAAATGTAATCGAAAATCGAAAATTAATTTTTTTTTTGTTTTTGTTTGTTTTATACATGTACATACATATATTATACATATATGTTTTTTTTAATTTAGAATTTATTATATGCTTTTAGTTTTAATGGTATATAAATTATATTGCGATAATATTTGTACAAGGTCCCGATCGATATATTTAGTTTTGTATATTTAAAAGAAAAATGTAAACTTTAACAAAAATAAAAAATGAATACGAACAAAATAAAAAAAAATTGATATATTCAATTGAGTACTTTTTGGCTATCAATATGTAAAAAATTAAATTTAAATTATTGTTTTTTTTTTTTTTTAATTGATTCAATCTATTGAATAAGACTTATATTGATTAAGTTTTAAAAATTTAGTTTTTGGGTCAGTTAAGAAAAAAAAATTTAAAGTAATTGTTACAGTTTTTACAGATTTTAATTTTCTAAGTTTTTATTTATTTTTTTAGCATATTTTTTTTGTTATTCAATCTCAATGTATTAAAATATTAAAAATATTAAAAATCTTAAAAGTAATAAATCAATGGTACAAAATTAAAATCTGTAACAAATGTACTTAATTAATATTTTTATGATAAATGATAAAAATAATAAATAAATTTAACAAAATTAAATTCTGTTTGTAATTTATGTAATTGCATTCAAATAATACTCAATTGAAAAAGATCAATCAATCATTAAAAACAAAAAAGAGCAAAACAATTGAAAAAAAGTTAATTATTAAAAACTTTCTTTTTTTTAAATAATAATATAATAATGTAAAACAAAAAATATATAAATGTTTATTATAATATTAAAAAAATAAAAATAATATTTAATATTATATTATTATTTTAATTTATATACCGGAAACTAAAATAAAATATAAAAATTTTAATGAAATTTTTATTTTTGTTTAAAATGAACAAAAATCATTTAATTTTTTAATTGAAAATAATTAATTGAATTCTTAGAATTTGTATAAAAAAAAAAATAATAATAATAAACTGGTGCTTTTTGAAAATCAAAAATAATTAATTAAAAAAAATAATAATAATTTAAAAAATAATTTTTAAATGAAATATCGAACGATTCGTGTACATTTTTTTTTTGTTTTTGTTTTCAAATAAATGGTATGATATGGTATTTTATATAGAATGGATTAAGTATATAAAAAAAAAAAATTATTTAAAATTTCCTAGAAATTAATATAAATTTGTAAAATAATTTTTTTTAAAAATTTTATCTAATAAATATGATGTAAATTAAGTTATGAATTATTAAAATAATTTACAAAATTATTATAAATTATTATAAATTATTATAGAAATTAGATCAAAATTAGAATCTTTTGTTGAGTTCCACCATCAGCATTAAATAAAAAACTGGATATAATTTTAAGAATAACTGGATATTATACAACATTAAACCACATTCAGTAATGCAAATAATATAATAATGTTTACCACAGATATATTACAAATTATTTTAGACAAAACACTTAACATTAATATTTTTATGAATGTTAATTAAAAATTAACATTAATAATTTATGAACATATTAAAAAATATGTAAATTTAAATTCCATAAAATACTCCATTCTGTTGCAAATATAAAATACCAAAATAATATCAAATATAAATTAGAAATGTTCAATTTTTATATAATATATACATAAAAAATTACAAAAAAAAAAAAAACAAAAACAAAAAAATTAAATTTAGTTGTAAATTAATCATGAAAAAAAAAATTATTATTAAATAGATGACTTTATCATTACTAAAAGCAGCATTTAAAATGCATTTTTATATATTAATATTTATTTAATTAAATTTAAATTTTTTATTTTTCTATTTTAAATATCTTATGTTTTGGAAATACATATTTAAATAAATTCTTTCAAATTATTTAATACAAAAATATATGTATATATATATATATATAAAAAAAAAAAAATATAAAAAAATATATACATTTAAATTGAAATAAATCTTGTTAAACAAGTAAATTCAATATATTAAATTTATTTAAATTGAAATATGAAATAAGTTTTGTTTTTTTGGCTTTTTGTGGTACCGTAAACAAAAAATTTGTTTTTTTTATTGTTAAAAAATCGAAAATTTGAAAGAATTTTTTTTTAAAAAATATGTTTAAAGTCCAATTGTAGGTAATAAATAAAAAAAAAAAATTGTTTAATAATTTGTGTGTTTGTAATTTATAATTCATATTTTGGTTTTAATTATTAAATTTAATTTTTTTTTGTTTTTTACATAATGCACGATTTTGTTTTTGTTATCCTTTTTAAATATAAGAATTTTAATAATAATTTTTTTTTTAAAATAGAAAATTAATCCTAATTCAATATCATATATATACATATCTTTATATATATATAAATATAATTTTACATATATAAATATATATATGTAATTGCATTTTAAATGATGTAACTAATTTTTATATACATTTTATTTATTTTTTTTTGTTTTTTCAATTGTTTTAATTTTTGTTTTTTTTTTTAAATATTTTTTTTTTTTTTTATAAAAGTAATCGTGACCTTGATTTTTTTAAACCATATTTAGCACATGAACCTTTTATATCACCGTTCCAACTTTTCGATTTAGCTCTAAATTGTCTATATTGTTCACCAAATGATGGTTCTAACATTGGTCTATATGATATTGGATTACATAATTCAGAATAATTTTCATAAAATTCTTTATAGCCACCATGAAGTAAATAAATTTCTGGATAATGTAATGCTGGATATGAACTTGAATTACTCCATCTATCATGATTACGTAAAAATCGCGATAATTTTGGACCACGTTCTGATGAAAATTCACAATGAAATACTAATATATTACGTTTTGGACCATTTGGCTGTACAATTGGTGTATCAGTCTTACAATTAACTAATTCTTCTAATATTTGTTCTTGTGTATATAAATTTAATGCACCTTCTATATGACCACCATCATATTCATATGGATAACGGCAATCGATTATTTTAAATGTTGAAATAGATTGTTGAAAATCACCATTTAATAATTTTGCTAATGTATCAGTTGAAATTGATTTTAAATCACGATGTTTACCTTCCATTAATGGTAAAGAAAATGGTTTACTAAAATCACCAATTAATTCTGGTTCAGCTGATGATCTTGATAATGCTGTCATAATATCAGCATCATTCATTGACATACTTTTTCTAAATGTTGGACGTTGAGTTTTTTCAATCATTTGATCATCATTTTGATTATTATCCTGACTGATCATCATTGAAAAATCTGTATTTTCTTTATTTTCAATTATTGAAGTTGATTTTGATTGTTGTAAACTATATTGTTGATGAACATTTTGTTGTTGTTGTTGTGATATATTTTTTAATTCAGTCTTATATCTTTTACTTTGTATTGGACTAAAACATGGTGGTTCTGGTCTTTTAAAACATTTTTCATTTTGAAAACGTTGTGTTATCGACGAATTTGGTGTTAATTCATATTGTTGTTGTTCTTGTACTGTTTTCAGGATTTCTGGTGTCTTTGGTATTAATGTTCTATTATATTGTACTAATGGACTATTAATGTGTTCTGTACTATTATTATTAATATCATTATTAAATAATGCTTTACGAGAAATATTTTTATTTTTGTTATTATTATTGTTATTTTCATTTAAACTTAAACAACGACGTACTGCAGGTCGATTTTTAATATTATTATTATCATCATTATTATTATTATTGTTGATAATATTATTAATGTTATTATTACTATTATTTTTCATTTCTGGAGTTGTACGTATTGATTTAATATGACCACTAATTAATGATGTTAAATTTGATGGAAATGATTGTTCATCATCCAATGATTCCATTTCAATTAAATCCGACCATTCATCATCAATTGATTCCATTGAACCAGAACTTAATGAATGGAAAATTTTAAATTGTTTTGGTGATATATCGATATTATTATTATTTAAATTATAATTAAAATTATTATTTAATATATTATTATTATTTGTTAAAAATTTGCGAGGTGATGGTTCCATATTGATTTGATGATGTTGTTGCAATTGTTGTTGTTGTTTCATTGATAATTTTGGTTCAGTAAATTTAAATTTAATTGATTGACCATTATATTGACCAAATCCAGAATCAACTGAACAACCATCAAATTCATCTAATGATATATGTTGCTCATCAGTATCAACATCATCATCATCATCATCAACAATTGTAGGTGAATATTGTAATTGTTCACGACGAAATTTATTTGGTGACAATATTATTGTTTGTTCATCATATAATAAAAAATCATCTTCATTAAATGATTTCATTGTATTATTATTATCACTATATACTGGTGAAAAATTTAATTGCCTTCTTTGGGCTATAATATTGCGTGATTTATTATATTTATTAATATTGCCACTAGTTTCATCATTTCCATTTAATGTGAAATTATTTGAAATGAGACTGTAAATAAAAAAAAAAATATTTTATTAAAAATTAATTGAATTTAAATATAAGAAAAAAAATATTTTAATTCTTAATTAATATTATAAAAACTATAAAAATTTATAATTAAGATAAAAAAAATTTTTTTTTTCATAAAAACAAGTCCTTAAAACTGGTACAAAACAACAACAATAATGTAATAAAAATGAAACATCTTTTCCTGTCTGCCATCTTTGTTTACTTTTTAATATTAAGGGTAAGATAAATTGAAAACAAAATTTAAAACAAAATATCAACATCGAAATCAATCAAATTTATGAGAAATATTAATTAAAAAATTAGTTACTAAAAAAATTTAAAAAAAAAAATAAAATAAATATAAAACAAAAATTACATTAATATCATCTTTGGTTTGCCACATTCAATTATAATGAATGCTTTTTTATTAATATTTTCCACCATTTCTTTTCCTTTTTGGTTTTTTTTTTTTGACTCAAACAAACAAACACGTTTTCTTTAAATATATCCTTAATGTTTGTCCTTCTTTATTTTCTTTTTAAGTAAAAAAAAAATGTGTTCTTTTTTTCACTTTTTAATTTTAAATTACTTTTCTTTAAAAACCGATAAAAGTAATAATTTCAAATCAATAACCAATAAAAATATTATTAATGATTAATAATTATAAAATAAAATAAATAAATTATAATAAATAAATAAATAAATAAATATTTAAAACATTTGCTAATAGTTTTAAAACACAATAAATTAAATATATATGTATATATATGTATATTGCACCCGCAATGTATCGCGCAATAAAACACTTGGACGTCCTACACTCTTGAAATATCAACATAAACTGACGCTACAACAAAATTGATCAAGTTTTGTTGTTTCATCAATATCATCAGAATCGAAAAAATTAAACAGCAACAACAGCAACAAAAATAAAAAAATATCACAATTTTACAATTCCTTGATATTTTCCTCTCTCTCGCTATATGGTATTAATTCATTGTATGCTTTGGTCTGCTGGTATAGCAAGCAAAGGCAAACCGATCAGAAATGGATAAGAACATTACACATTACTATATAGGTTTATTTTGTACAATTCCAAGTTCATTAAACTGACTAAAAATAAGGACTATAAATTTCTAGTTATGGATGCATTTTATTCTATTATTGTTGTTGTATATTTTATAGGTACATTTCAAATTATTAGAAATTTACTATTTTTACTATAATATCATGAATTTTGTATGCACTGCATTGCACTCATGCACTGCATTGCACTCATGCACTCAGTGTTGATATCTGAAAATTGAAAGAGAAAAAAATATTGTGAGCAAAAGCAAGGCAAGATGTGCAGTAGTCAGTACGTACAATATTTTTCTTATTATTATTATTTTTTTTGTTTTTTCAAACTCCCTCCTATAGTGTGGTATGCAATCAACATTGAATTTTATTTTAGTTTAGTTTTTAGTTTACAATTTTTAATTCTTCCCTTTTTCATAGGGTCGAAATTTAATGTTATAAATAAATATAAAAAAAAAAAGAATTTTTTTTTTTTTTATAAATGAGACTTCATTGTTAATGAAAATAAAAATAAAATAAATGAAACCCTCTTAGTTGTGCTTCCTACATGGTACATATTTTCGGGATAGTATAATATTATTCTGTAAACTATGTGTAAATGTTAAAATACTACTATAATTTTTTATTTATACAATTTTGTTGTTGGTAAGTCTGAAACGCATGAGCAATTTTACGTATTCTACATCATTATTTTATCAACATTAGTATTACAAAAAAACTAAACATACTCACTTTAAGGGATTCCAAAGGAAAATAATAAAAAAGAAAGAATAAAAAATTGCATAAATAGGATCTCAATAACGTGTTAATAATATATTTTGTTATGTAATACCTTAATATGATCAAAGTATACTACTCTATTGTAAAATAGTTAACCCATCGATAATAAATGTTGTATAGGCAATTACAGCTTATTCATTTTCTCTCAGCTATACTGCGACTTTATGGGCAAAATGAGAAATTATTATGCCAGTACTGAAACTGGTTTAAAATACATGGATCAACTCTTATGCAATTGAGTAGTACATGCATAAGATACCAAAACAACAAACAACAAAATTTCTCATCCTTAACATTAATTATTTTACAAATAGCAAAATTCTTAAATTTGAAATGAAAATAATTAATTAAAATTAAATTAAATTTTTTTTGCTAGAATTTAATATTTATATTAGAAGTTTTATATTTTATTTTTTGTATTATATTATTTAATTAATTTTTATATTTTATGACATTTTCATTTTAAATTGTGATTTTTCTAATGATTGGAATTGGTATTAGAAATTTGTGTGATTCTATGTGAAAATTGCATATTAGAAAATTCAAATGAAAAATAGCTCAATAAACTATTTAATCTCTTTGATCTAGTGTCCAGTTTCATTTCTCATCACCCTAGGTATATTCACTTATATTCATTTCAATTGAAAGATATTTTTGAAAATTAATGCAAATTACAGTTTCATAAAAATTGCATTACAGTCAGGTGAACAACATTTATTTTAAAATAGGACAAATTAAAATTCAAGCCCATAGCCCTGACAACTCACATTTTTTATAATTTACATTATGGTAAAATAAGAAATAATAATAATAAAATAATCACCACGTATCAATTGGTTCTGAGATATGATAAAGAAATTTGTACTAATTTTTACATTTGTACAAAGTAAAAACATTTTTTTTTTCTGATATCAAAATTCAAATGGCACTATTTTTTTTTTGTTTTTTGTTTAATTTCAACTTTAAATTGAATTGCTAGAAATAACTTGTGGTATTTAATTTTACTATAATAATGCTTTAGGCAAATTCATTTTTTTAGGAAAGTTAAATATCATAAAATTAAAATTAATAATGGTTTTTTGTTTTATAAATAATTCATGGTGTATACGTATGTACATGTAAATTTCTAAAATTAAAAGACGGATTAAATTATAATCCTTTTAAGAATCCTTTGGTCTTATTTAGAAGACGAAATACTTATAATAATAATAATAATAATAAGAGAACACTACTAGGTACCAGAATTCTTTTGTTTTTAATATTTCATTAAATTTCAAATTTATTTTTGTTGTTTTATTTAAGAGATCATAGCTGGTGGTATATTATTCATATTTTTTTGTCGTTTTTGTATTTTTTTTTTTTTAATTTTTATTTTTTGCATTATCAGCATGTTTCAGACAAGATCATATTTTCATATTCTGTATGCATATTTGAATGTAGGGACGACAAAAAAAAATTTTTTTAGGATGTAGAATTTCTTCCCTTTTCGTCTTACTCTCTTTTATTCTATACACAGCACAAAAATTATTCAACCTAAATATAAAACTGTAAACAATAAAATTTTATTGATGTGTTAGTAAGGAAGGGTGATCATTCAAGAATTTAGATGCAAAAAAAATGTATATATAACTTTAAAGAAGAATAACTAAAAAGAAATATAATATTGATATACTTTTGTTTTTAGTTAAGTCTACTTTATTTATCAGGGACGTTATTATATATTAGTAAATGGGGTATCCAATGTTATTAGGAAGTTGGAATAATTTATGTAAACATTGACAACTATACATGAACTTAGAAAATAAAATGTAAATTTAAAACAATACGGTATTTTAAAACTTTAATTTTACTTAACCCTATTATTGTTAACAAAAAAAAAATATATTTTAAAATACCTTATAAGAATTTCAAAAATTAGTAGAAGAAAATATTAAAGGAATGAAATAAAACCTGTATTCAAGAAATTACAGGAAATTATTTTTGTATGAATAGTTTTTAGTTTTTTTTTTTACATATAGGAAAGTTCAACCATCCAAAACGAATAAAATATTTATAAAAAAAAAAAAATTAAACAAGTGGAGTAAAAAAAAATAATAGAATAAATAATTTTGTTTCCTTAAAAAATAATTATTTACTTCTTTAATTCATTGCTCCCACTGCTCATTCTTGACATTTTATACATTTTACACTCAACTACATATAGCAATAATTGTAATTTTTATTTTATTTCATTTAATGTGCATTAAATGTGATGCAGTATAAGAAGATCTGCTAAGATCCAATACAATAATGTTGTATATGATCATAAAGGTGAAATAAATACAATGATTTAACAAAGAAAAAATAATAATAATAATGATAATATTGTTAGCAATACAGAAAGATAAATAACTGGCTATTTAGATAGGCTAAAGATGAACTAAAAAAAAAAAAAAAAAAAAAGAATTAAAGAAGACAACTAACTATCAGAAGAGTATGAGAGACACATATTGGAGAATAACATATTAAAAACTATTAAAAAAACATAAAATCTGAAAAAAAAACTGGCGAATAAATATGGTAAAAGAAACTTAAGAAAACGAATAATAAAAAAAAAAAAATAAGGTAAAAAAAAATGATGATACATATTATAAAATTATTGTCTGAATACCGATTGCAGAAAATATCAAAAGAATTTTAATGAATCCTTTCAAATGCATGCATATACGTTCAATATAAGTATATATATATATATATATATATATATATATATATATATCTATAGATATATTTAAATTGAATGCGGTCATTATTATTATAATTTTCTTTCGGATTGAATTCAAAAATCAAAAGAAAAAGATATACAATAAAATAACAAAAAAGAAATAACAAATTTTTTCTTATTTATTTTTTCGTTCTTAAGGATTTATTTTTATTGTTTTTTTTTTTGTTATTTTCTTTTACTGTTTTGCAATTATTTTTGCAATTTAAATAAATAAAAAAAATGCATTAAATAATAGAAAACTAACATATATATCTACATATTATATATATATATATACAAACTTGTTAAACAACTTATACACAAAACTGAACAGTAAAATAATAAAATGTAACTAACTATAGGGTTAAATTAAAATGAGGATAATCTGGGAGATAATGAGCAAGACAATTTACTAATAAGAAATTAAAAAAAAATTTTTTATGAATAATTTTTAATTTAATTTTATTTAAACTCGAATATTTTTATTTTAATAGATAAATAATTAACACTATCTAATAGTTTTATTAAATAATAACAAAATAAAAATATTTGTTAATTATTGTTTTTAAGTTAAAATTGGTGTTGTTAGTTTCAGAAGAACATTTTTTTGTATTACATACACTAGAAAATAGTTTTAACGAAATTTGCAATTTACATAGCTTTATGGCGGTCGTAATGTTATTTTTTACGTCTGTATGTACTTATGTTTGACAATACTAATTATATTGAAAATGGTTCAATTTGCCAAAAAGTATGTAAAATACGATAAATATTTTGTTTTATTACTTTGTACTTGGATCTGAAATATTTTGTTGGTAAATTGTGGGATTTATCACACTTTATTCAAAAAAAATAAACAGTTAGAAAAATTAGTTATTAAAAGTTAGATTTCTTTTCACTACGAATTTATTTTTATTGTGCAAATATATTGTGCAAAATTATTTAGAGAAAAACTAATTGTTAGTCTTATAAAGATGAGTTTTAACAAAAAATACAAGTGTTAAGTATTTTCAGTAAGTCATAATATCACATTGTATCGCTTGAAAATAAAACGTATGAACGTTAACCATATTGATGATTTTAACGTTTGTAATTTGGTATGATTAACGATTGAATAATTTGCGCCAAACAAATAGGTTGTTTGCATGAATAATTTTTCAAAAATTTCCATCTTCAAAGAGAACAAACATTTTTGTTTCTTAAAACAAAAATTGGATAATTATCGATTTCAATATAAGGAAGTATAAAAAAAATTAATTCACTCTAATTTGGGATAATTTTGAAGAAATAAACAAAAATATCTTGGATCATTATTTTTCTGAGAAAAATTTAATGTTTTCGGCTGTATTTATTTATTGGTTACTAAATGAAGGTCTTTCATGTTAATACTAGGATAAAAATTTTCATTTATTTGTCAATTTAATTTTAATAAATAATATATATATATACTATATTAAATATTTTGATAACATTTATAATATTGATTATAATACTTGGAAGTCATCAAGGCTCATTTTTCAGCTTTAGACTACATATCGTATAAAATGTAAGTTATGTTATTTTTCTTTCTTGTTTTTGGCTTGCGTTTACTAATCAAAGTAGTATGATAGTACTTTGATACCTGATACTTTCATCTCACACGATTTGATACTAATGTTTTTGTTTTAGGTGATATTATATACGTATGTACTGAAATTTTCTTGTTCTTAAGCTCAAGAATTATTTGGTCTGATTATGCCTGTCCCCGTATATAGTAAATGTTTTTTTCGATGAAAAAAATGATTTTTCATCATTATGTCAAAGTTATGTTATCTTCCAAATTTACATTGTTATATCATACTTATGTAATATATAAAACGAACATACTCTACACATTTAAATTAGTAAATGGGTTCTATTTTATACACACCAAAAATATCTAATAAATGTGAAAAACTACCTGTGTGTATTACATATGATACAAAATCGTAT
The DNA here is from genome assembly GCA_963942445.1 of Argyra leucocephala. Taxonomy (NCBI): domain Eukaryota; kingdom Metazoa; phylum Arthropoda; class Insecta; order Diptera; family Dolichopodidae; genus Argyra; species Argyra leucocephala. Next base: position 44,395,326 of record OZ012677.1, read on the forward strand.
ATCTCGATATTTGTATCATATATGATGCACAGGACACTCAAAAGTTTAATTTGCCATTTAAAAAACCAATGTAATAGAAAAATTTACAAAAAAATGTTTAAAATCCTAAACAAAAAAATATAAAATCATGAATCTACATAAAAAATTATAAAAGTAATCATTTATATAAATTCTTACTATAAATTTAGCCTGATAATAAAATAAAATATTTATTTTACAATAAAATTCAATTATTTATTTTGTTAAAAGTTCTAAAAAAAAAAAAAAAAAATTCATTTACGTTTCCTTTCTTTGATTAATTTCTGACAAAATAACAAACAAAAATAAACTATTAGACTTTATATCAGCTGATCTACAAAAGTTTTATTAACTTTTAAAGATTTGCAAGAATACAAATAATACTCTTAAAAAGATTTTTAATTTGTCCCACTATTTTAATCAAAAAATATAGTACCTACAATTTAAATTTTGGAATTAAGTTTATTTAGGACATATTTGTAGCTGATTGGGACACACAAGCCAAATATAATGTTATTAATTAAAAAAACGAAAAAAATGGTTTAACTTTATGAAATTGGGGATACAACAAAGGTAAAATTTCTATAAAATTTATTTTAAAGTCAAATTTTTCTCTGTCTAAAATTTCGGAATATTCAATAAAGTGTGTTTTTTGAACGTCAATTACAGTTCAGTTAAAATTTTGGTGTTTTTTTTTTATTGAAAAAAAAACTTAAATCTTATCACTTTAAAATTTGTGTCAACATTAAAATAAAAAAAAGTAAAAATGAAATTGAAAGAGAATCTGATCTGAAAAAAAACTACAAAAAAGTAAATAAGAAAAAAAAAGAGAAAATAAAAACTTTTAATTTCATTCATTCATAAATTTACTGATTTTTGATTTTTTGTTTATTTAGTTGTTTTTTTTTGTTAATTTTACTATAATTCTATTTATTTTGAGCATACATATACACATATACAAGTATGATTGGAGCAATGAATTTGAGAGGAAATTTGTGGAATTGTAATAAATTAAAATATTATAAGTAATTGTGCATTGTTCGTTCGACTGATAACGAATATGTATAAAAAAAAATAATAAATTGAAAATTAAGTTCTAATAATGGTGATCACTACAAACTGTTATAAAAACTTTATGTAAATTTAGTTGATTAAAAATAAATTACATAATTGAAAGAGTGTTTCCTCCAACTAACACTACTAGAACTCTTTAATAAATATTGTAGTGTTACCTCTTGAACAGAATGAACGCAGCCATCACGCAACCAACAAAGTTTCTAAATGCCAAAAACGCAGCAATCTAACTTCGTGGTTTGTGCACAGAATGCAAAACGTTGAAAGCGTTAACTGACATTGTTTTGTTTACTTTTTCTTATAAAATAAACTTTCAAGAAAATTAATAAATGTTAAATATATGTTATAAACTTATAAATTTATTTGACTATATTATACCTGAGCTCTGCCGCTTAATTTTTTTTATTTTAAAATTGATTTTATGATTTGATTACATGTTATGGAAATTAATATAAAAAAAAACAATTCAATTTGTATTAATGTGTTGTACTACAGTCACACAAAAATTTGACTTTTACATACCCATTCAAATAAAAAATATTTTTATTAGTTGTCAACGTAGAATTCCTGCGTTGAAGTTAAAAATTTTTCAACTTCTGCGGATGGCTGCGTTGACAACTTTTCATTCTGTGCATTTGCATATGTTTCATTAGTTTCAACTTTCAAAGTAGTATTTCTGTGCGATGACTGCGTGATGGCTGCGCTCATTCTGTTCAAGGTATTAGACCATCTATACAACTAATTGTTTTGTAATGATTAGTTTTATAAATTATATGGATAAAAAACCATATGTGAGTTTTAAAAACTAATCAAAATTGATTTCGTAAAACTTAATACAAACAAAAATTAATTATTTAAGAGTTTTTTAGTTCATTTTATATGAAATAAAATAGTATTCGATTGTTGGGGATAGTTTAAGTAAATTATATAGTCATAGGTGTAAATAATTTAATATATCTAATGTCAATTGTCAACAATATTGTAAATTATTGTAAAAGGAAATAAAATATAACGGAAACATGAATATATTATTGAAATTAATTATTAAAAATTTTAATAAATAATTATAATTATTGCAACAGAAATGAAAACATTTAAATTTTTAAATAGAAAAATTAATTCTAAAATTAATCAAAATTTTATTCCACAATTATTAACTGAAAAACGTTATAAAATTAATTACTTTAAGTAATAATTAGACAAATTAAGGAAAATAAAAATAAATAAATAAAAAAAATAAATTATTTTCTGGTATTCAAATAGATTATAATTATATGTAAGAATTTTTTGAATGTGACGTAAAATTTAATCTAGATTTAATTAATTAAAAATAAAAATTTATATTCTTAATTATAGCTAGTTATTAATAAAAACCTTAAGTTCAATTGCTTGACTGGAACGTTCCAAGATATTGTTTAAAATGTAATAACATAAAAATTGAATCCAATAAAAATTATAATTGAATTCCTTCATTAACCAAAAATTTACTTCGGATTTAAATGAAAAACTTATTTAAAGTTTGTTAAATTTCTTAATTACAATTAATTATTTAATCTTGATTGCAACTTTAAATATTTGGTTAAATATAATTTAATTTATACTTTTAAATATTTTTTTTTTTTTAATTAAATCATTAATTTTCAATATACTAAAATAGAAGTTAAATTTAAAATTTTTTAAGGATCTGAGGGGTCATTATTATCATTGTGCTTTCAATGCTTTCAGTTGGGCATAGGTATAACGGAAGGATTTGTTCAAATGATTTTTATGTTATTATAATATAAAAATAAAATTAAATATTAATAAACGGACCTCATTTTTCAAAAGAATTTTAATTATTTTCATCATCTTTATTTGAAATTTTTTTTAAATTATTTTCATAATAAATTATTTTAATTCTATCCATCTCTTGATTAAATTTAACATACCTGGTGCATTCAATAATATCCATGCTTTCTTCTTGATTATTTTGCCACATCATTTTGAATTTATTTTTATTTATGTTTGGTTAAATAATTTAATTTAAATTAAATTTAAATAATTAAAATTCACACAGAATTTTTAAGAAGATTTGTACGAAAATTATTAATGTTCCGTTTTATACCGTTGACTAAAATTTGTCAAGACAACAATTTCACATAAAATTTCAACAAAAAAAAAAAAAAAACACTTGAGGTCTTTAAGTGTTTTTCTATTTTTATTATATTGTGTAATTTTAAATTATATATTATTATTTTATTATATTGCAATACATTTTCTAACTTTTTTTTTCTTTAACTAATTTTGGCAGTGTTTATGTTTTTTTATAATATAATTAAATATCAAATAATCATTTTTGATAATTTTTGTTTGTTCTTGTTTTTTAAGTACACAACATTAAATTTTAATTAATTATTAAAATAATTTTTTTTTTTTTGCAAATTAAATTTGTTTTTTTCTTTTTTTTCTTAAGTAATCCTTAAAATTCATTACGATTTTTCGTTATTAAAATATTCACAATACTTTTTAAATTGAGTGCAATTATATTTTTGTATTTATACCTTGTTTGGCAGAACTTGACTAACTGATATCACTGTGAATGCATTGCCTTTTATAAATTTTTACAACATTCGAAATTTACTGAGAGAGTTGAACATTTTATTTTTATTATTTTTTTATTTCCTTGTTAAATAAATTGTATAGAAAATGCTGAGAGAAGATTTTTATATGATTGTGAATGTGTGGTGGAGTGATAAAAAAATTTTGTTTTGTTTACTTTTTGTAATTATTTTCTTTCTATTTAAAATAGTTTAATATGTGTTGATTTTGTTAGTTTATATGTTTGCATTTGTATTTGTATTATATAAGTAAAAATTTTCTTTTAAAAGGTAAGTTGGAGATTTGAGATATTGAAAAAATTAAATTAGTATTCTTAAAGGATCGTATGTGAGTGGGATTGGGAAATGAGAACAGTATGAATTTACACTAATACAATGCAGGATATCATATGTGATGTGATTACTGGTTTTGGTGTTTTTGTTGTAAAAAGAATTATTTGATTAATTTTGTTTTATTTGTTTTGTTTTTTTTTTTTTTTAGGTTCTGGTTCTGGACTATGTAAATAAAATAGAGAGCATAGGTATATACTTATTAAAAAAAAAATAGTTTTTTTATTTTTTATGAACACACAATTAGAATCACTTGACATAATGATATTGGTTATGTTCAAACAATAAATAGATTTTCTGTGAATTCTAATATTATCTAGGTTCTATATCTAATAAAAAAAAAATTTACGTGAGCATATGATATGGATGAGAATGGATGTAGTAAGTATAGATGTAAATATATACTCCTCATACTCCTTTTATTTTTTGTATATATTATACAAGTGCAAACCTTTATTATTTACTTATATTTAAAATTATTATTATTATTATTTTATTTCTTTTAAGTTGTTATATTGATCATAATAAATGCAATTTCCCTCTCCTCCTTTTTGTTGGTTTGCAATAGAAAAATCCAATTTTCTCGTAAATACTCGTAATGCAGAATACAAAATAAAATTCAACTAATATAGTTATATATACTTAGTAGTACATTATGTACTATTATTTATCGTTAGTATATTTTAAAGAAAATTTATTTGTTTTTCATTTAGAACATGTTACTGAAATACATATACATTTATCTAATGTAAAAAAATTTCAAGTGTATTTCCTGATTCCACTGGTAGTTAGCTTTATTTTTACGATAAACAGTTTTTATTATCATGATTTTATTTTACGATAAACCGCCAATGAAATTTTGTTTGTCGATAATTAAAGTATTAAGCAAAAAAAATGAATATACATTCAATACGCTGAAGCAACAATCATATAAATTGATAACTGTCCAATACAACGCTTTTTGAAATTTCTTAGTTATTTGGATTAAATGAGAACTAGTACTTCGATCAAGAATTTAAGGTCTTGTTCGAATTTTTTAGAAAGTTAAATATAATGTTAAAATTGCATTATGTATACATGTCTTATATGAGATAATATTAGTCAACAAATATACAGACTTTATATTTTAAATAAAATTAATAATCAAAAATGATATTGAAAGAATAGAATTAAAAATAGAAAAATCGGGGAAAACAGCTTTTTAACCCAAGTACAATCCAAAGCTGAAATGACATAAAATATATATTATACGGATATGAATTATACAAAAGATAGAAAGAATAAATCCACGTATATTTTCGAATAAAATTATATCGAATCACATTTATCCAAAATTGGATAAAATCTGAAAAATAATTATAATTTGAATTCATTAATCAGAAATAAATCCACGTATTACATAAAATATATTAAAACCTGGCTTAATATGTTTTCACAGTATTATAATTATAGGACTTGTAAAAAGTATGCAAACTTTTCACAAATATATTGAAATTTTTTTATAAAAAAATATATATCCATTTTATCGCATTTTAAATTCCAATTTATTAACTCTCTTATAAATATGTAATTAAACTTAAAAATAAGAAAAGTTATTGTTACATACTTTTAATTTAAAAAAAAAAATTTAGAGGATATTATAATGAATCAACATTGAAAAATTAAAAAAAAAAAAAAAATTGTACTCAATCGATAAAAATGTTGTTTTTTTATTAAAATAAAAATACAAATAATTTTTTATTATCACAAAATAATTTTTGGCTTAACTTTTGGCTCGTGATATATGTATTTTTGGCAACTTAAGCAAATATTACAAAAACAAAAATTTATATTTCATTTATGATAAAAATTATTAAATCGCTCAACCAGAAAAATTACCATAAATCATCAAAACAATTGACGTTATGCTATTTTATAACGAAAATAGTCAACAAAAAACATACATTTTTGATTAGATTAAAGAAAAAAAAACAAAATTATAAAAAGAAAAAACAAAAAAAAAATGTTAAAAAATTGTGTCAAGTCTACGCGCAATTTAAGCAAATTTGAGTCGTTCTTTTTTTTTGTTTTATTATTTCTTTATACATCATATAAAATAAAATGTCCGCTTTTTAATTTAAAAAATTTGATCATTTCTAGAGCATAGAATATATTTATTTTTTATTAATTCTAATATTATTAATTTCTATATGCTATGATTTGAGGGTTCAATTTCAATTTATGATTGGGTCATGCTCCAAAAACATTAATATATGGTTGGTTTTTGTTTTTATTTTGTATTTTGTGACTCAATCATATCAAAATAAAAGCGGTAAATGATTTATCAGAATATATAAATTCACTATATAGAAATAATAATTAAGACTGACCACTGAATGTACATTTTTACATATTTTTTTATTTTTGATCGATTGATTGCTTATATGCATCATCTTATCAGTTTTGTTTTTTTGTTCAAACCAACTCTGTTATCTTACTTTGTTCATTTAAATTTCTTATATTTCTCAGAATAATTTCTATGCAATCTATGCAATAATCTAATATTTCATTTTTTCCCACATAGAATTAATTAAAACTATATGCGGAATTATATTTTTTTTATATAATTTAAATTTTAACCATATTTTATTTCAAGCCCAGTTTTAGTTTTATTCTTTATATTTATGTTGATTTGTTTATATTATTTTCAGTTGAACTCTATTTTTAAAAACTTTATAGATAAACTCATCAGAAATGATGAAAACTCATATTTCGCAAAAAATAAAGAAATATCAAATGGCCATTGAAAGCTAATTTGTATCAAGTTACATTTGTATAAAAAAAGTTATATTCTGTGGTATATTAATTGGTTAGTTAGATAGATTCAAAGGATGTGTCATTCTATGGTACATACTACAATTTAACTTATTTAGAAATGAAATTTATCTAAAATTTGAGTTAATTAAATATATATATAGTCAGTCAAATCTATAAATAAACCACTTAAATTATAATTAATCTTAGTATGTAACTTTTAAATTAAAATTAAACAAATTTAATTTTTAGTTTAAAGTATTTAACACTTTTTAACTCCAGAATTTTTTTTCTTATTAAAATTGCAATTATATGTAATTCTTTTTATTTAAATATATTCTAATGTAATGATTTTAGCTCTGTATCAATGCTAAATAATATTTGATACCGAGAGGTATAAAATGATTTCATCTTTAATTAAAACTAAAATTCAAAAAATTTTGTAGAGTCTTAGTAATTTAATAATTTTATGATTAAACGACCGTACATTACTAGATAGATCTAGATCTAAATAACTGCACGATATCGATGACAACTGTCGGCAGATTGGAATTAACGGATGAAGGATAATGTACAATACTAGATAGACCAGCCAGAGATCTAAATGGCTGGACGAAATCGACGACAACTGTTGAAAGATTGTGGTTAACGAATGAAGGAATTGTAAAAGGTAGAACAGATTGAAAAAAGTTGTAAACGAGGCTAAGGCTCACATTACCAAAATATGATAATAATTTTGAGTCAGCTGAAGCAAAAGTACTTAAGTCGTACTAATCTATTTTACTTAAACTAAAGTCAAATAGTAGACGTAAATAATAAACTATAGTTTTGTGTTATATATGTTGTACTATAGCGAATGATTTCTTGGAATCTAATAATTTGTTAATTTATTAATTATAAGTACTACATTATGTGAATAATATTTGAAATAAATGGATTATTTTAATAATAATAATAATAATAAATAATAAAATGTTAAAACATTATTCTACTCATTATGTATAAGAATTAAGTACGTATATTTATTCTTCTACAATGTCACAAATTTAGTTAAAATTAAAATTTTTTAACTTTTTGCCAATGGGTTAATTTTAATTATTCTTTTCTAACTAAATTTAATAATTTAATGTTTACTTTTTATGAATTCTATGGCTCCAAGCAAAAAAAAGTCAAATATCAAAAAAAAAAAAAAAACGAATAAAAATAATATAATATTATACAATATACAATGTTGTATATATCATAAAATTTGTTCCAATTTTATCTATATTAAATTTAAGTCAATACTAACTATCAAAACTTTTGTCATAACACATTTAAATCTTATAACTTTACTAAAAGCTGTATTTCTTCATTTCGATAAAAAAAAAAATACTTTATTTGACTTAAGTCTTAGTAAAATGGATTACTGACTTTTTATTACTTTTGGCCTGAAGCCATAGAAATATTTTTTAAACATTATTTATTTACTTATTTCGAGCTTAAATCAAGCTATGACACACTGTTATAAATCTGGAAATTGTTGTAAATATTAAATTGTCGATCCATTTAAATTGGCTTGAAAATTTTATGACCACAAAAAGCTCTCCCTCAAACTTAACTTTACTGAAATAAAAAAATATAATATGTATATATATTTTACTGGACCAGAAGTCATGTAATACAGAACCCTAACTTACAAAAACGGTTAATTAAAAAAAAATAAAAAATCATAAAATTCCTATAATAAATGTAAAATACTTAAAAAACAAAATTTTAAGATAAGCTCTAGGATTGGTATCTCATAATTTAAAAATGTCATAAATATCACAATTATTAACTAATTAATTTATGTTGTATAAGCTTCCAAAAATTTTATGGAAAATCATTTTCATCGTAAAAAAGTAAAATTAGGTACGTCTTTTTTTTGGAAAAATGAATTTTAACGAACAAAATACCATTATTTCATCCTTCAAATTCAGCATCCAAAACAAGACTAAAATAACTATGAATCAAATTTATATATTTTTGTTTAAAAGAGAAAACTTTTTATTTTTTTATGTTGATGAAAATTCTTATATTATAGGACCTTAAGGATATACGTACAAGTGCAACCAATCAAATTCTCATGTAACCTAATATTAATAGCCTAAAATAAATTTTTATTTTCTTCTTGTTTTTATTCTTTTTTAAAACTTATATTTTTATTTTCTTTTATTTTAAACTGGTTTAAATCACAACTTATGGTATATATTCATATATATTAAATTAAGGTTTTTTATCTTTATATAAGAATTTAAATTCTTTACGATTCTCTTTTATCAAAATGTAAAATTTTACAAATACAGATAAATATGAAAAAAAATATCCCTATAGTATCTACCTACCTACCTATACCTATCTGCCTATCATTTTTATTTATAAATTCTCTCTTCTGTTTTCCAATATTCTGTTATCTTGTATTTTTATTGTTTTTTTTTTTTAAATTTGCAATACAAAAATCAGCTGGTTACCTATCAGAAATAAAAATAAAAGAAAAATAATATTTAAAAAAAAAGCATCCTGATTTTGACATTACGATACAAACACAATCATATGATTCCCTATATACATAGGTAAACTAGTTTTTTATATTTATTCACTGATATATAATGTATAGCATGTATATAAGATTTACAAGTTCTTATATTAATTATATATGTGCACCTAACTCGTTAAATTTAAATAGCTAGAAATCTAGAATTAATAAAAAGAAAAAAAAACAAGGATATACAAGGATATAAAATATACAATATTTCTATATATAAATTGTATACGAGTAGGGATAGTATACATTGTATTTAGGGTATATCCTCGTGCTATATTTGTTATTTTTAAATAATTATTCTATATTCCCTATCCTTTTAGCGATCATCATCAGCAGTTCTCTGATGATAAAATAAAAAATTAATACATTAATATGAAATTTGTATATGTATGAGTATTATTTGACATTCAAAAATATAAAATCAAAAATAAATATAATAAAAACACATGTGTATTACCTACATAGAAAATATTTTTTTGGTTTGTATATATAATATATACATATTGTATAAGTAACTTCAAGGGGTCAAAAAATTTGTACATATTATGTCTCTGAACGTCCTTTAATAAGAACAAAAAGAAAAACTATAAAGGATAATTTGTTGTTATTGTAAATTCTTGCCGTTATGTTAGCGCGCCTTTTTTTCCTTATACTGTGATTGTTTTTTTTTTTTTTTTTTTTTTTAATTTTGTTTCTATTATTACCACTCAAAATAAGTCTAGTTGAATCTTTCAAGATTTGTTTTTTTTTTTTTGCGCTTTTTTTTTATTATTCTTGTTTTCAATTTTTTGTTTCTTTTTATGGGCCTATCAATCTTTTTAGCGCGCTGCCGAAAGTAAAGGACAACGAGTTTTAATATATCTTGTGTATATTTGGAAGCAAAAAAAATTATAAAAAAAAAATTATGGAAAAGATTCATTCGATATATATATACTTGAGATGTTATTCTGATAAGGATCTATTTTTTTTTTTTTTTATTAAATTGCAAAAGTATTGGTGATATATTTCGGGGGTTTTGTAACATTCACATAATATCAATTGGAAAAATTAATTTTTAGAAAAATATTTCAAGGAGCCAGGAGTGTAAATAGTAAAAAAAAAATATGTATAATACATGGGTATTAAAGAAAATCATATGATATTATATTGGTATTTTTATATCGATGAAATTATTTTTAAGGATTATAATTTTTTAAAATGATGACCTTGTATTGTATTTGTATTAACTGAAAAAAAAAAAAAATTATGGCGCGAAAACAGCTGATTTTTGTGTGGCAAAAAAAAACAAAAATATTCTGATTTTCTTGATCCTTTCTTTTAGTTCTTATGTACTTATACATTATGTTTATATTTTAAATTTGAAATGTATATATGATTTTGTATATGTATGATATGTATATGGTTATTGTTTTTTGCACTTGAAATTAATTTTTTTGTGTGTTGATTTTTTAAGGGAATAAAGGATAGATTTTTGAAATTTATTTTAAAAATTTCATTCGGGTCTTGGACATGGACATGATGAATGTAACCCAGGAATATTTTTTTTTTGTGTTTTTTAAAGTTGTATAAGAGGGTATAAATTGAATATTTAAAAAAAAATAATATTTCGCGGCAAGAATGTAACGTTTTAAACAAAATTTTTTTTCTATTTTATATACTAAAAGCTCAATTTGGTTTTTATATTCAAAATTAAAGGGTTTAAAATCTTTATTTGTTAATTATTTTAATTTTTTCATTTTTATGTTTTGTTATATTATTAATTTTAAACTGATTTAATTTGATTTACAAATTGTGATTGAATTTTAAATTTTATTAAATTTGCATATCAAATTGTCGTTGCATTATAAATTTCGTATTCGGTTTTTAAAGCATTTTGTAATCTGGTTTTTATATAGGACTATCAAAAGTCCGAAAGTTCAATAAAAAAAGCATTCAATTTTCATAATGCACCTTAATCGAATGTCTATTATAGAAATTGTTATTTTTCTAAAATTATCCTTTCGATATTTTATAGTACATAGTGTAAATTACTTATTTAATAGTTGGGTATGTATTGCAATGGTACAACTTTAAACAAATATTTTTTTTGTTTTTTTTTAAAAGCTCGATAACATTGAATGAGATTGTCTTTTATTAATAAATAAAGTATGTAAACTTGTATGCTCCATTTGAAATTAATTGTGATCTAAGTAAATTTAAATGTATACAAACTGATTTTTAATATAGGTATTCAAATTTGAAATGTTTTAAATGTATTGAATATTTTGGGGTATCAAAATAAATAAAAAAATTTAAATTTATATAAGTAAATTATATAAATAAATAATAAATAAATAAATAAATAATTATATATTTGAAGAATTGAATATATTTTAATAGTTATTTATAAATACAATTTTGTCGAAATTAATTCACTAATTATTATACTTTTCAATGTTTTAACTCTGGATTTTAACATTAAAGCCAAGCATGAATGATTGATTAAAAACTGCTTAATAAACACAAATCAATTATTTAAAACAACTAAAACGTAGATAAAAAAATTTAAATGTAGGATAGAAATGACTAGATCTGCATTCTTTTAATATAAAAATATAACTCTTTAACCGCTATATATGAAATTTTATACGTTATGGCATTTAATCTGAATTATCTGAACATTAGGTAAAAAAAAATAACTACTTTATTTTAAGAAGATAATAGAAATAAGTTAATTGAACTTAATTAAAAAAAAATTTGCGTAAAGTAATAAAAAAAGTAGTAAAAAAAAAAGATTTTAGCGCTGTGCAACTGACATGTAAAGTGTTTTGAAGATGTTTCTGTATTCACGTTGACAATACATATATCATATTAGTTCAATATTATTGTTATACACCATTTATTTCAAATAATTTTAATAAAGGTTTTCTTGGATGCAATTTATTTTGATTAGAAATACCTTTCAAAAAGTGAAATTTGGTGAAAATTTAGTGATATTTAGTGAAATAAAAAATTTCTAACGACCACAAATACATTTAGTTAAATTCCATTTCCATAGCAATGGAAAATATATTATTCGGGTGAAAAATAATACCTACTTATCTATGCCAATACAAGAACAAAAAGAATTAATTCAATTGGACTTAGTTTTTAGAAAAATAATTCTTGGGAGTTATAGAAAAATTGTTCTTGTTCATATTTTGACCTTTGCTTACTTCTGTTAGGCATAAAAAAATATTACAAATGTGTAAAAATAAATTTGCAATAAAATTAGCTAGCATGAGTCATTTATGAGATATGGCGAGAAATATGCCTCTTATTACAATAACACACAAACAAAGAGGCGCGTATAACTCTGATGAGTTGATAATAAACCTCCCTGCAACACTATAATTTGTTAACAATATCTCGCCTATCATATACTGAAGCCTGATATACTGATCAAGAATATAACGCCTTGTATTGTATATTAGATGACACTGTTCTCCTCTGTTTAAAAAACAAAGTTTTTATAATTCATAACATAAATAAATGCAATCAACAAAATAAATTAACTTGTTGCAATCAAAATTCACCAATAAATTTAAAAAAAAAAAAAAAAAATATTTTGAAAACAATTCCCAATAAAAAAAAAAATGAAAAAAAAAACATTTTTTTATTACAAAAGAAACCTTAAAAAGACTTTGCAAACCTGACCAGAATATGAAAATAAGAAAATAATTCTTTAAAAATTCTCAACAATAAAAAAATTAAACCCTTAGTGGGAGTCCTATGATCCGACATTATCAATTTATTATAAAATTCTCACGTTCTCATCATAGTTGGAGTTTTGCAGGTCCTTTTTTTTTTATTTGTTCTAAAAAAATTTGTAACTGAAATTTTTTAACTTACATTTTAAGTGTAAATGTATAAACACAATATTTTTGTTAATAAAAAGGACATTAAAATATAGTTAAAAGGATATTTTAAAGAAAACAAATTAGAAAATTAATTGAAAGGTGATATTTTTCTATTGTAAAGAAATTTAGAATCAATTATTACAGAAATTTTTAAATTAGATCTGATCGCTTTTTATAGAAGAATATAAACGGCTATATATATATATATATATGAATTAAGCGGAATCGATTGAAGATTTTCTTTTGAATTTATGTGGAAATTTTCGTTATATTAGTTAGGTAAATCTTATTCGATTACAAAGTTAGGTAAATTAAAAAAAAAAACACAAAAATTGATTATGAATGCTTTTTTACTACAATTGGTTAAGAGAATATTAAATTTTTTTTTTTACAATATAGTGATTAAGGGTCTCCGCTAACATAAATAATTTTCTTTTATGTATTTCCTAATTTGAATGTGGAAAACTACATCTATTTTTGAGTAATTTCGTATTCATCTTTCTCTAATTACAATGTATGTCATATAGGCTTAATGAGTAATTTTGTTTTTATTTTAAAATTTAATTTTGAGGTCAAATTACATCCAATAATGGCTTGTTCCACAAAGTTTTCCTATATTTATTTTGTTTACATTTTGTAACATACCATATGCAAAGAACGGGTGAACTTAGTTAGGTAATCACAAGATAATATGAAAGTTGAACTACAACATCACAAGATTTAAATGGAACCAGTAGTTTGGAATAAAGAGGAAATATTGCCTCACACAAAAGTATCACATTGAAAATTGTATCACACAAAAAGAAAACTACACTTTGTGATGTGTAAACTAACTAAGAAATTACAGCGAGATTAATAATATAATTAAGAATGAAAAATTGTAAGGTTTGCAAAGGCCCAAAAGCAATATAATTAGAATGAATGAAACTCGAAAACAGGCAGTGGTGTTAAGTAGAAAGCTCGTGGTAGAGAAAGGCCAAGAAAAAGCTGGGAAGACAATGTTCACAATGATGCTCAAGCCTATAAATCCCAAATTGGAGATAAGCGGCGTAAGATCGAATTTTTCGGAGGTGTATTGTAGTCAAAGCTCGCACAAAGCTCAACCTGTAGCCCTATAAGATGATAATGATGATATGTAAACTTGTAATTTCTTATTTCATTTTGGTTATACCAACTCAATTTTTTTACCTGACATTACAGTTTTTTATACAACTTTCTTTTTAAATTCTATTACTATAAACTATTTTTCAATTCTATTTTTAATAAAATAATATTTCTCGATGTAGATCATTATCACTGATGAACCATCGTAGATTCACAATCACTTTTTAGTACCTACTTTATTTTAAAACATTTGAATATAATTTATTTGCTGCATCTTCATATAAATACAATATTATATACAGGTTTCAATATTTTTTTATAGATCAGAAATAATTTTTGTTATAACAATATAGAAAACCCACTATGACCCAGTTTCTATAGTGAATTTTTTTAATAGATATTTTGAATTTATTCCTAATTCAGTTCACCCACACACACATTTTTAAACCATAACTAAAATTAAAATAAAATTGTAAAAAAATTATTTAAAGTTTTCTAAGCCAAAAAAAAAAATTAGTAGAATTGGTTCTTTTATTTAGAATTATCGAGTGAGACAGACTACATACAAATACAATATAATATTTTTATTCACCAGTAATACGTGACGGAATTCATATGTACCTTCTTAGCACTTCATCTACATTTTTTATTTGTTATTAAATTATTTTATTATTATTATTATTTTGCTGTTTCTCCTTCTTCTTTACTTTAAATTAATATTTATTAAATTTAATCTACCTGTTCCTTTAAAATCAATTCAATATTTAAAAAAGTTTATACATTTCCTTTCAATGATTTTTTTTTATTTTGCTTTTTTTTTGTGTGATTTGTGCATTCTATAAACACAATTCAATCTCTCAGCTGATTTGTGTTGAACAAGTTGAAAAATTTGAAATTCAATAAAAAAAACCGACAAAAGGTTAAAAAAAAAATTGAATTCTTAAGAAATATTACCAGTATTTACTAGAAATATTTTTATATAAAAAAAATAAAATAAAAAAGGTATGATTTTTTTATGATCCTCTTGAATTTTTGTTTTTTTAATTTTTAAAATTCAAAATTTTACAATCGATTATGATGGGTTTTCCACAAAATCAATAGATAAAAACGAAAAGAACAAATAAAAATTATTGTTTAAAGTTAATTAACTACCTTACATATAAATATATACGATAATATGTATATCGTGTTATTAAATAGTGTTATTTTTGTAACGGCTATATTATCATTGTTAACTGTTATTTGTTTAGCAAAAATAGAAAATTAAAATGTCCTTTTGTTTGACAAGTATTAATAGCGCAATAAAACAATATAAAATTAAAAGTCTTCCTCCTTTCTTTATTTTTTTTTTTTGCTAAATATCAATATTTAACATTGATATGTGATTTTAAATACAACAACAAAAATAAAAGTTAAAACATTTTTTGATTAGACATTTACGGTTTAAAATAAAATTTGTAGGCGTTAACAAAAGTTTTTTTTAAATTTGGTATAATTGGAAAATGTTTAATACAGGCTGCAATGTAATGAGATGTGTAAGACCATGCATTATTGCAGTGCAAAAATTATATTTTTTATTAAAAAAAATTATAAATTTTAATTTATTTTATTTTTCTTTATTTTAATACTCAGGAAATTGTTCACTCGTTTTCCTCTAAGGGTGATTTCATTTTAGAGCTTTGATAAACGGTAACAGCAATGAAGAATTGTAAATCTTGTTGCTAATCACATGTAATTTAAATATATCAATTTAATAATTGTAATCTAACCTAGTTTAAATGAGTATATATATCAGAGTGATAGAAAATTGCTAAATAAAGTGCATTCCTAGACTAATTTCAAGTAAAGCTAAGGTGCTGTGAAAATTTTTTGCCTGCCCAAAAATTAATACAAAAACTACTGCAAAATCGGTAGCAAAATTTTAACAAAAATTCGTTTAATTAATAACAGGTGGCATTATTTGTTCATTTGACAATCAACAACGTATGAAAATAAAATCTAACTAATTTTCTTAAATAAACCTATTAGTATTAATTAATCTTTCTATTCTTAATCTATCTATTATCTTAAATAAACTATTTAAAAATAAAATAAATCGTAAGTAAAATAAAGTGAACCTTAAAAAATGTTATTTAACAATGGAACTTTTAAAATAATATTTTTAAATAATATTTTTTAAGATTTACTTTATGTTACTTATATTTATTTTATTTTACTATATGTATACTTCGATTATTCATTTTATTTTACTAGATCAAACGTTGCTTATTGTTTAATGTCAAAATTTTGCCGAGCAAAAAAAATTTGTATATACCCGAATATATGAATGAGGAGCAAAAATTTTGAAGCTTAATACCTAGCGGTCAAAACAAGAACTTCATTTTTTTTGCGCAGCATACTAACAGCATACGTAGCTTAAGAAGTAGGTACATAACACACTATCGGTATTAAAATATTAATTATATAAACTCAAAATGCAACACAGATTCAATTGAGTCAGATAATTTGTATAGTCAGATTTATGATTTATATAAAACAACCCTTATTGTCAAATGAAGTAATTTTTTCTTCGAAGACGCAATATTTCATCGGAGGACATTTATAGGGAAACTTTTTGGACATGGGACTGGACAGAATTGGAAAAATTTCAACAGTAAATACATTTTTTGAGACACTTAGTCGAAAAATTCTATGAATGAAAAAAGAGGTCAGGCCCAGTCTCTGAAAACGATTGTCTTTTAAAAGTTTAATAAAAATTAAAAAATGTTTTGATTGTTTGTAAATAGAAGTTTTATTCAATAGGTATAACTATAGTCACCCGAGATGGAGACTTTGAATTGTATAAGATTTAATTTTATTATTTTTTTGTTTTTTTTTGCAGTAGCTTAGGTATAATCACCTTTTCTTGTTTAACTAAATACGGTACTGCAAGGTTATACTACAATATTTCGAGCATTTATTTATCAAATTACTGGCTTATCAACTCATTAAATGTGGAAAACTATACTACTATTGTCAGGAACTAAGCCTTCTTAAATAGCTTAGTTCCATTTTATTTAAATTGTTACCAGATTGTACTCTCTTTTATTATTTACTACATATATTTTATTCCAATGACAAAGGGTACTGGACCAGGTCGAAAAACTAATAAAGCATTACTTTGTTTCATCGGAAATCGAACCTGTTACCTTTCGGTTGAAATACAAGCGCTCTAACCACAAAACTTTGCCAAAATCCATTTTAATACAAAGTATCAAAAACTGATTCAATGAAAGTCAACTGATTACAAATAGCAACAAATTTGATTGTAGTAAAATTAAATGATGAACATTAGTTTACGAAGGAGAGTGACCAAGCTGTAGATCGATCGATAAATGTAGATATATTTTTTTCTTAATTTTTTTTATAATGTTTTTTGTGGTTAATATATATAGTTCCCGTAATTACGGTGTATGCCAAATCTCTGTGTAAAAGCAGTTAGAGTATTCATCCCATATATTTGGAATTATATAAAAAAAAAGATGACAGCAAATAGACCCAACTCAGCCTTATAACCGTAAACTTCTGTTACTTTCGTTAAATAATTTTCGCATTTTAAAATTTAGTACTCTCTAATTCGAAACAAGTTCAAATTCAATAGGGACATCTATACGAAACTTTGATATCGCATTTTACTACTTTCTTATAACTTTTTATTTATTAATTTATTTAGTTTTATACATGTAAATATATAAACTATTACAATACTATTTACAATATTTTTTATATTCATTTTAGTTTAATAAATAAGATGTTTATATACTTTTAATAAGCTTTTTTTTATACATTTCATTAGTTTCAGTTTTTATTCAATTCCAGAGGTAAATTATTAAATAGTTTAACCCTTCATACATTAAATTCTTTGAGCCATATCCCTTCTAAAAAACTGTAATCTAAAGTTGGAGATATTTCTTAAACTATAATGTTGAACATCACCTACATATGTTAACTTTTTGATAAATATTTCGGCATCATATTGTGCTTAATTTTGAAGATGAGCACAAATGTATTAAATATTAATCTTTGATTAATATTCAGCCAATTTAATTATTTCAACATATTGTCTAACCTATATGTACTAAAACTTTTTCTATATTTGTCATATTTTAATGTTAGTAACAGTTTTTAATTGAATTTCCCTAAATTTATTATTAAGAATACGCAAATATTATATTATGTAATATCAAAATTATACAACCTTCTAAATAAATATATTTCTATCTATCTATCGTATATAAATATGTTTATGAATGTTCTATAATTGAACACGTTCCACAAATCAATAATAATATGTATTATTCGTGGTTTATATCAAATTTTCTATTATTTTTATAACTTTAAAAAAAATTTCAAATTAATTAAATTCCAACTAATTTAAATAAATTATTAAATATTCATTTATATTTATTTCACATTTGAATATTAAAAAAACAAAAAAAAAAATAAAGGGCGCGCCAAAACAAAATGTAAACAAATTGCGCCTTTTTTCCCTTATTTTTTTTTTTGTTTTTTTTATAATGTTTTTTGTGGTTCATACTGCTCCTGCAATTACGATATCTGCATATTTAATTTAAAGAAAACGAAAAATTCGATTTTATACACAAAATGTGTAACAATGTTATTTAAAAAATCAAAGTAAAATAAAATTTATCAAATCTTAAAAATTATCTGTAGATATTAAATATATATAAAAAAATTACCCTATCAGTTAAACTATTGGAAATACTTCTTTCTGTTAACAATAAACTAACCTATATTATTTAAATCGATTAATTTTACTTTATATATTGAAAATCTATCTTTAAAAACTAAAAATTAAATAAAATTAAAAAAAAAAAAAAAACCAGAATAAAATAAAATAAAAAAAATCCCATTCCCTTATGATTTCTCATCTGATCGAGTAAAAACTGAGTGTAGATCATTGACCTAATAATTTTTTTTTTCTTTTTAAAGATCTCCTTAATTTTTATAATGCTTGTATATATACATCTAGACATGCATATGTACATTCAAGGGAATCCTTAAATTATGTATACAACATATAAATTGTAAGTATAGTACGAAGGGAATCCTTGGGTCTTCTTAATGTTTTTTTTATTCGTTTTTCTTTTTTTTTTTATTAAATACTTTTCCTGATTAAGACTCGATTTGCAACAGAAACCATAAGAAGACTAATTTAAAGTTTTATTGTTATGGGGTTTTTTGTTTTTTTTTTCATTTTTGCAAAATGCATTGCTAAATTAGGAGACGAAAAAATATTTATATAATAGCAACACAGTATTACATGTGTATAGGTTTGTACATGGTATAATTTTATTGTCACCTGGAAGAATATTTCTTACAAGGATTCTCTCATCTTCTTTTTTACTTTCATTCTCCTTTCATTTCTTGCTATTACTGTTTTTTCTGATGTGTACATACAACAAATGTATATATATATATTCAGGAACATACAAAAATATTAAGGAAGGAAGGAAGGAAAAATTGAAATAGATGGTTGGATGGATGGATGGAATATGTAGCGCGTGCTATTTTATAATAAAAATTCATTATAAGATATTTTCGAACATTCGTAAACATTAAAACATCTGTCCTTTTTATTTTGTGTCCATTTAATTTTTGTTTTTGTATAAAGGGGTTTTTTTCCGCTTGATTTTTGTTTTTGTAATTTTTTGGCAAAATACAACATCTTAGCCAAGAAATATAAATAACAGAACAGAAACTTGCAATTTCTTTAATAAATATAATATGTACCTATATGTATAAATTATATAAATATACTGAACAGGATAGAAAATGACCATAACGTAATAATGATGACCGAAATATAATTTAAAAATCTAAAAACAAGAAAAAAAAACTTGAAGGACGAGAAAATTAACTGAATAAAACTAAATTTTGTAATAAAAGTTGAAATTGAAAGGGAGAAAGATTTGATTAGTATGATATTGTTTGAATTTTGTTTTTTTCTTTGTTTTGTTTTATTATACCACGTCTGGGATATGCAGTTATTTTGTGGAACATATGTTGGGGTAGGTTAAGAATTATTCTTTTTGAAAAAACAATAAAACTGTTATCAAATCGTTTTTGTTGTAGGTTAAAGAACGAAAAAAACAATATTGAATTGGAATTAATTTTATATTTATTGGATGATCTATCAGATATTCTAATGTTGACAATAAAAAGAAATTATTGTTGAATTTAAATACACAAGAAATTTGGTGGGAATTGAAGAATTTATAATGTCTCAGGAAATGTTTATTATAATTGAATGTTGTTTTTTCTTTTTGTGTTGAATTCAATTCAAAAATTGGTTTAATAATCATATGTATTCGATTTTTGATATAGGTTCCACTTATCATTTTTGCATAACAGACTGTACATTATTATTTTATACTATAACTAAAACGTAGTATATACTATAGTCTGTTTCATAGTAAAATAAGTAATGGTATCTGTACTTGGGGACCTATTTAAATAATATTAATACTCTTCAAAAGATACAAAACAAATGCATAATAAACTTATTTAATTTAGATCATAGAAATTCAGCTAATCAAATACATAAAAAATATAGAATACTATCAGAACTACAAATAACTAGTCCAATTATTACACATACATAAAATTAGCAGAAAACAAATCAAAACAAGTAACTACTTATCACCAATTTTGATATTCATAGCTTCAATACAAGGACAGCAAGTCATTTAAAAACTTTTGTGACACATATTATGGGCGGCCTAGATCCAGTATATATGTAGTACAAAGATTTACAAACTTATAAATTAAAAAAGATGTTAACAGATGAATTTCAAAAACAATATAAGTAATTGATTGTATAAAAAACATAATATATGGCATACAATTATATATTATACTAGGGGCCCCTGTTGAGTAATTATAATTCAAGTTAAAGCCAAATTTAAAGATTTTAAAAGAACAGGGATTTGCATAGACTGATATAGACTTTTCAGTACAAAGCAGAAAACACTCATGTTTTAATGAAAAACTTTGAAATTAGTGTGTTTTCGTTAAAAAACATAAATACCTTACTTCTCATTTTCTGTTTCGTTTCTACCTATTTCTTAATGTATTTGGTGAATAATAAAACCATATGATTAAAAAAATTTCAACAGTGGCGCCTTATTGTTTTATTTACAACTTACTAATTATATATTAAGAGTTCATTATGGAGAAGAGAGAAAAGGTGTCTACTGCGCAGGTCCTTAAATGCTTGTCAATTATAATTATAGATTATTATAAATCATTTTAATTTTAATATTTATATCTAGCAAATTTCATATTTATTGTATGTTTTTGTTAAAATCATTTCTACAAAATTTACATAACACACAAATTCAATAATGTTTTTTTACTCTTTTATTTTTAACTTTTTAAATTTTTTTCTTTTTATAATAATAATATTATACTTTATAATATACTTTATTTGCCAACTATACACTCTGCAAGAACTTATAAGCTCACTTGAGAGAGAACAAATAAATAAATAAATAAATTTAAAACAACTAGGCTAATTATTATTTTTTTAAATTTAAATTATATAATTATTGTATCTTATTACCTCATTTTCTAATTTGTCTATATAATCTATAATTTCAATTTATGTGTGGTTTTGATGAAATGAAGACTTTTATTATTATTATTACAAAAAAATATAATTGAATGAAGAAGTACAAAAAAATTCCGCCTTGTGATCTATTTGTGAAGCTATAGGACAACAATGATGATTAAGAAGAATTTAGAAAATATCTTATTTCAATTATATACAATGGTATTTATTTCTTACAACAAAACTGCTGGACCTAATTGACTCGCAACTGAACTATTCAAAGCTGAAGGTAATGTTTTAGTTAACTGTATGTACAAAATCATTGGAAATATCCGTATTGAAGAAAGTATGCCTAATGGCTGGAGTATTAGCTTTATATGCCACTTTTACCAAATCGGCGACGCCATGTCGGGTAAAAACTATAGAGGAATAACCATGTTAAATATCGCATATAAAATCCTATCCAATATGTTGTTTAATATTGTAACGCTGTCATTGTCAGTTATTATAGCTGCTTTCGGCCTGGAAAATTCCGCCTGTGACGGACAAAACTGAAAGACGTTGATGAGTCAGGCCAAGAACCTACATGGTCTGTTGGCCACCTAAGAAGAAGACATATTTTTTAACTTGACTTTTAGTTTTTAATCTATTTTATAAATTTTATCGCATTTTTTTTTTAGTTTAAGTTCATTGAAAATAATATTTAGAATATTATTCATCAGAAGTTTTTTTTTTAATTATTGAATGATTGGGATAATGATAAAATTAACTGCAAAACACTCCGACCGAATTCATATGCTCTGCTCATATAATATATTAAAAAAGGAATAACAATATGTACTAGTTTGAACTTTTAAGCTACACATCCATGTCTGAATCGTTTTTATTAAAAACAGCGAAGTTTAAGTGCTAAAGTCAGTGCTTAATTAATTTTTTAGTTTTAAATGAATTCTTCTTCCATATCGCTTTCAGATGAATTTGAATTTTGGTGTTGTGAACAATGTGAACTAAATCTTTTTAATTCATATCAAGGTCGTTATTTATTAAGTTTTAATATCAATTGACTCGATATTATCATTCATTATACATTCAAATTTATCACAAAATTTTCAAGTTCTCAAGTTTTGTTAATTAAACAGTGTTAACAGATTGGATTTTAATATCACCAACGGTCAACAAATATACTATAAGGGAAACGAAGGGAAAAGAAAAAAAATTGTAAAATGCCACCGTTGTTAATATTTTAATTTTTATGGAAAATTTTCGTTTTTTGCCATTTTTAAGATTTAAAGCAAAACTAAAAATTGGAATTTTTTCACCGTGAAAGAAAAATTTCGTTAATCGAGTGTGGACTGAAAATTATAAATGTAGCTACAAAATATCATGCAATCACCAGAAGTAATTCTATCAGTTCACCCTCACCCGGAAATCTATCTGGAGATACTTTATCCCACCATACACATTGAAAGTTAATATGATGTTTTTAAATGTAAATATCCTTTGAATAACTCCTTGAATATACAATATATTTTAATACACATTAAAAACAAAATATACTGATGTATATATAAATTAATTAAACCCATCAAAAGTGCATATCCCATAATAAATTAAAAATAAAAATCAAGATTTCCTTCCTACTTTCAAATGATGATAATAAATTATATCATTAACAATTAACAGTTAACATTTAATATTATTTTCAATTTCCTTTAAATCTAATTCTTATACATAATATTAATAATGTCCTTTAAGACATATTTGAAGCGCTAAAAAGAAAAAGAATTATAGCCAGCTGTGTTTCAATTTATATTTATATATGTTACATCGTAAGTATGTAGCTTGTGTCAAACATCTATTTATTTTTTCCATCTTCTTTTTAATTAATAACTACACCAGGGCACGTACCACTTTATATAGTGCTCTGAAATTGGTACGCCATGTTATATATTATTATAACTATCGAAGATACAATAGAATTTAGATTTGATATAGAGTAAATACTGTACTCTCTGTCACTTTAATAAATTTATTGTGATTTTAGAGTTTACAGATACTCAAACTCTGATATTTAAAGTTATGGGCTTATCTTTTTTATATGAATTAAAATATGTTGTGTAATTGAAAATTGTATGCAGAGAATATAAAAAACTAAAATTGTTTATAAATTGTAAAATGAAAAGATTCTGAATACTGTAATAGAGTTTTTTCAGGCATATCTTATACAAATGTCAATGATATCATTTTATCATTTATTTATTCATTTATTCATTTCCTTCTATACTAGGATCAAGCCTAAAATTATTAATTAAATTATTAAAAAGAAATATATAAAAATTTATTGCAAAAAATTGAGGATTTATAAATTTTAACCATAATTAAAATCCATTACAGAAGAACAATTATTAAAAAGAGGTTGAGCATAGGCTCCGAAAGCCCATAGTTAGTTCTATGTGCATCGAGATACAAAAATCTCGTTGCTCTAAAGTTACGGATTGCAGCATAAATATTAAATAAATTTTAGAGATTTGAACAATTTATTTTGGCTGATAAAATATCACATGAGAACATTGCTATTGCAACATTATTATTTAAAGAGTATCAATCTTAAAAGGGTTACATTTTACAGGTAAAACGTGAGGTTTCTAATACGTTTTGATACAACGTGATGTTCCCAAATAAATTTGCGAAAACAAAACGTATTCATGATTTTTTGAATGGATTCAATTCTTTCAATATGCTTAGCATAAAAAGGTATCCAAATAGGCGAAGCATATTCAAGATGAGGCCGAACCAAAGAACTATATAATGCTTTAAATGTGTAAGGGTCAGAAAAATAGAAAACACTTTTGAGATGATGAATTCTACATGAGGAGTGAAAGTTAATTTGTTATTTAAGATAACTCTTAAGTCCCTAATTTGATCTACACATTCTCGTATAGAATTATTTATCTACTTAATTTTAATAACGCTACTCCTTTTACAAAATTCATATCTTTACATTTTTTAATATTCAGTTTAAACCCATTTATAAGACAGTCATCATACGATTTAATGATTGCGAATATTTTAGAATACTCAACAAAAGATAAGTTAAAAAAATTTCAGAATTAAATTCTTTCATATATATTTAAAATAACAATGGGCCCATATGTGGGAAACCAGAACTGGCAACAAATTTAATATTCGATATTGATACTGTGAGTTTCCTATGATATAAATATGAACGAATACATTGTAACATGATACCCTGGATTCCCAAAGTATCCAATTTTAAGAGAAGTTTAATATGATCAACCTTGTCAAATGCTTTAGAAATGTCAGTAAAAATGACATCGAGTTAGTGGCCCTTTTCAACTGAATTAAAAGGGATAGTATGTAAAAAACATGATAAATTGTTTGTTGTGGATCTACCCTCCATGAGGCCATGCTGATTATCAAATATATTACCTTTAATTAAAAAATATACTTACGATTGCGAAACGATTAATTCGAAAAGCTTAGGGATAGCAGTCCAACATTTTCAATCACAACATAACAATAATACGAACTATAAAGCTTAAGAACTCAAAATCATATTGTAAAAATTTAATGTGCCATAGCAAAAAGATTTCAGAGTACTGCCAAAGAAATAAATAAGCAATTCGCAATTACAATTTTTTCTCTTCTATAATTTCCCTTGTCTTCTTGTTGTTGTTTCTTCAAAGCTATGAAATTCATCTTACTCAAAATTTGTGTTTAAAAAGAATGGGTGATAAGAAATAAATTATTTTATAGGAAATACCGCGCGCAAATTCTTTGCAAAAAAAATACCATTTTTATCCATTATATTTTAAGGACTAGGGATTCCTACAATATTACGTAAGTATAATTCTTTTATTTTGTTCCATAGACAACAGAAAACAAAATGTTGATTTTGGATGGTTTTCAATATTAATGTGCAAACAAAAATTATTACAATAACAAGAGAAACAAAAAAAAGGACAAAATTAAATATCAAAACAAAAAACATTAATTTCCCTTTTAATATAGAAATCCCAAAGTAAATTCTATTAAATCAAAGTTATATGGTACAAAAAAGAAAACCTTTACTACCTTTCGAGGTGCAAAATAAAAAAAAATGTAAAAAAATTATGAAAAATTTCGCATACTCTTCTTTTATACATTCACCTAGGTTCATCAACAGGATCTAAAAGGAATTAACAAAAAAAAAAAAAAAAACAGAAAATAACCCAAATAAAACCTTTAGGATGCAGAAACATGATTTATAAAATGTATATAGATAATATGAAAAACGTAAAACTAAAAAGAAAAAACCAAAAAAATTTGGTTAACAATTTTCTTCAAAAATCAAGAAAAGGGGGAACATAAAATCCCTTTTAAAGATTCTTAAATGATAGACCACCAATGCCAATCCAAATATAGGAGTAGAGAGATAAACTAAAAACCAAAAACAAAATGTATTACACATCATATGTAAGGAACAAGGAAGTTGCATCTGCCATCTGCCAAGACGTCTAAAAATAAGACATATCACATAATGTACGTACATAGATAGGAGAATATATTTAAAATGTACATAAGTATATTTATTTCAGAAGGACATTTGATTAAAGTTTTTACATTGTTTTCGTATTTTTTTTCTTCTCTCTCTCTTCTTTTGAGTAATGACGCAAAAAATTTAAAAAAAAAAAAAACGTCTTCTTAGGTAAATTTGTGCTAGGATTTTCTGGTTTTATATAAAATAAAAAAAGAAGTGAATACCAAATAATTTTTAACTAATGATAGTTACTTGCAAAACAATAAAGGATCAAATATATACCTATTAATTTGAAAAAACAAAAAATTATTCTTCCGTATTCTAATTTTGGGTTTATATTTTTTTTTTATAGTTGAATTTTGTATTTAAAAAGATTTTCCTGGTCTATTCATTTATATAAATGATGTGATTTTGATGTTTTTTTCATAACCAAATCCTTCCTTATTATTGAATCTCTGTTTCTAACAATTAATTTAAATGGACATTTGAAGTAACAAAAAAAAACAAAATTTCGATAACCAAAAATTTATTCATCTGTAAAATAATAATCTATGAAAAATCATCTTCTATATACAGTTAATGTAGAAAATCTTATTTTTCTACAGACAATGGAAACTTTTGAATACTATAATTAAGGATATTATCGCGTATTCATATGTGCGGTAGAGTATATTGTGTGTATATAATGTAATGATTGCGTATGAGATGGTCAAAAACTAGCATTTATATTATTTTAATTTTAAACAATAGGGCTCAATGCCTATATTATTTATTTATAGTTATCATTATTGTTTTTGTTTTTAAATTTATTACGTTGTAAATTAATACTGATGAATAATGTTAAAACTGAAAAAACAGTTATAAAAAATTTAGTAAGGATAATAATAGCTATGCAATAACTATGGTAATGGTTTGATAAGAAATAATTAGGAGAATCACAAGACTTTGGGAGTTAATTGATTGATTGATTGTTTATTCCGGTTGTCTATTAATAAATGCAAGTAAAATTTATGACACTTTTTTCTACAAAACTCGATCCAATTTAGAGTTTCTACTGTTTAATTTGCTTAGTAACAAATTAAATAACTTATAATATTATCTAATTTTCTTTTGTTATTGTACAAATTATTTGTACTATAACAATATAGGGTTTTGAGTTATATTAACTTTAATTATATGCGAAGGGTTCGCTCACAAACTTCGCCATTTGGGAACAGCGTTCCCCGAACAATGGGAGCTATCCAGCATACCATTGAACAATTTCCTGAGTGTGTTCACAAAATCAGGTATCCTTAAGAAGTGAGAGGACTAATTAGCACAAGTAATAGTGGCTGCCGACAGCACGCCGACATAATTATACCGGTGAGGTCCATTGTGATAATTAGCACTAACAAACACGGGTAATCAGAATAAGCTCATTTGCGACTGCGGTGATATAAGAGACAAAACTCCTCCCGAAATTACATAATCTAATCTAACTTTAACTATTTAACTCAAATGATTTAAAGTTGCTAAACCAGCCAACACTTAATTAAAAAATCATTTCGAAAAAAACATCTTTAAATATTATGTTAAACACCATATTGAGCTCAAGGGAATTCAACTCAAGATTCCTATAACTAAACCAAATCGTTTTAAGCTTAACCTTTGGTAGTACTCGTATAAAAAATAAAGCACGATGAACATTACGCATTGCTATGTAGAATAACGATTTTGTATTTCGTCTTCTTCCTATAAAATGTACCGATAATTTAAAGTTTCTACTTAAATTCATCTTTTTTTGATGTTTATTGCATACAAATATTTAAATGCGAAGGGCTCACTCGTAGTGAACTTCGCCACTTAGGAACAGCATTCCCCGAACAATGAGAGCTATCCAGCATATCATTGAACAATTTCCCGAGTGTGATTACAAAATCAGGTATCTTTAACCCTGACCACAGAATTTTTAAATGGAAAATTGAAGATTATCTAAACCCAATGAAAATTATTGAACAAATATGTATTAGCACCATTCAACGTTGTACAGTCATTTTGTTTTATTGATTAATGTATTTTTTTTCTTTTGGGTATTAAGAGTTAAACGATTCCTGTGAGAAGGTTTAACATATCTTACCATCAATACATCTTGATTCGAATTGTTAATGATAGAATAAAGCATGGATTGAAATAATCCATGTATTGTGGGATATGGAAAAATATAATCACAATTAGGATGAAAGTTGAAAAATACACACATAGACTTCAGATTCATTACATATACTTCTCAACTTTTAAGAATCTGACTTTAACCAGATTTTTTGAGCTTCCCTGAATCAAGATGAATTTTAAGCATTTTTTGTAAAAGACGAATTTAAAGAATTTATGTTAAGATCATGTATCAGTTTTTCTTCAACATTATGGGGTCAATCGCAGTATAGTGTATTGGTTTTCAATAGAATGGATGTCATGAGTCTATATAGATAAGCAGGCCCTACTTATCCATAGAGCTAATTGGGCTGAGAGGTGATCTGAGGGCGCAATCTATTGAAGTATAATAATATTATTCTCCAATATATTGGGCCCTCATATCCTATATTAAAATATCAATTTTTAATTACCTAAAAAACAAATTTTTTTTTTCATCATACATAAATTATTTTTACCTTACTAAGAAAAGGCGAATATTTTATATAAAGAATACCATGAAGATCTAGAAGAAGGGTTAGCTGAGGAATGCATGTATTTCAAGCATATCAACTTATTATCTGATAACTTAAAGGTTATCTTAAATGCTTACATGCTCTACGGATATTTTTCAGTATTGCATGTACAAATTGAAGCGGGGAAAGGTCATTTTCGACCCTTAGAAGGATAAAAAACTATTTACGTTCATCTTTAGAACAATCTAAACTAAATAACTTAAGTGTATTATCTATTGAAGCTGGTATATTAGAAATTACAGACTTTAATGAAATAATAGATAACTTTGCCAATAATAAATGTCAGAAAAGAAATATTAAATTATATCTTTTAGTTTTTTAAGTAATAATTAATTATTATATTTAAGCATGCATGTATGTTACAGAAATAAAATTTGCCTTTTTAAAATAAAACTTATTTTAAAACTATTTCATTCTCTTAGCGTTTTTACGTTATATTAGCCCAAAGCCCAGGGCGCCCAAATTTGTAAAGACGGCCCTGTAGATAAGCCTATATAGAAAAAATGTTGTATCGCGAAAGTTTATTAAAACTAATAAAACTTGTCAAAAAAGTTGCTTTCAGTTTTTGGCTACTAAAACCTTTTCTTAAAATAAAAATTAATAAATTTGATAAAACATATACATTATACGCTGGGTGGTGCAGTAGGTAGAGCGCCTGCCTTTCAACCGAAAAGTCCCGGGTTCGATTCCCGATGAAGCAAAAAAAAAAAAAAATGCTTCATTGGTTTTTCGAGCTGGTCTAGTACCCTTTGTCATTGGGATATAATAAATGACAAAAGATAATTGAGAGTTAATCTGGTAACAAATTAAATAAAATGAAACTATTATATTTAAGAAGGCTTAGTTCCTGACAATAGCAGTAATTTTCCACACTTAATAAGTAGCCAGTAACTTTTAAATAAATACTCGAAATATTGTAGACATTGTAGTGTAAAATTGTAGTACTGTACTTAATTAAGCACGAAAAAGTGATTCTACCTAAGTTACTGTCAAGATCATAAAAAAAAAAATATATATATAAAATAAAAATAAATCACAAAATACCTATTCTTCACTTCTCAAAATTTCCTTTAAAATTTTTCAAGACAATGGTGGTTTATTTCAAAAGTCAATTAAAAGAAAAATTTAATTCCGCGATTGAACTTACTATACTTAATATCTTTGTCAATTGTAGTAAAGAATAATCATCATTAAAAATTCATAATTTTCTTAAAAATATTGAAAATTCCAAAAAAGGACTTTTTATTTTTGAAATATTACCATTATAATCACTTTTTGTAGTTGTATTCAAAATACAGAACGTCAGTACTGTCTCAAAATTCAGAATTGAAAAATCTGAAGACGATAATAGTTTCGTAATAATTAATTCTATGCATACCTATTCATCGCGGACCCATATGGGTTCCCATATTAGTTTATGATGTATGTACAAATCAAAGGTAACGGGCTCCAATCTCAATACGAGTATAAATTTGTTAATATTAACAAAAATTGAAGAAAAGACAAGATAACGGGATAATAATAATTTCGTAGAACATAAAATATGTAATTTTCAATCAACTATAGTTATTATCATTCTTTTTTATTACTGCCTTATTTATTTAACTACCACTTTAAATCGAAATGCTACTTCAACAATTTCAAGAATAATAAACAAAATCGAAATAGTTATATCGTCAAAAAGGGTAGAGTAAATTAAATATCTAAAATATGGGAAATTTTTAATTATTTCTGCAAATTTGAAATTATGATGAAATTTTGGCTAAAAATTAAAATCTAAATAACTGTAAATATTACCTAAAAAACAAAAGCTTAAATAAACAAAATTAAAATGTAAATTTCTCTAGAATTTTACAGGATAAATTTTTAGTTTAAGGATCTCAAAAACAATATCATAAAAAATAATCTTTCTGTCGCCACTAATATTTAATTTTTAAAAATTTTTACTGACCATATTCATATGTGACGGAATACATCTTAAGATACATAATATTTTCTTTAGAATTCAAATTAGGTAAACATTTTTTGCTATATTAATTAAATAAATAAAAATAGCAAAATATTTAAATATGATAAATACATATATGTATATGTAATTCAGTTGTACGTGAAAATGTAGTTAAAGTGTTAAATCATTATTTTCATTTACCTCATATAATTGTAATAAAGTTGACGAACAACACCCAATTTTTACAATATTCTAGAAAATTTCAAAATTTTATTTGTAAAATTTTAATATTACAACACACCCTTAAATTAAGTAAATGAATTGTATTGCAATAAAACCTATTATCAGACTAAATTATTTACTTCACACATTTGAAAACCAAAAAAAAAAAAAAAAATTATTTTAAAATCCTTTTAAAAACAAAAATTTAAACGTTTTAGTGCGTGTCATAAAATAACAATAAAAAGAAAGTTCTTGAAGTACTTAAATTAAAACAAAAACAGACAAAACAAAAATTGATTGCAATAAAAATCCTTTTGGCACGATATTTGTTTTGAATTTAAAACTGGTCACATGGTCACATAACATTGCATCGTTAAAATAGTGAGTATCCGTTATGCGTTATTTATATATATATATATACACACCTGTGCATTTTTTTTTTGGTTTTCCTTTATACAAACATTCTTGCCTTTCGTTTAGTGTTAGCACTTGTGTTTTATTTTTGATATTTAAATTATTGTAAAAGGATCAAAAAAATTGTATAAAATTTTTGTTTTTATGAAAATTAGCAGTTTTAAAGTGTTGTTGTTATCAATTTGAAAACAATGAAGTAAAATGAATTTAAAATAATAATCTTGTGGTGTATGGCCGTGGTTTAGTGGTTGTTATGTCTGTCTCATGACGGAAATATATAGTTCATCAAAACTTGGTCTATACTTGGCCGTCGTTGTATTGTTGAAGTACTAATTCTATTTTATAGATATTTTGTAGAAATGTTTTGTGGGAGAAATTAAAATTATTACTGCAACCCCTTAAGCAATTCGAGTTCTGTTCAATGCCTACACGGTACAAAGATCAATCTTGGTGTGATACAAAACCCGTTATAGAAATTAATTAATAGGTTAATCATAGCCTTAAAAAGGGACAGTTTTTAGGTTTTAATTTAGAAAATTTGAAATTGAACATTAACCGCACTTCCCTTTCGGTCACTGCCATACCTTTTATCTTATTTTTTTCTTTTTCTTACAGCTATCTTTCTCCATTTTGTAGCCAACTGTACGAGTAAGTATAAAAGTCTTCTATAATCTACATTTCGACGATTAATATTTAACAAAAAAAAAGTGATACAAATTTTGTTTTAAAGTGATATAATTATGGCATCGATGATGGAAAAAGTGTTATTATATTCTTTGAAATTAGTTAAAATTATGATAGGAATTGTGCTATTTGACTAAAATAATAGAGTTTTTGAACTTAGGAAGCCGAACTTACTCTCTAATAGATTTAATTTTTCAACTACTGTGCTGCGTCAGCTGATGTATCTTGCGGAGCAAGATGTATCTTATTTATATTATTTGTTGTAATCGGTAGAGTTGCATTACTGGTAATAACTTATTTAAAAAAAAAAAAAAATTAAATTTAAATTTAATTCTGGCGATGGGTGAGAGGCGACGATTTGATAAATTACAATTTTTTATTGTTAAAACGACATAGGGTAAAATTTTAAATTAAAATTTCTAATTGAAAATTTAAAATATTTGAGAAAATATTTAGTTTCGCTACATTTTTTTTTAAATATCCTTTGAAAGAATAATAAAGAATAGCGGTTGTGAAATTTCGGTTCGGATATTTGTACCGTACTTTTTTCAATTAATAAAACCATTTCAAAACAACACCTTTTGTAAATCTTAGGAAAATAAATAAAATAACTATACAATAAGTACATATACTTATCTGGTATACAATTAAATGTATCAATTTGATACAATTACATAAATACATATATTGCATGAACTGCTGCTTTCTTTGTGTAGTTTGCATTTATTTACATTTATTTTTATATTCCGTTAAAAATACCACTTAAGATTTACAGTTATATTTACAGTTATAATGCAATATGAAAATAATTTTTAAACTGATTCATGAAATGACAATTTCTTTTGTTGCACTTTTAAAACTGTTCAATTAAATAACAAAAAAAAAAGAAAAAAGGACTACTGGAAAATTTTTATAATTTTCAAATTTTTTTATTGGTTTTCGATAATTTTAATAATTAATTTTGTTTTTTTTTTAAATATTTATTATTTTATAAATTACTAAATAAAAGTGAAAGTTTAAAATTGTAATAATTGTTGATTGTTGTTGATTGAATTCAATTTGAATTGAAAAGAAAAAAATTATCCTTTGTAAAATTTTAACTGTTAAGATGAATTTAATTGTTTGAATAAAAATACTTTTGACCCAAATCGGATTTAAATTGGTACAAAGCACGCATCCATTTTTACTATTTAACTGAACTTTGCATTATTATGATTTAATTAAAGTTAATGTGTTGCATACGATTTGTAATAAAATAAAACAGTTGCAGAAAATAAGTTTTTCAGGAGGTTTCCTGTCACCTCATTTATACATTTGGAATAAAAGTTAAATTTCATCAAAAGATATCTAAGCCTACTCTATTTGGTGAATGAAACAAGACAAAATTTTACTATTCTTTTTCAATTGGAATTATTACAATTTTAGTGACTAAATATATTACGAAAAACGAATATAAGAATTGGAAAAATTAAGGTGATGAAAATAAAAATAAAAAATTAAAATCTGCAAGTTTTTAATTTTTGTATTTCCTGCAATACTTTTCAGAAAATTATTTAATGAAAGTTTAGTATACGTAATTACATAGCACCTTAAGTTATGCTGTCAAATTTGCATAAGATTGCTTAGATTGATTCAAATATCAAGTTAGATAATAGCTTCATATCACCACAGCCGCATATCAGCGTATTGTGATTACCAGTAGCATGATTTAATGATTCAACTTAGGGCATTTTTCAATGGTATGTTGGACAATTTGTATCATTCGCTGTTTCCAAATGGTGAAGTCTACAATAAATCAGACCCTCACATTTACATAGCAGATGTTAAATAGATTTTTCCTCTACTTTACATATTATGCACAAGTTGTTTTCGGTTAGACCGATTTATAACAGTGGCCAGTTATTATCTCTATCTATATGCACATATCGTTTCTGTAGAAACTTTGAAAAACTTAAGCTTCACGAATCTTGTACTGTACAACTCAATCTTGCAGAATTATATATTATTTTCAGTTTACAAATTATAATAAAATGTAAATACTCGATGCGAACAAATTACAAAAATGCTAACGGCTTTTTCGGAAAAATGCCAGTATTCAGAAAACCTGCCAATTGCAATAATTATAGATTAAGCTAGGATTAGTTTAGTTAGTATAAGTTAAGTTTATTTTTTCTTTAAAAATAAATATTAGAAATGAAAATAAAATATCCCAATAAGCTAAAATAATCTTCATACGAATACGTAATTGTAGCGGTAAATCAGTTATGACTAATTGTAATTCGATTCTAACTTTTTATTAACAAGCAGAATTCTTAAAGTGCACAAATAAAATATATGTATACAATATTTGTATTTTTAATTGTTCACAATCACCTAGTATTGCAATTATTAAAAACATTTTTTTATTCACCAAAAAATTATTATTTTTTTTTTTCCTAAAACTTAAATGTATAATTTTATTTGTATTTACAATGAAAATAACCAGCTGCACATGCCAAAATTCAAATACACCAGCAATCTGCAATTTAATCAAAATTTTATTGTTTTTTTTTTTTTCATTTTTATTGTGTTCAAAAAATGCGGGATAGTTTAATATTTGAAATATAGGTCCTTAAAAATTAGATGAAGTTTTTAACCAGCTAAAACTATACTAAAAATGTATTATGATAGGTTTTTTTTTTCAAAATTCTGTGATTTAAATATACATCACTTAAAACAGTACAATGACTTATATGCTCACAAGTATTATTACATACAACCCCTGTACATACTTAAATATATTGTGTCTCTTTTGAAATAAAACTAAGCCTGCTTGATTTTCTAATTAAAATTTGTAAGGGGAGTTTGCAGAGTTATTCTAATTTTGAAAAAAAAAAAACCCAACAATAAGAAGGAAAGAAATAACAAATAAAAAGATTTGTTTAAATCGATCCATTATAATAATTGAACTAACGGTAATTCGTCCTGCTTAATTCTTGTACATGCACTCTCTATCCGTATATATACATTATTATAACATAAATCCTGCGCATCCTAGATAATATTGTGAGCAATTTTGAACAGGGCAATATTATTTTAAATGCGCGTGCGTAAAGTGAATGCTTAAAAAAAATATAGGGTGGTGTTGTTTGGTAGTGGCAGGTGGTGATTTTTTTTGGACTAATATTATCATAGTAAGGGGAAAAAATGAAATCATAGCATTTATTAGATTTGTACATGTGCATTTGAATTAAAAAAAAAAAATGCAATAAAAAAAACATTAAAAATCAATATAAGGGTTCTATACAAAATTCTTTCACAATGCTAGTTTTAATTTTTTTTTATATGAAAATTGCAAAAATTGTAAGCCACAGACCAAACAAAAATATTGAGTGCATGTCAATGAACTTTAGTTGATATTGTTTTGAACACAATTAAGGGATTGCAATTATTTTTGTCCGATCAAAGAATAATTTAATTGATATATAGGTATATATAATCAAATTAAATTTCTAATTGTACAGTTAAGATTCACAATAACTATACAAATTTCTAGTTATAATCATTGCTAAAATTACAATTAATAGAAAAAATATACAAATTACTAATTAGTTAATCTTTTCATCTTAATCTAAGATTTATTCATATCTTTTAGGGTTCATTTTAAATTTTTAAACATTTTTCCGTTATTTTTGAAATTTAAACTACCGAATTTCAACCCAATTGTCAATGAAATTTTTATTAATCGATTTATTGCCACCAATCCAATTTTAGTATTTCTGAAAAGTGATTTAAAAATTCAAAAATTATAATATGAATATGATGAGTTACTGTTAGAAGCAGGTCAATTAATACATCTTAGTTAAATAATATCGGATTACTTTGATAATGTTATAACAAAACTTAACAAAAACGTTGCCTGTGTTTTTTTTATTGGATGTTGTTTTTTTTTGCAAAAACAATTTTTTTTTAATTTGTCAAGATTTAGTTTTATTTTTTAAATAATAATGACCATATGGCATTTTATTTATTTATGCGATCAAAATTAGAGAATAGTGGCAAATTTGTTATTAGTCACGGTCCCATCATAGATTTAGATAACTTTTAATGTTAATTGCTTATTTAAAAAAAGTAGTTTATTGAAAACAAATATAAAAAAAACTTCTCAATTTACAACACTTAACATAGGAGACATCCCGATGTGTTGCTGATAAGTAAAAGTTCATAACAGGTACCTAAGCATCAACGTTTTATGGAGAAAACTAAATACTATTTAACAGTAAATTGATAACTTCTTCTTCTTCTATGATGAAGCTGTATTCCATTTTTATGATAGAAAATGTAACGGAATCGGATAAAATGGTCAAGCAACCCGGTTAGCTAATACTAATTAGAAGTTATTGGCATTTTTGATACGAATAAAAACAGGACAGGAGAAAAATTAGGCTATTGTTGGAAATGAATCTCGGAATATTCAATAAGTAAATAAAAGATGTTTTTAAACTGTTTAACCAGTAAGAGATATGTTTTTTCAAGGTAAACATTGATATTACGGAAACATTACATTTGGACATAATAAAAAAAAACTTATTTGGTCAGTAAACGTCATTAAGCAAAATGACGATTAGTAAACATTCGACATTTGGATAAGTCGCAACTGTTATTTGCGTAGATTGACCTTTTTTTGTATCCAACAGCGGCAACATATATATTGAATTTATAAGGTGGCAATTAAAGTAAATTATTAAAAGTGCATTTCAATTTTCCAAGTGCCAATTTGTGTTGCTTTTTTTTCATAAATGTTTATTTTGTTAATTAGAATTTGTGAAATGTGAATTTGTTAAAGGAGCCTGAAATATTAACATAATTTTGTTAAAGTATAATATAAGTTAATGAAAATTGATAATAATTAGAACAGTTTAAGCAAAAGTGATGCACAGACTAGTAACGCAAAAATTGCTTGGGTATTTAACAGTCTTATAGCCACTTGGAAACAGCGTTCCCCGAACTATGGGAGCTATCCAACATACCATTGAAGAATATTCTGAGTTTAATCACAAAATCAGGTATAAAAAAACCGGGTTATCACAATAAGCCCATTTGCGGCTGCGGTGATATAGGGACTGGATCTAATAGTCTTATAACTACTACAGATGTAAAACTTCGAAGAAAAAACATTTTGACGAATTGAAGCTATACTAATTTCATTTAATTTTGAATTTGATTAGTTTATATTTTTTATTCTGATTATCTTGGAACGATTCTGTTACAAGCCATCCGTATAAAATCTAAATAATACAACGATTTGCTTTCGAAACAAATCCGAAAAAATCGAAAAAAAAAATATAACCCAAATTTTAAATAAATCAAATTGTAACTGGTACAGGTGGCGTAAAGGATATCTAACTATGAATTCATTATATAAGTAGTTTTTACTTAAAAAAAATGGCTTTAAATTTTAAACTCAAATATTTTATTGTATAAATTTTGTTCTATTGTAATTTAAAAAAACACAAGAAAAAAAAATTTGACACGTGCCATAAATTCTATTTAAATTTATTTTAGCTATGTGTTACGAAAACTACATATATATATTTATATATATATATATATATATATATATATATATAATCTTCGAATTTCAATAGTAAATTTCCTCATAACAAAACACTAAAAACCATCATTCAACAACTCTCTAACTCAGATTTACCCAATATTTCACCCCTTGTGTAAACAATAGCCAAAATTATAGAAAGTATATAGTTTTTTATATTCATACGGATGATACTTTAACACATATACATACATACATATAAATGTAATCACCCAAAAATCATTCGCGATCCTCCTTTTTACTATGACAGGAAAATATGAAAAAAATACAAAAAAAAAAAACCAGAAAAATTGAAAGTGCGTGATGTGAACAGTTGCAGATGCGCGCGTAATTTATCATTTATGGAAAATTCTAACCTAGCCGATGTACTTTATTTTCCCGCTAACTTATACGATTGATATAAGGGTTTATTATAGATTATTTTTTTGTATGTATGTGTACGAATAAAATGTCCTTTCTTTTTATGAATAAAATTGAAATTTTTGAAGAGTCTTCACTAAAAACAAAAAAAGTTTTTCCTTTAAATTTTTTTAGTTTCTATATGGTGGTGGTGGTTGTAGTATTGGTTCCTGTATTAGCTAATATAATAATATCTCACCCTTTTTTAAATTTTGATATAAAT
This sequence comes from Argyra leucocephala, assembly GCA_963942445.1. NCBI lineage: Eukaryota > Metazoa > Arthropoda > Insecta > Diptera > Dolichopodidae > Argyra > Argyra leucocephala. The sequence goes on from OZ012677.1 coordinate 44,434,023, forward strand.
TTTTGAAATACGAATATGTAAAAACTAAAAGTGGGATGAAAGTGAAAATTGTTTTTGTGTGCCATATGGCATAGCATATTATATTGTATAACAATGGTGGGATATTATGCTGGTGCTATTAAATTGTTTTTTTTTTCTCTTTTTTTTTTTACAATAATTTCTATTCAATACTAATTGAATGTTTTTCTTTTCTTGTTTATTATTATTCAAATTTTTGTATATTCGATCAATGAATGAGTGATTTATTTACAACTTGGTTCCAACATGTAATTTGGTTAAAATATTATGCAAGTTTTTGGCAAGTTTGTCACAAATTAAGAATTTAATTCCGCAGAATAATTTCAGAGTTGTTAAGCTGTAAATTTCTTCTTTAAATAGATAGATTTTTCTTTAAGTGATAGGTACTACCAGGAATATATTAGTAGTTAGATATCAAAATTAAGTAAAAAAATTGAATGAAGCGCAATCAGTACATATTGATTTTAGCAACAAACATGTCAAACATGAATCTGTGTACATTAATGATCAAATTGTTAAATATGACAAGGCAACTAAATACCAAGGTATGACATTTGATGTAAAACACAAATGGAAACCACACGTGAAGAGAAATCGAGAAAACTAAGCTTAAAGTACTTAAAAATGTACTCGCTACTAGGTACACACTCTGTGCTATCAACTAAAACCAAGCTTCTGTTGTATCAACAAGTTCTGAAATCCGTTTGGACTTAAGGAATTCAACTTTGGGGTTGTACCAGTCAAATCAATAAAAACATAGTACAACGTTTCCAAAACAAAGTACTGCGTGGTATAGTAAAGACATCGTACGCAATAATAATCTGCATAAGGATTTGGATGTAGAAATGATAGGCAGCGTCATCAAAACAATCGCACAAAATCATCAAAAAAGACTACAAAAACATATCAATGCCGAGGCTATGTAACTCTCGGGCAATGATGATACAACACGAAGATTAAAACGAGTGAAACCATTTGAATTGTGGCAAAATTAAAATTATAATATACGAGTAAAATAAAAATTAAAATAAAAATATAAATTATAAATATATGAGTTTTACAAACAAAATTAAACAGAAACTGTCATAGGATAAAAATAGTTTATTAGTATGTATTTTAATTACAGATTAGGTAGGTAAGTAGTAGTGGCTGCCGACAGTACGCCGACACACTTAGTCCGGTAAGGTCCATTGACTCTACTCTTTGAACCAATTTGAGCTTTTAACCAAGCGGCGAAGATTTTTGATACTAGTGTTTTCAAGATCACCCAGCGAGTGATTACTAGATTACTATCAATAAATTCACCATTAAGTATATTTTATAATATATTTATGTATATATATATATATAAAAAAAATACATATGAAGCATAGAAAGTGGTTATAAAGAAGTTCATTAACATTTTTTTGCCTTCTTGGAGTATGTGGTGTGCTCTTGGATTATCTTGGAAAAGATACATTTTAGCTATGCTCATTACATTTTATTTAGCTATATGTACATTTGAATTTTTAACTGTAGTTACAATCAATTCGAAACAAATTTAACATTTATGATGGGAAATTTTGCTTGCAGTGAACTTCATTTTCAGTTCAATAATTAGTTTGGTTTTTCGAATCTTACAAAATTGTTGAAATGTATGGCAGAGATGATATAGTTTTTTTTTTTGAAAGAAATACAAAATTTATTTATTATTTATTTTCGAATGTGCAATTTGGTTTAATTAGATTAATACGATTTGTTATACGAACATTTGTTTTCTAGTGACAGACTGAAATTTGTAAATCAACATTGCTTTGTTCAATAATTTTATATGTCATGCACAACATATGTTATTACAAATTTAAAAATTTGCATTCTCAAAAAAATTTATAACAAATTTATAAACTTTAGTACCTATTTTAAGGAACATATCGCTATCTACATATTATAAAAATAAATCCTTAATTTCTATCAACGTCTAAATTTATTGTTAATGAAAACAACGTACGTAATCAATTCATTTTCATTTTACCCTTTATTTAAGAAAAACGCAAAACTTAATCAAATCACTTTTGAAAATCCTTTTTTTTGTTTTTTTTTTTTGGTATTTTCTTTTGTAACATTAAAAGTCATTAATTTAAAATAAAAAGTAAAATCTCTTAATTCCATTCTATCATAATTTCATAGCCAGAAAAATCACAAAACATTAGAAATTGACCATTAAGAACAATATTATAATTGACCACGTGGATGACCAAGGTCCAGTCAGTATTTTATATTCAGTCCAAAAATAATACAAATAAGATAAAAGAACGGATGTTAAAAATTAACTTTTGGACAAAAGAATAATTTATAAATTTATAAATGACTAGCGGTTAAATTTGAATCAGTTCCTATTATTAAAAATCCTCGAGCAAAACTAAACAAAAAAAATTACAGCCTTAAGTGGAAAATTCATTTTAAGACCAATTCTTAATAAATAAAATATAAACCCTTCTTGGATTCAAAAATACATTTTCTAATATTTATAGATCACATTGCCTTTGGATCTCCCAGGATGATAAATTTCTTTAATAAATCTAACGAAACCTTTTATTATTTTGTTTTATTTTTTTTTATTTGAATTTTTAGTAAAACAGGACTTCAAATTTAAGATTCCCAGCACGTAATTAATTGATGCAGAAGAAAAATATAAAAATAAACACATAAACACACACATAAATTAATAAATGATCGTCTAAATCTTTGCTTGGGACCAAATTTTCTTATTAATATATAATATTGTTTTCTTGTATTTAAATTATCATCCCTTTAATTTGTTGTTGTGAAAAGGATTCTCTTTTGGGATAAATGTGTGCAATTATTTTGAATTATTTTTAACGAAATTTTTTATTTTAAAGATTACAAAAACAAACATGATTTCACTTGAAATGTGCAAGGAAATGAAAGGAAAGGGGCTGCATATAAAAGACCAAAATATATATATATATATATACATTTTTTTTTTTTACAAAATTCAATATGAAAAAAATTAATTGAAGAAACAAAAAAAAAAGATGCCAGAACTGGATCGATCAATGACCCTACAAATAATAAAGACAACAGTAAAAAAGAAAAAGGATACTTTCACTGCCAATATCCTTACAACATCATTGCTGAATTGAACATTTTTTTTATTTTTTTTATTTTCATATAATTAAAGGGATAAAAAGGGTTGATATGGGAATTTACAAAAGATATTTATTAATGGGTTGAAATTATTTATCAAACATTTTTTTAAATTAATATTATCAAAAAGGATTCATTTAAAACTAAAACAAAAAATTTATAAAATATGAAAAAAAAAATATCCTGATTAAATTCTGTCAAAATGGAAGAACCAAGTCGAAATTCTTATCTTTATTTGATTTTTAATTAGATATCAGAAAATAAAAACAAGGACAAAATATGTTATCTATTTGATCTTAATATCCCAATTCGATCCCATGTATCTGGTGTGTTATTGCTTTTTTAGTCAACTATTTATAGTTATTTTGCACTACAGACTTTGCTTATTCTCTCTAAAAAAATGTTTATATTGTTTTGACTATCTTTTACAAAATTTTTGAATAAAAGTCGTTTTTAGTTATTCTATACCATATTCTACAACTCATATACATTTATACTACATTACATATTCTATAATTCAATAAAATCTTTTTCGTGGTATTAGATATGTTACAGTAAACTCTACTCCACATAGGTACATGCTAACTATACATTTAACAAACTAAATCTTCTCCAATATGCTGGAAATCTGCAAAAAATTAATAGTAGGAGACTTATACGTAAAATGCTTATATCTTCAATCACAATTTGAGTTAGCTTGCGCAAACAGTTTACGAAAACCATTATCCCACATTCCTGATCATGACAGTCAAAAAAAGTATAATTCTGGTCCATCCGTCAAATAAATACTTATATGTAAGTCCGAATGTCATATTTTCAGTCTTAAAATTATACAAAAGGTTTTGCGGCTAACAGAATCAATAATTTTCGGGTTTTATTTATTTTAGTTTGTTGTTCGACAGTTCACTGTTCCATCTGATTTCATGCATTTTTTCTTATCAATCCTCTAAAATCAACATTTACCAGCAACTACTTCGGATCAGGATTTATATTTGTGCCAATCATATTTATTTTCTCGTTTCACCTAATAGCATTGCGATTTAGAATAACAGCCAAAAAATAACAATTGAGCTTTCTGATTCGTGAATTACCTCTTTAATCCTTAAATATTGTATACGATTAGAAGATGATATTGTATACTATTCAGGAAGTCAGTAAAGATTATGTAATAACGATTGTTCTAATTTGGTGCGACGATTACATCATAATTGCATATAATTCTACAGACGAAATACAAGTTTCGTCATTTAATCTGTGTTGGGATTCGAATTTAAAGGGTACAAACTAAAAAAAAAAAATTAAAATATTTTCAAACTAGATTTGAAGCATTGTGCTTTTTTGGCAAGATCAACGTATTTTCTCTGATTTCTTCCAACTAAAGGTTTTTTTTTTCCTTACTCCTCTTGGGAGCACACTTGACATTTCCAACGTACTCGATTTCTAGCTGCTAATTTAAGTTGTTCCCACTTTATGTTTGTTTTTACAAGCTCTTGTTTCATGGTCCTACACCAGGTGTTCTTTGTTCTTGTGTCTTTTGGGTTCCATTCTAAGCTCATTCTAAGCCAGAATCAGAATTTTGATTTCTTTAATTACATTAAAAGTTTCAATAAATTTCCAAATAAAATGTTATATTACATTAGAAAACTAAATTTAAAAGGTAATATAATTTTTTCTATTAATAAAATTTCAAGTTTATTTCGATTTCCCTAAATGGGACAAAACATTTTTGTCATGTTAATATTTTTCAGCATCATTTAATCGAATCGAATATTACAATTTATGAATAAAAGTTGATTAAGGTTTTGTAGTACAAGGTATATTTTTCAATTAGAGAAATTTCAAGTCCCAGGACTAAGCATAATTTTTCCAGTTTTATTTTATTTATTGGTTTTTTTTTCTCAATAAATAAATTTAAAAAAGAAATCTAGTCCCAAAATAGATTTGTATATCTATATATAATCATATATATATGTATACATAATATATGCAATTTCTAGGATCTATATAATTGGTAACAGGATGTTTTTAAACGTTTCTATTATAAATATATTGCATATATGGGTAACATTTGGTTTTGAAATTATAAAACATAGCAAATAAATGCGAGTACATATATAAATACATATATAATAAAATTTATTTAAATTTGCATAAACATATGATAATAGCGAATAAAATTAAAACTTGTTCTTTTTTAATAGTTAAGTTATCCTGGAAATCACGAATATTGTGATTTTTTTTCTTTTCTTTTATTCTAAAAAGAACCCAATATAAAATTAAATTCTAACCTGTTTGTATGAATGGCAAGTTTTTTAATATTGCAAGTTACAAATACATGAAAGAAAATAAAATGCAAATTATCAGCCAACATTGTATACAATATTATGTTTAAAAAAAACATAATTTCCATTTACTAAATTCATTTTATGAATGTATTTGTACGTGTTATGTCCTTTTAAGCAAATTACCCGCCAAAGGGTTAATTTAAAAAAAAAAAAATAGTTTTTTGTATTTTTTTTTTGCATTAAACCAATAATTCTCCTTAAATTATCTTTGGTCTTATCCAACCATCATCTTCTTTGGACATTTTTGAAATTTATCTATAATATTTTTAAGGATATATGGTACAATAACAAAAAAAATAAAATAAAAAAAAATGCACAACATTAAGGCGCGATGCAAATTTTTTAATGTATTGTTCAGAAAATATCTTTTAAATTTCAGCACAAAGGAATACATTTTTTATAAAAAAAAATTTCTAGATTGCGCATTTTCGAAAGTTTTTCTTAACTGTATAGAGTTGTTATTGCACTTTATATTCAACAAATATAAGGATAACAATGAACAAAAAGAGAAAAAGAAAATAGCAAAATAAAAACTATAATATGTAAAAAAAAGTTTTTATAAAATTGTGGATGAATGCATTTGAATATATGAAAACGATAATTAAAATATCAGTTATTCTCAAACTAACATTCGCGTGAATTTTTATTTTTTTTATTTTGGTTCGAAAAAAAATTATTTTTATTTTCAATATTACAATGAAGTTTACTATTTAATACACATCATACAACATAATTATATACTATTTACTACAATACATACTATTTAATATACAACATGTGTAAAATACATCGCATTTTTTCTTTTCGGTATCTATTAACTATAATACGAGAATATATTGGTTTTTACATCCCAAGTTTTCTCCAATAGATTTATATAAGAACTCAAGTAAATTAAAACTAAATAATAACAATAATAATAATAATAGTAATAATAACAATAATAATAATAATAATAGTAATAACTATATAACATAAATTAACATAAAAAGCACACTATTACTTTACATGTTAATAATAAAATCACAAAAGCTATTTTTGTAAATTTTATCTAGGCTAAATATTTATAAGATTGTACAATGAGCAAAATAAAGTTTAAAAAAAAATAATATATCTATTAACTACCGGATATTAACGGGCAGTCGTTACGATAATGTATAAAACTCTGTTACATTCATAGTGTTCCATTGCAACAAGTCCGGTATACACAGATTCAGTTTCTGATGTTGTTTGATCATGACACTAGTATTTTTTTCAATTACTCATCTACCTTTGATTTAAATATTGTTGCACGATAAGTTGAAGGGTTTTGTATATTGACACTTCTCATTGTTGCCTCAAGATATGCAAAACTTGTAACCTCTTTCAAAATTGTATTATCCGAATGTAATATTTTGGGTATTTGTTATTTGATAATTTCTTGGCATTTTAAGATATTTTGTATTATCTTCGTTAATTTTTCAGCCTACTTTTTTTGTGTCGCTTTCTAGTTGCATAAAAACTTCTGCAATATATTTGAATTTTTGTGACATGATTCATCCGCATATGAAATAATTTGGGTTTTTTGATCCCACATAACATTTGGGATTTTTTTTTAGCTTGACATAGTATAGGTAAAAAAAATATATTTACATATGTTTTTGTTTATTTTAGTGGTGATCGAACATGGAGGATGAAATCAATTTCATTCAATATCCCTACCATGATCTAGGTAAAATTCTTAATAACATATTGGGTTTAACTACTTTTTACTTTGAACGTGTTGATTCTTTTATTTTCTTCAATGTCTTTCCCCAGGAGAAGTATGGAATGTCAGCAACCAATAGTGAAAGAGCCATGTCCGGAACTAAGTTATTTTCACATTTTGAATTTAAGGATATTTTCCTTAACCAAGGTGTCCGTATTCAGAATGGCCTATAAGAACATGAATATGACCATCCAAAAGACGGGCGTGCCTGTCAGGTTTGAAATTATGATTTTATTACCCATATCTTAAAAAATCTCTGAATTCTCCTACAGCTTCGATTGTAGTAAACCGCTAATCGGATTTGGGGATACGATATATTTCATGGGGTGGTGACGAGCGGAACACTGAGATGACAGAATCCAAAATAAATTACAATTACTAATAATTATTAATGCCTCCACGGATGGGGTTACAAGACAGTCATGATGATTTACCCGATTATTGATCGGAATCTTTGCCTTTTACAGTGGCTGTAAAAATAAAGCTTACAATGTTGTAAAATAATTTTTATAAAAACTTTAAATATGTATGCTGAATAAGAATTAAACTTTTAGCAACAAATTCTTTATTGACAAGTTGCTCACAAAAGAAATATAAACTAACAGTTCCTGTCATAAGTGATATGTTAAAAATTATGTTTAGGGTATAGAAAAAGAACATTTATATAATAGTATTGTATATGCTTCAAAGTTAAATTAAATGTAACAAACAATATTAAGTATAATTTCAACTCTAACGAACTTTGAGGTCTTGAATTTAGATTTTTTTTTTACGTTGACCTAACATTGTAATCGCATCAGTAAGATAAAGTTAAAAACAAAACGTGAAATATATTTAATAAAATAAAACATATTCTTTCCTAATTACAGATTAAATTTCCTTTATAAACAGACCCAAATTGAGACCACGAAAGTTCAGACTTTATTTTAGTTCACAAATTTTTACCAAATGTCCATTTGATTGATTTAAAAACTTTATTGTACCAATTTTGTATTTATTAACATAAATTGAGCACGGATCTTAATTTTTTTTTTTACATACATTGAGCGAAATCCAAAAAAGAGAAACCTATACAAATTGACTTAACAATTTTAGTAAACCTAACCGGTGCTATTTTGAAATAACGTTGAAAAGTTGACTTGTACCCAAACATGTTCTTACATTCAGTTCTAATTTCCGTTGTTAACAGCTTTTTTATCTAAAAATTCATTATTTTGCCGAATTCAATACGAAATCGGAAAAAGAGCCTAAAGAAAAGTTTGAGCTTTCCTGTTTTATGATCTTGCAGAATTAATATCAAAGAATTGTTATAAGAAAAAAGAGTTGAAATAAGAAAATAGAAGAAATAAATAAGAAAAGAAAGACCACTTATTTTGAAAAACCATACAATACATAAACACGTACACATACAGGTATACAATAGAGAAAAAAACATATTTATTGTTTGCCAACCACCCCTAAAAAGGTCAGTCGATTTTTATGCAAAAATTTTATAATGGGGGCTGTTGCTGTTCTGTTATTTTTTTGTTTTTTTTTATTGTATGTCCAATACAAATGAATAATGAATGAATGATGACGAATAGAGAGTTAAATAGTAGAGCTCTCTTTGTACAAAAAAAAAAAATAATTTTGGAACTGATTTGAAGTAAATTTTGCAGTCATTGCATACAACTTATACGAGTATAATGGCCCTTTTATTTATTAAAAAAATTCAATGGATATTGAGCTACATGAAAATACAACCCAAAAAATAAAAAAGAACAAAAACAACAGTTTTTTGTTATTGTTTTTGCATTTTGACGAAAAATGTTTCGCAATTAAAATAATTCAACCGCTCAAAACTGAAGAAGGAGTTTCGTTGGATGGAGTATTGAAATTTTGAATAGAATTGTTGTTTTATTATTTTTTGTTTGTTACATAAAGGACCTTTTTTTTATATAGAAAAAATGTTTTTTTTTTTTTTTTTTGAAAATGAATAAAATTAATTCGTACTCTACCGAAAAAATACTCAATAATTCGACTTTGAAGTTCTCTCTATTGTGAAATTGAGTGCGCGCGTAAAATACTTGAATTTTTCAAAAAATTAACAAAAAAAAAAAAACAGTAAATGAAAAATTACAAATAAAATAATCGAAAAAATTACTAAGGTATATGATGATGATGGTGTATTAGAGCAGAAAATTTTGCAAATCAAGGATTATTCTATTTAAATAATAAAATAAAAGCAACAAAGCAAAGACCGCCAAATTTTGGATATATTGAAAAACTTGAAATGGTTCGGTCCTATTTTTTTGTTTTTGTTTTTATATACTTTTGTTAAGTATTATTTCGGGATTGTACCCTTTAAATGCATGTATTTCGAGTTTTCATAGTATAATATAGAAAAAGAAAAACAAAACAAAAATAACTTTTTACAAACAACTATAATTAATTTTTATTCGTTTATGTCTGTTTTTATTATTTTAGATTTGATTTTTACGAGTGTTGAAGAGCAGAAATTGAAACCGAAAAGAAAAACTTGTTGTAAAATTGTATTAACAGTATTATAATGAATTTGATTGAGTTTTTGTTTTTGTGATAAAAATTGTTGGACAATTAACTGTGGAATGGTATATTTCAAGTATCTTTGGTCAGCGAATAAAATAAGTATTTTTTTTTTTGCTGTTGAGTATATTTAAGGTAGAAAGACAGCTAAGTTGAAAATGCATTTTCAAAAATTTCGAAATTTTTTTTTATTAATGATCGAGTCAAGAATTTAGATATTATTTCTTTTTTCCTATATAATTTTCCATTTTTTTTTTGTTTGCATTTTTTAAAATTATTTAATTTGACGAAATTTACAATTTGCTGATGATATCGGCATATTGATATCGAATGTGGCTCCATCGTTTACAGCAAAGTATTTTTTGTAAAATTTATCTAGGCTAAGTAATTATACGATTGTAACATTGTGTAGAGTAAAGTTAAAAAAAAAAAAAAAAAAAATTCGGATGATATTTTTATTAACCAAGTCCGCCTTAATCGCTTTAAGCTTCCCAGTATATTGTAACTATCTCATCTAAAATATATTAAAAGTAAACTGATTGCAATTCTAAAATACGATAAAATATAAAAAAACATAGTGGAGGATTAAACATGGTTTTATATTTTTTCAATTCAAATTTCATGTTTAAAATTAATTTAGTTTTCAGAGACTAGACTAGAGAAAAAAATAGCTCTTGAACATTTTCTTTGCATATTCTATGCATATCATATTCTTTGAATATTAGTTAGAGCCAGATTTTGAAATCTAAATAAATATTTCTCAAACGGTTTAGGTAATATGTCTGAAATAGAATTACAGATTTGATTAAATGCTTTAACCGTATAATTCGCTTAAAACAAATAATAACAATAAATAGTATTACCAATTCAAATATCATTTCATTCGTGGCATTTAAAACGCAGAATTTAATGCTAATTAATAAACAATGTGATAGAAAAAATTAAATATGCGTAACTAAACGAAGAGCAAAACGAGCTGTTCGAATCAAAACGAATTCCTAAATGTACACTAAATGTAAAACTTATATTTATCATATATTATGTATTTATGATAGTAGATCTCCATGTTTATAAATTAGTTTGTTTGAATCACCCTTTACAGACTAAAATAAATGAATAGTCCAATTCACTCTTGCTTTGACTTAAATCAGATTTTTAACGAAAAAACATTCAGCTCCTGTTGCTCAGATGTTTTTTTTTAAGTTAAAATTTATAATGTCAAATTCAAGAATCTTAACAATGTACATATCTCTGAAAAGTGATCAAGAAAATGCTCACCACGCGCTACTTTAAAAATTACAAAGATAACAAAGGATATTTAATTTTGTACTCAATTAGACTTTTATTTTTTTGTCCCTTTAACAATTTCATATATCAAAACATTTTGCATGTTTATTAATGACTTTCAGGTCAAAAAACCGTTATAAAATCGATAATACAACGTATTGTATACTTAGATGAAAAACGCAATAAAATTTAGACAAGTTATTTGTACCCCCTACATACACCACGTATCAAATGGTGTTATTTTATAAAACAAAAACAATTCTATTAAAGTAAATAAATATTGAATACGAGGGTGGTTTATCCGATATTAAAAAACAAAAAATAAAAAAAAATTTTAAATATAAAATAAAACGTTACAAAGGATTCAAATGTCCTGTTTGTATGTGTTATCGTGTACAACATGATAAAAATTAAAACGCGTGGTTTTTTTCAAAATATGATCGTTCATACTGTGTTTATTTTATCCTTTCAAGGATAAATATTGAAAAGGGAGTACGTTCCATGTATGAGTCATGCATTCGATCTAATATACACACTATCACTGTTTCTAGAGGGGTGGATTGTTTTGAAGGATGTTTATCCTTATATATAAAATAGTTTTTATACTATGATATTTTATACTTTTATACATATATATATATATATATGAAAGAGAAGTTATTTGTGACATGACTCTTAATACTAAATAAGTATATAGGTTAAAAACCTGTGAAGTTTATCTAACTTATATATACATTAAAATACCCATTTGAACTAATATATTTTATATTATCAATTTATGGATTCTATTAATAAATTATTTATGATCCTGAAATTTATAACGGAAGTTTAAAACTTAATGTAGTCGTATTCAATTCTAGTAACTTACAGTATTATATGAACAAAGGTTGCCAGCCGATATAATTCTTAATTTAATAAATTTTTCTTTGATTTCATGAGCAGAAAATGAGTACAAATTTGAAAAACATTACTATTAAAAAAAAATGTTTTTTTAATAAATACTATTGCTTGTGTTAAATCTAAATTACGTTATAATGCGGGTGAATATTTAGTTGAAACTTTATTGTATCAAAACAGATGAAGTGGATTGCTCATATAGCTCATTTGGTACATATATTATGTAAAATAAAGTAAATATTTTATATATATGTATATTTTATAATATATTTGGGACTTTCAAATCATATTGAAACAATGGCAACCCTAATACATATTCATATATTTGTAAATATGTGCAATACTGAATATAAAAATACATTAAAATAATAATTTTTATTATTCAATACAACATCTGGAACTAAATTGTTGAATGCATTAATATTTAATTAATTATAGAAAGTAAGTAACATTGGGGTTTATTCGTTGGGAATATATACATCGCTTTTCAACGCTGGAAAATTCGCAAAATAAAAATGAATATTGAATGTATTAATAAAATATTTTTTTTTAAAATAATTAATAACACATACTTTTCACATTTGTACAGGGTGTTGTCATAGAAATTCTTGACTTTGCCATAAAACTATACCAATACTAAACATTACCAATATAATGTAATCATTTTTATTTGTATAAATGTTATCATATTCACCTATTTTTTACAGTAACAAATTGATTAACTTATTATTACTTTTTATCGATATTACATAGTTGCAATCAACCAAAATATTTTGTAACAATAAGAATCAATAGTAATTCTACCTTTAAATTGATTTAGTAACAAAATGTCAACTGAAATTTTTTCTATGATAGGGATATGTTGGTTGTTGCATTTTAGCTTTTTAATAAATATGAAATACAAGTCAAATTTCTAATTCAAGAAGGTCCAAATGCTGTCTTTAATAAAATTATTTAAAAACTAAAAGTATTTTTGTTTTATTTTAAATTTTATATCAAAATTAAATAACAAATTTTAATTTATACACTTGTAAAGATTTATCATTTTGTGTATAATAACATTTAAGAAATGAAATAAAATTTAAAAAAATAATATAAACTTTACCTTATTTTATTTTTAATGCTTTTTGTTTGTTAATTTAATTTTTAAGTATAAATTCAATCAATATAGTAAAAAATTACTGTTAGAACGCCTAAGGCAATTGTAACAATTTTGTTAAATTGTCGCCTGTCAATATCTATGAAATGAAATATCTGTGAAATATGCCTTTTCTATATCTATGAAATAGACCTTTGGTAGTATTTTCAAAAAATTTAATTCAAATATCATTAAAATCTTGTAGACATTTTAGGCGTAATATAATAAAAAATAATAATAATAATTCTTTATTTCATTAACAACTTAAGCTAACTTACAGACTAAATTTACAAAATTATATAACAAATTAATTCAGATTTCTTACCCTAGTATTTTAATGAAATAGCTAGGTTCAATTTGTTATCCATTGCGAAGAAATGTAATATAAACACATTTGCATTATATCCAAATAATCCTAATTGATTGTGTGAAAAGGCTAGGATAAGAGGAGTAGCCTTAAAACTTCTTGCTAACTATCTTATCGGTAAAAATCAATATGTATATGTTAATAAAACCCAAAACTTGCTGGAGTATATGAATATTGGAGTGCCACAACGTAGTGTTTTAGGCCTCATGTTTTTTTTTATCTATATAAATGATATCGACAACTCAATCTGATAGGAAAAATGTTCTACTGAACTCTTTTGCAGTTTTGCAAACCCCCAGCTCAACGCAAATTATATGGACTTTAGTCACTGGAACAGACAATAATTAAATGTAAATGCATTTATCATATTGTAATAAGCAAACTAATATATTCTAAAAAAATTAATTGAATTAATTAATTGTTGTAATAAATGAAATTGAAATTGAATTTAAAGTGACTAGGTCAAACAGGTTTACAAAAATCCTACAAAACATTCTAGTTAAGTGAAATTTCAAATTCAGACCTGGAACAAAGCTTTAAGTCAACAAAATCTAATTTCTAGAGAAAAATTGTTTGACTACAAAATAAAATAAAATACTGGCGCAAATTAGATTACATTAGAATCCATAACGATTGTAGTAGTATCCCTTACATAAGCAAGGAAAAAAAATTTATTTTATACGTTATCAAATATACATTTTTTTTGTTCCCTACACCCACACACACATTAAAAAAATAATAAAGTATGTACATCCGTTAAAATATAATTTTTGTTATAATGACATTAAATGCACTCAAAAACAAATCATTTAATATTAGACCCCTTTAATTTTTTTTTAATTAAGAGGAATAAAAACAAACAAAAAAAACATAACCCAGAACTGGATCACATCCTTGCATATTAATTAATCGAATTCATTTGTATGTCTGTGTTTGTTTTCATAGTATATAAATGAATACCGTAGAAAAAAATGTATTATAATAATCTAGTTTGTATGTTATTTAACATTATGAGTAATATCATTTCCATCACATTATTCAACAGATCATAAATTATTAAACAAAAAACAACAATAATCACAAAAATATTAAGGCTGGTTATACAGATTCAAAAAGACTTTTTAATCAAAATGAAATATTAAAAATTTAGACAAGTGTCGCCTATAGAACCTCTTAAATCTTCCACTAAATTTTCTTTCTGTTTTAATTGAAAAGCAAAAAAAAAAACCAAAACAAAAGTAAAACCCTTACAACTCAAATTTAAAAACAAAAAAAAACAAATAAAACAAAAAAACATAAAAAATATAATTTCAATGTTGGCCTCGTTTTTTATTTAATATGTTTTAGAACACATGTGTTGTAACACTAAAAAACATAACTTTTTTGTTTCTTTGCTTTTTTTCTTCTTCTGAATCGAATCTTTTTATGCTCTACAATTTTTAAAATTCAACTTCGGGATCCTAATTGTAAAGAAAGATTCAATTTTGTTCATTTTTTAAATTTTTGTCTGCGCATTTTAATTTAAAAAGTGATACTTTAAACCTAATATACTCATATATACAAGAGTGATTATATACATTAATATGAATACGCGATTGTTTCAAGTCATAATTAATAATTTCGCTGTTGAGAACAAAAAAACAAAGATAAAAAGAAAAAAAAATCAATTTAACTATAACTCATAAAGGAATTTAAGTGTTCCATCATAATCAAACACATTTCTTTTTCAACCCTGACTGAAATAATTTGGTCTGAACCCCCCCGCAAGGAAGGTATAAGAGATTTCAAGTTTCGTTTTGAATATCATATTAAAATAACCTATAAGTAGAGTGAGAGTTGTTTAAGAAAGTTTCAAAAATATTTTTTTTTTTTTTTGTTAACAATAAATTACTAAATTAAGCTCATAGTTTACTAAGAGCTCCAAAGTGCATAAAGGAATTATAAATGAATGTGGAAAATTTGATTGAACCGTAAAAAAAATCTATATCGAATCCGCTGTCAAGAAATGAAGTTCATAAAATGGTAAATAATTCGATCTTAAACTTATTCTTATCATCATCATCATCATCATCATCTTATAACGCTACAGCTCTGGGTGAGTTTTGGTCTTCATCACTATGCTCTTCAAAAAAAGATCGATCTTGGGCCGCTTGTCTCCAATTTGGGATTTGTCTATCTGTTACTTGGTCTTCCTCTACCCCGACTATTATTGGACTTCTACCATAACTATTACAGCACCACTACTTGTTTTCGACTAATGTGGCCAGTCCATTTAGTCTTTGGGTCTTTGCAAGCCATACAATGTCCTCACTATCGATTATACTATTAAGCTCGCTGTTACTTCTGATTACATATACTCCATTCTGTAATCTTTTTGGTCCGAGTATTTTTCGGAGAATTTTTCTTTCAAATATGCGCAGGCTATTCTCCTCGACCACGTTCAGAGTCCATACCTCGTATCCGTACGTCACAATGGGTCGTAGAGAGTTATATATTGTCATTTAAGCCTTTATATTAATTTCTATTAGTTTATTCTAATTTAATAAATTTAAGGGGTGATAAATCTTAGTTGACCTAGGCATACTATATTTTATTGAAAATTGTGATTATTCTGAAGATTTTCAAATTGAATAGCGGCATTGAAATCTATTCATGCATTTTTTTAGGCTACTTGTTTTGTTTAAAATTAAAATTAAAAAAAAAATTAAAAATTAAAAAAAAAGTACGGTACAAATATCTGAACCATTTCAAATCCAATTTTCATTATTATTCTTTCAATTGAGAGATATTCAAAAAGAGACGTAGCGAATTCAAACATTTTTTCAAATTTGTTAATTTTGAATTAGAAATTTCTATTTAAAATTTCACCCCATGTTTAAGTCATTTACAAAACATACAAAAACTAGCATTTATCATATTGCTCGATTGTCGTAACAACAGTCACAATTTAAATTCGATTTTTATTTTTTTAAATAATGAATGAGGTTGTTGTTTAAGATAAATCATTAAAAAACATATAGTGTCCACTGTAAATTGAAATGATGGAAAACAATTCATAACGAAATATTAAGTATAATTTTTTAAGTACTTCCTCGAATTTCGTGGAGCTGGCCTATACTAGTTAATAATTACATCTGAATTTTATGATATCTCGTCATAGTTATTGGATCACATAGGATAATATTTTTTGGTTTAGCAATACTGTTGAATTTACCTATATTTCTTGTTTTGTTTCAAACAAAATTAATCTCATAGTTAGAATAGTAGTTCGAAGAACGCAGACATATAACACAATAATTGTATAGTGAATGACAAACTCTGTTAATTTTTGTATCCTACAATCTACAAATTAATATAAACTGCATAGATTTTTTTCTATAAAAATATCATTGTATTTTCTTCTAAAACAAAATTTAAACTTAAATGAAGTTATTTTTTATATCATAAGAGTTGATAGAGTCAATTAAAAAGTTGTTTTCAACGGATTTTGATCTGGGAACCGATCTGAGACTACTTCAAAGATATTCAATTTTTTTGTTTTTGTTGTTCTTTTTTCAATTTTTTCAATTGAATAAAAACTATATACGACGAGTGTATGTAGAAAATACTTAAAAAGTATTTATTAATAGTAATGAAATTTGTCTGGTGATTAATCATTTCTGGATGGACGGAATTATGTTTAGATATTTTGTTGAAATCGAATTAGGGGTTTGTTTTGAAATTTAGATGAGTAATTTATAAATTATGAAAATAATAATAATAATAATTTGTTTTAGTTGCATTTAAAACAACGCTGGATAGACCATGATTTGCAATTGAGATGGTATTCAAGAATTCTGTCTAAATTCACTAAAATTTGATAAGCAGATTCAGGAAGTACCTATATTGTACTATGTAGTAATAAGTACTAAATTTATTATTTATTTATGTATAGGACATATTGCGTAATTAGACATTGCTCAATAAAGCACGAACAGCATTCGAACGCTTTAGATCTATATGGAGAATTTATATTAACGAAGATCAAACTTGCAGTATAACGGTTTTACTTAATGCAGTATATAAACTAGTAGGTTTAAATGGCTACCAATAACTTACATGGTTACGAATTGTGAGTTAAAATATGTCAAGTTAAAAACTAATGACAATTATTTTGTTGATTAATTTAAAAATTTTCATTTGGATGTGATCAGAAATTCTAATGTATACTAATTATGACAAATGAGATCTAAATGAAAGAATTAGAAAGATGATAGAATTTATAGGTTATCTCAATATCGTATGACTATATAAAATAATGCCAAAACATAAAAAGAGTGTTAATCACAACTCATGATAATAATAACAAATTGCTAGCCTCATTCTTATTAACTAAAACCAAAATCATGCGCGCATCTGGCACATCACAACACCTGAACCCCGACATTACCACGAAGGAGCATAAATCGAGGAGACGAGTAAGTTAAATAACCTGCATACATCTTTTCATTAGATGGAGGTGCCAAACTAGATATTAGAGCTCTTATCAGAGAAGCCCAGACTGTTTTAGTGATATTCTCAAAATTATCAATCAAACAACATACTTCTTCTCACTATAAAAAAAACTTTTCAATTCAAATGTAAAATTAGTTCTCTCCTACGAAACATGGAAGGTTTTAATTAACATCAACAGCAAATTTCAAATGTACATCGGTAGATGCCTCCAAGGGATTATAAACATTCGTCAGCCATAAACCATTTCCAACAGAACGGTGTGGCAAAAAAAAAAAACAAATGAAAAATTAACACAGGCAAAAACAAAAATAAATAGAAATTGAAATACGATAGAAGAAATGGCGCTGGATCGGACATACTCTTAGAAAACATGAAAACATAGTGAAAAAATATTTTTAAATTGGATTTATCAGGGTATTTGTTGCGTCATAAGAACGAGAACTTTAGCCGAAACAAGCACCTAACAAAAAACGTGAAGGTCGCATGACTTTATTTCCATCCTATGCCCCACTGATAAGATTATATGACTGTAACAATGATGAATGCCATTATTAAAACCAAGTATATTTCAACTGTTCCTAATATTTCCAATACTCATATTTTGCACCCACGAAGTGGTTGATTTGCTAGTTCGAATTATTCGAAATCTGTTAATCAACTCTCACTTAATATATTGAACTTGAATTCCAACTTGCACCTTTAAAATATTAATTTTTAATATTAATTTCTTCTGCTTCATAAGTTTTACAAAACAAAAAAAAAAAACAAAACAAATTAAATAAACTTAAAGCTAAGAACTGTAGAATGTCGTTTTGAGTAGAAAAATGATCTCAGAAAAACATTTCAGTAGAAATTGATCATAGAATACTAATTTGAAATTCTTTTAAATTTCTAGGTAAAACATTAAATTATGCTCATATTAACCCGTTTTAAAAAACAGATGTTTAACAACAACAGCTGACTTAATATTAAAGTTTAACAGCTACATTAGTAAAATACCTCAATATAAAAATTTTACAAATATTTTAATAAGACACCCTAAAAAAAAACAAAAAAAAAACGGTTGGGTCCCCAATTTTAATCCGAAATTTAATGATTGAAAGTTTTCTAAAACTAGTCTTAGATAATATTCAGAAAGTTCATATGAAATCATAAAAAAATATTTTTAATTATTTTAATTAGGGTACGATCCCAAAAAAAAAAACAAAATGTTATGATTTTTTTTAACACTCGCTGTTCTTACATTCCAGCTGATTTGTCGCCAAAACAAAAACGAAAAACAAAATAAGAAAAGATTTCTCGCTTCTATAGAATAGAACTCTGACTGAATTTAATATAATGGATATGGGATATTAAAAAATTTATAAAGGGAGGTAAGCATATTCAAAGCAATTTTTACCTTGATACCCCCCCCATAAAATTTAAAATTTACCTTAAATCATTTTTTTTTTTTTTAGGATTTTATTGGTAGCGAGTCCAATTGTAAATTGTTGGTTGAAAAAATTTTGTTTTTACTAATTTTAGATGAAAAAAAATTTAAATTTATTTTTAAACTTCACCAAAACAGAAAAATGAAGATAGCTCTCGCAGTTAAAGTAAAAGTCGTCATACCCATATACGAAAACACCGCTTGGGTATAATAATAAATGCCGAATTTCTTTACAGGATACTTGGGTAGGACAAAAGATGCCAAATTTCGTTGAAAAGTACATGTAAAGAAAAATAAGTTCAAATTCTTGAACACAAAAAACAGAGAGGTGATTTTGAAAATCGGTCAGGAGTGGGAGTTATTATCGACGTAGAACAAAGTTTTGATATAAACTATACATATATCAATTCTGGGCTTTCAATATTCAATTATGGGGTTGTGATAGAGAAATATCTTGGAGAAAAAGAAGGCTTTACATCATAAAAAAAAATCATTGGCATTCGAGCAACATTAAAATAAAATATAAATACTGCGCCAAAACTGCCCAAAATCATTTTAAAGTTGTATTAGGAGTACACCTTCGATCCTCTCACTATTCTTTTTCCCATCAAGTTTCATGCTGACATCAGTATTGAAAATAGGTTTGAAAGACTTTGTTATATTTTGAAAAAGTGAAGTTAAATCATTGAATCATGTGACATCAAAACGAACAAGATTTTATTCAAGTGTGTATAATCGTTAAGTAAACATTATACCATGGCATTTAAACGTCAAATGACATAAATATTATATCATGACATAAATATTATATCATGGCAAAATTTATAATTGCTTTGTTCAGTAAACTGTTGTAGAACGATCTGGAGTAAAAAACAACACTTTCTTGTAGTCAGTCGTTTCCGTTGATAAACTTTTTTTTTCCAAAAGTGTTCTGATCAGTGTTCATTAGACTGTACAAAACAGTTGTAAATTGATCTTTATCATTCTGAATTTTTTTTAATACAATTTTGGGCAACTTGTTTTGTTATTTTATTTTAACTTTTACAGTTAAATAAATAAATTTGACAGTTATACAAAGAAATCTAGAACAAAGCAGATCAAACAAAGTGTTCAGTGGATCTTTTTGCTCTAAGTAATCCTAAAGTGCTTGACATTTAATTGTCATTGTCCAACATAGTTCTGCTCGATTCTGTTTTAAATCTACTAAACAAACTTATTATGTTTAAATAATTATAATAACAAACTTATTGTTATTATAACTTATCATGACAGTTGGCAAAATATGTTATAACGTACAAATTCCTCCGCCCTATGCCCCACGGATGGGGTTGCAGGACCATGATGATGATAATGTACAAATTCCAAATAGGTACCATCAATCAAATCCAATCCAATAGGACTCGTACTCACACACAAAACTAATCTTTTATAGTGAATTTAGAAATCAAATATACCAGAAATAAAAAATATATTATTCACACTGATATAATGGTGACAGCAGAGAATAACTATTTTTGTTCAAATTATTGAAATGTTGACAGGAAATTAAAATCAAACAAAAATCTTTCAAAAAAACAAACGAAAATCAAATAAAAATGTGGAGACTTTGTAATTTGTAAGAAAAGTTGAGTTCTATGAACTAGAATTATAAAAAAATTTATTTAACATTATTTTTTCCAAATAGTGAAGGGAATTTTAAGATTATTTGATTTATTTTTTGTTTTTGTAAAAAAACTAAACTATGAAAAAATAAAGAAAAAAAACAATCTATTGACATATTTCGCTCGCTTTACTTAAACAAATATTTGAAGAGTTATTGATAATTTGTGATGATGATTTATATTTAAAAATTTTAAATTTTGGAATTTTAAAATTATACAATTTTTATTTTTCAATTGATTTGCCGAAAGATGAATTAATTTTGTATCTAACAAGTTATATGTGAATGTGTATTATGTGAAGAGGAGAGAAATTTTGATTAAAAATTTTTATAGATAGAGGATCGAATAAAAACAATTTTTTTTTAGATAGTTTATAAATTCTCATTCATAAAAAAAAAATTACAATTTACGTTGACTTATTAGTCCTAACATATTAAAATAGTTTTATATATAGTCCTAACACATTATAACATATTAAAATAGTTTTTTTTTAAATTTATTACCTTGGCTCCATGTGTCTATGATAACCCCTTCGGAAAAAAAAAAATTAAAAACAGAGCTAAAGCTTTTCAATATTTGAGGGTAGAAGTTTTGAAAATAAATAATGAAATCACCATATTTTTAATAGCACTTTTTTTGTTTGTTTATTATTTTTTTTTTTTTTGTTGTGCCAAATTTCGAAGTGGACATTTTTAAGTATTTTTTATTTATTTTATAAAGTACTAGGCCTAATTTTTTTTACATAATAACTTTTTTTTTTCAAATTTGAAACTTGAGAAATTTTAACTATAGGTAAATAGAATATTTGTTATTCACGTAACGATTTTGCGGTAAATTTAAGAATTGAAAGTATTAGATTAGTGTATCGATTTTTTTAATTTTAATCACGATTTTTTTTTCTATTTGTAAAATAAATGATTTTTTTGTTAGAAAAATTTTCTTTTAAAGTTTGTTCAAAAATTTGGTGATATTTGTCGTTTATATGAAGAAAATTCGTTATATTATATACATATTGTCTACTGGGGTTGGCTGGTTTATTGGTCATATATGGTCATATATATATATTTTACTAGTAATTGGTATTGCTAAAAACATTCAAGTAAATGATAATGAACAAAACAGTAAAATAAAATCGTAAGGTGTTTTCCTATCATGGAAATGTAAACCATTCTAACTATAAGCTATACGCTCATAAATCCTTTGATTGTCGAGTTCACTACTGGAGCTCATTAGTAGATAAATACATAGAAGGTTTGGACTCCCTGAACAACTTCTAGTTCAATTCTGATTAGTTTCACAACTCAAATACTAGTATATAGAATAAAAATAAATCCATGTGTGAGTTATAAAAATAAACCGAAATTTCCACTTAGTAAGAAGTCTTTGATGAAAAATTATAGTTCGATTATCTTATATTTATAGTATAGTATTGCTTACACATTTGTAGTTTAATAATTTCAAGATTATATCTTAAATTAAATATTTATTAATTCAAAAGATTAAGGAGTTAAAAAGAATTTGTGACAGAATGTATTATCACTCATTATATTTTTATTATTTAAGTCGTTAAGCTGTAAATTACTACTTTTGATTATAAAATCTTCTGAATAAGTAGAAGCATTTGTTTGCTTTATCAATTCGGTTCTAAAATGTCAGACTATATGACAAAAGCAATTGATTGTCGCAGGAACTTTACTAATACCTAAAAGGAAAGAAGCCGAGGGTTTAATAAGAACCTTACCTCCAGGAGCTTCAACCAGGAGCTTAACAAAGCTAGCGGAACGAAACATATTCTTATGTGGACTCCTGGGCATGAAGGAATACAAGGCAATGAAGAGTCAGATTTCCTTGCAAAAACAGGTGCGAAGAATCAATTCTTAGGACCAGAACCAAACATTGCTCGTTCAAATGGCCACTTAAAATTGTTTCCAAGTGTGAAACTACAGCAACTCAAAACATATGGGATAATTGCCAAGAACTTACGCAGTCTAAATCCTTTTTCAAACTAAGTATCCAAAGATTGAATCAGATAATTAGGAAGACTAGATCTAATGTCAGAATGCTGATATGGTTTATCACAGATCATGACCCCTTCAAAAAGCATCTGTTCAAGATTGGTAGATCGAACACAGACAGATGTAGATTCTGTTAAGAAGAGGAGGAATCCTCCGTTCATATTCTATTTGTTTGCGATGCCTTAGCTCGCAAAAGATATAAATATTTCCAGGAATTCACATTGCCTGTTTCTGAAATTGACATCAGAGCAATAATAGCGTTCATCAACGACACAGACCTACAATTCTGAGATAAGTGGGGAAGTACAATAGATCTTAAGAAATCGCAGTTACATAGAACTCCCCATTAATAAAAAAAAAAAACAGTTCTAAAAAAGCTCTCATAACAATTGAATTGCATTAATACAATGACTATTTAGGATATGGTAATTTTTATGAACAGTTTGGATGAGATAATAGTATAGTTAAGATTTAGACTATAGTAAATAGCAGATATAGTAATAGTAATTAATTTACATTTAATTAGACTAAATGAGCAATTTAAATTCTAATTAATTTTGCATTATAACCTGAATAGCCTGAAATATGCTCAATGAGACCCCCACTGAAGCTGGTTAAGTGTCATAAAAGTTATAATTTTCAAAATTATGGTAAACAATTCTTATGTCATGTAAGAATTAACTGATAAGAAGAATTAACTGATAAGAAGAATTAACTGATAAGAAGAATTATTTTCCAAAAAAATTTTTGGAAGTAAATTTCAAATTATTCGTAATTATACGGATATAAATGACTTTGTTTTGTGTATAAGTTGCTGAGTCAAAATTAAATTAACAACATAACACACGATTTATCATCACCCACTATTTAAAAATGTTTCTAACATATTTACGTCTAGAAAACGTATAAACAATAGATTAAGGATAAATTTGTAAACAAAAAATTCATATTTATCAAAGTTTGACATTAAACGAATATACTCGTACGTACATACATACAATGATATTTCAAATTTGAAAAATTCACTATAACTGTCAGTTTATTCTTTGTTAAATATTTATAATTGTATAATAATGAAGACTAAAAAGAAAAATATGTCTAAATATATAAAAATTTCTGTTTTCTTCTATTATTTTTACTTGTTTTTCAAGCCATTTGAATTGAAACAAAGAAAAAAATATTTATAAAATATTTCAACACCTCCCATACATACATAAAAATATTTATTTTTAAAACAACAACAAAAGAAATCAAATAGTAAATTTTTTTGTTCCTTTATAATTTTCTTCCTTCCGGATATAATATGTAGTGTAAAAAAATATAATGACGCGTGTGCATTGCGGTAAACGCAATTTTAAAACATTTCAAAAATCCTCCTAGATTACGTAAACATTTGAAACTTCAATAAATTACTGAAAAAAAAGAAAACCATAAACAAAATAATATGAAATAAAAACAATTCTCTTTAATAAATTTATCTACAGCTACGAATACACTGAAATACAAACATAACAAACAACCGAACAAATATAAATAAAAATGTATGAAGAACGTTGCATCATCATCTGTGTTATTATTATAAAACATTTTTCTTTTTCTTTTCCTTTTTGTTTTTTAAATCAAACATTTTCTAGTATCCCTCTAATTTTAAAATTTAATTTAATTTCATAGTGAAAATATAATAAAAAAATATTATCTAGAGTTTAATGCCCTCTAGCATTGCTTAAAAACGCGTAAAACATAAATTACTAAAAAAAAAGAAAATCCCCAGTTGTTTTCTAAGACACAATTCATCTGACCTAATTGTTGACCTTAGATATTTTTATTGTTATTGTTTCAATTTTCTTGTATACACACGAAGGTAGTTTAAAAACACGAAACGCACCTTGTTATCCTTATACTGAAATAACAATAATCATTATAAAATAAGGAACAGAATTAAGCATCCTGAAAGAATTATTTAAAAACATTTCTTCCCTCCCCATTATTAAATTTTTTCTTTCAAAGATAATTAAAATAAAATTCTAACTGTTAAGTCGCGAGTATAACACAGAAAACATTTATTAACGTTATATTTTCCTTTAACAAAAAGAAAGCATCCTGCAAGCAGGATTTTTTTTCTATTTTACATTTTTTCTCTAAACAACATTAAATATTGTTGCAGTTGTTGTTAACAGTCCATTAAAAGTAACCACATATTAGCTGAATAATTTCTTATAATATGTTGGCTAATATTATTACATAAAGGATACTTATAAAGGATATGTTTTATTATTGTATTATTACACTCATCATTGTTGTAAAAGTAATAATTTTTATATTTTCTACTTTTCTATAATATACCCTCAATTATATTTATATGATGTGGTCCATTCTTACAATGTTACAATTCCACTTTCACGATCCTTATCTATTATTACTATTACACAAATGAAAAATAATTATTCTCATATGCAAGGATAATGAATGCAAATTAGATATTTTCTTTAGAAAATTATTATTCTTTCATCCCTTTGAATGTTTACAGAGATCATAAAATATCTCTAATATTTACTTTAAAAAACGACCAAGGTCCCTTTTAATCCTTTAAAGTTTATGTTTCAAAAAAATATAAAAAATAAAAATAAAAAAAATTATTTCTATTGTTCAGACAGCGATTAACTTAGAACTAAAATTGCAGATAATTTGTTTTTTCTTCTTAAAATAAACAGAATTATGGACATTACGGTATATTACAAAATGAAACAAAAACAAAACAGTTAATTCATATAACGAAGATTTAAATTATATTAAAACAGTTATTTAAGAATATTTACGACTTTTCTTTTTACATAAAAGGATAGGAAATTGCACCGTGAATGAACTTTACATGACCTATATGAATAGTAATGGGTTAAGATATGAAAATGAAAATTCAAAAGAAAAATTCAGATGCTGTGACCAGTTTTTGGTCTAATTTAAAAATTAAATAAAAAAAAATGAGGATGCTAATAAAAGTTATTTGCATAAATTAAGGATAATAATTTAATTTTTTCTTATAACAAACAATAATAGATAATTTACGTATTTATTTATATATAGGAGAAAAGGACAATTTTTTTTTTGTATTTTCTTTTTAAATTAAAAAAAAACATTTATATAGAAGGTCTTCGTCATAGTAGAAATTAAAGTAAAGAACAAAAAAAAAAAATAGAATAACCGGTTAAACATCTTATATTATATTAATTGAAATTTTTTAAACGTAACGACTTTTAGTAATTAAATTTCTTATGTTGTAGTATATAGTTCAAGTTAAGGATTAAATTTTAAACTAGTATTTTTGAAAATGTTTTGATTTATAATTTAAAAAAAATAATTTTTTTGATGCAAAAATGTGACCTTTCACTTTAATGCTAGTAAATTGTAATTCAAATTTAAAAAAATTATATTTGTTTTTAAATTAAAAACAGTTTTTAATCATGCTTTGATTTCCAAATTTTCATTGTGTTTGAACAATATTTGTTCGTATAACATTTTTTAATTTCTAGTAATTTAACTACACTAACCCACTCCATGTTAATACAAATTTTATGTTCAATTAGTTAAATTTACTGATTCCGTTCTATGCCCCAATATAAGGGTTGCAGGATAGTGATGATTAGGGTTGCAGGATTGTGATGATGATCAAAACTAGCTAATTCTTGATTTATTAGTGTTGTATTTGAAGCCTATTATACATCAATGTTTTCATAATTTTATTTGTAAATTACTGAACAAATTAAATTGATGACGTATTATGCATCCATGTTGAACTATCAATTTCGTATTCATTTAATTTTTTTTTTCATGTAATTTTTTAATTTCTTTAATATTTTTATTTGTAAAAAAAATATTTTTTTGGATTTGTTTTTAAATGCCATTTTTTTCACATGATATTAAGTTTCAAAAAATTGCCTGAATATTCTCAAAAATTTAAAAAAAAGCAGCCATTTTTTTTAACTCAGCTGATGACACTAGGACTAGATTGATGAGAAAATTGATGAGAATTGGACTATCATAAATTAAGTTCTCATCATTCGCTCATAAATTAATTGTCCATTAATTGATCAGTATTGATGAAAATATTGATAGGCACCATAAAACAAAAAGTACGTAAAATAGCAACAAATTAGATTGAAGAAAAAGTTTTGCAAAAAGTAGAGTGTTTCAAACACAAAAATTTATGCAATTAATTTTTAATTGAAAAAAAAAACTAAAAAATTGAGTCTATAAAGACATAATTGAAAATTATTCAAGTATTAACGAAAATAAAATTGAAGTTCGTCTTATAGGAGTTTCATATTGCAGGACATACTATAACTTTAATTTTTTTAGGTTCAATAAAAATAAAAATGCAAAGATATTGAATTCAAAAAATATTTGGTTGGTAAATATGTAAATTTTGTAATTTTTAAAAGTTGGTAAAATTGCTGTGTCAAGATTCAAGAAATATGTTTTCATCATCGTTATGGAAACGAACACAAACTTTTATTTCCCAACATTGGATAGATTATCAATCATTACATATATTCGTTCAGAATTTCAATTCTACACAGTCCCATCTTCAGATGTGTTGGGCTCATTTATCTGTTACATTCTAAATTTTATAAAAACACTTGTATAGGATCGAAAAAATCCCTTTGAATCAACAGTCTTATATTACTTTTTTTTATTTATTTTTTTCGAAATTCATCTTCAATTTTTATTGAATATTGCAAGTATATTGTAAACTCTGTTTTAAGTACTCGTGATTATTAATCAATCATTACCAAAAAATATACTTGTTTTCTAATTTTTTAAAATCCTAGACTAAAGTCTAAAGTCATATTTTTTAAATTTTTTTTTATATACGATTTTACTAATTAAAATTATTGCGGGCGGAAAATCATTATTCGGTTAAAATTTTTCATTTTTTAATTTCCATTTTTAGGAAAATGAATTCGTGAGAAATCTAAAAACTAAGTGAAAATCATATCATTAATATTCATTATACTTAAATCAATCAAATATTTTTTAACAGGATATAATCCTTTGCTCATATATTTTTTTAATATTAAACATTCCAAAAAGTTACTAAAAAATAAAATAAAAACAATAAAATAAGGCATTTACAATATCTTAATAAAAAAGAAATGTGTACTACGTAACGTTGAGGAATTCCACTAATATCCTTTTTCAATTAGCCCAGATGCTTTAAAATTAATATGTATATAGGAAAAAAATTGTGAGAGCGCCAATCGTGTAATATTTAAGTAGGCATTCATAATTTGGAAGGAATCCATAAAATTACATAATTACTACCTACCCACCAACAGTCACTGTAATTTCTTGTGAAGAATCTATGAAAAAATCTTAAGTTACATAATAGAAGAAATTCATCTTGTATATTTTGTAAGGATATGTATGAATGCATATGTATGAATGTATGTAGAATTTCATAAACTCATAAATTTAGTAATTAATCAATTCATTGATTTGTTAGAAATATTCAAATGAATCTGTGTAATTTCATATGATATTGAAATAAAATTTGTTACTCTAGAAAAGGATATTCGACGTCATAATTTAAAATAAAAATATATCCTTATAAAGAAAACAGAATTTTATATTTTGTCATCTCTATTTTTTTTTTTTAAATATTTTTTCTTAAAGTTGCCCAACAATGTGACAGTTTTCATGTTTTTCATTTTTAAATAATGCTACTGACGATGACATAAAAAGGTAGTTCCCAGACTGGATAAATTTGAACTTTAACATTTTATTTTTAGAACATTTTCTTGTTTATGATTTTTTGTTTTTTTCTATTTTTTTTTTTTCTAATTCTATTTTATACTTATATGGGACGACACATTTGAAAAACTCTATATTGAAATGAATTTTCCGAATGTGGAAAAAATTGATGAGAATATTGTTTTTGTTTTTTTTTTCTTAATTTCTTTTTTAGGTTGTGAGAAAATTTAAATATCAAATTTCTAAAATTTTTAAAAGGGTAATGAACTCTCTGAGAAGTTATATGACTTCTTTAAGGCATTTATATTATAATATACAAAATTGTAGTGATCAACAAATAAATTTTTATCACTAAAATAAATGCCCCTAATAATATCATTTTTTTTTTAAATATTTCACAAATAGGATAGTTCTTAAATAAAGGATGATGTGGATGGGTAAAAATGACAAAAATATAAAATGAAAAAAATAATAATAATGTAAATTGCAATAAGAGAAATTAAATTGTTGTCCACAAATTTATGTTTGGAGAAGGAGAGAAAACATAATCGAAAAAAGGATATAAACATGTACCCTTCCTAAAGAACGTTGTGTTCTAAATAATCAATTGTATTGTGATTACGATCACTAATCACAAATTATTGCAAATTATAACAGATATCCTTTATATTTAATTTTTGATTATTTTTATACTTATAAAATTTGAGATGATATGGGATGATTTATTATTTCTTGTTTGGTTAAGATTTCTTCAATTATTCCCAGAATGCGAATTTTTATTTTTTTAATCAATAAATCTTGAATTTATGTGAATTTCTTTTTAAGGTTTCTTATATCATAGATGATACAATATCTAAAGATACAATAGATTATTGATTTTAGGGTTAAATTTGAAAAATTTAGTTCTCTTATTAAAAAAAAAAAAAATTTATATATATCTAGATTAGGTATAAATAGATTTAAGGTACAATTTAAAATCTTAACTTGAAGTACTATACAACAACGTTGGTATGTACCTGATCTTGTACAGAGCAGAATTTATTTAAGTGTAAATTTAAAGGTTATATTTTTTTTTATTAATTCAATTTAATCAGCGAAATTTTATCGTTTTTATTTCAGCAATTAACGTAAATAAAAATATGTCCTCTATGTTAATTAATTAGTTTAAAACGACAAACTAACAAATTATCTCATGAAAAGAACTATACCATTACTTCTTCTTTGACTAATATACTTGAGAAATGTATATTTATTTATATATTTATCGAATTCAAATAATAATAATAGTAATATAATAATTTCATTCTTAAAAAATTATAGTTACAACTTGCAAATTTTTGGTTTCAATTACTTCATTTTAGGCAATTTACAAGTTTATAATTAAATTAAATAGTTAGGGCATTCTGTTATCCAAAACGTAAGATTCGATACAGATTTGACAGTGTTGTTTGTACCAACAAGTTCAAGATATTTTATACGTCAATTTAATAATATGAATGTATGTTTTTAGTATATGGGTGGTACATGAATTACTGTTTTCAGGTTTTTGCTTATTAGAACTAATTTTCTAGTTTTTTCAATGTCATTTTCCCACCATAAGTCTCTCATACATAATAGAATTTAATAACAGTCAGCCAGTCATTTGATTTCCATAAATAACTTAATTTCATTTTTTAAAAAATTTAGATTTCCATTTTTATTTTGATACTGATTGATTTTGTTGATTTTTACATGGCCAAAATAATTGGAAAAACACAATAACTGCTTTCGAAGCATTTATAAGCACAATTAATCAAATTAGTATAGAACTCAGATTTAAAAATAATTAAAATATATATAAGTAAAGTACTTTGGAATACGTTGTCGAATGTCATTAAGTCTGCCACCTCACATTGTAATTTCATTGAATTTTGTTGAGAACATTTCAGGTTGAAATCGGAGTTATACAATTGCATATTTTTCTATATTAATATTTATTAATTATTTATTTTTTTTTATTTATTTAATTTTAAAAATTTTATTTTGTTTTTTATTTTAACACAAAGAGGAATGAATGGTTTTTCAGGAGAGAAAATTAATTTACATTCTTATTCGTCAAATGCTTGTAACAGCAATTTTAAATTTTGAACTTTGTTAATTTTTGAATTTTGTTCATTTTGGAAAATTGAGTTTTAAATATATTTTTTATTTTTCATTTTGAAATATTGGAACAAAAATTTGGAAACTTAATATTAATGATTCTTATATATACAATTGTAGAGACTAATCGTCTCATGTATATTAAATTTAAAAAAAAACATAGGTGTAAATACTTAGTATAAGCTCTAACTAAAATTAAACTCTGTAAAACAAAAACAAAACATATTATAATTTAGGCGAAATAAATAAATAAAATTTAATAAAATTGAATTGAAAGAATTGAATTTAAATATTAATATTTATTTTCATTTAAATAATACAATAATATATATTTATGAATTTTATAATATTATGTTATTACAATACATTAACGATAGATAATACAATATTCCATATTTGGAAAAATAAAATTTATAAGCTTGTTATATAAAGTCGAAATCGGTATTATAAGGCTATCTTGGTAAGTAGGTATAAGCTGCTAATTTGGGGCATAATCGAAAAGTAAATTCTCATGAAAATGTCACAGTTTGACAAAATAAAATAAATAAATAAATTATAGAATTATCTCCGAAAAAAAAGTATTTAGAAAAATTATTCATTTCTTAATCCTAATAGAAATAATCCAGAAGTTGATATATTTCTTACAAAAATAATTGATACGAATACAATTACGTATTTAATTATTAAATAATCTCCAGAAACTTTAATATTGCAATTTTCAGCCAGAATACAAAATCCCGTTACTTAATTATTTAAATATTTAAAAAAAAAATTAATTCTTCCGTAATTGATCCTTTCTCTATCTGTAATTTTTTAAATGAAACTGTGGAGCATACTCGAACAAAATTGCATCTCTATATCAAATTTGTTTGAAATTACATTTCACAATTTATATGGTTTGTTGTCTGGAATATCAAGATATAAATTCAAATTCCATCCTTAACCCTTTAAATTTTACTGTGCTTGCTAATACTAGCCGAATAATAGTATTGTTCTGACAAATCTTTTATATAAAAAAACTCAGAAGAAATCTAGAATAATACTAATATTACACCAATATATTAAATGCATGCAATAGTATTAAATGCATAGCTTGAACGTAGTATAATTGAAATATTTCAAATGTACATATTTTTTACACTTAAAACAATACAACCTCTTTTCTTCTCATTTTATTGAAAATTCAATCCAATGACAAAATACATTTTATTAATCTCTTAATATTAGAAATATAAGATCTTAACTGTGATTATTTCCAAAAAAAAATAAGCAAAAAAAAAAAAATAAACAATCTACCATGGTGCTAATCGTTTCCAACCCTGAGGCTTTTCCTTTTCTCACCCATAAAACTTGAGATATAAAAAAGAAAGGAAAATGCAATTGGAAAAATAAAATAAAAAAAAAACTGACAGTTTTGTCACATTTTTAAAGAAACCAAAAAAATTAATTGTGTACATAACGAAAAGAAATGAAACTGACAGGATAACAAAACGCAAAATGAAAAGACAAAAAATAATAATAACACAATGATTTAATTTCTAAAAGAAATTTTAACTAAAAAACGTTTTGTTAAAAATTAAATTAAATAAAAAAATTGTAAATAATTACAAAAACGAAATGTCAAAAAACCGTTGTATTCGTTGTATTTTATATATCAGTTACATATTACGCGAGTTTGAAGCACACTCATTCTATATATTCGAAATTATGTTATAAATAATAAAAATTTCATAAAAAACAAACAATGAAACAATAAGAAAAAAATAAAAAATTCTGTAAAAAAATTAGAAAAAAAATGTTAGGTCCCTTCGTACAACCAAAAACAAAATAAAAAATTCAATAAAACGGGTGAAAGTTTATCTAAAACCTAAACTAAGAAATTGAAAAGAAATTGAAGAAAAAAATCGAAATAAACTGTTATTTTTATGGTGCAACAACTTTACAGGAAAAAATGGGTTAAAGGGGTAAAAAATATAAAAAAACGGTCCCGTTATGTTCAGTAAATGCAACAGTAGTACATATTTGGTGTTAAGGAACCAGATAAACTACATATATTTTAATGTTTTACTTACACTGATCTATTGTAGATTTTTTGTTGAGCGGAAAATCTCCTAAATTTTCGTTATTTAATTTTTTTTTGTTTTTTTTCCTTGATTTTAGAAAAAAAAAAAAAACAATTTTTTTAAGCATCGGTTTATTGGAACTCTTATAAATGTAAAATTTATATGTGATATACTATATTTAGTTTGGTGGAATACACTGAGAAAAATATTTGTTTTTAGTATCATTGTTATTTATAGGGTTGCCAATTTATATGAAAAAGAAAAGTGTATGAACAAAATTATCTTTTTCGTTTAACCTTATCTTTTCATATTTTAAATTAGATATATTATAAACGCTGTAGTTTTATAATGTGTAATCAATTTAGATGTATAAATTTAAGTTTGGAATACAATTAATAAAATGTTGTTAAAAATGTATATGTTTAGTCAGTAACTATAATCATCTAAATTAACAATACAAATAAAGTTAGAGTTTAACAAATGAAATATAATTATTGTAGTTACATATACGGGGTGTTAATCTAATGAAAGCCTTCCTTTTTTAAATAAATCAATGATCGAATTCATAAAAAATAATTAAAGAACTAACTAATGCCTCTAAGTCTTGAACACCACTCGCAATAGAAACTTATACATCACATTTACTTATAGAACATAGGTGTAGAATTAAAATGTTACTTTTTAGTTTAACTCTAAGCGATGGCATAAAGCAATGCTATTCTTTAGATTACTTTGAGTATCGGACAATCTTGGAGAAATTTTCAAACTAGATTAAAGAAATATTACAGAGCAATCAAACATATTAAAGCTTATCTTAGATAATATTACAGCAATATTCATTAATATATATATATATATATATATTATATATACATTAATATTATATTTTTATTACCTTAATGTATTTGTACAATATATTTAATTTCATATATTTTAATTTAATATTTTTAGTGCTTATATTATACATAGAATATTCACACCTTTGATTTGTACTTATTTAGACTAACCTGACTCTATTATCTAGAATAAATTTAATTTGTAAAGGAAAAAAATGGGAAGTAAAAACCTTTATTAATTATTTTTTTGCTAATATGAAAACTAATTCAAACCTAACCTAAATCTTAATTAATGTTCGTTTAGTAAAATTATCTTAAAACTAAACCTTAATCTGCTATCGCTCTTATAAGAGGATTTTCGGAATTATAACAGGTTTCACGAAACCCATGCGCTACTTTTTCGAAACTGACCCAATATTTAAACTTACTTCACAACAAAATGGTGCTATTTATAAAGACTATCAAATAGCCAAACAAATCTTTTTTGGTTTTTTAACTATATTTTATTCAAATTTATTTTTATATATAAAAAAAATAAACCAGCATCTTTCCCCATTTTCAATTAATTAATAAAAACAGGAACATAAATCAGTTTCAAAAGAGTTGAACCATTTGCAGTGTGTTGGGAAATAGTTGAATCAAGTGAATTTTATCATTGTGTAACGCCTCTTGTACTATCAATTATGCGGTAAACCTTTAAGCACAATGTGGACTAGTTTTTAAAGTAAAATTTTTGCTTATGTAGTTTCTATTTTATTTTACATTTTAAATTTAAAAATTAGCAAAAAAATTATCTGTACGAAATGCGATATTAAAAGTATTTGCGGGCGGACTGGACTATTCGAAAGTCTATATTTAATTATTTTTTAATTATTAAAAAACAACTATACACTCTGTAAGAGCTTATAAGCTCACTTGAGATGAACTAATAAAATAAATAAATAATTAGCAAATAGATAAATTTAATCAGCAGTTTCTATTTTCGTTTCTAAATTATATAGCATAATCCTTTTGAAAAACGTACTCTACTTTTACTTATTGCAATTTGCCAATTGAAAATGATTGTAAATAATTTTGTAATATAGCCGGATTCTGTAATTTGTCAGCAGGAAAAATAAAAACTGTCAAATACTTCAAGATAACACCCGTTTAGCACTTTGTCAATAGAGCTCGCTCGTTATTGAACAAAAATTATTTAATAATTTTTTTTTATATACTTAACCAAACAGTTAAGATGATGTATGCCTCATATCAAAAAATCACAGGGACCTACAGAACAAAGTCAACAGATTACAGGAAGAAGCAAAGAAATCGGGACTGGAATTAAATATCGAGAAAACCAAAGCAATGAGGACAAACAATAGTTATAGTGAGCCAATAACAGTGAGTGGACAACAGATAGAATACGTAGAAGAATTCAACTACCTGGGGAGCATTATAACATCAAGAGGAGGTGCAACAGAAGATGTCAACAGCCGTATAAATAAGGCAAGAAGAACATTTGGGAGCCTAATGAAGATATGGCGGAGCAACCAAATATCGAGAACAACAAAGCTAACAATATTCAGAGCATGTGTTAAGTCAACATTAATATATGGCAGTGAAACATGGCTCACTTCGGTCAGAATCAAACAGAAGCTACAAGTATTCATCAACAAGTGCTTGAGAATTATATGCAGAATATTCTGGCCGGCAAGAATTAGCAACGAGGATTTTTGGATGATAACTGGAGAAGAACCTATCAACAGACAGATAAATAGGAAAAAATGGAAATGGATAGGTCATACACTAAGGAAATCAGAAAGTGATATAGCAAGAAGAGCTCTAGAGTGGAATCCACAAGGACAAAGGAGACCCGGCAGACCATACAACACATGGAGACGCACAATCGATCAAGAATTAACAGTCAACAATTATACCTGGGACGATATTAAGGAAGTAGTACTCAACAGAGAGGAATGGAGGTTCACTATCGAAGCCCTATGCTACCACGCGGAGTAATAGGAGACAAAAAAAAAAAAAAAAAAAAAAAAAAAAAAAAAAAAAACCAAACAGTAGGCTCCACAAGACCTTCTGTACGTTTATAGTATTTTCAACGATAAAAATATATATGAAAAAGAGGTCAAAGATCAGTTTCAAAGAAAATTTGTAATTTAAAAATTTTTATAAAAATTTCAATTTTAAAATGTTGAAGAAGCAAATAAAGATTGAATATTTTCTATACATTTACTTTTTTTATCCAAAATTATAGATCGCGGTAAAAAAAAGATAGCATCAAAAATTTTATTACCCATGAAAAATGAACCCATAATAAAATCATTGGAAAACTTGATTTGTTTATTTTTTTTATTTTTTTAACCCTTGTATACTTTCTAAATAGAAAAAAAAAAACAAAAAAACATCATCTCTAGTACATGCCATCCTGCCTGCATATTGAAACCTATTATTTTCTATTCTTCTAGGGTGTTACAATTTTTTTTTCTTGGTACCTTCATTGTCTTGGGATATTTTTTTTTGTAGTCTTTATCTTGATTAGATCTAATTTATGGGTAAAAAAAAATTTGTTCGAAAAAAATAAAATAAAAATAATAATCTAGTCAAGAGGGTTGGATTCTTGTTTTTAGCACTAGAAGGCATAGATCTGCATATTGTGTTTTTATTATTATATTTTTTTTTTGTATATGAAGTAAGTCTTAGGTGTTGCACAGAAACAACTGAATATCAAGGACCTTTTTTTTATTCTTTTTTAGAGCAAAATGAGCGCGAATTTAGTTATAAAAATTAAAAATCTGAGAAAAAAATTTTCTGATATGATCCTTGAATGATCCTTGAAGACAAGACAAGACAATGATGATGCTTTTAATATAATAGATATTATGCAAAACAATTAAAATTTCAAAATACTTTATTAGTTTTATTTCATATTACAAAAAAAAAAAAAAAAAAATGACTGAAAAATAATAAAAATAGAAAAATCGAAATGAACGTAAGATATTTTGAATTAAATTCAAAGTGCAGGGTGCAGTTATAAAAATAGGTAGGTACTAGTGTACTACTGATTTGTAATATTTTCTGATTTTGTTTTATAGCGAAGATATATTCAAAAACGTTCGTGGAATCAGAATGTTTCTTAAAACTGACTTATGAATATTAGATCAAGCTGTAATATATCTATAGTGAGTAAATATTTCATAACTTTTCAGAATACCCAATTCAAATTTTGTTACAACATTAAAGTTTTTTATTTCTGCATTATAAGAAAGAACCATATACTTTCAGAAATAAAGGAAAATATAATATTCCCAGAACATTACTTATTCAATCTTAAAATAGATAAGGTCCGAGATATTCACTTAGAGACATCGTTTTATATTATATATATATATATATATATTTATAATATTTAGATAGAAAATTTTTTTAGAGTACTTACTAGTGTATTTTTATTTTTTTATATTTTATAATACACTAGTAAGTACTCTAAAAAAATGTTCTATTTTGGAGATTGAAATTTGATCCTAGTATCTGAGTGACAATTTAACTATAAAATTAACAATACTTAACAATTGTGTCCAATTTTTCTAAATACCACAGACTAAATTAAATTAAAAAAATGTATACTTAAAGTATATATTAACACAAATTTCAGATCAAAACTGAGGAGTGCTGGACTAGCACCTTTGCGAACCTTTAAACGAAAATGATCATGCCAACACGAAAACTAAAATGCGAGTAAGTTTCAACAGGAAACAGATGCGTATAATGACAGGGATAAGTAGGAAAAATTCATACATACCAAAAATATAACAGCTTATCCACAAACAACTTATCTACGCCATTTTAACTAGATGAATCTATTGAACGTTATTGTTCTGTAAATGCAAATATCTCGCTCTCACATAGTAGATTTCGCCCTGTAATTACGTTCCGAGAACAATCGAGAGCTGCCTAGCACATCCCTGAAGAAGGTCCTGAGTGTAATCATTAAATCAGGAATCCTTAAGGATTCAGATGTACAATTGCATTAATACAAGCAGTCACAATAAGTCCATTTGCGGTTGCGGTGACAGACGGAGCACTTTACCCCTACCCATTAAAAATATATCTTTATCCATCGATATTTTCATGTTATTCAAGTAAAGACTAATTTTGCTTACTAAAATTATTAATATAACTGCTGTTAAAAATATTTTAAGATATTTCAATGAAAATTTAAAACCTGAAATAATCTCGCTCTAGGTTGGAACAGAACCAACATTATAGTCTGTGAACTACTTTCCTACTTTAAACAGATATTTATTAAAAACATCATGTAATCCGAGAAAATTTAAGGTTTCTCATTTTTAGTGTTTGATCATCTGTTCTGGTTGTATTATTTACCAAAAGATCATTTAGGTCTTGGGCCTGACACATCAACGTCAACACGCTGGGTAGCTCAGTAGGTAGAGTGCCTGCATTTGAACCGAAAGGTTCCAGATTCGATTTTCGACCTGGTCCAGTACTCTTTATTATTGGGATAAAATAAATGATAAATAGTTGAGAGTTTTGGTTATCACTAAAAATAAAATGGAACTATTCTATTATGAAGGCAGTACTCTACATTGGATATATAGTTTTCCACATTTAAATAAGTAGATAGATATACCATAAAAGATTATAAAGAATATTCCAATATCTGTGTAAAAGCAGCTGGGTATTCATAACATAGACTTGGAAGTATATAAAAAAAAATTCTTCATTTTTATTAGTCACTGATGGTGATGCCTCTCCGGTTGAAGATACAAAATTACTCTATATCTGACATCTGCAGATATTCCGTCTCTCCATTGACGGTTTGATCTGCCTCCACGTCTTGTACATTCGGGTCTGCATTCGAAGATTCTCTTGTCTGGAGCATTTTGGTTTATCCACTTTACGTGTCCGACTCACTGTAGTCTCATGAATTTAATTTTCGTGGCAACGTTCACTTCATTATACAGCTCATAGAATTCGAAATTATATCTTCTCATCCAGACCGCATCGTAATTTTTTGCTTCATATATCCAAAAACAAAAAATTTTCTTCTCGAAGACACCAAGATGTATGCTTACTTGCCTTGAGCAGTGTCCGTGATAATGATCTGTATTAGACCAGAACTAGGAGTATGAACATTTATGTAGATTTGAGCTTTGATGCTTCGTGATACGAACTTTGATCCGAGATATTTTGACAAACCGATCATTTATAACTACTTTTAAAATATTCTAATTCAGTAAGAGATGAAATAAAAACTTAAATATGAATTTTGATAATTTTTTTAGGTCACATTTAGCCAATAATTGTAGTATTAATCACGAAATTTAATACTCATTGAAATGATTTCCAATAAGTACAGGCCCCCTACCGTGTATAAAATTCGGATTCGAACGATTATCCGAATTTGCGATTCGAATGTAAAATTAATTGGTACCGCGTATCAAATTCGAAAGGAAATAAACGTCATTTAAGTTGGTAGCGTAAGTTTCCGAATTTCTAATTGTCAGTAATATTTTTGTATACTTTAAATGTGTGTTTATTATTTTGAAAAGTATTATTTTTTAATTAAAATTATATCAATTTTATTGTATTTGTATTTCGTTTTGAAACTCCATAATTATTTTATATTGAGATTTTTTTGTTTAAGCCTAATCTATAAAACACAAATATGAAATAATATAAATTTTTTTAAATACAAAATTAAATATAAATGTAGTTTTTTTTATATTAAAATATTAAGTATAATTATATATTTAAATACCTCACTTAATTTTAAAACAAACCAAGTTTTACCTCCATTCGATAACAAAAAACCATTCGGATAAAATATTTTAAAAAATATTCGAAAGTAGTATTACATGGTACGAAAATTTACATTCGGATTCGTATATACAATTTTCGAGTTGTCAAACTTATTTCAACTCGAATTTCGTATTACATAGTACCAAATTTTCGAATACGAAATTCGTTTTACGAAAATCGGAATACGCGGTAGGAGCCCAGATTACAGACAAATTTCAAAATAAAACACAGGATTCAGAATTCATAAAACACCCTACCCTATACACTACTTTTTAAAGAATTCTCAAAGAAATTTCGAAAATATTTATTACTTTCGTAATTTTCGAAATTAATTTAAATTATTAACATAACTTATTACTTATTCGAGGCTCCAGAACTATACAATATCATAAAATTAAATATTGAATTTTAAATAGAAGAAAAAAACAAACAATAATTTTCAAATCACAAAAAATAAAGACTCAATTACAAATACAAAGTCACATTAAGAAAACTAACTCATTAAAATTGAAAAAAAAAAAAATAAGTATATTTTTGGGTGCAATGCAAGAGACCCTCCTAGATACAGTATAGATACATAATTGTATTTCTACATATGTATCTGTTTACTTGAATAATGAATATTATACATTTTATTAAAATTAATTTTGAAATTTATATTTTTCTAAATAATTTATATAGAAATTGTCGTATTAGGAAGGGATCTCATATACGAAAATGCAAATAAAATATTTTTATACGGCCGGCGCTCAAAAATTAGAAATTCAACTTAACGTCTACTGAAACTCAATGCGCTCAAAAAATATACATATACATAAATATAAATATACATATATGAATATAAAATATATATTTTGTGTCTATGCAAGTAAATGCAGTGCAATAGTTATTCTATAATTATATACGATAGATAAAACTAGTTCATTCAACTTTTATTATTTTTATTATTATAAGTGTTTTCAAGTTTTAATTTTCTATTGGGGAAATTCTTTTGCATATTATGGAAATTTTTTTTTCTTTTTTTTTTTTTTTGGTGTAATATTATAATTTATTTAAAAAAAAAATTCTAGTGCACCTTTTAAATACTATATAGTTTCTTCCTTTTTTTTTGAAATTTGTATAATATTGTAACGGAAAATATTGTATAAATTAATTAAAGTATATGCATATGTACCTACTCGTTTATGTAGAGAATATTATTATTTGAAACCAAACTAAATTGATAGAGGATATAAATGAATAATCGCAAGCTTGGTTATCATTTATCGTATTATAAATATATACTCTGTACGAGCTAGTACAGCTATTTTGAGAAATTGAATTGAATAAATAAATAAATAAGGTTCCTCCAAGGTGCAATCTGAGGACCAGACCTATTCAAAATATATATATATAGATGATATTATATTCAAACTTAATACAAAAGGGTCTATCCAACTGTACGTAGTTATATGATGCAGTATTAAAATATGCTGAAAATATGTTAAAAATTGAATCTGACACTAAAATTTTTCAAGAATTGCTAAAAAAGCATAAAATCTCTTTAACCCTTATGTGAGTGACAATCCAAACAACTTCATCAGGGTGACGAGGTACCCGTGTGACTCTGTATATATTTTCTATGAAAAAAATTTTTTTTGTACCTATATATTATAAATATTCATATTTACGTATGTGTATTATACATATAAATATACTTTAATAGATTTAAAATAAATCTATAATACAATAAAAATAAAATAAAAATAAAATAAACATTTTTATAGCGTATATAATAATATGTCTTATACTCTTATTAAAGATTATTTTATGTTAATATTCTAGGAATTATTTTCATTAAAACTATTTTTATTTTCACGTCCGAATAATGCGATACTATTGGATAGCGAACTACAGTTATTTTCATGCCTTGGTAATGAAATTTATTTTGAGTACCAAACTATTTTTCATTTTCATCTCTGAATAATGTAATATACGTTTTGTATTTTTTGTTTCATAAGTTAAATTAAATAAATTAAATAAAATAAAGACTTTTACAAAAAAGTATAAATTACAGGAAAAAAATTAAAATATTTTGTAAAAAAATTAAATATTAACAAAAATGGAACAATCTGGATGAAGCTATTCTGAAGAATTCGGGCAATGTTCGTACGTTCAAAATTTCGTTTATTCTGATGCTGCACAAGAATATATTGCAGATATTACTATAGATCCTGATGAAGCATCTGACGTTAAGCTTATACGTGATTTGCAAATTGAAGAAGATGATTACGATTCTGATGACAGTATTGAGATAGAAGAGACTGAATAGCTTAGTAAGGATGGTACGCATTGGAACAGTGTATTGGTACAAATCAGTTATTCAATTGTTCTAAAGGTACAAACCAGACGAAACAACCAAACGAAAGGAGGTGTTGACACTATGTACAAATTATTGGGTAAATATTCTGTAAAACGAAGAACCAATCGTTGGCCACTGGCATTGTTTTATTGTTGTTATGGTTGATATCGCTGAACTGACAGCACATATTATTTATATGGATCACCATCCAAGATTTTCCACCACTGATTGCCGCGGAAGGTTCCTGAAAGATTTGGCATTTGAGCTGTGCAAATTGAATATCCAAGCTCGTGCATTAAATACCATAGTCGTTTGCAAACCATTAAATTTTTTTCGAAATATTCTATGCAATTATCATATATACTTTGAAAAATAAATTTTATATGTAAAAAAAATAAAAATAAAATAACTTTAAACATAAAATATTATCAAAATTAATAAAAAAAAAAATGACAATATCTATAGAATTACATACAAAATGTTTGGAATTGATCTACCCTTGGTTTTTCAAAACAAGGGTAAATCGCGACTTCCATTGATTATAAAAATCCAAATCTTTAAAATTAGTAAATATACACTTTTTTAGGAGTTGTCAGGGAGTTTAAGCTCTTTAGCCCGTCCAGAACCTTTTTTTTGTTGTTGTTTGAAAATGCAAAATGTACCCGGATACCCTGTCACTCACATAAGGGTTAAACGTGAAAAAAAAAAAAACAAAATTGTTATTGTACGATAATAAATTTCTATCTAATACTAGCTTTATTATAAATGGAACTTCCACTTGAGGTAGTGAACAATTTTAATTATTTAGGTTTAATCATCGATAGCAAACTCAAATTGAATGACCATAAAAGAAAAAAATTACGCCGTTTAGGTTTTTAAGAAAAAAACCTCGAAACTATATAAACAAAAACTCGTTATTTGTCTGTACACTAAGAAATATTATGTCTATTTTTATATCATTTTGTTGTTCGTACTGGAAAATACTTTTATATACTCTTGCGAGAAGACCAAGGCTCAATTTGTATCACAATGAACTTTACTGGTTTAAGTGTGTTGCAACACTACGATGTGCCACTACTATCTAGCTAAGGCTCGATTTGAGCTGTAGTAAAATATTTTAGTAGAATGATTTTAATATGTAATGTACCTATAGTCAATTTAAATAACAAT
Organism: Argyra leucocephala; assembly: GCA_963942445.1. NCBI lineage: Eukaryota > Metazoa > Arthropoda > Insecta > Diptera > Dolichopodidae > Argyra > Argyra leucocephala. The sequence continues at coordinate 44,477,223 of OZ012677.1, forward strand.
TTTTCCGAATAAACCAATGACAAGGAGTTTCGTAGCTGCAATTTTTGTTGTTTCAATATTGAAAAATAATTTGAAACTGTTGGCCAATAAATATCAACTTTTTTTATATAAATAAATTCAATTCTGTTGCATATCTAACTCACATTGCAAATTTTAACAATTTCATTTTGGAAAAACACATTTTTCAATTACGTCAAAATAAAAACTTTTTTTGAATATGTCTGTAACGCAGATTTTATATTTGTTATATACAACACTTGTTAATTGATTAAAACTGGTATTCGCCCACTTGTCGAAATTCGAGGAAGTATGCATGAAAAAAATTTCGTACTCAATTTCATTTTGAATTGTTTTCCGTCATTTTAATTTATTTTTGGTACGATATAATTATTTTTATTAATTTATCTTAGACAACAACCACATATGTAAATAATTTATTTATAAAAGAAAAATGAAATTTAAATGAACAAAGTATTATTTTTGAATCAAAATTTATAGTTTTAAATTTGTATTTACTATTTTTGAGATAGCCACACATTATAAATATAAATATTACTATTATTATTTTTTATTGGATACAATTTAAATTATATACATACAATAGTAATTTACAAGCACTAGCTACAATCGGCTATCGGCTTTTTTTTTAATAGATTTTCTTATTATAAATATAAATATAAAATTAGGTATATTTAGAAAATACATCGTAATTTGAAAGTTAAAAGAGTCAAATATTTAAATGCATTTGCAGTTACAGCGATGTCGCTTTCGCTTGCGCATGTCGAATCATCACAATTTTAATTTTTAATAAAAACTATTTCGAATTAAATTTTTTTTTTTCTAAATCCCATAAAATAGAAAAATTCAATTACATTTTTTTTATGTTATTATATACATATACAATAATATGGCATTATTATTTTTATAAACGTATAGGTACATATTGTGTTTTAATAAAACTACTGTGGAGTCTTGAAAGGAGTTTATTTAAAAAAAATTAGAACTTCATTTAATAGAATTCAAATATTTCACCTCAACATCTTTTCTGCGTGATGCAGACCTGGACTAAACTCAATTAAATTTAACTGTTATGTATACAGTATAAACTATGCAGTGCACTTATAAAATCAAAATGAATTTAAACATGTGTGTAGGTACATTTGTAAAAACAAAAGAACAAAGGAAATGAGATGCGATAAAAAAAATATGCAATTCGAAATTTTGTTTTTTTATTATTTTACTAAATTTTAATTTTAACAACATCCTAAAAATATTAAAATTTTTACGTAAACTTCGAAATAAATTTATCTCAAACACATGAGTTTAAAATGTTCTAACAACTAAAAATACAAAACAAAAATACATTATAACAAGTGTAGTACATAATATATAACAAATATAATACACTTATTTACATAGAAAAAAAAAATCATAATCAAAATATATAACATAAAATCACAATCGTTGAAATTCTTGAAATGATTGAACGTCTTCTACTAATTCAATACACATAATACATATTCAAAAACCATTCCAATCCAACATAAATAATACAATTTCTGAATTCTCATTCAACTCTTTTGTGGACCGGCAAAATTATCAAAATAAAAAGTTTTGTTTACAATATTCTGACGCATATAATAAAATACAACAATTCTAAAAATATCATAAATTCATAAATGACCTTTGATTGAGCGAAAACAAAATTGATAATGAGAGAGAACAAGATAAAAATAAATAATTATACAAAACAATAACAAAACCAAACAAAAAACAAAGAAAAGAATAATAATAATATAATTTTCTTATTTCTCTTTCAATTCAATTTCAATATAATTTTTGTAGAGAATCCTCAAAGAGTAAAAATGATAATGCAAAATTGAGAAATAAGAATCATAATCACGTAATGAGTTGAATATTTTTGTTTTGGGTTGACTTGATTGTTTCTGTTTGTTTATATTTTGTATAGGTACATGTGTTTTTTGTTGTTATGATGATCGTTTTAATTTTTATTATATGTTTATATACAATTTTTACAAATAAATATAATATGCCCGGGTAGCTCAGTCGGTAGAGCATTGGACTTTTAATCCAAGGGTCCAGGGTTCAAGTCCCTGCTCGGGCGATATTTTTTTTTTTTATTAATTTAATAAAATAATTTTTTTTTGGTTTTTTTTTTGTATATTATAAAATAATTTTGTAAATTAAAAATATAAATTCAAAATTTAAAAAATAAGAATTAATTTTTTGTAAGAAGTAAAATTGAATGAAGTATGAAAAATTAATAGAAGGAGTTGAAAATTAATTTTAAATGTACAAACTTGTATTTTAGTTCTATTAAAGCATCATTAGTAATTATTTATCATTAAAATTAACCTAGTATGAATGTATATACATTTATATTTATTTATTTATGCTTAATTCAAACATATTACAAGTTACAATATCTTAATCTAGTAAAATAAATAAAACAAAATTAAAATTCAGAAATAACAATTAAAATTACATTAAACATTCTTACAACTAATAATATTATTACAAATATTTAGCTTTAAAAAAAATGAAATAAAATTAAATAAAATAAGAAAAAATAAAGTCTTAAAATATAGAAATTACTAATAAAATTAAATTACATACATATATAAATATTATTACAAGTACAATATTATAGATTATGGTAGATGTAAATATAAAGTTTTTTTTAATTTCAATTTGCTGAATGAAAAATCAATCTTTATATTCATTACCAGCCATAAACATTCTATTAACTGGTTCATATTTCCCATAGTTAGGTCGGTGAAATACCAATACAGTAAAATTACACTTTAGTTGTTCGTAGTTTAGTAGATGTTTAGATTGGTAATTCAAAATGTACTAAATTAGATATATGTAATTGTTATAGTATAAAAAATAATGTGATAAAAATAATATAGAGTGTAGCAGAACCATTAAATCATATAGACTCAAAGATGATTGGAGAAGTTCAATCAAATAATTTTTTTTCGTGTGCTTTCGTGTGTAATGTGTTTTATCAAAATATAATAATATGATATACATATTATATATATATATTGTCTAAATAACAACCATGTATTATAATCTACAAATCTATCTAAAGATAAGATAAAATTGAAGTAAAAGGTTTTTTAAAACATATTAAGTTCTTTTTTAACGTATTCATTGATTCAAAAAGTTATGTTGCTCGATAAATATAAAATTTTTAAGCCAAATTTTATTAACTTTTATTTTTATTTACACAAAAAAGTGTATTAATTTACAAACATTTTTTTAGCCTCGATAAATCCTATATTTTGACTATAATATCAACTTTATCAAAGTTAAAAATACATAAAAATCTCAAAAGAGTTAAAATTTTCAAAAACAAGGGTTTTATTCAATAAAAAAAAAAAACATAATAAAAATAAAAACAAAAAAGTCTTGTTGGTTAGAATTATCAAAATAAAATGTATCTACTATGAGTAAAATTGCTCGCATCAGAGTTATTTGCATTATCATCATTAATGTCCTGCAACCCAATTAGTGTGACATAGAGCATGAAGACTGTTTGCATGAACTGCCAAAAATAAATAAAGTGGCGGATTGAAATGGCTATCATTATTTTTGTAAACTATATTCTTCAATAAATAATAATTAACATTTATACATAGGGATCGACAAATGATGGGGTTTAAAATAAATACAAAACTGTTGCGAAAAAGTTGAAAACAAAGGAGGAATTGGTGGAAAACAGATTTACCAAAATCAACAGTTTAAAAACTAGATCCGTATATGAAATTTTGAGGAATTAATACAAAAATAACAGTTAGAAATGGTTGACACAATTTCATAGCAACAATCAAATCGTTAATTATAATCAAAAATTATAATGCCTTTTAATTTTATAAAATTTAATAAAAAATATTTTATATTGTGGACAAATGGAAAAAATTTCTAAAAATTTGAATAATCAACAAAAATATAACAAAAATAATATACAAAACATTTTTCATTCAAAATTATGCTTGACTGTACACTTTTATTGAATGGATGACTTCATAATAAATAATTACAATATTTTATGTCATTCTTGATTAGGTCCAAAACATCAAGGGATTATTGAAAGAATCAAAATTAAATTCAAAAAATTTTTTGAATTATGATATTCAGATAATAGTTTTAGATATAAAATTCTGTACAGGATTTAAAGGATTCTATTACTTTAAAAAATAAAATAATATAAACCTTTTTTAGTTACGCTGACTCATCTTTATATATCATATTATTTACCATATAATTAAAGTCAATACCATTTCAAGTAATAATAAAAAAAAAATACAGTAATTTCTCGTTATATGTAATGATAAATATGTTACTGAAAACTGACATGGCTTATAGACCGATAAATTTTGTAATGAAATTAGGTAGATGTTATCAGGACACTAATAATAAGCAGAATAAAATTGGGAAGTTTTTTAAGATTTCTGAACAAGCCTGATATGATAAAAAAATATTTCAGTCAAAAATATTTTGTTCTATACTGAAAAGTTAAGATGGACATGCGTATATCAAATATGAATTACTATTGCGAAATTAGAATTATTATTGCGAAATTAGAATTACTATTGTGAAAAAACTATATGAAAAATGAAATTATATCTGTATGTTAATTCGCAAATTTATTAAAATTCTTGTATGTTTACTTTTTTTTTTGAATGCCCTTTACAAATTTTTGAATAATATAAGATAATTTAGAGTTTAAAACTAAATTAAAAAGTAATCTACCTAGCATAAAAAATTATTTTTATAGTTTTTATTGAGGAAAAGACAAAAAAAAAACTATTTGATTTAATTTTTTACAATAAAAGCAGTCAAAAATTCTTACAAAAAATTTCAGAAAATTATCAACAATTTGAAAAAATTTTATAATCTAAAATATCAGTTATTTTTAACATTAAAAGCATTTAAAAAGCATTTGGAAAAATTTATTCAAATTTAGCGTATGTTTACTTAATTTTTCGCAAATGAGATTATTTTCACTGTTTTCGCAGAATCTTACGACCACATGATTTTTATCTCATTTGTAAATTTTTGCAAATTAATACCTATTTATATTTATAATACAAATTAACAACACCTGTTAAGAAAATTGAAAACGGGGTATTTATATTGTAGAACTGTAAATGAAGACTCTTTCAAAGGCTGAAATTTCTTATTAGAATACAAAGCATTACCCTCTTGTAATCAACCATAGTAGTCTCCTATATTAAACCGATTTTATTAAAAATATTCTTCCAGCATGAAATTTAATACATATTGAATTATAAAAATTAACACCAATTTTTTTGACCCAACGAAATGTACCTTAACTATTCTAAAATAAATTATTTCCGTAAAACTATAGATGAGTGTAATCTAACTTGCTTATAAAAAAAAATAAATAAAAAACAATAAAAACAAATGATGTACGGTTCTATCGGATTAAAATATACGTTTATCCTTTCATCCCTATCTCCAAATTTTTTTGTCTTTAAAATTTAAAATTTTTAAATTCACAAAATATTTTCTTAAAACTTATGATAAAATAAACATTCTTACCTGATTTGACTATGATAAGAATATTTTGGATGTGAGAAGATATTTTATTACATAACATTTTAAGGTAACTAAAAATTGAATTTAGGTAAAAATCGGTGTTGTTCAAGTCTCTAGAGAATCAAAATATTACCATCATTCAGACAAAATATAATGATTCAAAATAATAAATTCAAGTATTAATGTTATTCGTTTTCAAATTAAAGATTTTCAAATATTGTGAATTTGACAAATATTTTCATTAAGATCTGTAGGGTTTATAGTTCAGTATCTTATTATGTTTTAGACTTTAAGATGTAAATTTAAGTAAAAAATAACTTGTTATATAGTTCTGGCAAAAACTAATTGAAAAAAAAAATCGAATATTTAATTGAAAAGTTTTGTAGTGGTATTAATAGAGTTACGAGAAGACTAGTCAATAACCTATTTATTTATTATTTATTTCATTTATTCAGTTACATCACTTATATTGCTACTATATATCAGACGATTAGTCTTTTAACTAAAATTCATAATTTTTGAAACTAACAAAACTATATATTAAAATAATAAAAAAAAAGAAAATAACAAAAGAAAATGTAAAAAAATAAAGTGATTAAACTATTACTAGATTAAATTACTAAATTAATAAAAATAAAACATAAATAGAGATACAAAAATATAATAATTAATGCTATATACAAAACTTTACATAGATCTAAGGAATTAATTCGATTTGATTTAAGGACACTGAAAACCTGATAAAACTAAAATTCTAGTAAAATCAATCCATCAAAATTATGTAAATTTCACAATTTAATAAACTTATAATGTAAAAAAAAAGACATGTTTAACAAAGCGATTGATAGGGTTCGACACGAATACTGTTACAATGGTCCCTCGAAAGAGTGTTTCACGTATTTTCCACGAAGATTTGAATTTATTTCCAGATTCATATAAAATTCAATTTACAAGTCCCTTGAATCCAACAAATCCATCAATTAGACTGGAAACCTGTCAAAAGTTCTTTTGTTTTGTTGGGAGTGATATAAAATTTATAAATTGTTTATTTCTGTTTAACGAAATGCATTTTGATTTAAGCGGAAATTTAAATATACAAAATTGTTGTATTATGGACCAATCAAAATCCTCAAATAAAAATTTCGAAAATTACACTTTATTTGAAAAAGTATACTTATCTGAACTGTGGCAAATTGTGTTAATGGCTTACCTATAGTAGTACATTACTGTATTGAATAAAGACATATTAAAGATTAACAATCTCAAACAGCGAATAATTTCAGCAACTCGTTTGAGCCGTGATAGTTCTACAATATAGATTCCTGCTACCTTACAATCATAAAGTGATTCAAATCAAATTTAAGATTCGCATATGCCTGGCTTAAGTGCTTTATTAGCTAAACCTACACCACCTACATCACCTAATATGGAAGTAATAGAAAACAATTGAACAAATCAATGTCATAACATTAACTAAGATGGAAAAAGTCATAATTTCTTCAAAATAAAATGATCATTTTTTATTTTTAGGAATTATTTCGTTCGTCATAACGCTATTAGAACTCATGAGTAGGTATTTATAGTGTTAGATTACCTGTATAACTCTTGATTTTCATTTTGATTGATTTTATAACTTATTAAACTTATTAAATTCCTACTGATGAGTTCTAGTAGTGTTATGATGAACGAAATAATTCCTAAAAATAATTTTGTTTGTTAACACAAATAATAATAATAATTATAGATATACAATGGTGACATAAAATGTCTATATGTATATCAAGATTGAATATTAATAAATCGAACTTGTTCTCTTTATTAAAAGGTAAAATAACATGGAAATTTTGATATTTCACATTGAAAAAATTATAATTACATAAATTTATTTTATGACCATTTTTTGTTTAATCAAAATAACTTATGGCAGCAATTTAATGGCAGGGTTGCGTACGAAATCACTGTCCCAAAATGGCCAAGATAAAATCTTCATAGAAGTTATTATTTCCGTGTAACTGCGGCTACACAAAACATATTTTTTCCCTAATTCTAAAAAAGATAGAATTTCGTTTTTGGTATGCAACAGAGGCTACGAAATACTTTAGGAAATTTGTTTCTGGGATTTTATTTTTGAAGATTTTATCTTTGTAGTTTTAACGGAATTTTTCTAACTCCGGTTTTGTCCTTCATGAACTTTTTTTACACGATTTTGTCCATTTCCTGCAGTAAAAACCAAAAATTTTACACAGTACCTACTATCTCAGAAGGTGAATTTATCTCTTGATCAACTATATTTTAGTACAAAAATTTAAAACATCGGATTTCTGTATCAAATTGATATATAGCAGAATCGAATTGATACATATCAAGAATATAAAAAAACAATTGACTCAAAAAACTTAATCTGAGCTATCTGTGTTCTGTGTGTGATTATGATAAATTTTACTTTAATCTGAAATCTTATATTTTTTAATTAATTTCGTATAAAAAATCACTTTTTTCAATTGTTTTTTTATTTTTTTTCTTTAATATATAAATCTAAAATACAATGTTGCATTACTATATTAAACCTTACTGACATATTTTAAACTTTTCAATAACCCCTTTCATCTTAATGTCTGCTTATCGTGTTTATTACAATTAACAAAACAATTAAGAACATCATTCCCGATAATCTACATCCGATTTATTATTACATATTCAAATTTTATTACTCGTAATTATTTTTAATTACAATTATAAATTTTCGTTGAAAGAACGTTATATTTCACACGCATTTTAAACCAGGTTTCTGCTGTTTTTTTTTTTTTTGTTGGTTTTTCAATATTGCAGTTACTACTTTCTTAAAAATTTAAATAATATAATATGTGCATGTCCAGTCCATAATGTTTCCAAGAGACATCAAATCAAAAAAAAAAAAGGAAATGATAACAATTGGTTTTTACGTATAGTTCACAAATACGACGGTGGTCTTTTGACGATTGAACTTTTTTTTTTGTTTTTGATTAAATCATTTTGGGTCATGTTCTTTTGTGTCCATAATGAAATGGTTACAAAAATTACAACACTATCTCATGTTTGAAGATTATAACTTATGTTTTAATATTTGTAAAACAACAAAAATGAAAAAAAAAAAATAAAAAATGAGCGACAAATAAATGAGAACTAATCATAATTAAAATTCAAGTGCCATTTCCAAGGATTTATAAAAATTTTACGAATCACATATTAAAAAGGAACAATAAAAACACATCACAAATGACATAAATTTTTGCATTTCTCATCAACAAAGAAAATCATACATATTTTATGTACACTAAATGAAAAAAGTTTGCGTGCACGATAATTATGTACTTAAAATTGAAGAATAATTTGGCGAAAAAGTTTTGGGTACTATAAAGTTGATTAATACACATTAAATTAAGAAATTATTATATCGCAGAAATTGAATTCTTTAAATCACAAACTGATTGCATTAATTATAAATTAAGCTAAACTTATTAAGTAATAACGATTAATTTAATTGCCTCTTACAATTTTTTTTCGCCATTAAACACTTTATCACCTAGGTAAAATAACAATATTTGTTTGTGGAAAAAATTCCTTAAACGATTAAAATATTTGCTACATGCTAATTTAGAAAACAAAAATCGAGGCTATTTTTGAGAATTCGGACATTGACCGTATTGTTGCAAATATATGAAATTGCAACAATATTATTAAGTATTTACATGTATTAGTAATTAGTTTGCTGTAAATTTATAACATTATAATGTATTACTATTAGTATTAACATTTTTAGTATTGTTAGTTAATCACGAACACTTGATGTAACAAAATCATATTTAATAAGGCTTAAATATTTAACTAATAAATTTGAACAGTTATATTCTGAAGAACATTGGAGGAACGAAATAAAACATTGGAAATTAAAATGACAAAGAACCGAAATGATGTATTCAATTTCGATAAAATTGACATATTTTTCTCCATCATTTAGAACAAAATTATGGGTTAACCCCTATATCCACAAACAACAACATCTATTTTGGCTTTTGCCACAAAAAAAAATCCACAAAAAACGATCTTTGTTTTTATTTTTACGCATTTCACTTTATGTACGACACTTTAGGCGAAATTCTGAGTTAGGAGAGATTTTAGAGTTGGATTCAAAATCAAAGTTCTACGCCTTTTACAGAATATTTATATAAATTATTTTTATGCATAGCTGCTGTTGAATACAGCGATTATATCTTCTTTTTCCAGGATTAATTTTCCCAATTTCATGAATTTTTTCTTTGTGAATGCTTTTTTTTTTTGTGGATTTGCTTACTAATCCCAAAATTATACTATATTTGCATTGCACCACTTAATTATAATTAATTGTCAAATTTCAAATTAATTTCGAAACTGATTTCGTTTTCAATTTCATATAAATCGAAACTATCTTCTCAAGTGAATTTGTGCGAAATTATGTTATTAATTATGTTCTCACCCCTACAATATTTAAAAAGCTGCTCTAAATTTTTTATTAAGTTCAGAATAAAGTAAAATAAAATTATAACTTGTATAGATTTTTTTAAATTTAATTAAGATCAAAAAATAACGACCAGATCAAGTGCCATTTGTTTTTCTTTACTTTTGCTCAATTTGTGATTCAAATTTATAAGGCTCTTAAAGAAGTCAAAAATAAAAAAAAAATAGTTTAAGCCCTCATACTGCCAACCTTAATCTATTAAACGTATCTGTAAAAATTGAATTATGTTAGCTAAAGCGTATATTTGAATAATTATTGTCGTATGCTATTCTACATATTTTACAAAGCTCTCTTCTAGGTTCACTGTTATACCTCCTATACATAATGAATATGTATACCTTAAACTTAATTCATATCAAATTACAATGTTTATGCAGATGACACTAATCCGATTGCAAAAGCTAAAATAATGAAAGAATTAGAAGTTATATTAAATAAAGACTTAAAAACCTTATGCAATGGGCTGGATTATAATGAACTATATTTAAACGCTAAAAAACTAACTACATAATTTTTAAAATCCAGAATAAAAAGTATGACAATATTACACTTAAGGTAAAAGAAAATATAATACAGAGAGTCGATAATAATAAATATTTAGGAATGATAATTGATAAAAATGTAAAATGGGACAAACATATAAAAAAAATGAAAAAAAAAATATTCCTATAAGTGTAGCTATAAAGAGATCTGGTGGTATTCCTAATTATGCTGCCAAACTTGCGTATAAAGGGCATATCTTGTCAAGAATTAGGTATGATATATACGTGTAAAATTTTCATGTAAAACAGATTGGATAGTAAAACACTAAAAAGTTTATTGAAACTAAACCCCAGAACTAGTACTAAGGAGTTATACAAATCAATTAATGTACCAGATTCAAACCAACTAATTTACTTTGAGAAATGCAAATACATACACAATATTCTAAATAATAAGTTTAAATCAAAATTAATTCTTAAAAATAGGGAAAATATACATAACTACTTCACTAGAAATCGAAAACTTATTGAAATACCTAAAGCTAGAACATCCAAAAAACGAAAAAGCTAAAAATGTAGTGCTATAAAACTTTTCAACACTCTACCCTTAGAAATTAAAAATAGTAAAAACTAGGAAATATTTAAAAACAAACTTAAAAAGCATATTAGCAATTTTAGAAATCAGTCTCATCAGTTCGTCTCATCTCATCAGTTTTAATTAATTAAAATTAAAGGAGTGTTTCGTTCACCTGTTAGGCTACCATTTTACACAGGACTTATACTTTAACTTCATATCATAGAAACCAATACATGAGTTATAAAAAATAAGTCAAATTTCCATTACTAAATACCACATTAACTAAATATAGTTTTTACTATAATTTTATTAACATTTAATCAATTATTCTATATTGAATTTTCCGTCCTATGCCCTCCGTATGGGATTACAGGACAATAATAATATTGATTTGGATTCGCAATGCATATATAAACTTTTTCTAATTAGTGTAATAATACGACACTATAATAAAATATATTTTTTTTTTGAATGATATGTGTATACATTATGTGAAATATTATGTGTATGAAATATCAGAAGATCTAGCAGCGGAAGTTCATTTCTTCTGCGGTCACCAACAGTGATAATTACACAAAACATTCAGTGTTAATAAGTCAACATCAACATTACTTTGTGTCTCATAATTTTCCAATGCTTTTTTATTTCACAGCAATTTGTTTAATTTTTTTTTTTTTGTATATTTTTTATTTTTTTTTTGTGAAGAACCGTTTCAATTCAGAAAACTAACAAATCCTCATCATATTCGCCTCTTTCAATCAAAAGAATTATAAATTAAAAGAGTTAAATTATAAAAAAAAAAAATAAGAAAAAGAGAAGCATAAAATATTGAAAAAAAACTAAAACAAAAAAAAAAAAAAAACATATAATAAAGTATAAAAAAATGAAAATGAAAAAAAAATTGTGTTGATTAGAGTTGAGTTGACCAAGATTAAGGTATCATTTTGAAAATTATTGATACTATGTAAGTTAACGAAAGCAACCTAGCTTGAAAAAAAAAAAGCAATACTCTAGTAAGTATATTTGTGACAACGATTACATTTTAATAATTTCATGTATGAACACTGAAATTTCAATTGAAGATGAAATGAATAAGCTTTCTGTAAAATTTATGTGCATATGGTTTAGACTTTCCGTTTTTCCAAAAGATGTCACATAGTATACGACAATTCAAATAGTCGCTTGAGTTAACAAATTCAATATTTTGCAGATATGTCTAATAGGGTAGGATGGATAGTTCGGGGACTAAAACAAAACCTCTAGCTCTGAAATAATTGCCTCATAAACCGATAGAATGATTGCATCTTAGAAGACAGAGCTATAACTCAAATGACTACTGCGTAAAACGCAATAATCAGGATGAGTAAAATTTAATTACTTATTACCAACTATCCGAATTATACTCTTTTCAGGAACAATATTGAAACTTGTAAATTCAAACTTAAATTTTTTATTTAAAATTAATTATTAGGACTGAGATTTTAAGTGCTTAATGAGAATGCAATAAACTTTTGGTTTTAATGAGAATAGTAAAAATTAAATCACACAATCATCTCAGATTTATGGTTGACGGTAATCTACTGACACTTTTAATAATATTATTATAAATATTCATAATTTATTAAATGTTAAATTAATTCGAGATGTAGACTTGAATATTTATTTTGCATCAGGTGCTTTAGCTAAAGCCAAGTTCTAAACTATAGGTAGGTATAGAATAGCATCTATATATAGAATAGCAATGTAGAAATAGTTTTGAGGATACAAATTAGAAATCCAGTAAACTTTTTTAGCCGAGTAGATTGGCTCTAGAAATAAATTTAAATTTAAAAAACAAAATCTCTTTAATCATACTGCAGCAACAACAACTGGGTCGCCTGAATCGTGCTATCCAAAGAACTTGTTGTTTAATTTTTCAGTAATAACTAAAAGTGAATTCCCTAACCATGAAGGTTTGCTTTGGGTTTGAATTTAAACAAAAAAATCCTCTAATCAAACTGCACTACCAATCATCCAAATATTTGGTTGTCCTTTCTTGAGTAATTGAAATAGGCTGTTCGACCTATATCTACCAAAACAAATCACCTAATTGCGTATCGTGTACGATTTATTTTGTCAAAATTTAAATCGATTTGAAATTTCGATTTTCTACGCATTAGACTATATTATTATTAATTGATCGTTCGATTTGTGTGACTTAGACTCGTTTAATATACATACTCTTTTTTCATTGACTCAATAAAAAAAATATTCAAAACGGAGAATTATTACTATAACATACTTTCACAAAAATAATATATTCGTTGCCATATGAAGGGCAAAATAAATAAAATAAAAAAAGACATTATAAAGATAACACTTTATATTTTTTGGAGCTAAATTAAAGGTTCCAATTTTATCAAATAAAAAAAAAAATGCACAATAAAAAATAATTTTATTTTTTGAACTTTAATTCAGATAAATGCATGCATAGACCTAATCTCGTCGTAGTATACATTTATGATGGTTGCATTTTTCTCATTACAATAAAAGAAAAATAAAATAAAAAAAATTATTATCTCGAATTTTAAAAGGTTCTAGCGAATAATTTTTTTTTATTTATTTTTTTTTTTCAGGAAACGATTTAATATCCATGTATCTTTAATAATAATGTTTCATCACATAAATGACAGCTACTTTATACCAGTACAAACACATACCATGACAACTTATAAATATCTACCTACATCGAAATCAGCATCAACTAATATAAAACGATTACATTAGAGTATATTTCAAAATTGTTTTTAAAAATGTATAAAAATTGAAGGAAGTATGAAGCCCTATAACTACTAACTAGAATGATGTTCCTTCAAATATTTCCCCCTTTTTTGTTTTTTTTTTTTTTGATCTGAGCTTCAGGCTATTTAGAAAAGAGATCTTTTAATCATCAAAGAGAAACTGTTTAAATTGTTTTTTTTTTATTTATTGCTGTTCAGCTTCTGTCCAAGAATTGAAATTAATTGAAGACAATTGGTCGGTTCTTAATATAATATGTATAGTTTGTGTTGAATTGCAACTATATAAAATAATAAAAACAAAATAAAAAACAAAACAAAAAATTAATTTTTTAATGTTCGGTTTTATTTTAAGCCCGAAATGATTACTTAGTACTGATGGTAATGACGGGGATGCAAATTGAAAATAAAAATTATTAATGGTTGGGTTTTTGTTATTGTAATTATTGTATTGAATATTTTTATTATTATTTTTTTTTTGTTTGAAATACAGATCATATTGAGTGAACGATGAAGTAATCATTTGAAGTAAATCTTGTAATAATATAAATAAAATATAAGAGAGAAAGAGAAAGATAATAAAATGAGGAAATGAAAGAAAAAATAGAAGTTCAAAGGCTTTTAATCAAAATATTAAGTTCAATGACTGAGTCTTTTATAAATATTCAGTAGTGATTTATTTGAATTATTGTTGTTGATATTTTATTAAAAAAATTGAAATACAAAAAAAAAACAATTCATTTTGTTTTTTTTTTATATAATTGTTTTTATTTTTTTTTATGGTATACTATTAAAAAATAATATACATACAATACAATATTGCTTTAGAGAATATTGTTTCAAGGCTCCGGCACCACTCACTTTTATATTCAAAAAATTCAAATAAAATATTTTATTATTAAATGTAATGCACTGTAATGAGATAAGATCAGCTGAGTGTGTTGCGTTCAGTAACCTTCCTTATTCTATTTAAACAAATTAAATTGAAATTTTATTTAAGTATGTGTGTATATTATTCAATGATTCAATATTTGTGGAACCTACCTCAATTTCGCGTTTGACTTGGTTTGATATTATTGTATATTTACATTTTAAAAAATAAATATATAAAAAAATTAATGCCATCTTAACTAATAATTTAGTTTTGAAAATATACTAAAATTTTTTACCATGGTATTTTTAAAAGCAAAAAATTTAAGGCCTCCGATTTTGAAAAGTACTATTAATTATGGTTTAACTTTTAAACAAAGCTGAAACAGAATTAGTCGGATTCGTAGACGCTGATCGGCGAGCTTCAAAAATGAGTAGAAAATCTTATACAGGATACATTTTTATACTAGCGGATGCAAGTATCAGTTGAAAGTCTAGAAAGCAGTAAACCGTAGCTCTATCTAACATCGAAGCAGAATATATGAGTGTTACTGCGACTTTAAAAGAAATAATACAGTTGCAACGTTTGTTAACAAGTTTAAGCTAAGTTAAGTTAATTCCGCAGTTTTATATAATGGTAATCAAGGGGCTCATAGATTGGCTGAGAATTCTATCTACCATAATCAAACTTTATTTGTTTTATTAAAACTTTATTTGTCAATTTAGAGTCCACATCATGCAAATGTATATTTATCTCTTTTACTCTTATTTAGGTGTAATTAAAGTTGTATACACAAGTATATAAATAATTTTCAAGCTAGTTTTTCTTCGTAATAAATCATTTGTAATAAACTAATAACTAATAAAAAAAATTAAATGAAAGGAGTTTTTTGTTTACAAAAAACTACTAGAACTCATTAGTAGATATAATAGTGTAAGACTACTACCCAGGCAACTCCTAGTCTAATTCGGATTAGTTTCATAACTCATATAGAAATAAAATTCAAAATTAATTCATATGTGAGTTATAAAAACTAAACAAAATTTTCACTTGAAAACAATTAAAAATTAATAGTATAGTGGAAAACTATATATATATTTTTTAGAAATTAATAAATAACTTCTCACTTGTTTATTTACATTATGTTTTTACATTCATCTTAGCCATTGTTAAGCCTGTCTTCAATAAAAAAAAATATGCCTGTTTCTGGCAATATCAGCTGCTAATACTGCATCTTTACCACTTACCATCTACATATTATTAATTTATTTTTCCATTCAGTTTTTTATTGTAAAAAATATCTTAAGATCATATTTAAAAATATTTGAGCCAACGACTTTGCAACAATAACTATGCAAAAAGAAAACAAATTAACAAAGTGTTATTAGATATGTCATATCAAAGACATATTATCCACTGGCATAGTAGCCAAAAATTACGTTAAAGTAAATATCGTAAAGTAACTGAAGACGAGAACTTCAAAACCAATCAAAAATGTTATGACAAGTAGTACTGAAAGAGACTTCAAAATTGAAATTAGTTGCTCCCAAGTATATTTGAAACATGTAAACTATGTGCTCCACTGACGAGTAAATAGAGGAAAAAAACAATATTGTTTAGTATGTTTTGAGCAATGAAAAGTAAATATAAATACAAGTTTAAATACAAATAATAAACCAACAAATTTTAATACAAGTTTGTTGGTTTATTTCATTCGCGAAAGTGATTGCGATTGTAAATTGCTTCCTTTGTTATTTTAGGCTGCGTAAGAAACAGACAGTGAAATAGATTAGATAACAGAGATAATATTATATAATATATATATTTTTATTCATTGTTTGACTATACAACTTTAACAGAAATATAAATTGTAATCATATTGGTGTTTGACTATTACAAATAAAATTAACATACAAAAATTATGTAAAATAAGTTGAAAGGTACGTTCTGATATTCACAATATTTCCTGCTTGATTTGTTAGAGTTAGGTTGATAAAATCCAGATAATAAGTAAATTAGATCGATGTGCTTAAGTAAAAAGGAAGATGTGTTCCGGAGAAGAGGATAATGTTACTAAATTTAATTTTTTCTATTTTCGTAGATATTTTTTGCACTTTCAAACCAACCAACCTCTTAACATGTATTGCAGACGATTGACAAATACATTAACTATAATTGTTGAATATTGAATATCGCGGTTAGAAATAAAACAATTGTGTAGTTTAGACCACAATGATATTTCTTCTACTAAATATTCAAACCTTAAATCAATTTATGACTTTACAATATGCAAAATATAAGTAAATAATATAAATATAATGTACATGTGTAATACGATGTACAGTTGTAAGTACATCGTTTGTTTAATAATATTGATGATAATTTAGATTGTAGGGGTAAGCAACACAGTTTTGTTACATTATTGATGATATTATTAGTTAAAATCAGTTTTGTTAGGTGGTTTAACCGTAAAATCGTAAAACAACAATTGAAGTTATGCAGTGTTAAATCTAAAAAATTTCATCTAAAAAAAATGTCAAAATATTTTTAAATCAATTTTATTCATAATAATCATATATAGCTTAAATAAATCATTATCTAGCTAGATCTATTGCTACAAATTAGATTTTAAATATCATACTCATATTAATTTGGTTATTAAATAAAAATAGTATTCCCAACATTTAAAAATAACATTTACAGCATTCCGCTATATATATACTAATTACAAGCTATTAACAAGAACTTATATTTTATCAATTATCAATTGGAAACAAATTTCTACTGTTATTTTATTTTTAATGTAATTAAATTATATATATATATATTTACTTATTATGTAATTTCCTGTTGCTCTATGACGAATCATATATATAAAAGCACTTAAGTCACTAGTTACGTTTACTATAACTGATATCAAGTTCAGTAACAATGGGCAAATATATTTTTCAGCAGTGTTATAGGACTCAAACGTGTTATTAGAAAATTTTTCATAATATTAACTTAAATGTATATGCGATTTTTGACTTAAACTCTTAAGCAATATAAATATATTACAGGAATCTACTACGCATTGTGTATTTAAATTTAATTCAATACTCAGACTCTAATGTAAAATTTTTACTGATCTAATTTTTTTACAAACCTCAGACTTACGTTTAATTAGTTTTTTTAATTGTCTCTAATTCTGGTATAGTTATAATTTGGCATAATTTAAATTGTGATAATAAATAACAATAAATAAATAATGATTATAAATAATGTAATAAACAATGAAAAATATTTTTATATTTTTAATATATTCTCTATATTCTTTCTTTTTAATATATTCTCTTATATTCTCTTGACGCGAAGCAATAATTGATCACGTCACATCTAGCTGAATAAATATTTCTATTAGACGGTGCGATAGAATTATATTTAAATATGTCTTCAGCTATATTTTCAAACTATCACGCACTGTATATAGGTGTACATAGAATATGGGTGTATAATTATATACAATTTAGATAATTTCGGGATTAATTCGATTATAACTGTGTTGAGTTTACGGAATTCAATTAATTTTCTGTGTAGCCAATATTCAAAATAGAATAACTTTTTTGGACTTTATGTATGGTATTAGAAATTATTACCTAAACAAGAATGAGTAATATTTTAGATGTATATGTGTATTAATTATTTAGTCATCCAATTAATTGATTGATGATTGGTCTTCTCAAATAATATAGTTCTACTCTCTATTTTTAATTGGGTTCGATTATTCGTAATTTTTGCCACAGACTCTACATACCTAAGAATTTTTTGCCTTTACTAGAACGAACATATTAAAAATTTATTTACAAAATTTTAGTTACTTATTTGTTATTGCTTTGAAATCTCTATTGTTTATTCCTTTGACAAAAAAATAATAACAATAAAAATAAACTTTAAAATTCTAATGTTAAAATTCTCAAATCAATTCGAAAATTTTATTATTTTAATTCTAAATAAATAAATATGAATTCTAATATGTTTATTCATAATTTAAATTTTTTGTTTTTGAAAAAACTATTTTTATATTATTATCGTTCCCTGAAATTCCAAGAACCTATCAATCCTTTCAAATCAGTTTATTTTATTTTTTTATTATTATTATTTTGTGGTTGTTGTTGTATTGTTATTAATCAAAATTCAAACAGTCAAATGGCAATTCATCAAAGTGATTTCGTTTTCGTTTTTTAATTCATTTGATTGTGAATACCATCACAATATTAATAACAATAATAATAATAATGAAAAACGAATAACCGAATGAACGATTCGTTTATAAAAAGGAATGATCGTGATCATCAATTTAACAAGAATCGTAAAGAAATCATCAATCGTCGTAATACATTACAATAAAAATTCATTTAAAAGATCCTTGTAAATGTTTAGAATACAGAAATAGTTTTTTATTTTTTAACTGACATCAAAATTATTTTCTTTTTGGAAGTGTTCAGAAAACTTTAAACTGAATTTACAAATCTATACACATATACACCACAATTATTATTATTATTCAATTCTATAGAAATTCTACGATACTATAAAATGCATTCATGATTTCGATGCACTTTTTATTCAACTGGTCTTTCCAAGTTGTTTACAAAATAATCTTCAGGCGTTTGAACTTAGAATAAAAACAACAATAATAAGAACAAAATGTATAATCATATGTGTACATATTATTAGGTATATGTATATGTAAGTGTATATTGTTTATAATTTTATTACTTCAATTGATTCCTTGCGTTGTAGAGCTTCATTATTATTATTATTATATAAAGTTGATTGAACTTGAATGCATTCAATTGAAGGAACTATGTACTTATAGCAAATGATTGTTGTGATATTTTTTGTAACAAGTTAAAACCAGTGTTGACAATACAATATTGTTATTGTGTATGTAAGTTGGTTTTATATTAGTGGTTGTAATAATAGGAACAAAAAGCAGAATTTTATAATAACCAATGTTCTTGAACTTGTTCAATTGAGTTAATTGCAGGAGATATAAAAAATATATCGTTAAGGATTTTTAGCTTAGGAATCAAATAAGTTCTTGCTATCGACTTGCTATAACTTCGCTCGCATCAAGAGAATATCATTGCACTGGTTTTGTAAAAAGATGGTAAAGCTGGTAGAAAAATTACAGGAGAGTTTGCTGAACGCAACACTAACGAAAATGATCACACAAGACAACTGGTGTTATAAAAAGATGGCAAAGCTAGTCTAAAAATTTAGAGAGAAGTTTTCTTAACGTAATACTGATGAAAATGATCGCCGAAGCAATCCAAAAGAAAGAGGGATTAGGTCATCTCGCTTTGACCTCGCTGATTGTAGAAACAAATCGAAGACAACAACCCCTAATTACATATCCTTCATTAATATCGCAAAGATGTTAGATAACGTAAAACAAATAACATTGTGAAAATTATTTTCAAAAAAATATTCATCTTTAAACTATTCATGTTAGCAATTAAAGTTTCAACATTTTCAAACTGAACTGGAAACTAAGCACCAAAGTCCTAATATAAAACTATTAGGACCTACTTATTTTATTGTTATTTACAATATTTATTATTAACTTTTGTTAATAATTTGTTATTTTTTAGATGCTATATAAAGGATATCAATTCAAGCTTTTCAAAGAGAGCAAGAGCTTGAATTGATATCCTTTATATAGTGGTGCTTAGCAATCAATGGTGGAACACGCAATTGGATGTGGTTATTGGATATAGTACTGCGTTGATCAATGAAGTTGCACGTAGAATCACATGAGCCAGGCGTTGACTACTACCACCATTCACTGCCTGTATCATTTATTATTATAATTATATAACTAATATATAGAAAGCTAAAAGTATAGAAAAAAAAATAAATCATCCCTCATATCGCGATAACATTTGAAGAACAAGTAAATCAATATTATATAATATATAACCCATTGGGCGGTAGAGTGAGCACTTCATAAGCAAGCCATTAAAATCTACTGAAATGAAAACATTTTAATGTTGAATATTGAATGGCAAATGGCTGGCATTCTAACGGAAGAAAAATGTATATGTTAACATGCCTATTAATTTTATTTACAACAGTTAAATTTAAGTAAAATTTTTCGATCATATGAGAAATGAAAAAATTAGAAACATGTTTAGAATTCAATACGTCATAAGATGAACAATAAAATGTAAAAGAGAAAGTCGAAATCATTTTAATAGAAAAGACTAAGACAGGATTGCGAGATTGGTGTATGAAAACAAACAAATCAAGTGGCTGTTTAGTATATGAAAGAAAATGCTACATATCGTAAACATATCGTCATCATATCGTATCAGGGGTCCTACGATAAATAGAAAGAAGTAGAGTTATAAATAGAGAATAAAGTTTAAAAAATTAATGGTATAGGTTCCGAAGTATGTATGAACTCGAATTTCTAATGGTTGAATGAATTTTTACAACCATTTTTAAAACGAATTTTATCTTGTAGGGGATTTGAACCATGCCATATTTCTACCGATCAAGCTAGAGAAAGATAATCAAATACTGAAATGAAAGTTATTTGCTTATACTATTTGATGGAAGAAAAATAAAGGTATGTTAACAACCCTATTATTTTTTTAAACAGTTAAATTTAAATAAAATTTTAATAACACATTACCTCAGTATTTTACACAACACGCCGAAGCTATTATGACTATTAACAGTATTCCTGAATGCTTAATTACTTCTTCTTCACTTGTAGTTTTATTTATATCTGTGATTACTTGTTTCCACTTTTTCGTGGTTACTTACTTGTACTGTATACACTTGTATACACCAGTAACGAAGATATCGTCATTTCACTGAAGCAAATTCAATGAAATAAAAACTTGCTAAATTAATCGTTATGTTATTCAAACTATATCGAAATTAAGCTGTAACAAATCATACTACAAAAACTGTTAAAAAAACAAACTTCAACTTGATCCAAATTTATATAGAAAATACATGTTAATAGAGAGTTTTGTAAATATTATATGATGATGAAGTCTAATTTGGAGTCCTTTTCTATGAAAATGTATATAACTGGCTTCATTTTTCTGGCTTTCTTTTATCTGGGTTAATTAGTCTCCCCATTCCTATCATCATCCTATATTATATCTTTTTGGTATATTGTATCGGAATAACTTTGTTGTTAGGGAACAAAAAATGAATATTTTAATAAAGTTTTCTTGCAAATATCGTAATTCAAAAATTAAATACACAGTATGTTATAATTATTTCTACCATCACTGTATCTATAATGTAATATTGCTGAGATTAATGCCAGTACACACACCACTTTTTGTCTTATAAGTATTTTAGTTTTTACTCTTCTACATTTTCCTTTTTTTTTTTTTTACATTTTTATGTAATTTTATCTTTTGGATGCTGCGCAACTTAGGATCTCTTGTTTTGAAAGAATTGCATGAACTGTTTTCACAATGATAGTTATGGAAATAAACAGCTCCTCTACAAAATAATTCTATATGTAGAAAAGTATATTTGTAAAACTTGACATTATATAAATATATATATATATATATATATATATATATACGTATTGTAAACATGTAATAATAAGTTTACATCGTAAGACAGGTTTAGTTTTGCTATTGGACCAGTAAAGGTATAATTTTACACTTTAACCGGTTTAGAATATTAAGTTGGAGAATATCATCTTAAAACTTGTTTTTTTTTTTTATTTTTTTTATTTTTTTTTTTTGTTTTGAAAAGTAATTAAAGATAGTTTTTACGTAGGTATGTATAAGAATGTATTTAAAAGCACTTCTATGACAATAAATTGCAAGTAAATAATAATATGTTATTGTGAAAATGTATGTATTAACAGTCAGTATAAAATGTATTCGATCACAATGAACCAAATTACATTGTATTCTATTAAATTAAAATGTATTTTATTAAATAACATTTTTAAATCTTAAATAATTTGTTTTGTATTTTACGTTTTATAAAACAATATAAATATTGAATTTAAAAGCAAAATTATTAGTATGTATATATGTATATTATTATGTATATGCATCTATGTAAATTTGTGTTAGGGAAGTGATATAATACTTAAAGTGATCTTTATCGGATATTAAAATTTATATTCGATGATAAATTTGGTATTAAAATTTGTGCAATAAACATATTCATCTATTGGAATCACTCTATATTGCAATAAAATGAAATTGTGTTGTGGTATAATTTAAAATTTTGTTCAAACACAAATATTTTGAAGCAAACATTTTGCTCAAGTAAAATTTTTTCCCCTACACAATTATTTAAAACAATTATTCACAACTATAATTCCAGTTACGATTTAGATACATAACAATTGTCAAATCTGCCAACTGGTTTGTATATATGAATTGTAACTTAACGATTTCAAAAATCTTGTTTTGAACAAGCTAATTGGAATGATCTGATCACTGTTAAGTGAATATATATTTAAGTTTATGTATCATCATGAATTAGCAAAAAATATATATTTTATCTATCCGATGATTTAAAATAATAATCTTGAAACACATCTCAAAATATTATTTAGAATCAAAATTAATAAATACAGTTTTTCAAGTCTGTTGTTACATATATAAAATATATTTTTTCTTTCAACAATTTATATTCAATTTGTAAACCTTATAAGAATTTATATTAAATTTGACAAAACTTGTGAACATTCTATGTTAAGTTTAGACACCGAATATCTTTGAAGCATATTGTGCGTCTAAATTATTTGTATAGTTAACTGTGTATTCAATTAACCAGTTTGAGTTGCTGTCAGGTCGCAAATAGCTTGAGTTTGACATATTTACTTTTGGTAACATAAATTTTGACACCTAAAATATTCTTTTTCTACGACTCAAAACAGTCGAGTAAGTAAATTTTGGAGTGAAGCTGATTTTAAAGAATAAGCGTATACATGATATTGAAAACTACTTGAAGCTCTCTTGTAACTAACGCGCTAACTGTTTTATAAAATTCAAACAACTATTACTCTCACATAGAATTCTTAGTTAATGAATGATGAGTCAGCTCAAAGATACAATCACGACAACACAATCTATATTTTTCTTTGCATTTACAATTTAAAATACAATTACATAATTCAATTTTAGCCCCTACTGTACATTATCTAAATATTTAATTAAAAAAATGAATACATTGTTGTTGTGAATTTTTTTACTGAATGAAATTTACAAAAATTACAGTATTTTAAAGACTATGTTTATATAATCGTCACTTCCGTAGATAAAATTAAATTAAAATTCTACTAATCAATTCAGTAATCATCATCTGTTTTAGTACGAGTATACATATAAGCATTTACTTGCCTAATTAATATGTACAAGTTACTTGGTTGTAAATTTAGCAATGCACCAAAGTATATTGTCATTTTTATTTGTATTGGTTAATAAATTTTACATAATTGTCATATTTAATCATAATATGGAAATTTAAAAAAAAAATTTAATGAATGAAAAATTAATCATTGAATTTAAAAAAAAAAGATATTTCAAAGAATTGATGTTCAATACACAATAATGAAAAGTCCTAGAATATAAAATATGAGAAATAAAAAAGAAAACATTTTCAATTTACATTTTTTGTAATACGAAAAATGAATATGTATTTTTTTAATATAGTTTTCAATGCACAAGAAAGAACGGTTCTAAAAATAAATAAAAAGTTTAATGAAAAAGTCAATAAATTATCAGGATTAGTGAGAATGAGAATAAACGAAATACGTATTAAAAAATAATATATTATACCCATTATTAATTCTATTAAAATAAAGCTTACTTTGGTTGCTCTAATGAAATTGGTTGAAAGAATCTGATGATGATGATGATAATAATGATAAAAACTCAATGGAATTTGAAACATCATTAGGTTTTGCTAACGTTGTGAAAATTTAAATAATTATTTTTCTCTATATTTAACATAATATTTCAACATTTCTTTAATACCATCGGTTTGGCGTAATCTTATTAAATTTGTGATTAATATGTTATCCTGTTCTGTAAAAATTGAGTCTATACTTTTATTATGTATACATTTTAAAGTCTGAGACAAATTTATATAAAATGGACAAATTACTAAAAATTGAAATCCAATAGTCGAAAAGTGCAAACAGTGCGTGTATAAAATATAAAATTGTCATTTATGAATATTTATTAGGAATAAATGCAGAAAATTTGATCAATATGTTTATTTATTTATTTATTTAAGTTGTCAAAATGAGCTAAGAAACTGTATTTAATATGTTTTTTTCATATTTATTTAAAATAATGTATATCATATGTGTAAAATTTCATTAATTGTGTAAAATTTCATTAATTCAAATACATGAGTGATGATTAAAGACAATACTTAGAAATTACATCAAAAATAAAAATAAAAATCTATAATAATATATTTATCTTATGTAGTGAAATTTTGTTTTTTTCTGAAGCCTTTTATAACAACAACAAAAATAATGAAAAAGCAGTTCATTATCAATGAAAGAATAACAATTGAGAGAATAAATAATTTTTTTTTAATATATTATGGAAGTAGGAGTAGGTAGAAGTCAAATCTAGTGAAAAAATAATATTAATGGTGGGGTGACTTAACCTAACGGAAATTAATGTAACATTACCTTATGTCACTTTAAAATGAGACATAATGTAATGTTATAATATCTCCCTTTTTAAAAAACTACAAAAACAAACATTTTAACGTGATTTAAAATAACGTTATGTTATGTAACTATATAAAAGAAATGAAATAAGATCTACAGTTAATTTAAAATCCTAAATATTTTCGTGTAAACTTTTTGAAAAATGGGATATGAACAAATTGTGATAAAGTTAAGATTTTTCGTGTAAACTTTTTGGGAAAAGGGGATATGAAGAAAAAATTAGGGCCATCAGTGGTGTTGAACGTTATAATTCCAATTTGGCGCAACATTTAGTATAAAATTTGGAAATGTTTATAAATTTCTCGATTTTATACTTAACGAAGATTTTAAAATGACGTTTTGTTGAAAAATTCAATTCCCGAAAAGCCAAAAACCCAAAAAAATAAGCTAAGATAAAAAAAACGTAAGAACAATTGGAAAAAAATAAAATTAGTCTTACTGATTTTGTATGGAAAATGACGAATTGGCAAAATGGTTTAATCGATATAAATACTAAACTAAGGCTAACATTTTTGAAGAAAATGTAATGGAAGAGGATATTCAAAATGGGGCCGATGAAGATGATAATGACAATGAAGCTGATAATAAGAACAACATCCTGTGCATAATTTGTTACATTAAAAAAAAATTTTTTTTTGATAAGGCGTCAATCACTACAAGCACAAGCACATGCTGTTAGCTGAAGCAGCAGCACAAAAAGATTCCCCAATATTGTGCCCATATTGTCGGGTTATTGCACAGAATTCTGAATTTTTGTATTTATAAATAAAAATTTAAAAATGTTATATTTTGTCACTTTTTTATTTTGTCAAAAGTGTCATAAAATAATAAAATAAAGTGACCTGAAATAATGTTAGTGTATGTCGTTTTTTGAAAGTGACTTAACATAACGTTACTTTATGTTCCGTTTTAAAGTGGCATAAGGAAATGTTACGTTAATTCCTGTTAGGTTAAGTCACCCCACCAATATTAATAAACATTATTATGAGAGATAATACATATTTATTTTACATTGTTGTTGGTGTTTTGAGTTGTAACTAATGTGCATACTTTTATAATTGTACCCTAACTCTACTAAATTAGCAATGGCGATAATTTTATACTTTGAGGAAGTTTTTTCTCTAATTTTTTTAATTAACCAATAATACTTCGAATTTTCAGTATTATGTTCTGAGTTTGGATATTCCAATTTAATTCGTCATCATTAATGGTACTTACATATTAATATTAATTGGCCTTTTTTTATTATTTTATCATTTACTTTATTATTATTATTTTGTACATATTTTGTATATATATCATTTTTGGATTTGAAAAACATGATTTTTTGTTTTGCTAACATTTACTATTAATTTATGTACGCCCATCCAATCATAAATTTTTAACATGTCACTGTCACTTTCATGTTATTTTATCTTCTAACTGTTTGATCCAGCGCAGACCATTATTACCAAATCATCTGAATAGTCACAAGACGATAGGAAAAAACTAAAAACTGAGTTTATTGTTTTACATAATATTTTGATTGTAACAAGTAGCAATTTAACAAAAGTAAAGATTTAAAAAAAAATTTAAATTCAGTTCTTAAAACTAAATATTTGAAATTTAATTGAAGAAGGTATTTACAAAATCGCATGATTGGTTAATAAAATCTTATAAGTATTTATTTTTCCTAGAAATTGGAATTATACCTATAGTTATTTAGATATTTTTTAGTCAATTTTTTTCTATTTTAAGCTTTTAAATTCATTCCATATATCTCTCGCTGTTTAAATAATGAACCCTAATTTAATTTGCAGTTCAATATCTGAATTGGATTTTGTAAAAAAAAAATATTTTTATTTTATTTGTTTAAATTTCCCTTGTGAACTAATTTTTTGAAAATTTCAACAAATTGTGCTTCCTTATATAAATTTGGCGCCCATAAAGTGGTTATTCTCCACTACAATTGTAGCAAATTTACTACACTACCTTGAAACAAATTTATCAAATCTACTACACAACTTGGAAACCTGAACAATGACAGTTGATATATAAATTGAAACTAATCGAAAGAAGAATACTGAAAAAAATATTTAGTTCCGAAATAAGTGACGGTGGTGAGAACAAGATCAAACGAGGACCTAGAAGGACTAATATATACATAAAATCTAAGCATAATTTAACATGAATGATCAAAGAATGCCCAAAAAAATATTAAACGCAGTACCATATCATAATGGATCAAGAGCTAGACCAAAATCAAGATGGCTGGACCAAAACGAGGATGACTGTCCAAAGATTAGAGTTGACGGATGGAGAACAGTTGTACAATTTATAATCGAATGGAAGAGAATTGTAATCGAGGTTTAGACTCAACCGGAGAGTTGACTTAAACGTATAAATATATTACTTTTATACCTCTCTTTATGTATAACTTAAATTAGTGCAATATGCCAGTATAGTTATGATATATTTTAATTATCATATTGTTATATTTAAAAGCCAAAAAATAAAACTATAGAGTCTGTTACAATGAGATAACTCTCTTTAGACATTGTTTTAAAACAAATAAATAA
The DNA here is from genome assembly GCA_963942445.1 of Argyra leucocephala. Taxonomy (NCBI): domain Eukaryota; kingdom Metazoa; phylum Arthropoda; class Insecta; order Diptera; family Dolichopodidae; genus Argyra; species Argyra leucocephala. The sequence continues at coordinate 44,505,349 of OZ012677.1, forward strand.
ATTTAAATTAAATTAAATTTAAATTAAATTAAATTTAAATTAAATTTATTAAATTAATTAAAATAATTGAACTCTATATATATACTAAACTAAAATTACTGTAAAAATAAATTTACATTGTTTTTATATCTCAGAGGATTTGAGTTAGCCCTCTCCACATACTAGGATTACATTTTTCTCCCATCTCAGCAATTAGACTATATTTATCAAACATGCAAATAGTTGATAAACATGCAAATAGTTGAATAAACAACTAATAAAGTTCAACAATTTTAGAATATCAATTTTGGAATAATTAATTTTTTTACCGTAATCCGTGTACCGCACATTTGCGTGAAAAAAGTAGTTGATTTTACTCCTTGAAAAATTCATATAACGGAAGCACTGAGTTCAATCCCAAATTTTTCATATTAATTTTACTAATTTAAATATTTTTTTTTTTTTTTTTTGTCACAAAAATTCACTTTAAATATTCGTTCTGGAATTTATTTACTTTTTTTTATACGTTTTTGTTCCAAGAATTCCATGCAATTCAGTTTATCAAAAAAAAAAAAACATGCAAACAGAAATCGGGAAATTGTTTTATTTTCAAATTATGAATTGCCAATTGATCTGGATTTTTCTGTCATTACCCTCCCCACCTTTGTTATTACGTATATGTATTTTACTTTCTAAATATTTAAAATATTCAATAACTAATTGATATTACCCATGGTCATACAAATGTACACATTTATTTTCGTCACAATTTTCTATTTGCTAGTTAAATACGAGTAATTAAATATTAGTTTTGCATTTATTATTAAGTAATCGTTTCGGTATTGTTAAGAATTGTGGGCTTTTTATTTTTATTTTTTTAAATATTAACGCGCGATTTTTGAATATTATAAAAATATAAATTGAAAGTCAGTCCAATTATTTAAATATTTTTCGGATATTCATTTGGAAACGCTTAAGTCATCCGCTTGTTCAATTCATTAACTATTTAAGGGGTATTTAATATATAAATAAAAATAGCTAATCCTATAGCCATCGAAGCTTGCCTCTCTCTAAGTAGTAAAAAGTTCTGAAAATCTCCAACGTTTTTATCAAATTTTACAGAAATTAAGTATTGACAACATAATGAACATTGGCGTTGGCTTCCACGTGTTTCGTTGAAAAATGTATAGTCAGGTTCAATAAAATATTAATTTTTCCTAAACTACATGCATAAAGACCTTCAAATTTACTTCAACCTAATGAAAATGATATTGGGTGTAGAGTTTTTGCAGATCTTAAAATTTTTGGTACCGATTGAGAATTAAAAATAAAAATTGATACATAAATTTTTTACTTCGAATTAATGGCAAATAAGCTCTTTTCTTTGCCATTTATGAAACAAATCAACATTTTTTTAAGTGACTTCAGTTGTAGCTATGAATAATATTTTTTCTAAATTGTGACACTGTTCCAAACTGAAAATTAAAATTAATTTCATATGACAAGTACAATATTTAGTAGATATATTTCTAATTAGTTTATATGAAGTCGATTTAGAAAAAAAAATATAGGACCTTTTTCCAAAATTAATATAAATATGTTTAAGAATATATTCAGGTTTAAGATCCTATTTAGAGAGTTATTTAAAGCAGTTTGGGTGTCCTTTGTAATATGCATACTGCTTTTTGCAAATCAATTTGTTAAAAAAATAACACTAACTGATTAGATTAGATATACAGCGGTATTGTATACATTTTATGAGTATGTGATATGTATTTTAAACAAATATATAAAATTTTGACTATAACTTTGGAACTAAACTAGCTTATTGAAATTTTTAAGGGAATTCGAATTTGGATCAAAAAAATATTCGGTGCATTATTATTATAGGCAACAAATTGCAAGGATTCAATTAAAAGAAGGGAATACAGATCAAATATAAAATCCTAGAAGCGTACGTCAAGGATGCATACTTTCTCCACTACTAATATATATGTTGAATCAATCTTCCAAGAAGCCTGCAATAATTAGAATAAAGGAGTTAAAGTGAATAGTGTTTTCATCAACCACATCAGCTTTGTTGACGACAGTGAAAATTATATTAGCAGACAATGCAGACGTTTCCCAGCATCTGCTAAATTCAATAAACAAACATAACAAGAATTTTGGTTTAAAAATGAATGCTATTAAGACCAAAAACATAATATTGAGCAAAAAAAACCCATCCTCATATTGACCCAACCACTCGAAGGTAGTCCTATCGAAATAATATCTAAATTACCTCGGATCCTGATGGTTCCATTAAAATTGGAATGCGGATACAGAAATAAAAACTAAATTAAAGTGGAAAGAGCTCGTTCAATACAAAAATGTACATACTATCAAACATATTCATTTGGATTTGAGATTATGTTTCGTGAAATGTTACGTATGGTCAAACATAATATGGCCGCTTCAAATTGAACATATGAACAAATTGGAGTGATTTGAGATGTGGATCTTTCGCTTAATACTGAAAATATCTTGGACCCAAAGGATAACAAACAATTAATTTCTCGACCATATTTTACGGGAATACGCACAGTTGCGGAATTGGTTAAAGCACATCTGAACTTAAGGAAATAGTTGGCATATAACTAACAGAACATTTCATAACGTCACTCTGACATCCAAAAGTGGAAAGAAGGAAAAGTGAAATAATTATATATTATTGAACATTAAAGAAAACAATTTTAATCGAAATATATACCGCTTTCAATCAATTCAAACTTAAAACACTCAATTTCAATGCAATCTAACTATATTCTTCTAACAAAAATGTGAAGTATATTTTTATATTTAAAAATTAATGAATTGAATATAGGTTTATGAAGAATAGAATACATTCGTAATAAATAATAAAATAATAATAATTTTTATCACCCTTAAACCCAATGTATAACATAATGCAGGTCAATAAGAATTCAAAGCTTAAAAGAGATTAAAAGATAATAAATATTTATATATCAATATAGGACCGTGCCTATGAAATTTTCAAAGTGATATATTTACAAATAGGTATTAATTATATCAACTACAATTCATTTCTTTAAAATTTCAAGAAATCCGGACGCTGGACCTCATCATATCCATTGCTGAAATTATTATTTAAATAATTATGTTTTATAATTTTCCTGCTTAAAAATTTTGTACACCTTTATCCTATTCCATTATTAAGCTCCCCATACTATATAATTTAAAAAAGTCAATTCATGCAGCGTTCTCTATTATTTTGTTTAAATTAAATTTAATAAGAAAACAATTTCAAAGAATTTTTCATTTATTTTTTTAACGATCCATTTAAATATTGATGAAAGCAAAAAAAAAGAAAAAAATAAAATATGAATTCCGATTGTTTACTTACAATAAGTATTCCGGGATCTCTTTCATATTTAGAATTATTTAGTTACATTTTTTTTTTTAACATTCTATACTCTAAAAAAATAATTTACAAATTAAATTTTCGTTTATAACTGTTATATTTATGATAATTTTAAAGAAAATTAAAATTTGTGAATATCAATAAATAAAAATAAAAACTGGGGTCTTCAATTACGAGTTTTCAATAAAAAATTTAAAATTTGGAACTAAATTTGCTTTTTAGAACAATTTTTACAGTTCCTATAATTTTATATTGTATAAATACACGGGTAGTAAAATTGAAAACAAATATTTTACGTATTCATTTTACTTATCGGATCACTAAGTATAAACAAAAATACAGTGCGATTGTGAAATTGTTATTAATTTCGCAATTCAGCAATTTTTTAAAAAAAATAGTAGGTACAGGTAATAGGAGATAAGAACGAAACGAACAAGTGTATTCTACGTAAAAGTTAAGAGTCTCTTTTTTTTTTTTTTTTTTTTTTAATTCTTACGCACACATTCAAACTTCAAAGTTTTCGCTGTTATAGCAATAACAAAGTGTACATTCAAGCGACATTCGAATAACACGCAATTAAACAACAACTGACAAATAGTTTGATTGTTTAGAAATTGATTTGTAAACACAAATTTCTTTCTCTTCAATCTTAAATCGTCAATAAATGTTGAAGAGTATTGAATTGTAATCGCTACCTTATATCGTTACCAAAATCATGATAATAATAAATATTGCTAAATGTTGCTGGGATAAAGCATTTTTTTTCTGTTTTTCAAAATAACTTTGACATAAAAAGTTAAAATAACCTGTATTATGGCAATATTGATTTTACTCTTACAAATTTATTAATTGTCTTAAATTTATTAAACTAGTGTAACAAACAGTGCGACGATCTAGTGTTGTAAAGTGCACAGTGATAGTGTGAAGTGTTATTACTAGTGCTAGGTTCGGAAACGCTCTTATTTATTAATTATTTCAATTTGGATTGAATCAAATAATAGTTGATTTCACTTATTTATTTTGAATTGTCACTTGACGTTTTGGAGATCTTTTAAAAACAAAAACACTACATTTTTCTTTTATGTAGAATACGAAAAATCTCTTATCTCTTAACTTTAGAAGTTAAACGTTAATGTGCTATATTCCATGAACAGTGCTAAATCCATGATAAATATAAGTTTCATACCGTTTTGTATACAAAAATTCCCACAGTTTGTAGGCAAAGGCGTAATAATGTATTTTAACCATGGCGTTATTACTCTTCGTGGAATATAGCAAAATAGGCATCTCTTATCCAGAATAAAGGATATAAATAAAACTAAGTATTGTACATTTTTAAAACAAAGGTTAGGAAATTGAATTTGTTTTAAAACACAATTGTTCAATCAATTTTTATTTATTATATGTACCTCATAGTTGTAATATATTAAATAAAACTTCATAAATAAAGCAAAGTATCGTTAAAATATTATGAAAAAAATCAGAGCTGTCCATACGAATTGACTGATCTGAATTTCTGGAATTTCATATATAGTAAATATAATCTTTGACAACGGAAATATAAAACTTATACTTAAGGAATAGTTACTCTATTTTATTTTCCCCTTTAACGAAAAAAAAGAACCTCCATAAAATTCTAACAAAACTAAAATCCATATTACAAAAAAACATTTAAATGTATGTATATATGTACTTATCTACATTTATGTGTTCGTGAGATAGATTTTTATTCTAATATTTTGCTGGGTGTCAGCACTTTATAGTTTCTATATTCTATTCGTAAAATATATAAAATTTTTTTTTTTTTGTAGTTTCTAAACTTTTGAATTGGAAATAAATTTTATTTTTTCTTAGAAAAAAAAACTTTTAATCCCCGTGTGTAAAGTTTCCAATAACTTTGCAATACAAACGAAATTCGGACCAAAATAAAGCATCAAGAGTTAGCTACTCAGTTTTTTATTAATTTTTGTTTTTGCTTTTGAGTAATATAAAAACAATTTTTTTGTTATTCAATAAAAATCTTGTATTTAAGACAGAGATTTGTAATCCACTCATATCTTTGTGAGTATTGTAAGTATTGGAAATAAGAGAACAAATATCGAATTACATTTCGTAAAAACAAATCAGATCTTTCAACGCTTCAATTTAAATCTATATGTGCTTGAATTTAGAAGATTAACTATCTAAACTACCTCCACTTGAGTGGCAGCTTTTTTTTTATATAAAAATTACTCTATTGACAGCTTTATTTGAATAACAATAGATTTCATACCGAAAAGATATTATTTAGTTATGGTAAACCAAATTATGCAGAACCTCATAATTTTTGATTCTCAGGCAATACAGGCAATCGTATTTGAACTGTTTCAGAACATATTTAATAGGTCTCGTATTGATATATACTTTTATTCAGTCAAATTCAAAATTTTTCCAAACAAATTCAACATTTTTTCAAAAAAATTAAACATTTTTTTAAAAGTTTTTTTATTTTTGTAAATTGTTTTGAAAAAATATTTAATTTGTTTGACGAAATGTTGAAATTGTTTGGAAAAATGTTGAATTTGACTGCAAAAAAGTATATCAAGAGTAGTATAGTCATAAGTGCGGATCCCTTGTGATATCGCTCTATTTCTATTAATTTAACTTTACTTTAATTTAATCTAGTCTACTAATCTAATTATTTCCATCTGTTTTTATTTTATTTACCGAACCTATGTCTATTATATTTTGTTCACTGACATACTAGGAAACATACATAAAAATTATTTCCAAATTTGGAAGAATTTGAATGAACTGAAAATAATTCTGGCCTTTTTGATTTTATTTTTCTCATTCTAAGAGATGACATGACTTTTTCAAAAGCAACATAAAGTTACCATAGATTATAAGATTAGGAATATTGATTAAAAAAATTATTTAAAAACTAACCAATCCATACAAACAAACATACATATGAAAAATATATTATGTTACAATACAATTATTACTTTGTTGTTGTGTGTGTATTAAGTATTAAGCTTATTTTTTGAATAAAGAACTGTTCAGAATGCCAATTAATAAAACTACTACATCAATTAATCATAAAGTTTAAGCTTTTCAATTGTTTTTAATCAGTTTCTACTAAATCTATTTTCATCTCACTTTTGACCCACATTAAACACTTTAAAGATCATATAAAACTTATACTATAGTTTCTTTATTTTTATTCGATATTGACAAATCTGTTTTATGCTTAATCTATATATTTTATTACTGTCAAATTAATGCTTAGAGCAAGCACATCAGACGTCTATTTATATAATATTTATATAATATTGAACTAGACAAGCTACTACAAGATATGAAAAGCGCGTTAATATACAAATCCAGAAGTTGTTAGTTTATGCCCCAATTCCTGTATTTGATTTAAATTTATAGATAATATATATGGTTGGTTCAATGATTAATGAAATTTATAACAATCCCATGAATTTATAAATGAATTTAGAAGAATTTAAGAACTAACATTTGTTATTCGTTTTTAACTATCTTCAAAAATATTTGGAAGTGCAAACAAAACACACTAGAGGCACTTTTTTTTCATTGTATTCTGCATAAAAACTAAACAGTAATTAAATTATTTAGGAATATACTCGGGGCCAAAAATACTATCTTTACGGATAATCAATCCGCTATCAAGGCTTTGGTTTCGGGCACTATCTGCTATAAGTTGGTGGAATAATGCCAAAATGAATTTGAAAGCATAGTTGGAAAGGTTTTCGATCTCTCTACTCTGGGATCCTGGGTATTATAGAGGGGAATGAGATAGCCGATGTACTGGTCAAGTAAGGATCCAATCTGGACGAGGACGTTCAGTCATAAATAGAGGCGCATGGAACGCATTTATTGATATTATCTGGCCAGAGCAAAGGAACATACGAAAGATGACATAGACTAAATACCTGTGCGACCTCTAGGAAAACATGGTCTTTGTATAACCTCAACAAAACCAAACAACTTTTAGTCAGGTTCCGTACTGATATATCAAGAGTAGTAACCCGTACTGATACTGGCCAATATGAAGCCTGGCTGCAATGGTTCAACTAAATTTAAGACGAACATTAACACCTTCGTTCGTAATTGTCTTCCTTCCCTTTTACCATCCTCCTTTCCTAATTTTCCTTCCCACCCTAGCTAAACGTACCAACCGGAAACTTTTGAACTCTTCCCTCACAAATGCCCAGCATCGGGTGGCAATTAACTAAAGTTTACGTTTATATATGAGTAACTTTGAAAATACATACTAATAAAACCTTTACATTTGAATAACAATTCGACGAAAATTTAATCTTACTTCTGAGATGTAACAAAAACAAAATTTATGTGTTACAACGAAATCTTCTAACCGGAGTCTACCAATAAATTAATTTCATTTATATATTCAAAAATTAAACACTCATGTTCATTTCTTAATTATTTAAAATTTATGAGAATCATTATTTTTAAAAGAAATTATTTTAAATATTCAACATCACTTTTACAGCAAAATTTTATTCGGTTATATTAGAATAACATTTTTTGATTTTTGTATCCAAGCTATCAAGACATGTCAAAACTAAGAACACTACTCATCAAAAATACGAATTGATCTACACAATTTCTCCTCTCCTCACACAATCATTCTTCCTCTATATATTACTGTAATTTAAGTAAAACGAAAAAAAAATAACTAGCACATCATAAGGACCCTCCAGCATCCACAATCCAGAATAAAAAAAAAATAATAAAACGTAAAAAAAAAATTCTCATGAAAGTGGTGATTATCATAAAAAATTATTTCCAAAGGTAAACATATGTTTATGTGTATATGTTTGTACAAGTTTGAATGAGAGGTGCCGTAAAATGAAATGCAAATCAAATGTACAATAATTGAAAATGCAATTTTAATGTTTTCAGTTCTCAGAATCCTCTTTGAAAACACAAAAAAAAAAATAAAAACTTGTAAAAAAATTTTTTACTTCATCTTACCACATCCTAAACCAGAACATGATCTTAAAAATAATAATAACAACAAATAATGTACACAGTGTATTCGTTCGTTATAGTGTTTTGTCAGTAAATCGGCAAAATGTGAAAATTGTTACGTGCCATAATTCCAATTTTCATTAGCTGAACTCAAATAACTTATCAACAGGGCGCGCTACTTTATATCTCTCCTCTCCCCTTTTCATTCTCTCTTTTCTCAGATTAATCAAATACAGGAAATCTTAAGTATTGGCAGTTTTTAGTTCGATTTTGTTTTTTTTTTTTTTTGTTCGAGAACGTGTGATACAACGAGGATTCAAAATAATAAAAAAAAACAGAAAATAAAATAATTTGAGATTGAAAAATATTTTAAGACAAGCTTTATTTAATATTGTTTTTTTTTTTTTTTTTTTTTTTTATTGCTGGATCACATAATTGAACTGAACAGAAAAAATGAACTAAAAAAAATAATAATAAAATTGAAGTAAACAGGACAAAATTGTGGTGTGGTATCCTCTTTGAGTAGGTCTTACACATGATTTGTTGTCTTTATAACAAAAAAAAACAAAAAAACGACAACAACAAAAAACAGGATTACAAGTAAAACAAAATTATTATGCTTATTATGTAGATGCAATGGTATCTACGTGGTGTATTTTATTGATGTAATTGAGAATAAAATGGAAACAAGAAATATTATCGAAAAATAATTAATTTTTATATATATGGGTCTAATGCAATTTTATTTGTATTTCTCTGGAACCTATTTTATATTAAAAAACACTTTCAAATCAATTTTAAGCCACCTTAGTATTTCAATCAAATATTTAAGTAAATCAAAGTAATAGATTCGATGCATGACATATGCAATAGACGCCAAACAGCTCAGGCTAGGTCACAAAACATTGATTTATTTAATGTATTATACCGGGTGTTCCAGAGCATGTATCAGCTTGTATCAGCTTTTTAAGAAGGGAAGGATCCGTTATTTTAAAATTTAAAAAAAAGTTTGTTAACTAAATCGAGAGTGCTTTATCGATTGGTGGTGTTTTTATTTTTTGACGTAGAATCCGAATTTACATAAAAAGTACCCCTTCTCATTTGAAAATCTCGATTTCGGCCAATTTCGGGGATTTTTGGTCTTAAAAAACCGATTTGCGGTCCTTTCAACAAGTTGAAAATACCACCAATCGGTAGAGCACCTTCGATTCAGTTAACAAACTTTTTTTTAAAGTTTAAAATAACGACTCCTTCCAATAGGCACAATCACACAAAATATTTTCTTTTCAATTTTTCTAACTAGTATTAAAAAATATGGAAAACTTCTTCAAGTTAAGAGTTAAGAGTTCCTAAAATAGCAATTTAATCTTATTTAAGAGATATTATTTAATTTTTAAGGAATAACAAAAACAAAAATTTTTAAGAATACTCATACCTCAAGCTAAATTTGCACCCATAACCTTCAATTTACAATGGCGTTTGATTAGTTTTATTTAAAAAAAAAATATCTTGAAAACGATAAAAAGGGAAATATTGTTGAATGCAGTTTAGTTTATTTACTTTCTGCACTACGGATCTGCAAATCCTGAGTGTAGTGCAATATTTTCCTTAACTAACATCGGTAATGAGCAAATTCTCTCCAATTGGAAAAATAAAGTTTTTTCATATTTGCTTCATGTCCTCAACTAAGATGTGATCTCCCTCAACAACACGTTCCATAGATTTTAGATTCGAAGAGATTTCTAATTAAAACATTTTCTTCCATTCACTTTACATTCCGTAGCCAGTGAAGCCATCTTAGTTTTTTTTGCTAGGTTTATGTCATTAAACACCTAATATAACCATAAACAGGTGATATAATTCGGTGTTATATTTTCTCCTCCAAATCCCTTCGCAACATAAAATAGGATCATAAATTCGACGAAAATTTTTCTTTCGAAAATACAAAGTGTATGATCACTTACTTTTGGTAATTGACTTTGATTAAGCTTTTTTTTTATACATAATTACAAATAGTGAATAAATTTCGAACAATATTGATAAACTACTGCAATCCGTAATAGTACCTATTTTGTGTTAAGTAGTATGTTAAAACACTCTAGTATGTTACTTCTTCAGATAACTTCTTTAAGTGGTGTACAGATAATACCTAATCTTCTTTTAAATTTGAATAAATGGGCTTTTATGTGTTACAATTAACCCGACTTAATTCAATATGTTTTAATTATTCTTTAAATGATATCAGCCTTTCCAAAACAAGCTCAATTAAAGATTTAAAGGTTTATTTTGATGACAAGCTTAACTTTAAATCACATTTTTGTATTACTATCAATAAAGCCAATTCTATGCTAGGTTTTATAAAACATTGTTCAAGGCAATTCAACGATAATATATTATATTCAAATCATTGTATTCGAGTCTGATTAGACGTAATTTTTCATATCAATAGATTTAAAGCAATGCAGACATTTTTTTAAAGATTTTCTTTGCGAAGCTTCCTGTTGTCAAATCCATTGATTTTACCTCCATATGAACAGCGGCTGAACTTAATTCAATTGAAAACTTTGAAATTAATATGAGAAGTGGCTGATGTTTAGTGTATAGTGAGTTTTACTGAAATTGTTAAAGGAAACAGTACCTCTCTGCAGATTCGTAATTTTAATATTAACTCACATTTTATTTAAATTAGTTTTAATTAAATTTAATTTTATTAATGTAAATTTTAAAAGGCTAAAAAAAAGAAAACAATGTATTGATGTTTGCGCTAAACGAATAAAAAAATTTGAGTCTATAGATTTATATTTCACCTTTCAATATTTTTACATTTTTTGATGATCAAGATATTGGTTTAGACCCGTTCAGATTCTCACAATTTAAATTATGTATTTCTAGATTGACTTTTCTTATAGAAAAATGTTCAGCTAACTTACTGAATCCGTTACAGTGTGTAATTTCATATTTCTGTCAGATTACATAAATGTTAAAATGATGATCTGATAACCGAATCCCTTTAACAAAATTTCATCTGTATCAATTGTAATAAAACGTTGTCCAAAAGAAAACTCGATTCTTATAAATGTAAATAATATAGATCTTCCAACTGTTCGGTACATGGTGGGGGTGGCATTAATTTATACAAGCTCGATAAACTAAGTTGTATCAATACGTCCCTTAACATTTTGAAAATACTGAAAAACTATACAATTGTCAGAATTAATATTTTTCATTTAATATTTTTGATTAAATAATTTTCTTTAAAACCGCTCAATTTTCATTTCAATGTACACGCTACAGACTTTTGTCGAAATGTTTTTTAAATACTCATATTTGACAATAACAATTTATTACAATTTTTTGATTAAATTATTTTGTACCAAAAATGAGGACATTTTATAAAAAATGGAATTGCTGTATACTTTCTTTATTGACTTCGTTGCAATTATTTTGTTGTTTTTAAATTGATTGTTCCAGAGATCTTTACTGCCAAAAGTTTTCTTATATTTAACCAAATAAAAAAATAATAATGATAAAAAAAAATCAAAATAAAAAATCCCTTTAAAATCCCCGCGCCCGTTAATTTACTTGCTGTAATCATATTCGTGACTGGTTTTAATTGTTTCCTTTTTCTTCCCTATATATTTAGAATAAATTTTTTGTCCGTTACAACTTAAAAATTCCACACTGATAGTAAGCCATAAAAATAGTTTTATATGTATTTTAAACAATACTCATCACATGAATAGGAACACATAAAAATAATATTCAATTGGGTGTTTTTTTTTTCAAAAAATGTATATTATATACTATATATTATTATATATACAATAAATATTTGTTTACTATTAAATTTAACTAATTGAAAATTGATTGAACATTAAATTTATTGATATTATTGAAATTATTGTAACTATTGAATTTATTGTAATTGTTTCCTCTTTTTTTTATTACTTACTTTGAATAGAATCTACATTTTATAAAATTATTATTTTTTTTTTCTCTCATTTTTCTTTAAATTTAAGTGTGAGTAACTTTTCATATTCTTTGTATACAATTGTAGAAACTTATCGTCTAATGACTATACACAAATTGATTAATAAATAAATAAATAAATAAATAAAAAAGAGGTTAAAAAATGTCTTAAATTATCTCAACAGAGACAAATCCGTAATTCGTTTCATAAATTATGTAAATGCCACATTAACACTCACTTTATTTGATCACTTCATCGAATTTTTGAAGCATACTATCTTTATTTTGTAGAAGTAGGTACATGCTCGGAAGAACTGAAATCACTCTCACATCTCAAGTAGTTCCGGCGTTAAATGCAAGAGGTTGAAAATGATCATTGATACAGCGTGGAAATATGGAGTTGCTTCAAGATTGATTATAGAAATTCATTCATATAGTTAGAAGGTCTAGAATGTGGAATTGCATTCCATTACAGGTATTCCCAAAAACGAATAGTTTCTAACCTATAAACATTAACAACATAGCTCGAAACTTCCCTCCCTTCCCTTCCCTAGAATCGATTTCTTTTAACTATATCTCTTCTTCATTTAGCGAATGGTACAAAAGTATAATGGTTCCCTCCCGAGCAGAGCCAAACGTCACAAAAAGGTGACAATATGTTGAGAAATTTTGGTGAATTGTTGACAAAATTTTGTGATAATTTTTGTTGAAAAAAGGTCGGTAGGGTTGATCCCATTTGCCACAGTTTAGTTCAAAATGTTGTCAACACATTTGTCAACAATTTGCTGATAACTTGTCATCATTTTGTGGTTTATTTTGTCGAATTTGTGAACAATTTGTCATCCATTTGGGGACGATTTTCACAACAATTGATTTTTTTTTTACAGACAGGACGACAGTTTTTTCAGTAATTTAGGGGTTGATTTTTACTAATTAAAAAAATTTGTTTTTTATGTATTACATATTTTATTTCTATCTAGTATTAATTCTATAACAATAATTAAAAAACAAGTTCTATTTCAATTGTTTTTTAATTACAAAATTCATTCATATTTTTAAGTAAGCTTTCCTGTGCTTTTCAAAATACAAGTGTCAAAACAATACCGATTCTCAGAAGTGTTGAATAGACTGATAAATAGAATACTATTATATGTAAAAATAAATAAAAAAACTCACAAACCCTGTCAACCAATTGTCACATATTGTTGACCAAAAACTGTCATGACAAATATTTGTCAACATTTTGTCAAAAAAATATGAGTGGGTTTACAACCACAATTTTGTAACAAATTTTTTCGACAAATTGCCATCATAATTTTGTCGACAAAATGTGCCTACAATTTTCTAACAATATGTTGACAAAAACTTGTCATGACAATTTTTGGTTACTGGGGTTTAACCCAAGTTTTGGCTATTTAAGACCTATTTAACATTCATTTTTATTCATTTAATTTTTCCAATTTTATTGTGCCCTATTCATGCAACACGAGTTGTATTTTTATATTATGTTTAAGCAAAACTAATTTTCCCTGATACTAAAATAATAATAATTATGTAGGATGGATATTTTTTTGTTGTTGTTTTATTTTTGTTTCATTTTCAGATTTTCTTCTATGTTTCTCTTCTATATGACAATGTTGTTGTTGTTGCGGTTTCCCTTAGAGAATTATTGTTCCCTTTAAAAGTGTTTTCATATACACACAAAAGTTCAAACAAATATATATGAATATATATATATATATATAAATTATATAAATAATAAGAATTTATTATTAAATCTCTGTATATAGAAAGAACTTGAATTACATGTAGGTTGGAGTTGAGAGGAGTAGTTTTTTTAGCCGTTGAATTTCTTGTTGGGTTCCTTTTGTGTTTACGATGCACAACGCATCACATACAGTAAAATGCATTTTGTTAGTAGATTAGATCGCAATCACAGAAGTGAATTCATAGAATGTAAATATCAACAATTTACGGATATATAATATTATGTACAATGTACATGTATTTATATATAAAATTGTTTTTAATAAAATATATACATGTATTGTAGTTAGAGGTGTATAATATATATACATATATGTTATGTATATTGTTAGTTTGTATATTCTTATAAGGAGATTTCAAATATTTTTTGATGACGTTTCAGTTGAATAAATTGAATGAAAAATAAAAAAACAAAAATACAAGATCAGGGCACATTTGTAATTTTGTTTGGCTCTTGCCGCACCCAAGGTCCAAAATTAAAGCAAAAGGATTGTTGTTATTTGAAGTCGTTTATTATTTTCATTTTATTTTTTATTTTTTATTATTGTAGTCGTTCTATGTTTATTTGTGAGCATAACAAATGAAACATTAAACAGAATAAGAAAAAAAATGAATCTTAAAATAATAACATAAAGACGGGATGGGATGGTTAGTTTTGTGACGGTTTAAAAAAATAAAAATAACAAAACATTAAAAAAAAATATTCGAGCATATAAATTAAATCTACAAACATAAATATAGGATATGTTGATATTTTGGAGTCAAAATTATTGTTTTTTTTTATGATTTTTTTCTTCTTCTTTATAAATTATGACTTTTTGTTTATTTATAATTTTAAAGCCCCACCATATCAAAATATAAAACTGAAAAAGTCGTTATGAAAATATTATGTTGCAGTTATGAGATTATAAATTTTTTTTCTCTATTTTTTTTTATTCATTGCTTATTAGTTTTTAGTTTTTCATAATCTAATGCTATTTTATTATTCGTTGATGTAGACGTTGATGTATAAAATAGCATTAGAAGCTTGTATTTACTTTAAAAATAAAAAATAAACTTCATTTAATAATTTAGTAAATTAAAGTAATAATACATATAGAATGTTTTATATTTATAGAACTTTATTTAGTTTAATTAAACTATTTACATTAAATTATAACAATATAATATTATAATACAAACTAAGTTTAAATACAAAATTCATAAATATTTATCACAATAATACAATATTACCCAAAAAGTTCATAAAAATTATTATTCATTTAGATTCCTATTAAAATTTTTCTTTTATATAATAAAACAATTTTTTCTTAAATTTATAAATATTCTCTTCAAATTTTAAATCATCTGGTAAATCGTTAAATAATTTTAAACCATTATACATTATGGTTTTCTTTGAATTTTCTGTTCTTAAAAAGTCTAATCTGAAATTGAAAAAATTCCTCAAAAAGTAATGTTGAACATCTTCTACATATATCAGCTTTCTACATAAATAACTTGGAACTAGATTATGTTTCATTTTAAGTACAAACACTAAAATATTAAATTTGAAACGTTGTTTAACAGTTAACCAATTCAATCTATCAAGCATGGTACTAATACGGTTATATCTGCTGCATTTCAAGATGACTCGCATACCACGGTTTTGTAATTTTTGCTATCTGTCTACTAATTCATTAGATGCAAACCCAGTACTAGAAGAACAATATTCAAAATGTGGCTTAATCATTGTGTTGTAGATTTTAATTGCACACTATTCACCCTGATAAGTTCTCTAAGAAGAAAAACAGAAAACTTCTAGACACCAAAATAATATTGCTAAATCCCAAATTAAATATTACTAAACAATTTGTTATTTGAATACGGCTTTAAAATATTATTGACATGTGTATGCATAGTTATCATATTAATAATAGTGTTTACATATATTCGGACTTCAAATAAATACACTAAGTAGTTGATTATTTATCAGGGCCACAAATAATTGCACGAAAAGTTGCTTTTATCCGAACCCGGTTAACATAAAAATCTGAGACCAAAGAAAATATTGAGATTTTCCATTTGCATTTATCCGGGTTCGACGTATATTCAAATTCGAATGGAAGAAAAATCTAGAAAAGTGAATATTGAAATTTATTAACAATTCTTTATAAACATCCTCGTGAGTCGTGGTATTTAGCTGGTTTCGTCTTATTTTAAAGTCTATACTTTTCCAGGCTTTGTCTGATTTTTGATTAACAAAATCTAAGCAAAAAAATTAAGCTACAGTTGAAGTTGATTTTGGTATTTTGAGGTAATATTGTATTGACGTCATATTCCGGAACATATAATTTTAATCTAGCAATACAATTCAACCAACTCCTAATGTTAGGCTGTTTTTTCTTTAATGACATGTAAAGGTGTTGTATTAAACATCGACGATTATTAAATCTACACTCGCAAGAAGAGTAAAAAAACTTAATGTTGTATATAAGTAATAAAAACAAAATGAGATTCATTATTCAATCATTATTTAAGTATATATAGAAGTCTAAGACACATGTATCTTTTCTTTTAAAAATGATAGCTTTGTAAAGTATCGTGGACGGTTCCTTTTTTGATCATAAGTGACTGTGCAAAATTTCAGAACTCTATCTTTAAATTTTTTAAACAAATTTTTTTTTTTCTTTTTGCGTTTGGTTTTAATATTAACAAAAAAATTCCAACCTACCACGTAAACATATAAACATATAAATAATAAATAGACACTGGAGAGTTAATATAAAAGTATATAATAATAAGATGTATTGTAACCATATTCAAAATTCCAATTAAAGTGTTTGGGAATAGTACTTTCAAATCACAACACAAACCTAAGACCACAACACTATGATATAACAATTACTTAGGCTCAATCATGAATATTTGTGGTTATTTTAAATTAAATGCATGTAAAAAATAATTAAAATTAAATATCTTATACATTATGCAAGAGATGTTGGCAACACATTATCACGACACAACAAATTCATTAGAGAACTTTTACCACCTACGTTAGAAGGCTTAATAGGTTCTTATAAAATTTAATTTGTTATAATTTATATCTGGAATAACTATCGTGGTAGGTAAATGTGTAAAAAAATTTAGAAAGTTAAATGGAAAAATAAACAGTAAAGTCAAAGCGAACCAATGCTTCTGTATACCTGCTATGAAAGCCTGGATTGGATTCTTATCAATGTTGTCTTAAGTTATAGTTTATATTTTAGATTATAAAAAATACTAATATTTCATACAAGATAATTTTATACCATTCTGTTCTAGATCTAGTCAAAAAATCAACAGGAAACGGACTACCATTATTAATATCCACTAACAATATTAAATATTACTATTTAATGTTTGGTCAGTTCTTTTGTATAGTGTAAGAGTAAAAATGAAAACAATAAATAAATTAGAAGCTTTTGAAATGTGATGTTACTGGTGATTGTTGACCAAATATCTTACGTATATAGACAGAGTCACAAACATTAAGGTTCTCAGAATCATAGAAACTGATAGCGAACTACTCCAAACCATCAAACGCAGACATGTTATTTTGGTCATATAATGTGAAATAACAAGTACAAATTGCTTCAATTAATTATTGAAGAAACATCGAAGAAAACAGATGTCCTGGCTGAGAAACATCAGAAACTAAACCGACCTAAAAACAATTAGAGAATTCGTCCACACAGTCAGAAGTCGTGAACAATTTTCCAGAATATTCGCAAGTTTAGCTCGCTCAGTTGCCATCAATGGAAATAGCAATAGAAGGCTATTATTTAAAGATTA
Source organism: Argyra leucocephala (assembly GCA_963942445.1). Lineage (NCBI taxonomy): Eukaryota > Metazoa > Arthropoda > Insecta > Diptera > Dolichopodidae > Argyra > Argyra leucocephala. Next base: position 44,523,299 of record OZ012677.1, read on the forward strand.
TTTATTCTTGAATATTGAAAATATGAATATGCAGACAGACAGCTACGCGTAAGGCTTTGAATAATATACTTTGTCAAAAATTTTCAAATTTAATGTATATTATATTCAAAGCCTTACATTTGTAATAGAAAATAATAATTAAACTTAAATTTTTATAAATTAGGTACAAAAATATATAAACTGTCAATCATGTATGTATTCGTTATCAATTAATTATCCTGGCTTCTATAATAATTAAATGAAACCATGATTAAAAAAAGGAATATAGGAATTCTATATCTAACTTTTCATATGCCAATGTACATTCAAAAGATGAAATTGTAACAAATATATTTTGTTATACTATGTTCGCATTTACCGAGTTAACTATAGTTGAGTCCCTACTATAGTATAAACATAATTTAAGTGCGATTTTTTTTGTTTTTTTCATATAAAACTAATCATACTTGGAACTATAGTTAAAAATAAATCACACTTAAATTATGTTAAATTCACGTACACAACCCTGCTTTTATGTTATATCGTAGCTTTTATCGTATTTTTTTATTCTTTTGCAACCTGACAATGATGTTTTTGAAGTTTCCAACAAGTCAAAATGTAAACACAATTAAAATATACCCACACATTCAACAATATATATTTTAGACAATTAGTAGTGAAAATAATTAATTATAACAATAATAAAAGAAAATAAATTTGTTAAATAAATTGACATTTAATATTCATTAATAAATTTGTGTACTTAAAAAAAAACAATAATCACCAAAAACTAAAATATACGAAAGTAATATATATACAGATATATTTGCCTAACTAAAAACAAGACATAAACAAAGTTTATTAAACAAACTTTTTCCAAATATTTCTTTCTTGTAAATGGTACAAATGAATATAATGTTGATTTAATTTATTTTTAAAAATTTTAATTTTTAATATTTTTTTTTTATTTTTAATATCATTTAGTCTTTTTGCATTACTTACAAAATCAACTAAAATTATTTTTACAATTTTTTTAAAAACAATATTGTTTGCTCCATTGGTTATTTTTTATTTTGATAAACGTCAAACTTAACTATAGTTTGTATATTGTGAATACTTTTTTTCAACCATAGTTAACAAATGTAATTTAAACACAATGAGAACATGCTATTAGATTAAATACATTAATTGTTAAATAAATTCCACTATTTACCATTAAATAAAATTAATTACTGCTGTACAAAATTGCACAGGGGATCTCCTAGTACATATGTCTAGGTATGCATTATGTTCAAGTAATTATTTTTATTATTATTATTTTTATTATTATTATTATTATTATTAATAAATTAATATAACGAATATATGATTAATAAATAAAATATTTAATTAAGACATTATTACGCATCAATTCATGATATTTTATTATTTAAAATTTTACACATCAGCAGCCCACGGCATATTCCAGTGCATGCAATTCGTGATTTCATCCCTTGTATATGTTCTTCCTACCTACTTCAAAAATGTGTTAAATATCAAAGAAACACATTATCTCATTCATCACTGCTAAATCTTTTAATTTCAATTGTATTTACATCATTAAGTAAAGAATATAGAAACATTACACTCGCTTGTCATGACAGTGAGAAATAACATTAATCTCGATAATCCAATTCTTTAGATCCAAAACTCGCAGTCATATTACCCTAATCCTGACTAATATAAATTCAAAATTTATATTTGATTTGATTAAAAATTTTTCATGTCTATTTCAAAACAACCATTCAAAAAAGTTGAATATTTGCATAAAATATATTTTCATGAGAAACTCTCTCTTTCATCGTGGAAAAAAATCACGTATACGAATTAGTTCTGAATTTTAATGAGTCGTCCAAAGCAGATTTTGGATTTATGCTACATTTTTCAACTTAGAAATAATTAACAGTGGAATCACAAAATGTATTTTGCATACTATACAATTCCAAAATTTAACATATCTACATACAAGTAGTTTTAGTTCATCATAAAATCATTTTTTGAAGGTTAAATTACTCATCATTTAACACGTATGTGTGACCACTGATAATGTAAAATCGTGGGAGAACTGATTTCTTAGGTTCAGTTTATTAACAACTTTGTTTTGTTTTTTTTTTAGAATCATTTTCAGATTTTCTAGAAAACCTCATTAATTACCTCTAAACTTATAATTGATGCTAATTTGATGGATTACAAAATTAAATACATTTCAAATGTAAACTACTCTTTTGCATATGCAATTTTCTAAGTATTTTTAATCAGCTGATATTTTTTAAGTAAATAGGCCAACAAACAACTGGCACGGCGCCGTTGTCTTTAATTAGCATTTACATTTGTAAATTTAGAAGGGTAAATTTTTTTTTTATATTTTTTTTTTAATTCAATTTTCGTCCTTCAAATTTAACTGAGAAAAAAAAGCTCCCAATTTAAAAAAAAAATCAATCCCAAATTTTTATTCCCCAAAAAAAAAAAAAAAAAAACCCGAATATTTAAGATCTCACTAAAAATAAAAACAAACAAAAACAAAATGTACAAAAAAAAAATAAGAAGTGATGGAGGAATGCGGTTCAACAGGTCCTTTTTTTGTTGTTTGGTGTTCTCTTTTCGCGGCAGACAACAAAATCAAAATATAAAAATAATAACAACAAAATTGAGTAAAAAAAATAATCGTTATAAACGATTTATTATGTAAGAAAGGGCATCTCATATGGTGGAGTATAAAGCAGTGGGGGGAACTGGATATTTTTTTTTAGAATTCGACAATGCAATCAAAAAAAAAAATGTATAAAAAAATTAATGAAAAAAATTTGGAGATAAGAATACGTGTTATTTACTGTAGATCCCTTGAAGTATTTAAAGGAATCCTGGGAACCAGTTCTGGTTTTTTATTTAATTTTTATTTTTTATTATTTTATTATTATTGTTGTTATTAGTATACTTTAATAAGTCGGCTTGTCTGAAAGTGGAATTATATACAGAGACTTACAAAAATAATTGTGCATATTTTATGTACGCAAATTTTATTAAAAGCATGAGAGTTATCAGTACTGGTCGAGGTCGAAAAACTCATGAAGCTTTCATCCGGAATTGAAAATAGAGTCTTTGGGCACTAATCTCTATTAAATTAAAAGTATATTAAATAAAAAATTGATAGACATGTGGGATGTGTCAAAAAGCTTAATCAATTTTATCAAAGACATAAATTCGGTAACATTAATTTTAACGATATGACAAAACGTTTATCTAATCACATCTGAAAAACAAGATATTTTACCATATTCTCTTAGACGTCATTGAAGTGATATTTTTTAATTTTGTTAAACGCCAGATCGGACAATTTTGAATTGATATGATTTCCAAAAAAGTTGCCAGTACTACCAACATAATAAAATTTTCTATAAATCACTGTACAGCGGCTTATATAAATAAATATTCAGCTGAATTGATTTTTCATCGCATCAGTGATGCGTCTTAAAGATACTCTAGCTGTATAACTTTCTGTTTATATTAAAGCTTTTCTCTGATAATTTTAATTTCACCCGTACTTAGGTGAGGTCATCAATCACGACAATATTTAAAGAAATTAGAATTCTACAGTAATTCTTGAACTCACAGACTCTGATTTTTTTAAAATATTGTTTCACATAAAATAATTTATGTGAATAAAAAAAAAAAAATATTTGAATGACAATAAATAATTTGATATGACAATGAATAATGTCTGATCAAGTTATGGAGTAGCTACAGTTGTCATAATTGATAAAAGTAAACATTTAATCAACATTTAATCTTTTTTTTGGATTTAGCTTCCTTTCCTAAGATTATTCAACTTTATATTATCCTGGACTTCATTTATAATTTTTTTAAAAATTAACTTTAGTCCATTCAGAACTTTTTCTATATCAGAGAATTTAACAATTTTTTGGTAAACCAAACTTAAATTCAGTTCAGGTATTGGTGTCAGTTATGGAGAACTGCTTCTAATAATAACATCGAAACAATTCAAAGGATGCAATTAAAAATTTTACGTACCATAATTCAGGCACTTGGTACATTAGAAATATCAATCTACATAATGATTTGAATATACCCTTAGTTAATGAAATACTTGAAAAATGCAGATATGTAACCAGAATAATCCAGCACCCTAACCCTTTGACGAGAGATCTACAAAATATTCAATAACCAGCAAGTTAAAAATAAAGTCGCTAGCAGTAATATAAGGCACAGCATTGGAAAGAACGAGCAGATATGAAGGGTCAAATCAATGGACTAGACCTTCCAACATTTTTAGATTTTTAAGATTTGAATAAACCATTAAGGTCACATTTGTTAGAAATTATTGTCATTTTCTTTTAAAAAGATTCAATAAACACAGTTAAGAGAAAAAAAACGAAAAAAAAGGTATTTTAGCCATCATAAGTGAACGGGTTTTTGTTGCTTCGCTTTCCTAAATACTAGTAAATTTGTTGTTGGTCGTGAATTCACATTTTTATGTAGTATCTGTATGAATCCATATATTTTCAGATCTTATAATCTACTGGGCTTTTCCGTTCTGTCAAGTCGTAGTAGAGAAGTATTTTTTGAATCAATTGTCAGCCTATTGGGAAGATTACAAATATCATATGAACCGCAGTTAAATATAGCAACAACACAAAAAAATATTAACCTAGTTTGAAATTCAAGCTTTAACGTTTAAATTAGCATGTATCACAACAACATTAGAATGGAATAAATAGCACAATACATTGGAAATTAATAATATTGTAAAGTGGGCTTAAAAAAATATATTGCAAAGTCTAAATTGATTAGTCAGGTCTCTAAATACTTATATTATTATAGTATGGATTTATGACAGTTAGAATTTCAATTATATAATTTTGATTGCCTCTGTAGATTTCTATCCTTCTATTGGTAGTTTTCTTTTCTGATTATTTTTGTTTTTTTTTTTATTTTCAAAATTTGGAGAACTTTTTGAATTTTCTCTAATATTTGTTTTTTTTTTGTTTTTTTGCCATTAAATGCGATGATTTCTAAAGGTTAAAAATGAAATTCTTAATTGTTGTAAATATTTTGGATATAATTAAATTTAAAATTCATTAATTAAATGTTTTATATAAAAAAAAAATTGTAAATAATAAAGATTATAATTGATGAGAATTTTTTATTATTTTTAGAATGAATGTTATTAATTTAATTACCAGAAGTGGAAAGATATTATAAACAGTTAAGAATTTTATAAAATTTTGAAATAAAATTTTTGCAATTATGTTTATCTTTATTTACAATATAATTATTAATGATTTGATATTTTTAATTTAATTTTAACACTTTAATGTGGTTAATCTTTGGAAAGGAATTTTGTTTTTTTAATCATTTTAATATTATTTAAAACAATCTCAGCGAAAATATTTTGAATTCATTATGTAGAACTTTTTATTATAAAAAAAATTAATTGCATTGTTATCGATTACATGTAAATTGAATTTATTTTTAAATTTTGGTAAAATACATTCATTCGTTGATATTATAACACCTAGTAATTGATCATACTGTCCATTCATAATAATAGATCTATCTGACTTAATTGTCCGATATATCAATTGGAGAACCACTATGCACTATATAATCATCTCTGCCATCTACGGAATTTTAGCGCTAGATTTCTTGAACAAGTTTATTTATTTATATACCAGATTATTTGCATTATACATGGTTTTGGGGTTAATTATTATACTTGTCACAAATTTTGTCACAAAACAAACTGGATCAGATCGAAAACCCCATAAAAAGTCGTGCTTTCATTGGAAACAGAAACTATGATGACAATTTTCGGTTGAAAGTTTAGGAACAAGTTAAAATTAAAATGTTTTTGAAATTTATTTGTGTACTACTTGGGAGTGTGTCATATGCCTGTAGTATCATTTGCCTGCATTTTATTGCAATTTGCCTGTATTTCTTTTGATTTGATTTTATTTTATTGGATATGAGAATTGATTTGATTTTATTTGATTGGATACATATATTCATTCGTTGTATATATATGTTACAGTTAATGTGATAAATCCGGTAATTATTAATAATTACAGGTAAATATTAATAATAACCTCGTATTTTTGTAAATGTGATAATAAGTATAATTTATTACATTTATTGGTAATTATCAATAATTACCTGTATATGGATTGGTAAATGTGATTGAAATTAAATTATTATATTTCTTATATTTGTTATTAAAATTATGACAAAAAAAAAAACAAAAACTAAAAAACAAAAGTTATATTTTTATGGTTAAATTAATCATTTATTTCTACGAAGTTAATTTATTTATTTTTACATGAAAAACTTTTATAACATTTGGAATTATACTTGATATTTGACTTTTTACATTTGCAGCGATTTGAATTACAACCGAATTTACAATTACAGTATTGGAATCCTTGACCACCTACATTTGAATTTATTGATTTTTAAAGTCCGGGGCAGCCACCTCCAAGTCCCCGTTACTTACTTATTGGAACCCTGTTTTCGGAGACGGCAAGCTTTTAATGAAACATAAAATCTTTTTGAAATATTTAAGTCTTTGGTCTCGACTTCCGGACCGTCGAACCTATCCAAAAAAAAGTTAAAAATTAATTATTAATAACCATTTTTGAGAAAAATACAATTTAATATAAAATACAAGTGATATAGAGTTACGGCCTAATTCCTGGAACCCCGGACCTATTGCCTTCATCGCATTTAAGAGCTACTGGTGATAAATAAAAAAAAGTTTCATCGCTAAAGTTTATGGCCTTTGGTCCCGATTTCCGGACCGTTTAACCTATCCAAAAAAATTATTTATAATATTTATTACATTTACCTAAGATGGATGGAAATTATTAATAATTACCGGTTTATGTGATAAATTAAATAAATTCTGTCCAAATAAGACCCATTTAATAAGACCTTCAACACACTAGAAGGTAGAGCGCCTGCCTTTCAACCAAAAGGTCCCAGGTTCGATTCCCGACGAAGGCAAAAAAACAAAAAAATGCTTTCTGGATTTTTCGACCTGGTCCAGTACCCTTTATCATTGGGATAAAATAAATGATAAAAAGTTGAGAGTTTGGGTTATCACTAATAAAAAAAAACGGAACTATGCTATTATGAAGGCGAAGTACTCTACAGTAGATATAGTTTTCCACATTTAAATTAGTAGATATACCATAAAAATTCTACAGAAAAAAGCTATTGTGTGTATTCCAAATCTCTGTGTAAAAGCAGTTAGGGTGTTCATCCCATAGACTTGGAATTATATAAAAAAAAAAAATTATACTATGATACTATGTATCACAAAGGTACATCCTTTAATATAACAGTAATTGTTTCTAATCTCTTAATTATATGATATGTCTCACACATTACTAATTATTAACTCAAAACACCAATAAAAATGTAAAATCAATGTGCATCATTCATAATGCTATATTATAAGCCGACTTTCATAATACATTACAAAAAAAATTGATTTATTTTCTCAACTCTCATTCTTTCATTTACAAAGAACTGTTTTTTCATTATTATTGTTGTTGTTGTTATAATTGTGTTAGTTGATATTCTTTGCTGTGCATTTTTATAATGTATACGAGTAAATATGTTGAATAAAGAAGTTGCTTTCTACGAATATACATGTATAATTTTTGGTAACTAAGGCTTCAGACATCAACACTAAATTAGTATACGTAAAATATATATGGAATAAATATTTTATATCCATCGATTCTCAGTTAGGAGCGAGATTTTAGAGTTGGTTTTTAAATTAAAGTCCTACTCATTTTTCCAGAATTTTTAAATCATTTCTATGAGTATGTCGCTTTTGGATACAAACAAAATGATTTAATTTGAAAAAACTAAATATATTAAAATCGGATTTTGTAATTTTGGTATTTTTTAAATAATTAAACCCCAAGGTTTGGAATTTAGTATTTGGGATTTCATGGATAACTTATAAATTGTATATATAAATTCTTACCTACAAATGAAATACAGGCATTAGATAGTCACCCCATTTTACTTTTGATGTTTGATGAGAATATTTTATTTTCATCAAATCTATCCCAAAGTTCGCATAGGATATGCTTTACAATTTTGTTTTTTTTTTCAAATTCAGATTGTTTGTGCTTTTTATACTAATCGTCTCATTTTATATCGAATCATCATCATTGTCCTGTAATCCCATCCGTGGAGCATAGAGCAGAATATATGAATAAATAAAGAAATAAATAAGTAGAACATAGGAAAACCTAGAATTTGAGAAAGTGAGCCGATTTATTGAATAATAAATCCAATGTGTTACGATTATCTAAGAGCATACGATAGGGACTGAAAGGGAAATTTGTTCCTTGTGTGAGATATGTTTTCGAACGTTAAAATATGAATACACGAAATATAAAAATTTGTCTATCTAATTTGAGTTTGCATCAAGAAAAAAATGAATTAAAGTAAGTCTCGAATATTAAGGAATAGAAATAGAGTATGAAGAACGAAATAACTTAATCTGCAATAGAAATTTACGACAAATTAATCTGAATCTGAGATTTATTATTTTTATTACAATCTATAAAATCGCTGTCGAAACTGATTTTATTTATACCTATACCGGATCCCAATATATGTTCATATATTACCAAAGATATTGAAGAAAAAAAAAACAAACGAAAAACATATAAAATAAAAACATTTTAATTAAAAAAAAACATAGTAATCCTGCTAACTTAATTTGTGATAAACCATTTACAAATAAAATTTCCATTTATTTTGTAGATATAAAACATGCTAGAGAATATTACTATAATCACATTAGTCTAAACAACGAAATAATCCGTATAAAAATACCTATTAAAGAAATCAAACTTCGACTGTCGTAATACAAGATCCAAGATCCTGTTACATTTTCAGTGAGTAATAGTCGAAAAATCTACATCAGAAAAAGTTTGAAACAGTAATTAGTATACTCACAGGTCATGCTTTGCTCAATAAACATGCCAAATGTGTGGAGTTTATTAGTGCAGATAGTTTTCGGATCTGTAAACGTCGATAAGGGGTATATTTAGAGATCCCTGTTTGCTTAAAAACCACGAAATTCGGTTGGGACTTATCAATACTAACTACAGTCGAATATACTGATGCACAGGATAATCTTCTCTGCGACTTCCAATACCTGACCAGATACCAGATATTTATAGTTTTATTACAGATATGGACTTAACAGTAGAAAAGGTAATGATTCTGTTGTGAAGCTCTAACGAATTAGATTTAAATACTATTACTTTCTACCAAATATAAAATTTGAAAATCTTAATTTTTTTACAACAAAAATCAATCATCAATCAAGATTTTATTATTTCACTCCTATTTAAAATCCACAAATTATGTTATTATAAATTAACGCCGCCACACACTACGATTGCAATCGATTGCAATGCAAGTGTACAATAAATTTTTAAATGTGATAACAAATAAAAAATAATATTTTTGCACAATCTACATCCTTATTAACGGATCTTTAATATCCTTATTTAGTTGTTCCGTTTTTTATTATGTTTTTTTTGTTTTTGTTTTTGCAAATAATAAAAAAACAATTTATGAGCTCGCCCTACAACGTTGTTATACCTGTATACATTTTTTTAAGATACCTATTGCCACTTGTAATATTCATTGAATTGCGAATGATAGTATTAAGTGATTACACACATAATTTATATCATCTTTATATGACCACATTATTATTATATCCTTTTATATCCTTGTTTTTCTTTTATTATTTAGAATTTTTAAAAAGCATATCTCCTGTACACCACCATTCATCGAAATGATCGATTCTTTTTTTTTTTTTTACTGATGTCTTCATTTATTTTATTTTTTTTTTGCAAGAAAGCAATCTATACCCGATTTGTTTCCTTATTATTACTAACAAGGATGTAGGTAATTAGATGAAATCTTGTATATGTATATATAAAGAGAATAATTGAAATGAATTTATATAGACTTAGTATTGCAACAAATTTTAGTTTCATGGGAGAATGAATAAAAGGAATGCGGATTATAATTTTTAGTAAAATTGAAAATGATTTCAAAGATGAAAAAAAAATGCCTGGAAATATACGTAGAATGTAGTACCGATTCTCAAACATTAATGTATATAACATATAAAATACTGTATTTACGATTGTAACTAAACGATCTGAATTTATTTATTTGCTTGGTAAGCGCTAAAAATATCGAACTTTACTCAATTTCAATATTTCTTTTGAAAAAGCCACAAATATCCTGCAGTATTAGGAGCTTTCTACGGTATAAAAATTTACATTGTCTGAATTTACATAAAGTTTGCAATCACCTCACTGCTGTCTTTTTGCATTCCATTGTACATGTAAACTCATAAATTATTGTTTGTTTTTTTTTTATTTAAAACGGAGGTGGTCCTAATGCCCTCCTCCACCCCTAACTTATTCGACCCTTTTGATAAAGACCAATAGGTTTGTGGGTTCTATCATGCAGAAGTTTTCTGAGGTTATGTAATGCGTTTCCAACAACCTGAGTCTCAGCCTTGAAAGAGCTAGGCACTCTCCTACAACATGTGTAGAGGTTTCTTCCTCTTCCAAACAGTGTCTGCAGGTTGGGTCGTCACTTAGTGCTAGTCTACACATGTACTTATTCATGTGGTTATGACCAGTAAGTATGCCCATCTTCCTACAGTCTACTCTATTGAGAGTTAGCAGGAAGTTGGTTATTTTGGTGTTTGTTCTTGGTACATATATTTTGGAGACTCTGTGGTCTTCAATATGCTCCAAAAGAACGTTTGTTTCCCTCTTCAGGGTGTTTTCTATATAGACATACCAACTGCCGGTTCCGGGCCATAAATGTTTCCCGCCGATGATCTGGCTAGTTCGTCAGCTTTCTCGTTTCCAGTCAAGCCACTATGACCCGGTATCCAGATCAGTTGTACCTTGTTTCGGAGCCCTATGAGGTTTAGGGCTTCCGAACATTCTCCCACCAATCTAGATTTTTGTGGCTTACTTGTTACGATATTGCAATAAAACTAATATTATAACAGTAGAACCCAAGTTATAATGAATATCCCAGGTGTTCCAGACCATGCGTATCAGCTTTTTACGAGGGGAAGGAACCGTTATTTTAGGATTAAAAAAAATTATTATCAACTAAATCGAGGGTACTCTATCGATTGGTGACATTTTCAGCTCCCGAGAAGGAAAAGGGCTTATTAAGCTCAAAAATCGCCGAAATTGGCGAAATCGAGATTTTGAAATGGGAACTTTTTTATTCAAATTCCTCGATTTAGTTAATAGCATTTTTTTTTAAATTTTAAAATAACGGCTCCTTCCCCTCGTAAAAAGCTGATACGCATGCTCTGGGACACCCGGTATATGATAAAATTGGCAAACAGTAATGACAATTTGATCGATTAACCCAGTTGAATTGTAGCAAGAGTTTGCTCACATTTTTATAGTTTCCTTTGAAGCGTACCTATAGTAATTTTGCATGACCAAGATTTCAGGCAAATAAAAAATAAAATTTGCATGATAATAAAAAAATATGTAACACGTGAATTATGTTTGACTACCATTAAGGAATTAAAAATAAATTAATGAAGAGGACATTTTTTATGCATAAATGATTTGACTTCAAATGGGAACAAAAATCTCAGACGGCACCTGAAACTACTCAATATCAAATTAAAAATTCAGAAATTGTGTCAAATATCTAAGATACTTAACTTGAATTTCTATTTATCCTAAGAATATTTGAATTGGCCTGATTATAACATACTTTAATTACTTTTAAAATTGTTGCAATCTTGATCATATATATTGAATATCATAATCATATTGAAAATTGCACAAATCGAAAAAAAACTAAAGAATTAAACTACATCTTTCACGATCCATTTAATTGTTGCTGATCAATTAAAATAAACAATTTAATTCATAACTTCTACTCCATAAGAAAGTCAACTTCTGAGTCCATCTGTACAAAACAAAACCATAACATATTATATTACTGCTCAACCTAAATAAGAGCGTACGACGTATGGCGTATAGATATGGCGTATAAATACATGTAAATTGAGAAAATCTCTATACATAATACACACAAACGCATGTAAATTCTACACGCCATACGTCGTACGCTCTTATTTAGATTGAGAAGTTAGGTTAATGTGTTTAAAGGGTCTAAAAACACTGGCAACAATAAATAGAGTCCCAATAATGTGGGTACAAACGCATTGTGGTATCACAGAAAATGCAGCTGCAAGAATAGCTGCAGTCTTTACAGTCCGTTCTAGGGGATTCTCATGAGCACAGTTAAAATGCATGTGAAAACTTAGCTGAAGCAAAAAGCTGAGGACTTCTGTGTTAACATACATTGCAATCGTTTATTAAAGTGATATTATGCACCATAAAATCCACCATAATGCACCAGAAAAGCCATAAAAAAGAAACTATGTGTTTTTCAGGAAAAAAATATATTTACCTAAAATGGCACCCATAGTAAAAAGGATTGCAATGTTATCATATAAAATGTAAATAAGACATCGAAGAGAAAACTAAAATGTCATCATTACATTAGTATTATTAGTTGTGGTCAATGGTAAGTAATTTGGTTTCCAATATTTTTTTGTTAATCTAGCTTGGATTATAAGGATAACATTTTTGGAATACTTAAACAGAAAAAAAAACATTTTTTTTTTAATCTATAGGTATTCAATACAATTTGACATGTTAATTAAATATTTGAAACGTACTGCCAAAAAAAAGGTAAACTAAAATGGAGATTTCATGAGAAAATTATTAAATTATTAAAAGTAGCCGAAGACCAAGAAAATAAGAAATAAATTCAACAAAAAAAAAAAAACAAAATAAGCAAAAAAAAATTTAATGAAACAAAGAACAACGTTCAAACCGCTTAGAAGCTTGTGAGAAGTTCACAACAATAAAGAATTTTGAATTTTAGAGCAAAAAGTTTTAAATGAGCCAGAGGAAGAATATAACAACAGGCGAGAAGCTGATCTCATATATTTCATACAGAAACACGTCAAAACGAAACTGGTATTCAAAAACATGTTGGGTTTATAATTTTGATAAACGGATAAATGCTTCTGTTAATTCTCCTTGTATGGTATGTAAAGAAAACTTTTATATTCACGCCAAGTTGTTACTTTATGAGTAAATAATTTAAGTCGTTATGCTCGTTATTGGCCTTTTTCTAACATAAAAAAACTATACTTTTAAAATTTGTACATAATATTGAAAATCATACAAACCCCAAAAAAACAAACTAAAGAATGAAACTATACATCGATCCATTAATTGATCCACTTTTTCTTTCAATTGATAATTACTTGAGAAAATTGTTGAAAAAAAATTAAACTGTTTTTAAAAAAAGTAATTTAATTCATAATTTCTACTCAGTTGCAAGAGGTCAACTTCTGAGTCCATCATTTTAATATGCTAAAAAGGTGCTAAAAACCCTAGTATCGATAATAATTAGAATGGTACACACAATAATATGGGCACTGTAAGACATTTTGGAATCGCAAGAAATGAAGCTGCAGATTAGTTAGCAGAAAAAAGTATTAGCTGGCCCCCCTCATAGAGTCAATTAAGTCTGTTTAGCGGGTTTTCCCTAAGAACAATCAAAAATTAAGATAAAAAATTGGCTAGAACAAAAAGCTGAGAATTTTTGAGCTAACATACCTGGCAATCATCAAGAAAAATAGTAATGCCAACATGCTTGCTGGAGGAAAACAAATGTCATCCAAGTTCGAACAGGAAGCAGATGCGTAATATGGCATGAATTATAATTGGCAACTGCCCAGTAAAAAAGCATCTTTATAAAATCAGACTAACCGAAAACAACTTGTGCAGAATGTGTGAAGAAGATGGGAGCAATGAAAAAATGCAATCAGTGTCATCTCTAAATCTGGTACCCTAAAGCACTCAGATGCATGATTTCATTAATACTGGTAATCGCAATAAGTCCACTTGTAACTGCAGTGATAGTGAGGAGAAATTTCTACCTGCTATAAAAATCGAAATTTAATAAATCTAATATTAGTTAATTTCTTTTATAATATTCCAAGGTAACTACCCGTCGTGGTAATATTCTCATTATCTTTTATTAAATAAAGTACAAAATAGAAATATTTATGAGCAATATTGATTATTTTTTCATTACCTACGTTTCCTAGAGGAGAATGAAGTTTTGAGTGAAGCTCTAAGCAAGTTTTTTGTTTATTGCTCAATATGGTAAATTTTTATTCTGTCCATCATAATTCGGTAAAGAAAATGTGAAGTAAGTTTTTAATCCAATTAATTTCAAAATGTTAATTATATCAAACTAATTTACAATTATTACTAACTACCACACTTATTATATGTTTCGAATATCTGTTTGATTTATTAGAACGCCTTAGCACTTGTTACATGTGATTGAAATTGAACTGTTGAACGAAGTTGTTAGAAACTATATTAAAAAATTGAAACTTGAACGCTGTACTAAGTGTATTTATCTAGCCTATACGTAAGCGAACATGGTTAAATAATAACGGAGACTATAAAATGTTCATATAAACTTTAAAATTTATTTGTCAAATAATAAATTAGATTAATTAAAAATTTTATTGAATAAATATCAAAATCTGAATAAATATCTGCAACTAATACGTTAGCTTCAACTTAAAAATTAAATGAAATTAAGGGGGTGTATCGCAATTGAATCCGCGATATAAAGTTAAAGTCAAAAAATGTTGGTTTTTAAAAAAAAATTATTAATATAGAATAAAGTTGAATTTGTATAGCTCCACAGATTTTACTGATTTGTTTATTTAATCATCAGAGCATCTGGAGAAAATTCGAATGCTGGCTCTAGAAGCCTCATAATATCTACTGATATTTTTTTCTAAGATTCAAAATTTTATGTTTATTTTTGTACACATTACAATAAACAGATCAATTTTTGTTAGGCTTTATATTACGATTGCATAAATAAGCTTTGGAGCATTATAACTTGTAAGTTAATTTTTTTTATCAAATATCGTTATTGTCACACAACGACATTATTGATATCAAAATTTTCCCATCAAAAATTCATTTATTTCAAAATCACAATAAACTTCCTGAATTCTACGAAATTCAGCATTTTTATAAATTCGATTTTATTTTTCCATATTCCCACACATACATAAATTTTATTTATTAATGAAATAATTCCCAATAAATCCTTTGATAAACTGAATCCTTGAATATTTTTATTCATTCATTCATTTCTTAATTTAGTTTTTTTTTTCTTCAAATAAAATTCTTAGAATTTTATGAAATTAACGTAAATGGAGCTGTTTTTCGTTTTTTAATTTTTTTTTTTTTTGCTAAAAACAAAATTTAAATTATACCGTCTTCAATGGAATCCTTCCGTTGCGATTATCTTAGATCAAATGGCACTTAAATATTATATACAAAAAAGGATATTCAATTTTGTTTTTTAAAACAAATTTTTTAGACAAAAAATATTATTTTCAGTTGTAGTTCTTAGAAAATTATCAAATACAAGACAATTGATTCATGCAAATCGGTGAAGCTTTGCAATTTTATTGCAAATAAAAGCGGATATGATGCTTAGACCGGATACGAAATTTAGAAAATTTTCTTCTTTGAAATGGCTTTTAAATGCCGGACTTAATTTAAGTTTTTTTTATATTCATAATTATATATATATATATATATATATATATGCATTTAAAATATGGTTAGGAAGATTTTACGGTTGCCAATTACAAATGATCATCATTTATAAATTGATTGGATGGTCATTTCTGAAAATTTTTCAGTTATTTCGTTTCATTGAAATGTTTGTACTTTCTAAATTGCACCGGAAATCCCAGTCGCAATTAGAAGTTTTTTTTCTATTATAACTATACGTTATAACTTTACAGAGCTATATAATACTGAGATTTTGTGTTTCATACCATTGTCTGGATTATATTTTTTATAATAAATCAAGTAATGTAAAATGATGTCGTATTGGTGGTGTAGATTGTGAATCATTTTTCCAGTAAATTTTAATTAATAAAAAAAAATGTCGCGATCAGTAGGATGTGATACTTTACTTCCTAGAGTTCCTTGTTTACGATATCCTTTAATTGTTTCGAATAGCACATTTTATATAGAAAATAACATGGTATTATTCAACCTGTTCCAGTATCCTGTTGTCAGTGGCATAAAATAAATGATGATAAAAAATTATAGGTCGACATCTCGAAAGCATTTGAATGTATATCAGATAAGTTTCGTACCACATTCCCGTACTATCATTTAACTAATTAAAAATATTATTTGTATGTGAATAGAAAAGTGATTCCCGCTTTTAAATGAGATAACACAGCCTTTATTGATAATAAAATATAAATTTTATATTTTTTAATATTATGCCGAAAATTTTTCTAATCTAATACTGAACTCAAGGGCATCCCAAGTTGGCGCAGTCAAGTCAATTTCTTTTTTGTGAATGGTGATTTTTTCTCGTGTGGATGCATATCATACTACACATATTAAGCTATGTAATTTGGAGATGCTCACCCTACCTGCATTTTTACGCCTATCTGATACAACGCCACCATCTTCTCCTGGGGCTTTATTATTTTTCATTTGTAATGTAGTCTAAAGCAAGCTTTTGTAAACGATATATTATGGTAATTAACCATGGTTAAAACAACATTTCTAACATGAAGTAGGAGTCGCTAAAGAATGCATATAGTAAGCTCAAACATTTGTTTTTTGTAAAACAAAGCTTTAAATTGATGTATTCGAATATTAGGGGGTGAGAGATTGCAATGATAGGAAGAGTTTAAAAATACTTGTAAAAACAAAATACGAACATATTTTTTAAAAAAAAAAATCATAAAGTGTAAACACTTTAGAAAGTACTTTGAAGATGGTAAGATGGACGTAACGGTTTAGATATTTATTAAAAAAATATGATATGGAAATTGTCAGAATTTTCATTGAATGAAAGAGTTAATTATTTTGAAATTTTATATTATTTGGGAAAATAAAGTTCTTGGATGTCTATAAGCCTGCATGAGGAGATGTATTGCTTCCAACCTCGTAATGTTTTCAATATCTTGTGATTGAGTGGCATTATGAATTGTGCGACCTCTACGGCTTAACTAACCACATTTATTTTATTTAACATAAAATTTGTATAAATTAGTCAAATAATTAGGGTTCAAGTTTTTTCTTTCTATTTTTAATATTATTAAAGTGGGCGAAGTAAGTTAGAAATAATAATAACAGATTAAACATTTTTTTGTTATTCATTTTACATTTTCTACATTAGAAACTCCTATCAAATAAACCTTAAAATGATTATACAAACTATGCGTTATCAACATTTTAAATATAAAAACAAAAAACCCAACTTTCTAGTAAAATTAAAAATTTGAATAATCATTTGGAGGAACCTTTCTTTATTTAATATTTTATTTTAGAATTTAAACATTCCATAAAGGATTCTTTTCTCATAAATCTTCAACTTCATTAGATTTAACAACAACAACAACAAAATTTCTAATTAAACGACTCATCAAATTGTAATGCTATAAAATAAATATTCACTCCCACACTCTGTGTATACATAACCATAATACACAATTCCAAATGTATGTACATGGAAACCTTTAAAGGTAAATAACAACAAAAACAAAAATTTAAATCTGAAAACTGATTAGTCAGATTATTTATAATGTCTGGAACCTGGAACCTATCCTTTTTTTTAATTTTTTTTTTTACATGCGTAAGGATTAAAGTCTTATAAAAGGACTAAAGAAATTAGAATATCAAACACGTAGTTTTTGGTTTTAAGTTTTTTTGTTAACGTCTAGATGATTATTATACCAGTGATTCTCAAAAAAATTCTGAAATTTATTCACCGTATATTGAAAACCGAATTATCTGTTATCTATTGGGCCTAACCAGACGATTAGACTTGCAACTTTCAGCATATTTATTCTTACTTCCAGACGATTCATCAAAAACTAGTATTACTTTTATATATGTGTGTAAATATTTTATTTGAAAATAAAATTTGAAGCGAGAGGGATGTAAAGAAAAATATTTAATTATTGCTACGTACGTACTTATGTACACAAAATTGGTAAAATACATTTTTATATTATTCATTTGTGTTTTGTATTTGACTTGATATTATTTAATAATTATAATATTTTGTACAAATAAGTTTGAGATTACATATAAAAAATATAATTCCTTCAAAATGGCAAGATAAGCTTTATTTTGTTTTTGTTTTATTTGTATAACTAAAATCTAAGGGATTGTAGAGTACGCTTGTGAGTTTTTGTAATTCAGTAATTAAGAACAAAGTTTGATTTTTCCACCGAATTTAGTTTTGCTGTATTGTCTAGTTAATACAGCGTTTATTTAGTTAGGTACATAAATTGTATACGTACAATGTGTTCTTAAAACTTTTTTGTGGAACCAACAAAAACAAATTAATATAAAGTCAAATTTGATGATTAAAAATTTTTCAACAAACAAATTCTAACCTTTTAATATATTACTCTAATATTTCTAAAAAAATCAATTTTGTTAATAAAGCTCAATAATTTAACTTACACAGCATCATACACAAAAATTTTCTACCTAATAAAAAAATTTGTCACCAAAGTGATGAACGACAATGGCTGCCGAAAGGAAAAAGTGTTGAAAGTTGACCCGTCTGGAAATAGGCATTGTCTAACTTCAAATCTCTTCTGTTATATAGTGTACTTTGATTTTACTCAGACCTTTGATAAATTTGTTGGAGATTTCGTAACAGAATGTTTTATAATAACTTTAACTCCGTTCTACAGAATATGAAATACTAAATCTCTATTCTTACTTCTTCAATCATTTAAAAACCCTTTAAATGTTTAAAATTGCTAAATTATATAAGCCTGAGGCTCTGGAAATTATTTTTGAAATTAAAATTTACAAATTTTGCAGAATCAATAATCATATGTTTAATCAACTAGTTAAACTAGTCAAATTTTAATGGATTATCTGAACTACAATATAGAAATATTATTTTCAAATGCAATAACTTCAATTTTACAAAGTGTAATAAGTGTGAAACTGACTGTACATTGTCAAAAAAATGTCAAATAACGAATCTCATGGCAAAATAAAGTATGTATTTGCATCTCAATTCAGTTAATGGGTGAATTAAATTGAATTGATAGAATCTATTTCGAACCCATTGTTTTCTTTTATCTATGGTGTAAGGCTACCCCATTACTTTTTTTTATATTATTAACCAAAACTTAATTCTGAGAAATCTTTATAATTTCGTAACGTTGGCTTTTGGAAAAGAAAAGAAAAAGGATAGTTAAAGAAAAAAAACAGATAAAGAAGTAGAAAATGGTTCGGCGAAGAGCACCGTACTATGTTATTGATGTTCACTAAATCTAATGTGAACAAACTGCTTTACAATGATTTTAAAAACTGGATATTTCTATGACTCAAACATGTTTTGGATATTGGAGATAAATTTGCTACAGAAATACGTCAATTGCGAAGCCCTTGAATGTATACCACTTCCCACTCAAACTAATCTGAAATCACAAACTGAATCTTATCATTTCTGTTAATATGAAAAACAAGAAGAAAAACATAAATCCTTCTCTCATCTTATATTTCAATGGCCAGCAACAGATGCAAATATATAATTTATAGAATATTCTGTAGGCTCTAGGTGAAACATTATTAAAATTAAATAAATATTAAAACTCTAGGTATATTACACAATTTTATAAAATTCTTAATCGATTTCGGTTTACACCATCTTCAGAAGACGGATGATCTGAAGACACTAATCACTGAAGACCGAAATCGATTAAGATATTTAATAAAATTGTTAATATTTGTAAATATAATATGTAATATGTAAATATCTCCAGGTACAGATACCGTCCGATTCTGAAATTGATATTACCGCAATAACAGCTCTAGTCAAGGACATATAGACGTACGATTTTAAATAATCAAACGGGAAAATACAATAGATCTGAAAAAGTCGTGTGTTTACATGTAAAACGTCAGGAAAAACATGAAACAATCATTTATGGCGCAGCAAAATATTACTTAAAAATGCGGCTAGGCTGGATTTCAATTTTTTGTTCTTGCAAACTTTCTTTACATAAGACTTAACACCCAAAGATTTTCAATAAAAGACGCGGAGAGACTGGGCCTTATTATCTTCCTTTGCAATCAATTTTCTACATTTGGCATTTGTATAAAATTACTGTTATATAAGTTCTAGTTCTTTCAACTGTACCAGGCTGAATAAACAGAGATAATTATTTATTATGTGAAAATTGTATTTAGGTACATAATTCTTGGCAAACATGATATCTCGTCTACGATATCTATAAAAATTCCTAAATTACAATGACTATATTCTCATTCTTAATTGGCTAATTCACTGCTTCAGAAAATTTGTCTGGAACACATCCGTGCATATGTTTATGGAACACATCCGTGATATGGAACACATCCGTGCATATGTTTTAGAATTTTCTCAATTTTCAAAAAAGTTTGGAACATTTTTTTTTCTCCGGTTCGAGGCAAAAGTTCGGAACATTTTTTTGTTCGGAACAATTTTTTGTTGATGTAATTTTAAACTTTTCTCACATTTGTCAAAAAAAATATTTTATAGATATTATTATGAACAATAATAATTTTAAAAATGTCAATTGCAGCTGTTTAAATTTTTTTTTGTTCGGAACACAATGTTCTGAAGTAATGAATCGTAAGGCGGCCTCATACAAAAAGCTATTTGTTGCACCAACCGGTTGCAAAATCACGTTCGTTATTTAACACACATGATGAAATAAGTTGCTGCAACTACACTTTTTTATAAAATTTGAAGAAAAAATAAGTTTGAAAATGGTTAGTTATTGGTCAAAAGTTAGAGTTAAATAATAGTTAAATTTTAAGATATGGATTTAAGTAATATAATTAAATGTCATACTAATTGATGAAAATTACTATATAGAAAATTTATTTGATATGTAAAATATGTCAATTCAACTCAAAGTATAAAATTCAGCTACAAAAGTAATACTAATTTTAAGCAATTATGCCATACACGAAAGAACACATTGCAGCAGCCCTCACCACGCCTACATAAAATTAAAAATTTCTGATTTTCGTGCGATCGTTGCAACAACTTGAATATAGTAGCAACAACTCTACCATACACAAAGCAATTTATCATGCAACGAGGCAAATCGTTGCAACCTTCTGCCGTACAAAAGTAAGAATTCTCTTTTTAAATATTTGTTCCGAACAAAGTGTTCTGAAAGAGTGAAGCACTTCTGAAAAATTCAGAATACACCAAATTTAATTTGCCATACTTGTCAACTTGCCATAAAGTACTTAAATATTTAAAAAAAAAATCCGTAACTTAATCTGTGTGAAATTATTTGATTAAAATAATTTTCCACTGATTGAGAAACTCTGTAACAATAGAATATCATAGGCGAGCGTCAGACACACCGCGCTGTGTTTTATTTTAATTTTTAATTTGTTTCTTTTTTTTTGTATTTTTTTGTTTATTTTCTCAGCTCAGGTGTTCATATCTCTGTTTTAAAATCATTAAAAAAATGTTCTTAATATTATAACGATCGTAGAAAGAAGATCCTGCTGTGACCTTTTAATGTGATTATATATTCATATCTATCCACCACAATTTTATTTGATGTTTTTTTTCTTTTGTAATTTTTGAAAGGATTCACTATTCTCCCTATATAGTCTCCATCTATTTACAGTGATGATGTAATAATAAGGTTTACATTTTATTTTATTGAAATTGAAAATAGTAAATTTGAAGCGCATCGAACTTTTTTTTTAGTTTTTTTTTTTTTAGAGTCATCGTTCATCGATGCCCAGCCCAGTAAAGGCTATTAATTGTTAATTCACTATTCGAAAATTGAAACGATGAACAAAAAAGGATTATATGAGAAAAGAAGAGAATAATTTTTTGGAAGAATTATGAGAAATTTTTTGTTGTTGTTTCTTTTAAAATCCTTTTTAGTTTATTTACTTTGTTTTTTTTCTTTTGGTTTCATAAACCTTAGGTTTAGAATTGTATGTGATATCGCGTTGATTAATTCTGTTATTTTTTTTTTTTAATTCAAAAGGTACACATTACTAATAGAATGTAGTTGTTTATAAATTAAAAAAAAAAAATTAATGGAAAATTATGTAAGTTTTTATTATGTGGGATAATAATGAATACATAGAAATGAACAATCACACAAACATATTATAAGATAAAAGACAATATTATTCTCAAATTACGGGAATTATTCATTATTGATAAGTTCTTTGGAATCCTTGCGCCTAATTAGAATTTATTGGAATTTTGAAGGTAAAAAATGAGAGATTAAAGTACAGTAAATTCAAAAGAAAAATTTGTTTTTTGGAAGAGCCCATAACAAAATATGTAAACAATAATAAAAATATGTCTTCAGTTCAAAGTGATAGAAAAAATGTTGTATTGATAATAATAAACTTTGATCATTTGGTTAGATTATATTATATTTAAGCATATATATATCGGATAGGGGCTTGGCCCCTCTATCATCGTAGCCGTAAATGTGCTTATTGTATTAATGCAATTAACCATCTATGTTCCGAA
Source organism: Argyra leucocephala (assembly GCA_963942445.1). Taxonomy (NCBI): domain Eukaryota; kingdom Metazoa; phylum Arthropoda; class Insecta; order Diptera; family Dolichopodidae; genus Argyra; species Argyra leucocephala. Next base: position 44,546,072 of record OZ012677.1, read on the forward strand.
GTATGCCTGTTTTATTGATCATACTCTGAATAATCAATGGTATTAGAATCAATGGTATTTTTGTTAGTATCTATTTTTAGGGGAGTGCTGTTCCAAGTGTGCTACATTTGAACACTACGCATTCCCGAAGCCGATGCTCAATGGATATTCTTCCTTCCCTTCACAATATCTGTACAAGTTGTTTTCGGTGAGGCTGATTTTATAGAAAAGCTTCATTACTGGACAGTAGCCAGTCATTATCACTGTCATGATGTGCAACTGTTTCTCATTTCAAACTTAAAAGAAGTTTTGTTTTCTTTAGTGAGTGTTTTGACATGAGCAATTTAGCTTGACAATTTTACCAGAAGCATTAGCCTAGAAATTCTCAGTTTTTTGCTCCAACCAAACTACATTTTGGATGATTTTTTGTACCCACATCATTTGTTCTCTTGACTTTATTTGTTTTCATCAAAGTTTAGGGCATCTCTATACAACCGCATACTAGCTTTTTTATGATGGTTTATAAATTGGTAATCAACTGTCGAAGGGAATATAGTTTTTATGTTTTTTAAAATTTCTTCTGAAATTCTCTCGCACACAACCGGTTAGTAAACACGACAACTGGTTAGTCGTATTTCAGTAGTTTTAGGTATGCTTCTATAAATTGAAAAAATTATTTTTAATTTTAGTTACAATGTAATAAAATACAGTAATTGTTACGAAAAATTTACTTTTAAAGTAAAGTAGCGTAACAAAAAGCTCGTGGTAATTAGGGGCTTTTTATCCACCCAATCTAAAAAAAAAGTGTTCTGTCAGTTCAAATGCTAATAGTTAGTTGGGGGTTATTTATTTGATACTAATTGAAGCAAAATTTTGTACTTTCTTACACGTAAGTAAATTTGTAAAATTTTGTACTTTCTCTTTTCTGACGGAATCTTTCCATACCATGTACTTAAGTAAAAATGTTTATAAACTAAATGATTGTTGATTTTAACTGTTCCAGGTTTCTACAAACTTAACAAATCATATATAAAAAAAATGTTCTCTGATATATTCAAGTTTTTCCAGGTGGGTAACAGGCGCTTTTAGTTCAACAGAAAACTTTTACAAACAAAAATATTATCATACTAAACTAAAATAATGATATATATTCAAATAAGAATAATAAAGAAATATAATAAACCATGAACATAAATTAGAAGAATAATATAATAATCGTACATTTGGCAAAAGTAAAAATGTGTTGATATGAACAGTGCAATCAAGTCGGAATCACGAGACTGAAAAGCAATTAATTACGCTTAGTAAAAAAGATCAAAATCATGATAAAGATAGATAACGAAATATATAAGAATAGATAATATAGAGAGCGATGTGCTACAAATCTTCAACTAGAGCCAAACTTTTGTAATGGTGTAAGTCAAAAGACAAATTGTCTCTACAATTGTTACCGTCAAAAGACAAATTGTCCCTACAGTTGTTTAAAATTTTTTAATGATCTGCCTGATAATATTAAGTCAATTGATAATTTCTGTCTATACAAAAAAAAAAAATCGTCCAACTTCTTAATGTTTTAATTTTTAAATATATTTGAATTAATGTAAATTGATTAATGAATTTCTAACTGATTGTATTTATTTTATATTAAATGAAAAAAAAAAAAAAACTATTGTCAAACAATTGAATTTTTTTATTATTAATAAATTATAAGACCAGACAGCTTCGGCTACGGTCGTAAAATTCTTATGTACAATGTGTGTAGCTACAACTTTAAAATTGTTATTCAATTTATTTATTATATTAAATTAATTTGTAACTATTTTTGAACTAATAAAATTGTAAGTGAACACAGATAAATAAAAAAAAAAGAGAACGCTACAGCTACTACTCACCGCTGTATAGAAGTATAAGATCATATATTCAAACTGACTTTAATCCTTTTTAATAAGGCTCTTCCTGATACAATAAACTGAGTAAATAATAAGACATGATTTAAATTAAAATATAGAGAATCACTTGTAAATGATGCTTTCTGTAACCAGAATATCTTAAAATATTTCTAAATTAATTATTAAAAAATTAAATAACTTAATAAAAAAAAAAAATATTAAATAAATACAAATGGAATTCTTTCTTTCTACTATTTCTATTTTAAAAATATTCTAGACATCCGTTTCTCTTTAGATAACAAAATATTATCATTATGATTCAAAATAGCCCATTCAAATGCACACAAAAAGAAAACGCAAAAAAGGAAGACCAATGTACTTGCATTGTTGGAAATGTCGTCAGAATGGTGTAGCTGCTGCTGTTGTTGCTGTTCTAGAACTCAGAATCTGAATAAAATTCAAAAATAAAACATAAAAAGTGTCGTACTTATCTTTTGTTGTATGAATGCGAAATTATTTTTCTTCTTTTGTTATTCATTTCTTCTCAAGAGGGGTTAGCATTAATGAAAAAAAGGAAAGAAACAAAATTCATGCTGGGAGATTGCATATTTTCTTCTCATTGTTTAAAGAAATGAACGTCTATGATCCTGGTGATTTCATTCCAAAAATCAAAACAAAATTTAAGAAACAAACATGAAAAATTACTAAGATCTTGAAATTTCTTTGAGTACTTTTAGGTTAGCCAATACTTGTAGCACAGTTAGGGGTTTTAATGAATTTAAGTAATTTTTTTTTTTTTTTTTTTGTTATTTGAAATACTTTAAAAAGTCAAAATGTAGAAGTCCAAAAATAAATTAAAAAACAATAAAAACAATTTAATTGTTTTTATTAAAAATAAAAAAAAAACTGAAGAGCATCAAAAAATATCGAAAATTTTAAAATCTCATAATTAAATTAAAATTTATGTTCTTCTCATGGATTCAAATCTCTCTTTCGTTTTTTTTTTCGATTTTAATTTTTTATTTCCCTCTCTACTAAATTTAGTTATTTACAAATATTTTCAATAGCTTTTCGTTGATTCTAAAATAGTTTAAACGTAAAAAAAATTACCATAAATTTATTGTACCTACCTCTGTAATTTGAACTGTAAAATGTTAACAGAATGATAATGTAAAAATAATGTACATAAAGTGAGTAAGTGATATGTACATAAAGTGTAAAAGATATACATAAAGTGTGTTCGCCAATACATTTATATTTATACAATTTTTTGTGGTGGTCGAATTTCGAAAAAAATTTATAATAAGATGTGAATCTAGTAATTTTGACGGTACAGATTACTTTAATTAACTTGAATCAGTTGGGTTAGTTTGATATAAACATGTCAATGAAAATGATTATCAATATTGATACAAAATCAACAGAATTCATAATGAATTAAGTTTGCAAATTTGAATTTTTTCCCACCATTTCAATTTATCGCGGATACTATGATTTTTATTGATTTATCTTATACAACAACCTCATATGTAATAATTTATTTAAAAAAATAAAAATTTAATTTAATTGTATTATGATTATTAAAATTTTCGCATGTTAAAATGACTTATATGGTAGGTGCAATTTTTAATTGAAATTTCTAATTGCAATTCAAAATAATCTGAAAAAATTTAAATTAAAAGAATAATAATGAAAATCAATTTTAAAATGGCTCAGATATTTTTACAGTAGTTTTTTTAATATACAGATTAAATATAATGATTAGATCGACGATCTTAATTATAAGACAAGATATCTAAGAGAGTATGTAAGTATCTACTCTCAGTTGTACAAACATTTTGAATAGCTTAGACTTGATTCTCAATTTAAGATTTTTTTTAGTCCGAATGTCACCGATTAGCCCTATTGTCATCAATAAAAAATAATTATATAATAAGTAATGAATATTGCCATCAATGAATAGCCTAAGTGCATAGAAAGAAAATATTTGCTTCCATTAATAATAGGGAAACAAATCCAATACAGACTTTTAAATTATAATCAAAACTATGAACTTTCATATTTTGTTGGTTCATTCATTCAATTTTCAAGTACTATAAACTTCTAACAACACATATTTTGTTTTTTCCCACCCGCAAGAGACGTTTAAAAAAAACTCCCACGTTTTCTTTTTGTTTTTTTTTTATACCTACATTTAACACTACTATAGGTCCACAAATCATTGAGAAAATTATATATTTTGCACTTGTACAACCATAAAATATGGTAAATTCAAAACAGTTTAGAAATTGCACTTGTTTTTGAATGCTTCATTACTTTCCCAAGGATATAAAATGCCTTTCCTTTAGTTTTCTTATTTTTATTTTTTTTTTTTCATTTTAATGACCAATAAATATTTAAAATTGATATCCTTTTTTATGACATTGAAACGTAAATTTTATGTTTGTGTTGGACAACTCTGATAAGATGTAATTTCAAGACACCGAATTTTTCAAAAAAGAAAAAAAAAATCTCTGATTATCGATTTCCTGAGAACTACTTGACTTTCAGGAAAGAGTAATGCAATATTTGAATGTTATGAAGTAAAAGTGTCTTCTGAAAAGTTCTGTTATTCTAAATATTACTATATACGGTTAAGGGGACAGACTATAACAAAATATGTATAGGATACGGTAAAATAAACGATATTTGATATTCACATCCTTTTTGCAATAGAAAGGTACCATCACATCATCAAAGTAAATATTTTCTCAACTTGTTATTTTGCTGGTATTATTTTATTTTTCTTTTTTGGTTATCTTAAAAGAAAGTTGATCCTTTTGAATGATTTAAATCAAAAAAATTGGTCAGTTATTTATTTTATATCTCTTTCCTGCTAACTGCAACAAACAATAATTTATATGGAAAATCAAAGTAAAGAAAATATTTGTTTATTTTTTTTGGGTTCCAATTTATTTTTAGTCTGCAATTTCATCTTCATTTGATGATTAGGTAGTCAGTCAAATTGTTATGGATGAAATAATATTGAGGTCCTTTTGCAAGTATTTTTTTATATTCAAAGATATTTATCTATTCAAGAGTATTTATTTCAAGGATATACTGTTAACCAAACATAGCGCACTAAAAAGCAAAAAAAAAAAACAAAAAGGATGTCTAAAGTAAAATTAACAAACATTAAAAAAATTTACAAAAAATTGAAAAACCTTATAAATAGATAAAAAAAAAACTTTCAACGGACCTCTCAGGATACATATATGACTATGATATATTCTAGTGGGAAATTTTTTTCAAAATCAGCTGTTCGACCAGGTTAAACTACTGGTAATGTTATTACATGTTGTTTTTATATGATTTTTTTTGTTTTCGTTTTTGTTTTCAATTCAGTTTTTTGTTTTCATGTTAGTTTATATTGTTTATAATATTATGAAACAAGTAGAATTCGATACGTGACTCCCACGTTCTGAATTTTATATTATTGATTGAAAATTATTTTATCAGGTAATTTGGTGTTTTTTTTTGTCAATTTTACAATTGCAAAATTACAATTAAAAAGGACCAAAAATTAAGTTTTTTTTTTATTGAATTGTTGAAATTGACGTGGGAATTACCTTTCAAACAAAAAAGGAATAACTTCGTTTTCTTTGTCTATGTAACTTATAAATGGAAAACAATAATTCTAATATTTGACTGTAGATTTTTTTTTTTTAATTGTATCTTTTAGATATGAAAAATATAAAAAACATTGTTTTTTTTTGTTGGAAAGAATAAATTGTCTATAGGATATTGACTGTAAATATCAAAGTTTGAAAACACCTGACTCTTGTCAGAGAATAAATTGTCCAGATATTGAATATAAATATTACAGTTTGAAAACGACTGACTCTTATCGAGAGAATAATATGTCTATAGGTACTGAATGTAAATATTAAAGTTTAAAAACAACTGACTAAAAAATTTAATGTTAGTGCCAAATTAGAACTTAATAAAATTTTTTAGCATGTATGAAATCAATTTTTTGAAAACGATACAAAAAAAGAAGACGAGTGCGAAGTAGCGCATGATCAGAATATGAAGTCCCGAATGCCGGCTATTATTTTTAATATTAGAAAACAAAAAATTTATGACAACTTCAACCAGTTTTGGAAAAATTGAACATTTATCACAAAATTGATAATTTAAACAAAATTGAACATTTATCACAAACATAGATCGAATTAAACTAATTGAATACGAAGAACAAATATAGAGATCTTAAAATGCCAACCGATTAACAATAAAAAAAAATAAGAAAATTGAATCAATATGAAACATGGGGATTATCTCTACAGACGACTGTATGGTTTTATAACTCTATATAAGACCTATAATTCTGACGCTATATTTGTATGGTGGCCAAAAATAAAACAGAGGAAAGTATGTGCCAAGCTTACTAACATACAAAATATCTATAAAAATAGTATGTCTTGGGACTACTGTGGCATTTAATGTCTGACGTTCTCTAAGTCAAAAAATTTCTGGAACTCCCATCCATTCATTCTGCACCTGATGAAAACGGTAAGAAAAACAGCAACAAGGTTGCATCTGGTACAAGTAAGTGGTAATGTGGGCCAAAAAGAAAAAAAATTAAAATTTAAAGGGAAAAAAGATTTTAAAAATTTAAATTATTTATTTATTTTTCTTTTTTTTTAATATTTTTTGTGTTTTTTTTGTTTTGTTGTTTTTTATTTCTGGATTACTTCTGTTAATTTTAATTTATTTACCTTTTCTCTTGTAAATTGTTCGCTATAATGTTTAAGATAGATTTTTGTAACATCCGTGGTCTATCAACGAATTTCCATTCCGTCGAAAGCTTTCTACGGCTTCAAAATCCAGCAATTTTAGCACTAAGTGAAACACAAGTTGTGAATAATGATATTAATTTTAATATCAATAATTATTCGCTTGTGCCACTTTTTATACCCCATAGAGGGATTACTTTGTATATACGAAATGATGTAGCTTATAAGACACTTCAAAATTTTGAGTGCTCCAACCCAATTTATCAATATAATTGGATGAAAATACACGTCGATAAGCGCATCATTCACTTCTGTTTTATTTACAGATCGCCCCAAGCGAACCAGCTAGAAACTGATATGCTTATAGAAAGTCTATCCAATCAGATAAACTCAATTCTGGAAACCACTCCCGAATCTGAGATTGTTTTGGCGGGAGACTTTAATATTCATAACAGGGACTGGCTTCACTTTTCTAGTCACAACAGTCCCGAAGGCAAACAAGTTGAACTTTTTTCCAACTTTTTCAACATTTCTCAACTTGTCAAAAGCCCTACGAGGATACCAGACCGACGCGACTAGAACGGACATCTCCTGGACTTATTCCTAACTACCCATCTAGAGAAATATTCAATCTCTGTTAACTCTCCGCTAGGTGGTTCCGACCACTGTTTTGTAAGCACTAGCTTCGAAGTAGACACAACAACCAGTTCTTCTAATTCTCCCAAAAGACTAGTTTGGCATTATCACCAAGCTGACTGGGAAGGCTTCAACAACTTTTTAAATGCATCGAACTGGTCGTTGTGCTTCCAATATAAAAATGTCGACTTTGCTGCAGAGGTGATTACCAAAAGGATTCTATTAGGAATGAAAACCTTCATTCCAAATAGCCTTAAAAGTGTAAAACGAAATCCCTCAGGTTGGTGTAATGACCTCTGCAGCAAAGCTCTGAAATCCAAAGAAGAAGTTTATAAAAAATACAAGAATAATAAAACTGTCAACACATATGAGAGTTATAAAGTGGTTAGGAATAAATGTAAAAAAATTATCAATCAGCAAAAATTCCTGCACAACCAAAGGTTGAGACGAGAAATCTTTAATCTCCCTAACAACAGCAGGTCCTTCTGGACGTTTGCTAAAAGCGTTGGGCAAAATTTTTGCCAATCTTCATTTCCACCTATGATTGATAATAGTACAATTATATCAGATTCTGTTGGAAAAGCTAACCTTTTTGCAAAATTATTTGCAGCCAACTCCACACTCCCTAATACAGCCCAAAATCCGCCAACAATCTCTGTTGTTAATTCTTCGCTTGGAAGGATATACTTCAGAACAAGAGCTGTAGTAAAAGCCTTGAAGAATCTTGATATAAAAAAATCTACCGGTCCCGATGGTATACCTGCGATTGTGTTGCGACACATTGCCTTCGCCATTTCTAAACCTCTGCGCAACTTATTCTATTTGTCCTTTTCTTCAGGAACTTACCCGTCCTATTGGAAAGTTGCCCAAGTTTATCCTATTCCTAAAAAAAGGTGACAAAAGCAATCCTTCGAACTATAGGCCCATAGCTATTACTTCCATTATTTCCAAAACGATGGAAATCTTAATCAATCAAAAGCTGAAGAAATATCTTGATAGTAGAGGTATAATTCATGATAGTCAGCGTTCCACCGGTGATCTCATGACATGCCTCATGCCTCTGCGAAAAGCTTAACACCAGTCTTCATCAATCTGATGAAGCTGCTGTTGTAGCTCTGGATATATCTAAGGCTTTTGATCGAGTCTGGCATTCTGCTCTTATAGCAAAATGCAATGCTGTAGGCCTCGGTCCAACCTTTTCTAAATGGATTGAAATCTTTCTCTTAAATCGATCTATCATAGTTTCAGTTGACGGTAGTTTTTCCGGCCAACTTCAAATCAATGCTGGTGTTCCACAAGGCTCCGTCCTTTCACCCACCCTATTTCTCATTTTCATTAATGACCTTCTCAAACTAACTTTCAATCCAGTCCATAGTTTTGCTGATGACAGCACTCTAGTAGCATCATATGATTTTCTTAAAACAAATAATGCTACAGCTTCAGCAGTCAACTCCAAAAGAACAATGATGGCTGGTGCACTCAATCACGACCTAGCTAAAATTGTCGACTGTGGTAAAGCAAACAGAGTCGAGTTTAACACTTCAAAAACTCAAAGCTGTCTTGTTAGTAACAAGTTAACAACATTCGCACCAATTCTCCGGCTTCAAAATGAAGTTTTCAGCGACTCAAAGACTTGAACATTCTCGGGATGCGAGTGAATCAAAATATGCACTGGAATGAGCATATTTTCGATATTGCGAAAAGCGCCGCCAAATGTTTGGGCTTTTTAAGTCGCTGCAAAGCTTATTTTTCATCTCGAGACCTCTTAAAAATCTATAAAGCATATATACGACCCAAGCTCGAGTATAACTCACATTTATGGGCAGGTGCACCAAAAACTGCTTTAATTTTTTTGGACAAAGTTCAAAACCGCGCCATTCGTCTTATAGGCGACATAAATGTGACCTCATCCCTTATACCACTTGGTCATCGTCGTATTGTTGGAGCACTTTCTCTATTTTATAGATATCTACTTGGTGTTGGCACTTGTTCCAAGGAACTAAAGTCACTTCTTCCTCCTCTCAAGCAATTCTGTCGCATAACACGAGAGGCATCAAGTGCACACCCTTTCACAGTGGAAATTTCGAGATGGTTTAAGTCCGGCTATGGAAATTCTTTTATAGTAAGAACATCTCGATTGTGGAATCGCGTCCCAATCGAAGCATTCCCAATGAGAGAAGGATTTTTTATTTATGATTTACAGAGGTTTAAGACGAATATTAACAACATTGTTCGCTCTTTCCCACAAAACTTTTCTTCTTCCTTTTTCTTTCCTTTCCTTTAACTATCCTTTCCTTTTTCAAATGGTCAACGGTACGCAAGTACTAAAAGGTTCAAAACCTAAGTATTGGCTATAATATAAAAAAAAAAAAAAAAAAATCTACCCAATAACCTAAAACACAAGAGACCAGGACACAGTATGACCCAGCAGAATATTAAACTAGGAACCCAAGCAATTGCAATATCGGACTACAAAAGCAATTTATTGCCGCAGGAACTTCCCTGAACTAATACCTAAAAAAGAAAAAGTAGAGGGTTTAATAAGAGGTACACTGAAGGTTTTCGGTATGATATACCGATGGCTCAAAAATTATGGAGAAAACCGGTGTCGGCCTGTTTGAAGCATGGCTCAAGTTTGGCGCGATACTTGGCAGATATCCCACTATTTTTCAAGGTGAAACCTATGCCATTGAGGTATCGCCATTATAATGCAGTAAAAGAGTTCCAGCTCCTTTAAAAGCCCTGACTTTCACAAGTTTTAAATCAAAGCTGATTCATAGCTGTTACAAAAGTAATAGAACCGGAGCCAAGTATCGATCATTCCATTCCGGAGCCAAGTATCGATCAGTACGGAAACCCAAAACATATGTGAGAGTTGCCAAAGACAGTATCACAAAACTCAGCTAACAGATTAAATCAAGTAATCAAGAAGACTGATGGTCCAATTGCAGAACACTAACATGGTTTATCACAGGTAATGATCCGTTTAATAAACATCTCTTCAAGATTGGTATATCGAATACAGACGGGATGTGCCTAGAAGAAGAGAGATTTTGCTTAGAATAAGAGGTATCCTCATCTCATATTCTATTTGTTTGCGACGTCTTAGCTGACTAAAGACATTAGTATTTGCAGGAATACTTTGCGTACAAGAGATCTTAAGAGGTTGCGTTTAAATAGAACTCCTCAGCAAATAAAAAAAATATGAAAATTTAATTTACTACCAAAACAATGCACATTTGGAACAAAATGCCACTACATTAGTACTCAATGCCAAACATTTTTTTAATTTACAACGAAATCTTACAAAATTCTAATCCTTCTTCTTTTAGTTATTGCGGTTTATTTTATTTTTATTTTTTGAAGAACGAGTAGTTTTTAACAATGGTTTTAATTTACTCCGACATGCTACGAATTATAATAATTAATTTACGTTAAGCTCAATATCTGTTTTCTATGTGATTTATGCAGTGATTTGTAGTAATCTGCTAGCAATTTTTTATAGTAACAAAATGTAGACACAATACCGACGCATAATCTGTCAGCTTCATTTTATATTAAAATTGTATTGTCATACCCTAAATCACTGCTATAATTGTCCCACTTGTTCAGTTTAAATAATAATGCTGCAGCACAAAATATTATTACCAAAAAAAAAAAGGTTTGACCATTAAAAAATTTTTAGAATACAAAACATTATATTAATTTATTCTTCTATTTTCTGGCAGCTCTCAGACTTTAAGCAAGATGTAAAATATATCTTAAACATAATAAAAAATACTGTAAAACATCCCAACAATATACCAAAATGATTAGGCAATAATCACAACATTTAATTTCATACAAATAATAAAAAGTTTAAAAGAAAAAAATTACTGAGACTGAGATTTCAGAAATCTATTCCAAAATGATTAACCGAAATTTAAATTTTATTCTTAAATTTTTTTTTATTAAAACAAAATTTTTAAACCTCAACCAAATCAATAAAAAACCTTTCTCCAATAATCAAAAAAAAAATTTTTTTTGAATTTTTATTACCAATTAATTAAGAATTTTCAGAACAACAATTAAAAATACCACAAATAATTGTATTCAGGGTAAAATCAATTCTAAATTTGCATACAACTGATTGAAAAAAAAAATATCTGAAATAACGATTTGAAGGTTTTCCCCGATTGTTACTAGAATTGTACCTACTGGATTGGTTAAAATATTTTGCCCAGACACTTTTACCTAATTAATATGATACAAAAATGTAGGATCATAATATCGAAGGCATACTTTATCTAGGAGTACAGTTTCACATCAAACATCGTTCATCAAACAACACGTTTTAATGAATTTCCAAGGTTTTAAACAAATAATTTCATTTTTAACCAATAATAATACTCACTATGAATACAATACCCATCAAAAACCTCCTGTTTAGGAATCGAACAGCGAATTGGAATATACCTACGAATATTTTTCATTACTATAAAAGTACATGATATGCAATAAAAGATATTTTATATATTATCATGTTGAAAACGTAAAAAGATGGATGCATCAACTGGCGTAATAATCTGGACAGCACAAAATCAGCAAGCGACAGTTTGCAAAATATTAGTCAAAAGAAAAGGACAAGTAAATTTCTGAAGTCAACAAGTTTTAAAATTTGAAAGCTAACCCAAATTGGCATCGAAAACTGTCCCACAAGAATTACAGAAACAATATTTGAAATCATACGTAAATAGTCGTAGTGGAACAGAAATAAATTTTCGTAGAGATTTACAGAAGAGCATCTCTTACAATAAAAAAATTTAAATGAAAAAATCACATGCTAAGCAAAAAAAATACACGAATAACATAAGTAGTATGGCTTTAGAATAAGACCCACAAGGTTTCGAAATATGTGGACTGTCAGCTACATTTTAAGATGCTTCATAATATATAAACTTACTCAAAACGGAAAAATGTAACAAATCAGGTAGGATGGGAAAGTCAAATTCAAAGGTATTACATATCTACTTTTCGACAGCATAGCATTTATAAAGTATATAAAGCATTAGAATACTACAAATAATACTTAGAAAAGAGATTGTGAACCTAATGTACAATGCTAATTTAAGGCAGAATATTTAAGGCCGAAACAAAGCCGAAAGAGCAAAGAGTATGTAAAATGCTAATCCAAAGCAAATTCAATGCTGAAGTAAGGCTGTAAAAACATAAAGAAATATTTTTCATGATAAAGACAATTTTGTTTGTATCATCCTTTTCGAAATTCGGATAATCTCCCATCATTTGCTCAAATTAATCGTTTTAAACAGGTCGTAGAATAAATGCCAATCATCAATCCAATAATCTGTCTTATAGTCTACACATAAAGGGTTTGAAAAATTAATCATCATGATGTGGACTATAATATCTACTGCAACAGCAATCAATTCGCATAGATTAATTATTAAGGACACTTGAGCTACATATCTAAAATTTCATCCTCACCAAATTAAACTCATTAGAGTCCAAACAAAATTTAGAGAACTAATTCAAGGAATCTAAGTTTTTATTTTATTCATAGTCTCTCTATCGTAAAACTAAAATAATTTATGAAATCAAACGACAAAATATTCTGATACCAATTCAACAACTTACTAATACCAAAGTCAGCTAATCAAAAAAATTTCGGTATCAAATCTTGGAAAACATAAATAAAAAAAAACTAAAAAAACAAAAAAAAAATATTTTTGTTACATTTAAAATACAAAAATAAAAACTTTCAGATAACCCTTAATAAAAAAACAAAACATAAAAAGAAAAAATATTTTATAAAATAAATGAAACTGCGAAAGTCGCGATCCCATCAAAAAACAAAAAGACAGAAACAAAAAAAATAAAATGAGAAAAAAAAAATCCATACAAAACACACATACCAAAAATTAAAAAAAAAAAAAGTCGCGGAATCGCAAAAGTTATTTCATTTATTTTTTTGTTTTTTGTTGTTTTTTTTTATCTCAAGGTTGCGCGCCAACATAAAAATTATTATGCTGTTAACACAACATTGATATTGCTAATATATACAACATAGTAGTGATTCCCAAAAAATCGTTATTTTTATTCTCTTATGCTCCTTTTTTATTTTTTGTTCCTCTTTTTACTTATCATAAATTTTCATTCCCAATTTTTATTTTTTTTTTGGGATTTTTTTTAATTTTATTGTGTTTTTTTTTTTTTTGCTATATAAAGACCCGCATATTTGATTTGAATATCTAAAAATAGAGTAATTTTCCCGCCATATCGCTGAGCTCACTGTTAAAAAAATATTCGTATGCATATTAATTTTGTTTGCATTAGGAGAGGATAGTCCAACAGATCATGTAAGGAGAAAGAAAAAAAGAGAGAAAAAGCAAAAAACCGTTAAAAATTGCATCAGTCAGCAGAATTAAGAAAACAAAAAATTAGCATAGAAAAATTGTGATAATGACAACTGAAAAATTAGAGAATAGCAAGTATTCTGTGATCTCGTCATCTTCCTATTCAAAACATAGGCACATATAAATATATATGTACACTATCACGTATACAATATTCTACGAAAATATGTGAGTGAATATGAATTTCTAAGTATGCACATATCAGCTGATAAAAATAATAATTGTTTTTTTTTTAATCGTAACCGTCAATTTTTTTTTATTTATCACATTTTTGATGATTGCATATATATTTTTTTAAGATATTTGATTCACACAAGTGATTCACCAAATTTATTTGACACTTTTAAAATTTCAATGACACTTTTAAATTAGAATACAATTGATTGACGGTTAGGACTTTTTTTTGTTTTTTTTTTGCTTTAAATAATTTTAAGTGTGAATGAAATTAAAATGTGGAAAAAAAATGTAAGGCGAAGTCGTAAGATTTATTATAGAAAATAAATAAATCAAGTGATTGCATTATAAAATATGAATTAAGAGTGAGAGAAGGTATATATAGGCAATTTTATTTAATATTCTCTCAATCAACCACTATTATTATTATTATTATTATTTTTTTTATTTAGTGGTCTAAAACTTTGCGGTTTAACGACATTTGTTGTTATTGAGTTTAGAGATAGTTCTTTTTTTTTAATTTATAAATTGAAATTAGAATTTCTCGAGACATGACTAAAATACAGAATATAATATGTATAATGATAGTGAAAATCTTTTAAAATATAACGAACTAAATATGTATAGTGTAAATTAAGTATACAAATTGAATAGTGATGCGAATATATTACCGATTACTTTTAAACTGCACCATGCAGCGTCTTTAACTTATATTTAATCAATTATCCTACCTTTAAGTACTAGATTCTGGTATAGAAATCGGAATAAATAAATTTAATGTAGTATAATATTGGTGAAGAAAAAACGAGAGATGAAAATTTAGATTTGCCTTAGCTTTGTTAAGTTAGTTATGGTTTTTATCTCAAAACAAATATAGTGGTTAAATTTAATTAATAAACACCATCAAATCTAAAGTTAGTGTATGTGGATTGGACCTAAGTCTAGGAGGTTGATAAAAGTAATTTTAAATTAAAGTTAATGTATGTACTGTATCATTTATTCGATGTCAGTTACGTTATACAGTTCAGTATATGTTATAATATTATGGCACTAAAACGATTTTAATAATCGCTCTAAGAAACATTAACGTCTACTTCTTGTATGCTGTTTATTATATTTAAACTTATTTTCTTTTTTCTTTTTTAATTTATTAATTGCATTTTTGTTTTTATTATGTAATTAACTTTAGTAACAAAAACTGATGATGGAAGCATGTTGCTTCCGTAAAATCGATATTTGCAATCAAATATTAAAATAATTATAAGTGAAATGAAACAGGACAACAATTAAATTATTTATTTTTCTTGGCTTACAATCGCATAACGGTGAATAAATAACGATAGTGAAGTTATTAGTTATCATTCAATTTGGATATATTTTTTACTAAATTTAGCTTCCAAAATAACCGCAATATGATCCTAATTTATTTTTGTTTCCAAGGTAGGTTAAAAAAAAACATTTGTCCGTACTTAATAAATAATTTCATATATTTGAGTTGCAAAGACCGAAGTAGTAATGTCAAAAATGTTGTAAAATCGACCTTTGTTAAGAATATCTTACGTCTACAGAAGCGTTGATATTCTTGAAATTGATGAAAAAAATATGAGGGTTTTAGTTTGATAAAAAAAATTATATAGAGCTACTCCAACACTAAATTGAAAGCAATAATTGAATTGTTTCAATTAATTGTCGAAGGTAGAATCGTAGACAAGTGAAGTAAGAAAATAAATGTTCTAGATTTGAAACATTAAAACCCAGAGCAGATTAAAAACAATTGGAAAATTGATTAAAACAATTAGATGATGAAATGGTAAAAACTGTCCTAAGACACGTTGATTACTGCAATTGCTTGTTTAACTTCCACAAATCGTAGCAGTAGTAGAAGAAGAAGATAATAAAAGTTTAGATTTCAAAAATTCCTAAAACAAATAATTCCAATCATTGAATAAGTAATCGGTTTCAAACAATTCAACTAAAACTGTAATAATCACAATTTTTTTAAACTAGTTTCAACTGTCTTAATGCCGCAGAGGGCATTAAATTAAATTTTAAATATATTAAAAATCATAATAATTAAATGAAACACGCCGATGAAGCAAAAAAATGCTTTATTGGTCTTTTGACCTGATCTAGTACCCTTTCTCATTGGGATATAATAATTGACAAAAAATAATTGAGAGTATAATCTGGTACCAAATTAAATAAAATGAAACTATTTAAGAAGGCTTAGTTCCTGGCAATAGCAGTAGTTTTCCACATTTAATGAGTAGAGCCAGTAATTTGTTAAGCACGAAAAGGTGATTCTACCTAAGTTAAGTGTGAAAAAAAAATGATTAATAAATCAAAACAAGTCAACAATTTCGTTAAATATTTCTAATACAGTTCAAAATCTATATCCACCTGTTTCCTAATTACAGTTAAAAGATCATCTCAAACAAATTTTGTCACTTAAACAGTAAAACAACATAATTTTTTAAAAACTATTTATTAATAATTTGAAAATCGGAAGTTTAAATAACTGACCACAAATTTTTAATGTTCTCAACATCAAAAACACATAAAAATGAGTAAATATTTGAATTTTATCACAGTAATACCAAATATCAGGATATACCGGATTTGATTCTCATAGACTAACTTCCTTAATTTTACACACACGATGGACTTTTACTAACTTCCTTTTTGATTGTTGTTTTTTCCGTTTTGTACGGTGGGCAAAAAATCAAATCAGGAAGGAGAAATGAAAAAAAAAATTCTCATACTTCCTATTATAACTGATATATCTTTGTTCATTAAAATAACCTCAGGACTTTAAAACAACTGACTATTTGCATAAACCATTTTTTTATTTTTATGTTTTTGTTTTTTTTTTTCGGTTCTAGTTAACCGTAGTTAACAATAGTAAAAAAATAAGATGAAATTGTTCTGTTTTTTTTTGTATTATTATCCATTTTTTAAGAGGATTTTATTACCTAAACCAAAAATTAAACGATCATATTTTAAAGGACATCGAAAGATAATAACATGATTTGAATTTACTGAATAATACAAAAATAATTCGGATTAATATGCATTGCACAATTCTTTATTCATATTTGTTATTTGTAAGTGGTACGATAATTCCACCACAAATTACTTCATATACCATAAAAAGGACAAAAATAAGGACATTCGAACAAAAATAACGATTTTTTGTGTTGTAATCTTAAAGTTTTACTAAATCTTGTACTTAAAAAAAAACAAAAACCGTTTTTTTTATTAGGATCAAAACCGTGAGAAAAGAAAATATCCTTAAAGAAAATCTGACAAAGTCATTTAGCAGAATATTTTTTTTTATTTGAGCAAAATCATAAGTATCTTTAAATTGTGTGCCCTTAAACTATTATTATTTTTTTTTTTTTCAAGTTTGCGTATACCTTTAAAGATTCAGGTGAACAAGAAACTACGTAATTTATTAATGATAATGACAATAATAATAAGAACAATAAGAACAACAACAACTGGAATAATGAATCAAGATGATGATATTTTTGTTCAACTATGAATATGAGAGAAAGAAAGAGATAGAAATAATTATAATGAAAATAAAATTGATAGAAGTGCAAACAAGAATCAAGTTTTGATTTTAAATCAGCTGATTTTTTGCTTATTCTCATATGATTTGGAGTAAAATGAATAGACTAGAAAAGGAAATAACAGGTAGAAAAGTTATAAACAAAATAAAATAAAAAGGTAAAATAATTTAGTTTTCGAATTTGGGTTAATAATTTAGGAAATTTGTGATATTTTGATTTAATAATTGAAAACAATTTTGCTATAAATCTGTGTACAGTAAAAAATTTTATTAAATATTATTCATATTTACTGATTGATATAGACTCTATATAATATAATATAATTTATATAAATACAAGAATATATTAAATAAATTAATTGTTCACTAATAATTAATTCGATAAAATCCCATTAATAAAGTAAAAAACAAATTTTTATTTTATTATCGATATTTTATATACGTTCATTCGAATCCGAATTTTAAAGTTGTAGAAATGGTCTATTAAATTTGAACTTAAAACGTATAAATAAAGAATTTTAACATATACAAATAATATAATAACATTCAAATAATATAAAGAATTCATAAACATATACAAATAATATAATATAAACATGGTATGTAACAACTGGAAATTATTATATATACATATTTAAGTAAACAGTAATACAACGCTACACTTAGACTACACTGAGGTCCATTGTGATATCACGGGAAATTATTTGGTATTAAATAAATTAACAAATGATGAGATATTATGAAATTATATTTTTAATAATTATATTTTAGCTATTTTCTAGTGTAATAAACCATTTTTACTAAGTATGTAACTACGAATTAAACGAATAAATGTAACCATTCTGTTTTATTTAATTTAAAATCAACAATATTGAGTTTAATAACAGTATTTTTCTATAAGAATTAATCAAATTAAGAGAATTGAGTTAAATTACTATTATTTACAGGGATGGTGTTTTAATACAAATTATCAATTAATAAAAAATATTAAAAAGAAAAAACTATATACATTGGTTACACAGTGATTAATTTAGTATTGGTGATTGTTTCGGCAAAAAACACTGGATAATGATAATTTTAATACCTCTACAGTACAGTAAAAATTACAAGTATAATTAATCAATAACAACTATTCGAAATATCTAACTTAGAACAATACGCGTATTTGTATGATAAGCATATCAGTAAAATTAAAAGGAAAATGTTCGACTATTTTCTACCATTAATTTTTAACAGTTTATTTACAATATATATATTATTAACAGATTTTAATTTATTATTTAATAAATTCAATACACAAGGACAAAGCCAATTTGAAGTTTTTATTATTTCTGTTACAGCACCAATAATTTTAGAAATTAATAAAATGTTTTACAAAAAAAAACAAAATTACAGAAACTACACCCCTACTCTCGACTCACAACATCCATTTTAAAACTCAAAATAGACAACAGTATCAGAAATAAAAAAAATAAGATGATTTTTGAAATATTTTATTTAAATATTATTTTAGTTTTTAATGTTATTTTTAACAAAAAAAAAAAACTATTTTATTTTTATTTCTAATTTGTTAAGAACACCCTCAAAGATATTTTTTTTATTAATTTTTTTTTAATAAATGATTATTCTTATACCTGTGCCTGCCTGACAGTCAGTCTCAAGCTTCTTAACATAATAGAAAAATTCTTTCATTCGTAAATAAAAAAATATTTATTGTACATGTATAAAATACAGTGAGCTTCAAAATTAAATGAACAATAACTATTTAGCTTACATTTACTCATCTTAAATGTGAGCTTTAACACTAATTTTTTTTGGATTTAAAAAATGGTTTTAGGACAGTATGAGAATTTGATAGTTTCATATGTTTATTATGTATTTTATAAAACTCGGTGTGTATTTTTATAAAAAAAAAATCTGAAGGAAATTTTTTTTTTAATTGGTTAAGTTTTGACAGCTGTACATTTTTTTCTTTCTTTATTTTTCAACTATTACTTAAAAACTTACTAAGAACATGTTTTATATAAAATTATTTAAAAAAAACGATTTTTACAAATTTCTAATGTAATAATTACCAGATTTAAAAATGAAGACTTAGCAAAAAGGTGTCTGGTCCTATAGAGAAAATTTAATATTCACATGGTTATGATTATATATATATACATATTTTTTTGTATTATTTGACTTACAACTTTAAATATTGTAATATTTTTATTAATTTTTCAATAATTTGCACCTTTTAGTGTGATAATGTAAATAATAATAAAATAATCATTTTATTTTATTTTTTTTTTTATTTGACTTACATATTTAAATATACTCATATACATATCAATTATTATTCTTTTTTCAGAATATAAAGCTTTTAATGCGACAATAAATATTTCATTATTTCCTTTTTGAATTCAAAGAACATAATTTGAAGATCCTGACGATACTATACCACTGATGAAATTCTATGATATCTAAGTTTTGTGATTTCCTGTCATTGGTGTATAGAACAATAACCTTCATCGTAATGTAATCGTAGCCACATTATGAGAAGATAATAATAGAATCTGTTACAAGTGAAAATTTGTGACAAGGTCATTCTAGCAGCAGAGAATTTGACGAATTACAATACAAATCAAGCAGCGAATTTCCCGATTTACAACACAAAATGAGAAATTTGGTAGAACCAATACGTATCATATTCAAATATGTATGTATATAAAAAGGTATGTGTATAAGTTTGTTATTTTGTTAACATTACAGTACACTACCCATACATTTAATTCTAATAGTTACTATTAGTATACACAGGCCATGAATGCTATATAAGAGAAGATTTTTATTCACTTTTTAAATATAGCTACGTCGAATAATGTTAGTTTGTTTTCTGTTAATGTTAAGATCCAACTCAATAGTACATTCAAATTTTTCAATTTTTCTTTGATATCCACCTTCAACTATTCATCTACAATCTTCAACCGTGAGTAAAAAATGCTATTTAAAAATCATTTAATCTATTTTTATTTCAATTAACCTAAGCTAATTTTGTTCTCTCTTATAACATTTCCAAAAATTTTATAGACTATTTATCTATATGGACTACTAAACACTAATTCTGAATATAATAAGTGATTGTAAAATAGTCGATAAGATTGAAATAAGATTATATAATTCTTATTTAATTAGAAACTATTTTTTGACATTTATGTAATAATTTAATTAATAAATCTAAATCTACTTAATTTCAATGTTAGTGAATAATTAATTACTGCAGAAGGTAGCACTACATAAAATTGCAAGTTTAACAATTTTTGTAATTGTCTCTGTTATTAAATAGGGATTGCAAAGAATTATAACTAATTTATTTTATCCAAGATAATTTAATTTAAATTGATTAAATTTTTCAAATGATTAAAAAAATATACATATATATTTATCTGTAAATTCAATATTTAAAATTATGATAAAATACATTCAATCATTTTTCCTACACCCTTCTTAAAATTTTTTTATACAAAAATCAAACATAATCGATTTTTATATCTTTTACAAATCAATAATTGTAAAAATCTTAAGTTTTTTGTCATCCTTATTATAGAAAATTTACCAAAAATAAAATAAAAACAAATTTATTAAAAAAAAACCCAAAAATTACAGTTATTTTTGTTGTTGTGCAATTTACGAATGATCTTGTGTAAGCAATCAGCTGATTTTCACACACTCTTTACAAAAAATATATAAAAACATAATTCTTAATGTTTTTTTTGCTTATTTTTTTTTACAGGTGAATTTATAGGATATTTGGCTATTGATATAATATCTTAAGGATTGTAAAATTGGAAGAGATTTTTCGAAAAGTCAAAAACATAAAAACAAAAAAAAAACAGAATAAAAACAACTTTTAGAATTTATGTGGGAATCTTAGAAAAATTTAATTTAATGATAATAATAATGATTACGAAGGTATTTTCTGATAAATGATCTTAAATTTAGTAAAAAAAAAAAAATAATAATAATAAAATTATTTTACAATGACAAGTTCTCATCTTTACTTCTTTTCAATTTTCTGTAAATTCGTTTTGGTGTTTTCAAAGTTATTAATAATTTCAAGGATTGGTTTTTTGTTTTGTTTTGTTTTTTATTAAATTTAAAATTAAGTTAAAAAATAATTAATGAAATTCCAATACCTTAACAGTCATCATAGGTAGATGTCCATTGCAGAAGTGTGTAAAGGAAGAAATGGCGACAATGAAATCATATCCAAGTGATAAGATATAATTTTGCAATAAGACAAAGAAAACTATAATAACCTTAGGACAACAAACGTATATAAAAATAATAGAATCCTTTTTAGAAAAAAAAAATAGAATAAATGTTGGCATTTTAAAATATGCCAACATTTTTTTTTTTTTTTTGGTAAATAAATATAATTTAACAGTTTGATTTTTTGAACCTACAGGAATGCTAAATAATTGATTTGATATGGTTTACACGTACATTATTGAAAAATTGAATTTGAAATGAAATTTTTTGAATTTATTTTTTTAATTGCTTTTTTATTTTTTTTTTTGCAATGATTAATTTATTTTAAATTTAATGATCACTAGAGGTGGTCAGAAAACGCAATCCTTACGTTTTACACAAAATAATTGATTAATCTACAATTATGCTATTCTCTCTATAGTGTCATTCGTGTCAAGGAATGAGAAATTTATGTCTGACTATTAAATATAGATATATAGAGAGATACATGTATTTATTTTATTGAACTTTATTTTTGTTGTTGTTGTTGTAATAGTTTGTTTTTTTGAATCATTTAATTTTCACAAAGCAAATTATTATTTCACTTAGTGAAATTCACGCAATCTATTCTCTGGTAAAATAGATGATAATTTTATATACCATGTGATTTAAACCAATGATTGCAATAACGTTAATTTGCTAGTATACTAAAAGATACCTATCCATATAACAGCCCACTTCTACAGCTTTCTTAGTAAAAGTATAATTATTAATGTGGGTATACTATAACCCTACAATCATACTATAACAAATATGATGTTTGAGACCAGCATCAGCTTCAAACTAACTAATTAATGGCATCTATACTTATCCAGAAAGGAGACAAAACAATGAAAATATGAAAATTAGTTTTTAACGTTCATCAGATGTTTAGACAGAACAAATTTAGAAAATAAACTCACTTTTAAACCGCACGTTGATTTTATCTTACTTAAATCATTTCGTACACTTGGTTTTATTTCGGTTTTTTAATTTTGTTCAATTTATTGATTTATGCACGTTTAAGAACTATATTTCATTAGACCGTCCTCGTCTAGAATATGCTTCTTCTACCCGGAGAAGCCATCTTACGCTAAACACATAAAAAATTGCAACAATTCAGAAAAATTCTGTTAGACTATGTAAATTTAATTGGCAGGTTAATGTCACAGGCTACATTGCAAAATGCCAACACATTGATGTTCAAACTCTTGAATCTCGACCTAATATTTATGTTTAAATTGATACCAAATATATTTCATGGACTTCAGTTTTTAAGCAATATGTGTAAGGGTTAATTTCCCAGATAGATAAATAAATAAATTGATTAATTAAAGCTTTTCAAATTAATTTAAGAGCTTATAAACACCCAAGTGAAGATATTCACTCATCCACCACAGATACATTCAATCAAAGAGATAGCATGAACTTGAAGATTTTAATATAACCCACACATAGCTGTATATTAACTAGAAATTTAATATAACCAAGTTCCAATTTTAAGCGTATGCATTGGACATGTCTCAATACAAACGACTAATTAACCAAAGTAACAAAAATAGTAAGTCAATTAAAAAAATACATATTCATGTTCGACTTACAAACGTTGTTGTAATCATTATGGATAGTAGAACTGAAAATAGAAAATAGTATAACCTGTATTAATCTGGTTCTGTTTGAACTTTAAATTAATCTGAAAAAAGGCCTGTAGTCATAAGCTCTATTATAAATAAATAATTTCAGGTAAAATAGTTTTGGTTGTCGAAATTCGACCAAAATAAACTTCCGATTTAATTTGAAAATCATTCAATTATCATAACTAATAACAAATCTGAAGAGTATTTATAGTGGGATTGAGATGTCATAATTATAGAACATCATTGATTGGTTTAATTTAATCATAAAGGGTTAACAAATCATATGAATGTTTTATTAGGTATAGCATACAGGTGCATACCAGTATAATAATAGATCTTTACAAGCCGATCAGTCTCGACAGATTCCCATTCAAAACCTATATTGATTTACATGAAAAATATAGTATCTCTACATTATTGTATATGTATACATTTTTGTATAAATGTATATTTTGAAAATACATAAAACAAATCTTTAGTAGGCAGCAGATCAACCAGAAATTCTATATTTGCTATGAATTTGTAATCTATTATACAAGGAAAAAAAACAAATACAAATAAAAAAAAAATTTTTTTTTAAAGCTTTTTCACTAAATTATTTGCACAGATTCAATTACTAGTTTTATTCAATATAAATTTGTAATAGTGGTGTATAAAAAGGTCAGTTTTAACTGAGATCTGGTATCAAAATATTAATTCAATTGTTGTATCCAAAATTTTAAAAATTTATTATTTTGTATTCATATCCCAATATAAAGTTGTAATTAAAAAATTCTAACGCTCTATCGGTTCTTATTTTTTGTTTTTGTTATTTAATTTTTTTGATTCAATTTTTAAAAAAATTCGATAACGAAAATATCCTATATACCTACCTAACTACCTACCTACCTACCTATAACGTAATCGGCCTTCTAATATTGTTTTTCTTATTCTTTTTGTTTTATTTTTGTTTTCGTTTTTGAATGAATAAGTTTGACATAGGGGTTATTAAACTTCATAAAACCCACGGGTAAACTTGAAGGTCTTAAAAAAGTTTATTTTTTAAAAATCTTAATAAGATATTATTGCATTAAATGTGGGTATATTTATGTTGTGGGCAACAAGTTGAAAAATTTTCATACAGACAGACACTACTTAAATATCCTATCCTCGTCCTGGCTGAAACTGAAAAGGAATATTATTTAATGAAAAAAAAGAAAATGAAAATAACAAAAAACAGGTAATGATTGCCTCCGTTGAATTCCATATTATCACATCCTCTAATTTATTATTATATATATATATATATATATATATAGATATATATATAAACGTGTCTGTTTAAGATTTGATTTTGTTAGTTGGCGGGATAAAATAGTGTTTTAGTAGGAATATCACAGCGTTATGTGAATTTTTTTCGTTTTATTGTTTTTCTTTAATTTTTTTCTAAGGCAGTGGAGCATTTTCGCGCCAAAAAACCGCATACCATAAATCTGGATGAACCTGTTTTTTGTTTTCCTCTTTTTTCTCATTTTTTTCTGTTTTTTTTTTCAATTTTATTTTTTATTTTCTTTGGAATCTTATCGTTAAATACATATGTATTGCAAATGGTCATATTATATACTCTCTGTAACTGAAATCAAAATATTATACTAACAAAATGAATAAAAAAAAAAGAAATAAGAAACAAAAATAGAAAAGCAAAAACCATTCAAAAATACGTATGTACCTACATTGACTACTAAGAAATTTCTTATTTGCTTATTTTTATTCCAAAAATAAATTGACAGCGATTTCACATCCATACAGGCATACATATGCATTTTTTTTATTTTTGTTTGTTTTTTGTTTTGGTTTTCTTTAAGCTAAAGTGGGCGCCGATTTAAAGTGTTGGTGTATGTTATCCTAAACAACGAGAAATCTTAGAGAAATAGTCAGGATTAATGGTAAGAAATGAACTGAGGATTTACCAATGATGTTAGCCCCATTAGTACTTATGAGGGTAGTTTTACTTTACCTAGAACAGCTTCATATCATTATCTAAAAAGAACAGTTAAGCCTGAAGTCGAATGAAAAAAAAAATTACAATGTATGTCGACAAAGTATATCAAATTATATTTTGAACAAATGTGTTTAAATGGCAATATAGCAAATAGTACGACACGATGAAGTCGGCATCAAAAATTTGATCAAATTTCACACATTTCATTTTGACAGTTCTAAATAATTAAATTAAAAATGTTTTTCTTGCTGTTTCTGAGTTGTTTTATGAAAATGAAAATGTTGCATTCATTGAACTTGCTTTACAACAAATTTGTCGTTTTCACTGGACTTTGAGCTTCAAAGGGATGATTCGTAAAATATTAAGACAGAAGATTCAAAACTGATTGGAATGCTTCAGAAGGATGAGAAAAAGTATCGACTTTGTTTTTTATAAGTAAGTAATAATTAAAGATACAATGGTGATATAAATTTATATTTATGTATCAATGTTCAAATGTTGAATATTAATAATTCGAACTTGTTATTTTTTCTTAAAATTAAATTGCTATGGAAATTTTAATAATTTTTAATTAAATTTATAATTACATAAATTTATTTTATAGTAAAAATGTTCATGTCAACACGTTCGCCCAAGACAATAAAGTGAGTTGCGTTAAAATGGGATTAAAATTTAACCATAATTGAAATTTTATCTAATCTAAAGATCAATAATGTTTTTAGATTTTTTATTTGCAAAAAAATGTGCAGTAGAATTAAGAGCAGAACAAAATGTGTCATTGGGTGTGTTTTCACGATTATTCACAATGTTAGCTTTAGCATACATTCTACACTCATTTACCTACACGCACATTTTGTGAAGGTGATTTTCTGTCTTCACCATAAATAGACTATTCAAAAAAAAATTTTGTGTTTATGTTGATTGATAAATGATCTTGAAGAGATAGAGAATAAGATAATAAGATAGACAAAGAAGTAGATAATACCAAACAAAATTTTTGAGTAAACTTAGAAACGTTCGATTTTATTTTATGAATTTTTTACACACGCACACATAGATAAATAACATCATTTAATGAACACTACCTAAATGCCTGTTATGTCTGTAAAAAAGAAGAAGCAGAATTGACCATTTGAATTGATCGAAGTAATGTTTTCTGTTTCTGCTAAGAACTTTATTTCAGTACCTTTAAATTATTTAAACAATCTCGGAGAATACCAATGGAAAATTAAATTGTAGAGTTTAAAAGCAGTTAAAAAAATACACGTGGAAACAGGCATATTGCCACTGTTGTTTCACACTATGATTCAAGCTGTAAAAAGTCAAACGTAAATCCAAAAAAAACATTTATTTTACATTTAGAATATGTCGTACTGACAGTGAGGTGTATTTCAATTTGAGTTCGGAAGCTCATGTCAATTCAATATCAGAAAAAACTTATTGTGAGCTTCGATTAAAAAACTTATTTACAGTGCAAACATTTTTTAATTTTTTATATTAGGTAAATAAATGTGTAAGCGTGGTTGTCAATCGGGCACACTTAGTCTAAATATCATAGACCAAAATTATAAACCTAAAAATATCTTGTTAGTAACAAGCTTAACAAGCTAACAGCATTGCTCTCCGGTTTCAAAATGAAGTTATTCAACGACTCAAAGACCTGAACATTCTCGCAATGCGAGTGAATCAAAATATGCACTGGAATGAACATATTTTCGATATTGCGAAAAGCGCCGAAAAATGTTTAGGCTTTTTCAGTCGCTGCAAAACTTATTTTTCATCTCGATACCTTTTAAAAATCTATAAAGCATATATACGATCCAAGCTCGAGTATAACTCACATATATGGGCAGGTGCACCAAAAACTGCTTTAAATTTTTTGGACAAAGTTCAAAACCGCGCCAGTTATATATTCTTATAGGCGACATAAATGTGACCTCATGCCTTTTACCACTTGGTCATCGTCGTATTGTTTGAGCACTTACTCTATTTTACAGATATCTGCTTAATGTTGGCACTTGTTCCGAGAAATTAAAATCACTTATACCTCCTCTCATTGCATAACACGAAAGGCATCAAGTTTTAAGTCCGGTTATGGGACTTATTTTATAGTAAGAACATCTCGATTGTGGAATCGCGTCCTAATCGAAGCATTCCCAATGAGAGAAGGATTTTTTATTTATGACTTACAGAGGTTTAAGACAAATATTAACAACATTGTTCGCTCTTTCCCACAAAACTTTTCTTCTTCCTTTTTCTTTCCTTTTTTCTAACTATCCTTTCCTTTTTCAAATAGTCAACTGTTCGCAAGTACTTAAAGGTTTAAAACCTAAGTTTTGGCTATAATATAAAAAAAAAATGTTTTCTGTTTCTGCTACGAACTTTATTTCAGTATCTTTAAATTATTTAAACAATCTTCAATTGAATAAACTTCTTCAGATCACCTCGTTTAATATGTAATGTTTTAATTTAGAATTGCATCAGTAATCAATTAAAATATTTTAAAATTCTTAAAACTAATACATACAATATTATAACTTTTACATTATAATATACGAACATTAACGAATTATTTATAGTTGATTATTTAGGATTCAATTATTATTCTTAAAAATCCAATTTCCAAAAGGATAAATTATGTTTTGTTATTTTTTAGTTTAAAATTCAAAAATAAATAACCATCACAATTCACAATGATTTTAATTCAACGACTTCTCATCATAAAAGCATAATATAAATATTAAGGATTCACATTCTTTGAATTGAAATTTTTTAAAATATTTTGTTTTTATTGACTCTAATTTCATTTCAAATGAATGGTGAAAACTCTTCAAAAAAAGATCAATAAATTAGAATCCAATTTCACAGCTCTTTTGCCGAATTGTTTTTAAGTTTTTATTTTTTATTTTTTTTTGCTTTTCCAAAGGATCACGATTTTTATTTTATTTCGTAAGAATAACGGCAAAACAACAAGTGGACTAGTAAGCAAAATTAACAAAAAAAAAAAAAATTGTAGGATTTTCCAGGAAATCCTTGAAGGTAATCTAAACAAAAAAAAAATAACAAAAAAAAAATAGAATATCCTTTCAATAGAAAATCCTATGAGGTCCAGTTCATCCATTCAGGAATTTCATTTTTCTAGAAGAAATTTGATAAAATTTATGTTTTTTTTTTTATTTTTTTTTATTAATGTGTTGGGAACCAAAATTGAGGTCCTTATTCTCAAATCAAAAGATAACGATTAATGGTGATGATGATGTTTTTAGTTCACTTCAGTAGTTGGTTAATAACATTTAGCTGCCGTTGTTTTTAGAATAATATTCTGATCCTATATTTGTCACTTTAGGATGAGAAAAAAAATCTCTAATATCGAATATTTTAAGTTTAGAATGTCAACTCTCAAAATGATAATAAAAGTTGTTAATAAATTTTATTACATTGAAATTTTAGAAAGGTCATTTCTAAATTTGGTAATATTAAATGATACATGTTATATATTACATATATGTATACATAGGCCATTTTGTTTGTGTATGGAATTTTAATTAAAAATAAAAAACGATTCATGAGAATTCTCAGTTCAGAATTATGTGAAGGAATTTCATCAATTACACTGAAATTATTTGTTGTTATTATTAGGTTTTAAAATGTTTTTTATTGTTTATTTGACTCCAGGAATATGAAATTTCGGTAAATTAAAAGGATCATATTATATTATCCTATAGTTATTATCATTATCATTTCCAAGAATTGGTATTGTCCTGAAAAAAAAAAATGTAATAAAATTCAATTTAAAAGCTGAATAAATGATAATAAATTAAAAAAAGTTAACGGTTGAGTTCCATAATTGTCTCGTAATAATTTTTTTTTTTACATATATATTTGAGTATAACAAAAACGATATTTTACCTATACTGATGAAACATTGATGACATTTTATAGAAATACTAAAATTAAACGCTGGTGAAATATGTACAATAATATGTCTCTAAACACTGGACCCGGTCAGTGACCACTTATTTTAATAAAGCTGCAATTTACAATCAATTAAAAATACAAAAAACATAGACAATGGACTCGGCCACTTGTCACTTATTTTAATAAAGTTTCTGTTTACAAACAATTCAAGATACAAAACAAATTTTTTTAATGACCCACCATCTCCAGAAACTTCACCCAGTCACTAACTAGTAACTACATATTTTAATATATAAAAACATCTATTTACAAATAATCAAAAAATTAAAAAAAAATATTTAAGGTCCTACAGTGACGAGATACTGGACCCGACCACTTTTATATATTAATATTAGTTTGAAAATTCTGGTGGTGTTCTGACATTAGTCAAGATCTGACAAAGTTCAACAAGTAAATAGAAAAAATCTGACAAAGTTCAACAAGTGATCTGATATCTGACAAAGTTCAAGTAAATACAAAAAATAGTATGAAAACATTGCAATAGTTTATGCGGCTCAATATTCGGCAAACATATTAAAGACATAAGTAGCTACACAATGAATCAAACATTACTTTAAAGTTAAAATGTTGTTAATGGAATAAACTATATACCTCAAACGATCAAAACGTATTTCATTTATGAAAAATATATTTTTACTTTAAGTATGGCAGCTAGTATTTGCAAATCACTGCTACGTGTAATTTAAATTATATTCAATAAAAAAATACTAATAATAACTAAAATTATGAATTGAAATCATCAATTAATTTGGATTTGAGCTGCGTATATGATACAATTCAATTCATAATTTTTTTTTTTAATTGGCAGCAACATACCTTGACATCGTAAATGTCTCAACACAAAGTTGAATACAACGTCCACATAATCTTAAATGTCTACAAAAGCTTAGAAAAGTTTCAAACATTGTCTACATGATCACGATTGTTATTGACGATGTCTCCACAACCGGTTTGACAGCTATTTGGGTTTACAAATTTTTTTAAAAACCCAATGTTGTTCAGTGTTAACAAAAACTGTCTGTTCATTTTACTTGAATTAAAATACAATGTTTCAGAAAGCTCTTATGTTGCCAATTTATTTTTCGGATAAAATTGTCAACTTAGTTTTTTTTATATTGTATCAGGTTGAAGTTTTTTTTTAAGACATTTACGATGTCACCGATAATATTCAGACTTCAGGTTGTTCTAAAAATTTATTTTGACTTACACGAGTAGTTACCCACTGTAAAATATGTACTTTTGGATCGAACATACCTTTCTGAGCGAAATAGAATCTGTACCTACTAAAATAATTTGGATTGTGCATATAGAAATTGCAATTTTGTAATTTCTTAATAAACTTTTTACTCTTTATACTTACTAGTTAGTACAGTATTTATATGAAAAAACCCGGTTATTATTTTATCCCAAGTTCTATATTAAACCAATTCCAAATATCTGATTACTTAATCGTAACATATAAATTGTTTTCAAGCAATATTAACTATTTAATTAACTATTTCAGATTTCAATATTAGATTTTGATATTTCAAATTTATATAAGAATTAAATACAAATTTTCAAAATCTATTCATACAAATTAAATTTTCATTCTACTCACATCCACTACTAATACAAATGTTCCAAACAGCCAAATACTCTTATCAGCGATGTACATAAAACATTTTTTTTTTTATGATTTATATTGATTTGGGTACATGTTAAGTAAACCGGCGAATCAACTAGTGAATTTCTTGCCTTTTTTTATATAATTTATGGATAATCATCATCATTACATACATGAAACCCATAAAAAACATATACAACAAAAAAAGAAAAATCATAATATGAAAAATATAAGAAAATTATAACTGGTAGTGGTAGGTTTGTGTCAGAGTCGATCATATGTTTTATATTTACATTTTGAAATATTAAAAAAATATCAGAAAAAAATAAAAACAAAAAATTCTGAGATAAATTTGAAAATCTCAATATAAAAAAAAATCTATGCTCAATACAAACACAATATGAATACATAGTTTTTTTTAATTTGTGAGTTTTTAATTTTTCCTTTTTTTACATTTTTGCTTATTCTCTTTTCATTTTTTGTATTTATGTTTTAGCTATTTATATTCGCCGAATACCATACCAGTATAAGCGACATATTCATATTTAAGTATGTCCAGCCAGTATATAAATACATACACCAACACCATTCATTTGAATGCACAGTAATACATACAGTTTATGTAGAATAATGATGATCATAATGTTTTAAACGGTTATCGGCTACTCTCTTTAAAGAGGATCTAATCTTGGCGCGCGATTTTTTTTTTTTTTTGTTTATTTTGGTTTTTTTTTTAACCAACCTTTGATTTTTTTGATTTTATTTTTTTTTTGTTTTTTTTTGTTTAATTTGTTATCAGCAATCAGAACGATCGTTATGTTTTTAATACATTGAAGAACTGGTAAATAATATATTGCCGGTGGGTTTTCTTGGATCATTTTTATTTTTGTTGTTGATTTTTTTTTCTATATATTTATTTTAAATCGATATACACTCGGTGGAAAAAGTTTGGTGTCATTTATTATTGTTAGAAAAGTAATTTTTTGTGAATTTGATTTGGATGTATTTTGAAACTACTTTAATAAATAATTACAGAATAGTGAAAAATCGTTAGTTAGGCAGATACAAAAAGTAAATTTTATTACACAACGATTTAAATGACGTTTTGAAGTTTTTGTAGTCCAATAGGGGTATTTTCGTATCTGGTAAGCAATTGCATTATTATAGCCTCATTCTGCATCTCACTTTTACTCACTTAGTGAAAAAAAGGTGAAGAAACCGTTTTATATTGTTTTTTATACACACCCAGTGACAAGTTTTTAAACTTCCCTTCATCTATATGTATTCTGTACCTCACCCCAAAGAATAGGTGAATAAAAACGACTATATTTTATTCAGTTGTTGTAAGTAGGTGACTGAAAAAAAAAGGTGCATGTCCTTACCTTTAACTTATATAACTTCTATTTAAAATATAATTTTATTTTAATTTACTATCACATCACATGCCGGTATTTCATTTGATTGAAATTCATTTGCCAGCATTTCATTTGACTGCTGGATACTGGATATGATAAATATTTATAATAAAAAAGTCATGTAGCAAGTTTTTATCAATCAACCGGTATTAAAATCCGGATCAGATCTCAAGTTCAAGAAATTTAGTAACCTCAAGCAAAAATAGGTCCTGGTTCCGTCTCACAAAGCCCTCGAATTTTTATTTTTGTTTTTATTTTGTTCACTTGTCTTTAGTGCAATGACTCTAAGCACGATGCAAACAACAGGTCCAGCGTCCCAAGTGTCGGGACCGAAGATCTTGAAATTTTTTTTTGTCAACAGTACAATGGCCCTTAAATGTGATGGAGTTGAGAGGTACGGGGTCCCAGGAATTAGGGAGTGAGAGAGTAAGTGTGTGAGTGAGTGAGATATAGAATGAGGCTATTAGTATCTATCTAATCACTGTTATCTCCCTGCTAGGTTTCAAATCACCATAATTGCAATCATAAGCGAAATAGAAATTGCATTTACTAAAATAATTTGAGCTTTGTATATAAAAATTGCAATATTGTTATTCCCTACTAAACTTTTTATTATCCATCCTTACTAGCCAACATAGTATTATATGAAAGAGCCAGATTAGACATGATAAAAAAAATAAATAAGTATCATATACTCATCTTATAATTAAACATGTTATTTGGTAGGGCTTTCAGTAGTGTGCAAGAAGATGCCTAACGAATATAAAGTAAGGAATTGAAGTTCATAACAGTTAATTATTGAAGTCCTTACTAATATTTTAATGTTGAATTATTGCTGATCTAGATTAGAATACATGTCTAGATAGATAACAACCAGCCATTATAGTACATATTTTTTATTTTAACATATTTTCATTCTAAATTTTATCAAAAATGTTTCTAGAAAACCGTACATATGAGAGTTGTTCATACATATGACATTCCTGTCATGGACAATCATCTAAAGAAAGTGAAGAGAAATTCATTCATTTTAAATTTCTCAAATTTTAACCATACTTAATCATATTTTCATTGACATTCTACAAAGTTGCAAACTCTGTACACTTTAACTATACAGAGGAATATTGTAATAGCTAATGTGGTTCTAATGCTAATCCGGAATAAATTCTAGACTTATACTCAAAATAAAGAGTTTGAGCAAATTAAAATAAAATCAATATTTCAGTTAAATAAAATAGAAAAAATTAAAATTTGTTGTGGATTTGCTAATTTTAATAGATAAAAAGGACTAATCCGTTTTATTTACTGAAAATAATACATAAATAGTTATATAGTATTATATCCAGTTTGTATAACTATAGCTTAGTACGTATGTTTTATTTTAATAGTTATTAAAGTAGTGATTCGTCCATATAACAATATTGCAACTCATCAGTAAGACTACCTCTACCTATACAACTCCAGCAGATTTTTAATTCTAATAGGTACTTATATTAAAAGGCTGAAAATAACATCTGTGTCAAAACCAATTACAATTTTTAAAGTAAAACCAATTATAACTAAACAAAATATTTTTATAACTCACAGATGATGCTCACAGTATCTTGATATAAGTTATAGTATCAATCAGAATTAAAAATCAGGAATTCTAGGTAGTATAATACTGCAATACCTATACTTGTGAATTCCAGTGGTATTAAATGAACGAAAAACCTTTATTAAGTGCTAACTATAATGACATAGAACTACATATGTCGTGGCATATGTCATATTCCGTATATCGAAAATACATGTAACTGCCCATAATCGACATATGCGCCAATTAAGTTGAATCTGACTATTTTAAGTGAAACTTAAGTGAATTAGAATTTTAAGTGAAATTCCATCCAAACCGAATTCGATTTTCCGAATTTTTCTAAGAAATATTTTCTTATACTATTACTATGTCATTATGGGTCGACATATGCTTTGACAATCATTAGGCAATTTGACATTTACATATGTAATTCTATGTCATTATAGTTAGCGCATTAAGCTTGAAAATATCTTAGACAATTATTGAATTGTTCATTATAGTGGACATAAACTTTTTCACATTAGTGTAACTATAAATTCAGTTACAGTTCTAGTCAATTTTTTAATATTTATATACATAATGACATAATGTTCATCCTTATATTTTAGTAGAAACAAATACATGCATTCATATATATACAAAAGTTATGTGCATAAAATAATTTTGAATATAGGGAAAAGAGGTGTTCTCTAAGTATCTTTAGAAGATGATTATTGCATTTTTTAGTTTCGGTTAATAATGCTAAAACTGATTTTTGGTCAGAATAATTTTTTTTTTATTATAAATGTGTAACCCTCTTGAGGTTCTGTAGAATTTAATTTTTTATATATGCTAATGGATGATTAGGTAGTTATTTAGGATTTTTTTTTTGGCTTTATTGGTGTGGTATAAAATTTCCCGCGCAAATTTTTTTTAGAAAATTATCATGTTTTGTATTAGTATGGCACATACAGATTTTTTTTTATTATAACTTTAGAATGATATTTGCACACATGTAACTATACATATGGGTAAATTTAAATGAAGGGATTAAACAAAAATAGAATTCGAAAAATATTAAAAATATAAAAAATAAAAATTAAGTAGAATTTGCGGATTAAACGATTAAATATTGTATTTGAGAAGAGAAAACAGATTTAAAATTATTACATTTATATGTACATTGTATATATGCTTTAATACGAATGTAAGATATAAATGAATGTAATTTGTGATTTCATATAGCTTAATTTTTTGATATCAAATAATGTGTTTGTTATATTAATTTTTGTTATCCTCCATGGGTCTGTGTCTAAATATAATAGAGTCAGTGATGATTGGTATTCACTATTTCTTATTGATTATTAATCAAATATGTAGTCATTGATTATGATCGACATAATACTTTATATGTCAGTTGGCTCGTTTATGTCCAAAATCTGATATAACATACTTTAAATACAAAACTTTGTCTTTACATACACAATTTATTTTACATAATAACCGAGTCTTCTTATATTTAAGTTAGAGCTTAGATTTCAATAACTTATCAGCTACGATTTGTGTTTTATTTAGAATTTAGTTTTACATAAGTATATTTGTTATTTTTATTTACAATTTATTTTAATTGATACTAGGAAAAATTATGGAAAAATAAAAAAGCTTGACTGACTACTTGTATTTTATAGTTTTATTCAAAACATATAAGTATACCTTAATTAATGTATAACGAAAACAAATAAATATACGTACATAGTTTTTTTTTTGCTAATTTATTTCGAGTTCAAAAGTCTTCTGAGATTAAAATATCGTTTGTAGATTTCATATTTAAAATTCATATCGTCCAAAATCGTAAAAATTGTTTCATTAATATTTAACTTGACTTACATTTGTTAAGTATGTATTGATCAATTACCAGATTAAAACGTGTTCGGAGCTGGAGTAATTGGCAATTAGTTTGCTTAACATAATTATAATTTAGTTATTGATTTTATTTGAATTTTAAATTTAAACAACTTGAAATAATTAAAAAAATTGATTAAATGCCAATTTCTTTATAAAAACAACATTCTATTGAAATAAAAAAATATATATATATATATATATATATATATATATATATATATTATGAAGTATTACTTATCTCTCTATACTCTATAGCCTAATCTGTTATAGGATGCAGAAATGTGTAATCTAACGATGTGGCAAGCATGGATTCAAACACTCTGTGAGATAAAATTTGTTACTTGTACTTGACAATAGATTGGACAAGCGACACTAAATATAGAATAATCAACACCAGACCAATCAAGCCCTCTGTGAAAATAATGATGATTGAAAATTAAAATCTGAATACAGTCTGAACTCCACAATATCTGAGATATGATCTGTCCAGTATACTCCCAAGTGAAGTGAAAAAAAAAAAACACAAAATTTAACTGTCTCAATGAATCTAATATAAACACACAATATATTAATTTGTTCAAAACTCTCGAAATTATTTTTGAGTTGTTGTTTATGGGAAAAATAAAAATTGTTGAAATAAAACTAACATTTTTATCAGTAATTATGAAATCTCAATAGTCAATAATTAAATTCAAAGTGATTCGATGCAAGTCTTATCGAATTACATTTTTGTGATGACATAACCTTATTCTTCCCAAACACATAAATTTTTTTGTAATTTCTATTTTCAAAAGAAATATTCTAAAAATTCCTAAACCTGTAATTAAAATATTCCTAATAGGTACCTACTCTAAAATATAATAGAAACTCCCATTTAATTTAAAATAAAAAAATCGTTATAACTTGTAGCAGCAATTCAATTAATTTTTGGATATAATTTTGCCAAAATAATAACCTTCCTAATATTATATTTATCTATTAACCTTTGAATACAAACATTAAAAACATCAAAACTCTTAACAAGTGTAAATTGAACCACTCCTTTTTCCGATCATAATTTAAAAAAAAAAAAAAAAAAAAAAAAAAATCTCATCAAATATTTTCTTTTATAACTTTAAGATTAATAACAAACAATTTACTCTCAAGAATTCATCATTAAATCATTAAACAATGATATCCTTTATTAAATAAAAACAATATAAATTTCTTTTTGTTTTATTTTTGAATTCAGGACACTACTTCTAAGGTATATTGTACTAAATTAATTATTATTTCACGTACTTCAGAAGTAGATCATCATTTGTTTTTGACATTGATGATTTCACATAGATGCTGTAACGGGCCGATGAAAACATGAAATTTGTAGTATGATATGTCTCCTAGAGTCTGGACATAAATAATGTCACTCTAAAGAACATTAAAGTGAAAAAGGGTATTACATGAGTCGGTGTTAAGGTATTACATGACTCGGGGTCGGGGTAAAAAGTTTTGGGCTTGAAACCCCCCTCTACTGTATCAGAGAAACACAAGTAAATAAGTACATATTTTTTGATGCAGGATAAAACTAAAAAATATTTAAGGTGGCAATACCTCTACAAATCAATTTTTTAATTTAAGGCCATAGAATTTAATTGAAAAGCAGCATTCGTGACTTCCATATTGTGAAAAAAATTAGTTTTTAAACTGCCTTTATACTGTGTTTACATTTTATTTTTTAAACTTACTTTCTATATGGTAAAAATTTGTCATTTATTTTGTTGTTGTTGCAAATATAACTAAAAATAAAATAAAAGTTTATAAAAAGCATCGAACATTTTTTCTATGCTTTTTTTTGCGCATTTGAAATCTGCATTAAACAATATGGAATAGACTATATTGTAAAAAAACGTTTTTTTTTACAATATGGAAGTCAAGGATTATATACATTTTTGTTAAATACCCCAAATTTTTAAGCCTAATTTTTACCTAACCTGCAGTTCCTAAAATACTCCAACGAATTACCCCTAAAGAGATTTTCCACTTAAAATTAACCCCCCTTTATTATGAAGATTCTTAGGGTCTTAGGTATTGAGTTTCAAAAAAAATTACTACAAGTCTACAAGCAAGATGAAAAATTCAAAAATATATTTGCGGGCCACATAATTACACTTTTATAATCGTAATTGTTTACTAACATCTGATTTATACGATGGAAATATACCCAACCATCATCATCATCATCATTTATTTAACATTCATTTTCACTATTCTCTCATCGTATTCAGACAAATTTCCAAGAATCATTAAAATCACTGATTTTGTCTGAAAACAAAAAAACAAAAATAAACAAAATACAATCCAAGTTGTTGTTTTGTTTTTCTCCTTTCCTTTTTTTTTGTTTATCAGACTTCTGAAACTCCTGATGAGAACACTTTAATGACAGGATGCCTTGAGAAAAATTTTTATTTAATTTTTGTTTTTTTGCTCATATGTAATCTCATCTTAAAAATTTTTATGATCATTTTTTATCCTTGAAGATCTAACCCATCATCATGACTATTATCATTATCACTATCGTTATCAATATAATAAAGCAATAGAAGAAAAAACCCAGTCATTAATAGGACTTTTTATGTTGTTCTGTAGATATACACACATTTTTTTCATATATTATATATATATATATATATATTTATATATTAAAAACTTAATTTGTTGTTTTTATTAAATAATTGTTATAATTATTGCAAAAAAAAAAACATAAAAAAAATAAAAAAAATAATGAATTGAATAATGAATGAAAAAAGGACATTCTTTGGTATTAGAAGAGAATAGTGAAATTATTACAATACAAATGAATTTATGTATGTATGTAGATTAAAAATTGCACAATGAATGTATTGTACAAAATTATACAAAAAAAGAAGAGATAAACCGCCAAGTGATTTACAGGTCCTTAAAAAATATTTCTAAACATATTTGGGTGTTATCCTTATTGTTCTTTCTTAAACAAAAAATTCAATTCTCTGTGAACACTTGATCCAACTAAATATGAGTTGCCATTGAATGAAATTTATATAAAATGACCTGGTCTATTCTAACAAAAAAAAAAACAAAATACAATCATCCAATTGTTAATAGTAAAGATAATTTTTTTTTTTATTTTTAATTTTTTTGTTTTTAATTTAATTATCCTTGCAACTTTAATCTATATGGAAATAAAAACAAATTGTTCTAAAAAAAAAAAAAAAAATTTAAATTCAATGGGGTAAGGTTTTTTGACATCAAAAGATGTTTTTTTTTTCTTTTCTTTTAAAAAACTGTAGGTTCTCACGTCAAATAAGTAGTTTCAATAATAGAAGAAGTTTTGAAAAGGATACTTGATAAGAACAATAATAATTATAATGGAACAATAACATAGGATCTCTTGGTCAGGACAATAATTAATAGTTAAAAATATATTTTTTTGTCTTGACTTTAGAGATGAATTCAAGTACTAAATTAGTATATAATAAGAATTTGAGCATGTATGTATATATAATATGTAAATATGTTGTTAACAAATGTATATAGATAGGTATGTATTTTTAAAATTCATCAAATATAATTTTAATTATTGCCTAACTAGAGTTAAAAATCAACAGGACCTTGTTTCAATAACAAATCAGCTGGATATTTGTTTTTGTTCTTTTTGACCATTTGAATTTGAGATTGGTCAGTCTCTGGTTCACTTTTTATTGTCCTCTTTTTTTAATGTCAAGTGGATAATTGCCATAGAATTATAAAAATTCAATTTTCTCATAAGTATTTGCTCTTTTGTTTTTCTTATTATTAAGAAATACAAAAATAAGAAAAATATAAAGATTGACTTATAATTTAGTACAATGAAAATAATGGGAGAATTTGCTTGAGCATATTTAAAAAAAAAAAAATTAAAATTGAAAATAAAATGTTCTAAATTTAAAGTACTTAGAATTTGAAGGTAATACAAATTTTCACCCGTAATACAAATTTTATATGTATATTGATGTACCACTATACTAAGCTGATTTATTTGATTGATGTGTATAAGAGTTAATGTGGCTGCTGATATGTCTGTAGATTGATTTTGGTCAATTAAAGTGTCTGTATACTACATAAGGTTTATAATATGAAATCAATTATTTAAAAAAGTTGAAGAAAACCGTTTACTGCTCAGAGATATTTCAGGATATAAAATAAAAATTTTATAAAGTGGAACATAAAGGTTTTTTTATATTAAACGAAAAACTTTATAACACTGAATCAAAACGCTATGGAATTAAAATATTGATCTCACAAGGCTCAGTATTGGGTTAATTACTATATTTACGTTGTCCTATAGTTTTATCGATAAACGTTATTATAAAGAGTCTAGCGTCAACGATTACTAACAAAGAGTCTGTTGCGCTCAAGATACGGTGTATCTGGTTAGCCACATTAATCCAAACAGGTATACCCTTAAAACAAGTTACCAAATTCAATTAACAAAAAATGAAAAATGGTTGAAAAGTGAATGTAAAACTAATGATATCACAAATTGGAAGAAAAATATCATGAGTAAGTAATACTGGCAAGTTGGATCACATAACCTACACATTGGGAAAGGCAACATCTCTTAGTATAAGGAATAAAAAATTTATTTCATTAAGTATTTATTTATTTATTTATTTATTTATGCTTAACACAAACATATTATCAATATACATAAATGTACAAAATTAAACAAACAAAATATAATGTTAAGCTTAATCTTATTCTAGATCTTAAAATATTGACATTTTTGTTAATTATTACCAAAGAATGTTAGAAAATTATAAATTTGTACTAACTCTAAGATATAGTGCAGCTTTTTTTTTAGTTGGGCTGCGTTTAATGTAAAATCGATGTGGTGTTTTTGTTTATTTATTAACATAAACATTCTATTAACAGACTCATATTTACCATAATTGGTACGATGAAATATTGGACGAAAAATATTTTCCGATCTAAAGCGGTTTCTGTTGTTAATATGTAAGTGGATCATATTTCTAACATAAGGAGAATCAATTTCATAATTTAAAACATGATATCAGCAACCTCTCTTCTGGATTCTAATGATTTAAGATCCAATAACTTTAACCGGTTCCTATAAGGTAGCAGAATAACTGGATTTGATCAGTGTAAATTACGCATTGCGAATCTCAAAAAATTTTTTTGTGTAGCTTCAATTCTTTGGATATGATTCAGGTAATGAGCGACCACGCTGGACTGGCATATTCAAGATTTGGTCGAACAAGAAACGTAAAAAGTGATTTAAGGATGTATGGATCTTTACAAAATCTTTTGACGAAGCCTAGCATGGAGTTATATTTATTTATAATGACATTTAAATGTTGTTTGAAACATAATTTATTGTCAAAGAGTACACCAAGGTCTTTAAAGTGTGAGACTCGTTCAATAGATTTATTTTCAAAAGTATAATCAACCAGTAATGATTCAGAACAGAGAAAAAAAGTCATTAAAGCACATTTATTAATATTTAAGGTCAGATTGATATCTGGATCTCGATAGTAGACTCATATGGTCCTACCACATAACATGAAAGAAAACTTATAGTTGAATATTTAATCAAAGAATTTTTCCAATGATTGGTACAGCCCTCATTTATTTCATTATAAATTTATAATCAAATATTGAAGTCAACGTGAAGCTATACCTATTCAAATATTTAATTGGGACTTTACTAGAAATGTAAACGGTATTTTAACTTCAAATATTTTCAATTTATGTTGTTTTTTAAGTATTGAATAGATTATGATGGCAAATAATATTCTTTAATCTATGTTCAATCAAACCAAAGCATTTCTCTGCTTCCATTGGGTGCTTAGCTTCCTTTAATCTATCAATCAATTAGCTTCCTTTAATCTATTAATTTTGTACATATAAAAAAGAAAAGCTGATATATTGTACAAATCAAAAATTAAACTAAATACTTTAAAAATGTTTAGGTTTAATAGAAAATAATGTTTACATTCACTCCAGTATACAAGGGGAAATTAATGTAATTTTAAATGCAAAAATTTCCGATACATCTGTCCATCATCAAACTCATATATCAGTCAAACATTTTTGTACATTCTAATTTGGTACGGTTTATTTTTCTCCCTTTTTTCCATTTTCAATTTTGTAATTAAAGCAATTACAAGAAAATTTCTATCTTCTTCCATTTTCTAACTGACAATTAAAGTAAAGAAGTTTTAAGGATGCACAGTTTTTCAAAAAAAAAAAAAAAAAAACAAAAAAAAAATAATTTTTTTTTTCTCACATAATCTTTATTCACCCAGGGATCTCTTCTATAAATATAAATATTATGCAAATCAATAACCAAGTAAAAACATAACAAAACAAAAATTTAACTACAATGATATGTCCTGAAGAAGAACTATTTGAAACGGCAAAACATTCCTTACTTTCAAACAAAAAAAAAAAAATTAAAAACCAGCAGGACAAATTCTAGGCTGCTTTTTAATGTCTCACAAAAGAATAAAGAAAAAAATGTAATCCTTTCTAATACAAAAACAACAACGGAAGGAAGGAAGGTCATCCTAGAATAAAATCCTTTTTTAATAATTATATAATAAAAATTATTCTTAAATGTTCTTTTAGATATTTTCGAAATTATTAAGAACACATGTCCCATTTAAAGATACCGGTTAAAATATTAAATCTTCAGTACACATACATATACACACATATTTATAGAATAATTTTTTATTATATGCAAATTGTTTCAAAATATTTTCATTACTTAAAATTCTAAACACAAACGTAGACACCAACAATAGGATATAAAAATGAATTAATGAATGAAAACAAGTCCTTCGGTTCTATTTTAGTATCTTTTCAAAATGTGTGATCTAAATAAAAATAGATCATAAAAAAATGACATGAATCTTTTCAAATTTTGTCATAAAAATGATTTTTTTTCTGAATTTTTAGTCTATTATGTCCAGGACATTATATAATAATAATTTTTGGGAAGAATGGAAATGAATATAGCATAAAAAGAAATCAAGATTTTATTTTAATTTATATTGCAAAACAATTGACCATAAGAAAAAATTTAAGGAGGTACAAGGAATTTAACAGAAGTTTATAACTGCAGTAGAAAGTTTTCTTCATTAATTGTTGTTTAAGGTGTGAAATAGTATTTGTTGTTGTTTTTTAAATCCATGTAAATTATATTTTAGGCAAAAATTAGACGAAGATTCAAGACAAAAATTATCAACATTGTTTTTAATATTTCATATAATATTTAGCTTTTTTAACTCTAGTACAAACTATACAGTTTTGTCCATCAACCTTAGCTCTCAATCTAATACTTTTTTATCATATTTGAACAAAATGATATGGGATTTACCAGTTATAGCATGCGACGTGAATGAGAATATATATAAAAAAATGTACTGGAAATGAAATACACATTTTGAAATTTCGCTATTTCATCCTGGTTTCTACTCGATTCTTGGTAATATTTTTAGACAGAAATTTGTGATTTTTTCAAAAGTGTAACATTATGATAGAAAATATAAGTTTTCGGGTATTTAATATAAAATGAAATTTGTGTTTATTAAAAAAAAAAATTGGAACGCCAAAGATACAGCATTAAAAATAAATCTGTGATGGACAGCTGTGGTGTAGTGAATAGCTGTCATATAAAAAAGTATATGAATTTGAAAGTAAGTACGTATAGTTAGTGAAATATCTTTTATACATGCAAAACTACTGATTCTATAAGAATAAATGAAAGCCCTATAATGGTTTTGAGAATAACTAGAGAATACTACAAAATAATATTAAAATAATCTATTACAGCTTTTATCGAAACAATTGGTAAATTAAGCCTCAACAACCATTTCTTCTAATACTGTTCTTTCTAATACTAATTTAAATCATGATAAAAATCATACTATCAATTCTGAATGAATGATTCAAAATTCAAATCAACATCATCAAAATCGTACTAGTAGTCAATCATCAGAAAATTTTGTATTAACAATAATTTTTCAAATAATA
This sequence comes from Argyra leucocephala, assembly GCA_963942445.1. Taxonomy (NCBI): domain Eukaryota; kingdom Metazoa; phylum Arthropoda; class Insecta; order Diptera; family Dolichopodidae; genus Argyra; species Argyra leucocephala. The sequence goes on from OZ012677.1 coordinate 44,589,919, forward strand.
AAATTAAGTTTGAATTAATTAGCGGGAAATTCATGAAATTTTTCCAATATACCTCGTATGCAACATAGTATAGAGAACATAACATTAAAATTTTAAAATTGATTCATTACAATTTATAACGTTTTTATATTAAAAATGAAATCAAAAATTTGTATCTGATCTCTGTTGACCTCACCAGAAAACTAGATCAACTGAATGTATATATACATGCATTTTAATTCATCATTGTACACAAGCTATTTAACATACATTTACATCCCATTTAGGATTCTAAAATATATGTAAAATAATAGAAAATAAAAACTGTCATTCAAAAATCTGACCATTTTTATTTTTTTATTGTTTTGTAGATGCATCCCATAACGAATATTAATTGGAATATTCAATAGAAAACAACGGCGCGTAATTTATGAAATAAAATTATAAAAAATATTCTGTCATTCCTATTTTTGTATTTTATTTCTGTTGTTGTTTTTGTATTGAGACTGGTTTGTTAATGTTATCATCAATGTTATCAATTCCGCTCATATGTTAGACATATTGTGCAAATATTTAAGCGTTTTTTCATTTATGAAACAACTGCTTTTTTTTTGTGTAAAGTTAAATAAAAATAAAAAAAAAAATTAAAAAAAACTGTTGATAAATATTAAATCGCAACATTAGTTGACTGTAATTAAGTTTCATTTTTTTGTAAAACTTAGAAATCTTATAATGCATATTGAAAAAAGTACTGTTCAAATATCTGAGCCACGCAAAGTGGCGCAATAGGTCCAGGTTCGATTACCGTCAAAATTAAACAACTTTATTGATTTTTTGATCTTATCCAGTACTCGGTGGTTATATAATAAATTACAATACAAAAAATTAGATCTACATCTCGAAAAGCAAAAGGGTCCCAAAATTTGGATGCATATAATATTTGTATTTAATACATAAACTGATATAAAAATAAATAAATAATATCTGAACCATTTAATAACCGATTTTCGATTCGATTATTCTTTTAAATGATAGATAATTAAAAGGAGACGTTGCGAAAATAAATATTTTTTTATAAATTTTTGAAATTTGCAACTAAGAGTTTTCAATTTAAAATTTCACTTATGTATTAGTCTTTTAACATTAAAAAATTAATTTAATTTTTTTTAAATAAACTATTACGTATGCGGTTGTTGTCTAAGATAAATCAATATAAAAAATGTTATAGTACCAAGTATAAATGATGGAAAATAATTCATAATGATATTCAATACGATTTTGATAAAAATCAAACTTCGTCGAATTTCTTTTTTTTTATAATTAGTTTTCTATTAAATTAACAAAAAAAAAAAAGAAATGAATACGGAAAAATTCATCAGAACTGGAATCAATCGTATACTAATACCGATTTTAATATGGAAAACATCCTCATTTTACTGAAATTGGACATAGTAAGTAATAATAGATAGAGTATGGACTGTACTGTGAAATATAGCAAGACAGTTATCTCCACCAAATGATGAAGTGTTATATTATCAGATGTAATTAAATATACACAGACTATAGTGTTTTTTCTGACAGGTATCTTCAACCTTCAATGATTTAGTTAATATTCTTACCTTTTACACTTGCAGTACAACATAAATGCACCCCAATAAGGTAAACGTATTATATAGCATCACTCTTATTTATGTCATTTACTTAATCCAATTAATACTGTACATATTACATTTTAGTCTCAACTCGAACTCACATAAACTCCATTATCTATGATCAGGAGCTTTGAAATAATTTCTGTTAGAGTAGATATTATTATGACACCTGTATTAGGTAAAATATATATTCTATTGAACTTAACTAGAATATTAAAAAAATAAAAAGTCTGTTGTAAATAGAACAACAGAACGTCGTGATATAAAAATTCACGGTATAGCAACAACACCACATAGCAAATGAAGCTAATTTGATTCATTGATAAACAAATTAACTTTAATTGAAGTACATTTTGTTAATGTTGATTTTAAAAGGGAAGCAAATATTTTCAGCACAAGTCATATATGAAATGGTTTCATTGATAATTTTATAAATTTTATTTTTTTATTTTTCTTTTTATTTAAAATTTTGATAAGATTTCGCATCCTTTCAACACACGATAGATAGTATAGGATATTTACAAGCAGCTGAAAATATTAAATAAGCAAAAAAAAAGAAAATCTTGGAGTTTCTTCCTCATTGAATTTATCAATGAAAAAAAAAAAAAAATCGAAAATTCTTTATAAATCTCAAAACAAACAAAATAAAAAATCATGTAAACTAGTTCAAGGGCATTCTTGAACTTCGCAGAGTTCGAAATTTATTAATGCTTTTTGTGATAAATCAAATATTAGTTTTTGTAAATTGTAATGGTTGGTTTTTTGTCGGTATAATTGTAATGTATTGATATGGAAAATATTGTGATAAATAATTTGATAATAAAATATTTTATCTGGTTAAGTAACAACAGATGACCACTGTTTGAAGAGATTTATCTTGTCTTGGTATTGATTATTTTTGTGATAATAATTGATTCATTAATTGCTTACATTAATTAAATGTTTAATCAAATTGAATTGCAATTGCAAATTTGGATAGAAAACTCATTTTGTTAGTATAATAGAGTAGATGTATTAGTAATGTTGATGCGATGGGAATACACAGGTTTTCATAATCATATCAGAATTTTGATTTTCTCGTCGCTGTCACCCGTTATCCAATTTATAAACATAATATCCTGGATCAAGTAATAATTTTTAAACCTATAAAAAAAATAGTTAAAAAATTTGAAATTTTCAAATTTTTGAAATTGATCGATTTTATTGTTTATTTTTAGAACAGTAAAACAAGCCAAAAATATAAAAAATCTTTATAACTGATCAAAAAATGAGGTTTTTAGAGAATTTTGACATTTTTAAAATTTTGAAAATTTTGACGATCCCAACCCTATAAAAAATAGTTAAAAAATTTTAAATTTTCAAATTTTTGAAATTGATCTGATTTTGTTGCTTATTTTTAGAAGATTCAGTAATACTAGCAAAAAATATAAAAAATATTTCGTTTTTAGAGCATTTTGAGTTTTTTAAATTTTGAAAATTTTGGCGACCCCAACCCTATAAAAAGAATAATTCAAAAATTTTAAATTTTCAAATTCTTGAAATCGGTCAGAAAATGAGGTTTTTAGAGGATTTTAAGTTTTTTTAAATTTTGAAAATTTTGACGACCCCGACCCTATAAAAAAAATAGTTAAAAAATTTGAAATTTTGTTGCTTACTTTTTAACTGTCTTAAACATCTAAAATGTCTAAATACTCTAAATATTGACTTAATTTACAAAAAGTAATATTAGGTATTACAATACTATTAGAGCAAGAGGTAGACCAAGATTACGATGACTCTACAAAATCGACTACCATTATCGAAAGATTGGAGTTCAGATGGAGGACAGTTGCACAAGATAGAAGAAAATGGAAGAAAATTATTATAAACTACATCTAAGCTGTAGAGCGACAAAACAACAAAACATTAAATTGAAAAAATATTTTTAGATAACTCCTTTTGGAACTGATGAAAACCATATCAACCTACACTTGACCTCCAACACTATAAAATGCTATATGATTATGAATATCAACAAAAAATGTATCTGATTATTTCTAAATCTTAAATTAACCAAAGAAAATAAATATCTTAACTGTACAATTCATTCAAATATATTTTAGCCAAGAAAAATTTAATTTGCACTATGCACAATAGATACACAATCACTGCCTATCATTTCAATTTTATAATGCAAAACAAGTGTTCATGTAAAGGATAAAAACAAGTGATATATAAGTCACAAGTGCGACACGATTTTGAAGTGTGCATAGATAACAGAATAAAAATAAAATCTCTTTCTCTCTCAGTACCTTGAAATAGAAAAAAGAAAAAATCCTAATCCTTAAAACCAAAATAAAAATAAAACAAAAGTAAAAAAAAATTAAAAAATGATCCTTTAGAAACTACCTGTGTAGGTGTTACTGACATTAAAATGCCTTTTTGGTTTTTAAAAAAATTTAATTTCCAAAAAAAAAAAACCTCAAAGAAAAAAAATTCAAAATCCTTTATTCGTCCTTGTTTTGTTATTATTGAGTAGTTTTTAAGTTGAAAAAATTCGTTATGGATTAAAATAAAAAACAAAAACAATAATGATCAAGTGATTTTTTTTTTATACCCAATCGTGGTGTAACTATAAGATAAGATAATTAGATTTTAAAGTTCTCTACAACAGTTTATTTAGGCATAAGGCATTTGAATGCATCCTTCAGATTCTCCAATACTTCTCTATGTAGTATTTTAAGGAGAAATAAATATTGTCTTGATATGCAAGGGAAATATTAACAAATTTATTCAAAATGTCCCTAATACTGATCAAAGTGCAATTTTTCTTTCCCCAACCTTTAACTAGTCCAAACTGTGTATAAAGATCTAGTTTAAAACCTAATCTGCGACTAAAAATAAAAAAAAAACAAAAAAATAAAAAAAATATCTTGATCTGATGACCAAGCTGATGATTTAATAACAGCTATTGCATATATTAATAGCTTGTAAGTACAGATTTGTTGAAAAGAAAAATTATCGCTGAATTCATTACATGTTTTTTATTTTAGATTCATTTTAGTTATTAATAATATTATTTAATAGTATCGAGTTAGTATTACTAACTTATACTACTATGTACTATTAACACTAAATATGCTAAAATTCTGTGTGGGTAGACGGGGTGCATATCCCATTAGTTTTTCAATACAAACAAAAAGCAAGTCCAGGTGTGCTAGGAAGAATATCATAATAAATGTAGAAGAAACAATAAAATGTTAACATTATCTTATTTAAATACAGAAAAAAATGTATCTATGTCTATACGTAAAAACTGTAAAATTCCATCCCATTTTGATTATTGTAATTTTTTTAAATCTAAAATTCTAATACAAACTAGTCGAACATACAGTTATGTGTAGCTTAAAATGTACACATTTTACAAGCTTAAGCTTATACGAACAGATTTCTACTAAAATAAATTTAAAAATCAGCCCTAAATTACAAATTTGTGCTCATATTAGCTTCTATGGGTAAAAATTTATTGAAATCAATTAAATTTTTGAACTCAACTTTTCCAAACCAAGTGTTCAGTACAATTAGCTTACATATCACTTACATTGACTCACTTACACCCTTGTAAGATTTTTTATTTTGACACTAGACAACAAGCGCTTGTAGTTGACTATTGATAGCTTGAATGGGGGCGTTTGTCAATGGTGACTGTCATCTTCAATTATTTTTGTTTTTGTACAAATAAAGAAGATACTTGTTTTTTTTTTTTTGTTTTTCCAGATAGAAGAAAATCATCAAAAGAGTCTTTAGCTTCTGTTCTTGTACCGGGGAAGAACGAAGTGAGGGACTGTGCCGACTTTAACGTACTAAAAACTCCCATCCTTTTGTTAAAATTAAAACTAGTCTTTAAGACTAACCATTAATACAATTTTGGCTCTATTACTTCAGATATTTTTGATCAAACAAAATTCCATTAGGAATTATTGTAAAATAAAAGATTTTATCCTATAATACAGTTCGAACGCATTCGTCCGTTTAAGTCTTCTAACAAAGTTTTGACAGTCAGCTAAACGCGAAACTTCGACATTGACATGTTGGAAGAGACGACTTTTATGGCGTGCAGCCAATTTTTTTATTTCGTCTTTTATAAGAGGAACCCTGAGATCCCTATGAATATCAGCATTGCGAACAAACCATGCGGCAATGTTTCGCAATACTTTGTTTTGGAACGTTTGGATAGTTTGAATATGTAGCTGTTTAGCACAACCCCATATTTGAATACCGTATGCCCAGACTGGCTTTAATATCTGATTGTAGATAAAAACTTTGTTATACGCCGAAAGCGTAGATGCTCGCCCAATTAGCTAAGGTACTTTTGAAAAAAAAAAAACAAAATTTATTAAAGAAAATGACACTCTGATCAACGCAAAACACATATCCGTCATTCTACAAAGCTGTTGAATAATTTTTTTATTCTTTTTTATTAACTTGTCTTTAGCACAATAACGCTTAAAGATAACTATAATCAATGTTGATTCTAGCGATGATGTCGTGAATTTGACGATAGAAAAATTTAACGTTTTTTTTGGGTTGATAAGAATAACGAGTCATTGTCTACATATTCGAGTATAAATTCGACTACAAATTCAAAATTTAAATTGAGTTTTCACTTGGTTCAACCAGACAATAGATAATGCGGCTGCTTATATGAGTATGTGGGTTCCACTCTACTTTTAAATAATCCAAACCAAGCTTATTTCTGGTACGGATTCATTGCCTCTGCATTACAATTTTATAGTAATCAACATCCATGTATCGTTCACTTGACCATTAATGTGTTAATTTTAAACTAATTTAAAAACTATCCAACAATTAAAAAACGATGAATTATAAAATTTATTTTTTCCACAAACCTGGATACAATTTAATAATGTCTTTCGGTAAAACTTTCATAACAACAAGATCACAAATTTTTTTTTTTAGCATCCATTCAATTTTCAGTAAAATAAAAATATCCTAAAAGTTCTCATCAGCTGATTTATCAAAGATCTTTAAGAAATTGAAATTTTTATAGCGTTCCTCTTTGTTGTCCTTTTTTTAAATTTTTTTTTTTTTAATTTTTCTTTTTTAGTACCTCTTAATGTGTTTGGTTAAATGATTAACAATGAATATAAAAAAACAAAAACATAACACAAAAAAACAGAAAATAGAAAAACAAAATAAAGGATCCGTTTCGAGAGTTGAATATCCTTAAATAACTGGCAATCAGTTTTTTTGAAGTTCCCATAGATTGACTGGCGCTGGCAAAAAAATAAAATAAAAAGAGATTTTTGTTTTTCTTGTTTTTAATTTAATGTTTTGAAAGAGCGAAAAAGGCGCGAAAATTTTACTTTATTCAAAAATATTTTTTATGTATGTGTGTGTATATTTATTTATTTTTATTTTTTTATCAAAAGAGGATTTCTTGTTAATTTTGAATTTATTATCGACGAATATTGTGTATTTAAGATTTTTGTGTCGGTTCTTATTATCTTTAAGACAAATTCTTTCGATTTTATTTTTCAAATGACATAAAAAATAAATAAAAGGACATCAAAGTTATTTAGATAAGGTGGTGTTGGTGGTGGTAGTTGTTGTTTTTTTAATAATTTTTTTTTTAATAGTTTATTTATCTATTATCCTGGGAAAAGTAATAATATTTTTTTTTCTTTTTTTTTTCTTCAATTTATGATGAAGTGTTATTCGAGGTGACAATGCAATGAATGAACTAATGATTGTTACAGTAAATAGAAAAAAATAAATAAAAAGAAAAAAAAAACAAAAAAAAATATTCATTAATAGGACATGCAAACACTACAGAATTATATTTATAGTGAGATTATTAAATATTGTTGGTTAGTTAAGGACCTTCATAATTTATTAACATAATAAAAGTATGTGCAAGTGTAAATATAGGAATATTTTTGTTTGTTTTTTAATTTACCGCTTTTAATACATTAAATTATTAAAATTCTTAGAAACTTTCGAAAAACATCTTACGATTTACTCTAGTTTTTTTTTTGTTATTGTTGTTTATAAATTTTTGTATTAAGTATTTTTGGTATAAGAACAGATTGATAGATCTTACAAGTATTTGTAAATTGTATTTTGAGTCCAATCATAATTAGAACAGTGTACCTTGAATCAAATCGAATCATTTTTAATCGGTAATAATAAAATTGGAAAAATTGACAAAGCTAGAATCTAAGCTAGAATCCTTGCACTGAAACGGAGCTCATCATGTATATTCCACAACTATTGGTCTGCGTTGAACGATCATTTGCAAATTAATTAAGTAAGAATTAATTATCGTTAACATTTTTGATTAACAACGAAAAAGTTTTATTTTGCTCAATCAAAATTGCGCACTTTTTACTAATCATCAGAGCATCATTCTTTTAAGCGGTAAACACAATTGCAACCACCGACCACCGACTATCAACGAAATTAGCTTCGCTCAACTATTTTTCAAGTGTAGGTTATAACAATAAATGATATAACCTAAACTTTAAAAAACAACAAAACAATTATTATTATTCTAATTTCAGATTTATTGTTATTTTTTGATTATTAAAAAGGTTGACAGAAATGTCAAATCCGACTACCAGCAAAAAAATAGAAAATAACCTTATTTCGACGACAACGAAAATGTGGTTGAGCGATTGTAGTTGGAATTGTGAGCATCATATACATAAAAGAGTTTTGTTAACTACGATATAGGTCTGACATAGTTATATATAATAATTTTTTTTTAAATTTTAAAGAAATTGAATTTACTCCAAAATTGTGTTTTTCATATTTGTAAAAGTCAAGAAATTATGAAACTTCATTGATATACCAAAAACCAAAAAAAATTCACTAATAATCCTTTTAGTCGACTTAAGCTCAGTCAGTAAATCTTTAAAGTAAATTTAAAATAAAAAAATTTACGATATTTTTAATACACTTAATACTATAAATCATTAAAACTATAATGAAAAATAATTTAAACTTCAAATGATTCTGTAACAATAATGATTTCTCATTCTGATAAGGAAGTGAATATTATACAGCTGATCGCAGGACAAAAGCAAAAATAATTGTATTTTTTATGACAATTTAATCGCACAAAAATATAACTTCACCTTTTTTTTTTTTTTTTTTTGAAAGAAAGGAGAGAATTATTTCGATTATAATCACCTTGCACAATCTAATTTTTTATTTTAATTTTTTTTTTTCATTATAAAATCAAAAAATTTTCTATTATCAACACACAAAAAAAATACCTTTTGATCCTTCCAATCTTTGGGAAATATTTTCTCTTTTCTTTAAGAAAACCAAAAAAAAGCACAAAACTAATATTAAAGGTTTGGCACAAATTATAACGCAATTTTTCTTCTCATTTTATTTATTTCTAGAAACCTATATGATAAAAACAAAATATGATGTCCTTTTTATCGCAGACAAAGTCCTTAATCGAAAATAACAATAACCCAATAATAATAATAAAAAAAAAGAACAGAAATATTTCCTTGTTATCATCTATGGGAAAAAATGCAGTTTTCTGTAACGGAAAATAAAATTAATTTTGATAAAAATATAAAAAAAAAACATATTTTGAAGAATTTGGAGCCCAGAATACCGAAATTGTTTTTATCAAGAATTTTTATATTTTATTGAGGTTACTTTTTTAAACCAAATAAAAAAAAAAAAAAATACAAACAACTTAACGCAATCACAATAATAAGTACAAATGATCAATGCATTGCAAGGATAAAAATCACAATTAAACAAGTGATTCCTTTTTCAAAGGATCTTTTTATATTTATTATTAAAATAAAAACAGTGATATAAACAAAATTCAATAGTTTTGTTAAGGATATCCTGAATATAAAAAAAAAATATATATTAATTGAAATAAAAATAATACAATAATAATAAATTGTGCTATGATTATAATTTTGGCGGGCTCTTAAGAGGTTTGATTCAATTTTTTCAATGTCATTGTTGAATTCAAAAGAACAAAAAAAAAATTTATATCATGATTTGTTGATAATTTTTAATACATTTCGATTTTTTGCATTAACAATACTGAAAGTTTGAAAGGCAAAAATATTTTTCAGATTTAAAATTTTAATCAGAAAATGTAGGTATGAAATATTATGAAAATATATTAAATAATTCCATGCACGTTCAAAATGTTAGTTGAAATTTGTGTAATGTCATGTAAAAAATTTTGCTTTAGGTATTTAGGAATGAAATTTTATCTACTCAAGACCGAAAATGGACATAATATCGAATAAATGAGACATAATACCGAATATCAATTATAAGGTATAGATTGTAAACGAAAACAAAAAAGAAAAGCATTTAAAGCGTTTCGAACCTGACACTAATAAGTTCTAAAATACAAAAATTACAATATTCCAATTTAAACAACACAATATCTTTGAGAGACGGATCAGTAAAAGGATGAATCGAGAAAAATTAGCATACTTGGATCAGCTAAAGATAAAAAAAATTATGGAAGAAAATAACGGTATATATAAAATATCGTTCCAAAATTGTTCAAAATTATATACAGGGTAATCAAAAAGGCTAATTATTACGATGAGATTCCAAGAACATTTACGGGAAGCTGAATCAATAAGAATAAAGGGTACTACCAATTTTTGGTCGGCAATTGAAGAACATCATAAAGTTAATTAATAAAACCAATTTATCATCAATAAACGAGGTACATAAAATAAGCAAATTAGACACATACGAAAGTTTAGCAATTTCGAGACAACAGATTGAACAATGATTTATGAAATGGCTACTCACTGCTAAACTAATTTGAAAGAGAACAGGTAAAATATGTGACTCTTAGGGATTAGAATATAAAAGAGAAAAAAGAATTAAGAAAATTATCAAGACATAGCCCTGGTCAAGGAAATGTCTTGATAATACCGAAATATCGATATTTGCAATCAACTATTAAAAAATATTAGTAAACGGAAGCCTGGCAACAATTAAATTATTTGATTTAAATTATCACTAAAAAGGTAAATCCGATTAATAAATTAAAAAAATGAATAGATTATTTGATATCAATTTCACAAGAAGCGAATTAGAAGAAAATGATGAAGACTTTAAAATTGGCTTTGTTCTAAATCTAATTATATAATTTCAACTTATGTGAGCACTCTTAATGCATATATAAATTTTTTATAATTTGATTGATAATATATATTGTAATTAATATGTTATTGATCTCATAACGGTTTGCAGAAAACTTAGGTCATATTGACATGAATGATTTACAACATGACTTGATAAAATACTTCTATTGTAACAGATCTTTAACGTATTTGATTGAGAGAAACCTAGGTTGTTTAAACTATCCTAAAACTATATTAATATTCCATTATTATAGTTATTTATCTTACAAATATACACAAAGTTCATCCTTTCCAATTATTTATGAAAATAATTACTTCGATATTATTTTATTTTTTTCTCCATTTTCATATTGGACATAGGAATATAAAATTTCAGAATAGCTGAAATATTATGATTCTGAAATAGGGCTCCAGTTTGAAGTAATCATTATTTTCACAACGTAAGTAGTAGTATTATTTCTCTTCCAATTAGTATCATTTGCCCCACCTGTCGTCTAGTGAAAGAGGCGAATTTTACCTACCAAGGATATCTGAAGCAGTGCTTTCTACACATCGTTAGATTTTAGTTTTCTGCAAAATATTATACAAAACTAATTTATACAAACATTTTATATGTCTGGCTAGAAAATTTTATTAGCAATTGATATTAGAGAATCTAAGTCATTCTACTTTTAATAACTCTACTCGGGTTTAAATAAGATTTTTTTATAGACACTTTTTTAATAGATTAAATTTTAAAATACCATCAATTCTATTTTCATTTTAAATTCTGATATTTGCTCGAGCGTGATATTTGTTATGCGGTAAATTCGGCAAGTCGATTTAACAATAAACCTGACCTTCAACATTGGCTGTGGGTGAAACGTGTAATGAGATATCTCAAAGGAACGTCAGACTATAAATTAACTTTTTCTAAAGATTTAAAAAAAAATATTCCTGGTTACTGTGATGCAGATTGGACTTCCGACTTAGACAGAAAATCTAAGACTGCCTAAGTATTTTTATTTCAGGGCGCTGAAATATCCTGGAATAGACGAAAACAGCAAACTGTTACTTTATCAACCACTGAAGCTGAATATATGTCGCTAGCATTTTGTTTTGCGACAATCAAAGTGCCATCAAACAATTTCCAGTAACGATGCATACCATGTTCGTAGCAAACACATCGACGTACGTTACCATTTCATTCATGAAAAAATTTCATCAAATAAATTTTAAGTTGAATACAAAAATACGAAAGAAATGGTAGCAGATATCCTCACAAAAGGTACCTCAAAACAAACCAATTACTGCGTCGCTAAAATGGGATTAAGAGAAAATTTTGAATAAGGAAGGATGTTGATTTGTATATCAAAATTACATATTACATTACATAAGTGCGATCACTGTTTTTGTGCGAGCACTATTTTGACATGTCTGTTTGGCATATCTGTCATACAATATAGAATATAAAAAGAATATATTGTTTTTTGTGTTTTTGGAGTTTTTAATAAAGAATTGAAATAGAGTACACGTTTTTTTAATCCAAATTCATCGAAGTAATAATCAACTTTTTATCTGAGCGGATATCAAAACGTAGATTTTCTAGTTACGATCATAGTGATAATCACATTGAACGTTCCATCATAAATTGTACCAACTACTAACATATCATTAGGATACGTGTTTATTTTTTTTAAGTGATGGGCTTTAAACAATAATTTGCATAATTTGCTTCAGAACGCTTTTAGTTGCTAGCAACAACTTCAAATATTTCAAGTTGTCATAATAAAATAACATATTAGGATAATGAAATTAAATTTTAAAAATAATTTTTTAAAGGATATTTTTCGAATCACAAATTATGAGTATTTTATTTTTGTTACATACTTATTTTTATTTTTTTTTTTTTTTGTAATTGAATGTCCAAACCTAAACAGCAAATTTTTGGTTCTAAATATTTTTTATTTTCATTTTAAAAATGATTTGTAAAAAAAATACTGGAAAATAAATCGAAATCTCATCTTTTAGTCATCATTTTCAATTTATATAAAAAAAGAAGAAAAACAAAACAAAAAAAGCAAAACAAAATCAGATGATGTGAACTATTTTAGTCCTTAAATTATTTACAACTAAAGAAACAAAAAAACAAACTTCGGATCCTTCTTTAAGACTTCACATACAATTCCGAAGTTTTTTTTTCCAGAATTTTGGCCAATAAATATTTTTTTTTTTGTTTTTCTTTTTTTTTGTGGATGAATTAAGAAAGAAATTCTGAGTAATTTCATTATAATTAGAGACGAAATAACAAAAAAAAAAAAAAGAAAATAAACATTCCTGAGTTTACAAGAAGGAGTCAGGTACACAACAATCATTAAAGATTATAAATTGTTATAAAATTTATAGTGTCTAGATGGATGTGAGTGATCCTTTTTTCATTTTCTTTAAGAAATCAAATAAAAATTGCGATACTATTTTGGATCTCATAATAATCTTTTTGGAATAAAATGTGCCCTGGGAAAAAAACGTAAAATTCTTTAAAAAAATTGTTTTCATTGTAATTTTTCTTTTTGTCCAGAATTGAAACTGGGTAATTCTGATTCTATTTTGTTTTCTTTTTTTTTTTTTATTAGTAATTTGGCGGTAATAATTTATTTGGCATAGAATAAAGGACACTGTGGTATTAACAATGGTTTTATTAAATGTAAATATTTGCAATAAAATATTAGCACTCATTTAGGTGTGATTAGGGATTATGTGGGAAATCACATTAGGAGGTATAGTCAAGTTATGTATTTGTAATCTGATGTTTGTGCAAAATTTCGTTCAACTGTTTACTGTTTTTTATTTTATTTTATTTAGTTCAATGTATATATATATAATTTATTTATTATTAGAAATGTTTTATTACCTGTTTTGCACAATTGAAGTGCACAAGTTGTAATGATGATGTTTAATACTTGTATACACAATTGTAACAATTACAAAGTTTGTTTACAAAATTTCTTTTCTTTTACTTTTGTTATAATTTTTGTTTTTGGGTCGTCAAAAGAAAAAGTGTGAAATTTGTTTGAAGGATTTTTATTTTTTGTTTTTGTGAATGGAATTGAATGGTTTATGAATGGCATTAAGAAGCATTTTATTGTTATTTCAAGAGATGATTATTTAAAAAATAAATAACATAGTATATATATATATATATATATATATATATATATGTGTGTATTATTTATTACTAATCCGTCTTAAAGAGATTTAATTATAATAATTCGTAAATTATAGCTCTTTTATAAACCGCTTCCTTTCTTAAGGGGAAATTCATCCAGCTAAGGATTTTGAATATATTCAAAAAATAACTACCCTTATTTTTGGTGATAAAAAGATGATGAAAATATATAGGTACATGTAAAAATAACAATTACTGTTTTTTTTTTGCTTTTGGGAGTTTCCGCAAAGCTCTTCCATCTGACTTTGTTCTGCGCTAGGTGTTTAATTTCACTCCATTCTATTGTTATTCTTTATTCTTATAATTCCATGTTTCCTCGGTCTACCTCTTCTTCTTTTACTCGGCGAATTCCAAACGAATGCTTGCCTTGCTATATTGTTCGTAGGTCTTCTAAGGGTGTGCCTTTTCCATCTCCATTTTACTCACATGATTAATTTTGCTGTACAATTCTGGTTTGTCAACTATGCCTTGCTACCATATAATAAGGGTGATTTCACGCAGGCAACATGCATTCTAAGTTTCGTGCTCCTGGCAATGTGAGGTTGTCTCCACACAGCCCACAGTCTTCCGATAATCATTCTAGCTAATTTTAATCAATTTTCCATGTCTTCCTTAGTGCATCCATTTATACTGTTCAGTTACCGTTCAGCCTCTACTTATACTGTTCACAGTTCAGTAAAAATACTGTTCAGTTACTTTTTTTTCATTAAAACTATCGATATTTCTATCTACCGGTTAGATCAGATTTATATGAACGGTTCTGTATCTGATTCCAAATCACCGCAATTGGGCTTATATTGATTACCCTTTTGAAATTTAATAAATTTTTATTACAATCCGGGCGTTCTTCAGTGGTATACTGGGTAGCTTGCAACGGTTTTGGGAACGTTGTACCAAAAACCGAAGTCTACTATGAAAGAGAACCTCTCATTCACAGAGTAGATGTTCAACAGATTTTTTTATTTTTTTTATGGCATGAAAATTTTGCAAATTACCGGTATATTGGCTCAGTAATTTCTCAATCGATAATTCGACAGTTAGCCTGAACTGGTGAAGGAAGTATATTGATTTTGAATGTTTTCTAGAGTTGGAAAATGATGCCCCAGAAAGAAAGCAAGCCCCCACTAAAACTATTTTTCAACAGAATTACACTTCTTGTTTTCTTTTGTATAAACAGCCAAGCATTTGGATGCAACTTTTAGAACTTACATATCACTCGGATAGGATAGGAGAAAAGAAGAAAGTTATTAAGAGAATTGATAGGAATTTGCAGAATGAAATTATTGATGTTTTCCTTGAAACTCTGTAAGTTATATACTATGGTATTATTTGAATACGGAAACACATTAGAAGGGATATGATTCTACATTCGTGAAGTCCGGATTTTGAACGAATTTGCGTAACCTGTTTTGTGCCTACTAGGTATTTCTACTGTGTAGAGATAGGCATCTGCGACTCCTCTTGTTTGACAATGGACCTATTTAAGAGGAGAGAGTAATTCTTTAATTTCTAATGAGCATGTGTCCAAACCTACGAAGTATCTATAAAAGAGAAAAAGTGATTCTACTATACGACGATATCCAAGAGAAGTTACAGTTGCTTCGTCGATTAGACGAATCGCACAATTTTGACTGCGGTCAAGGTAAGCTATGGTAACCTAAATGTGTGAATTATATTCCATTTTGGGTCGTATAAATGATTTATAGATATTAAGAAGTTCCAAAGATGAAAAGAGAGTTTTACATTGACTCAAATATCCCAAACATTTTTTTCATTCATGCTCCTTTCGCGATGTCAAAAATATAATTGTTCCAGATCATTTTATAATGTAAAATGTTTAGACTATCTGAGTTTCGCAAAGTAGCACATTGCAAAAAGAGATTTGGTTAAAATTTTAGCAGTATTCGTGACAATTTTGAGTTTTAGACGAGTCAATATACGAGAAACTATCATTCTAATAAAATACACAAAATATCTGTGAACTACTTAAATAGGGTTAATTCTAATTTAAAATATAAGTGATCCTGTCAAATTTTGTTAAACGTTGTTGCGGCACCATTGATTGAAAAAAACACTTCAAGTAGTGTGGTGTATATTATGATGACAAATAATTTAAAAAACAAATTATACTAATAAATTATTTATATTTCAAAAACTTATATTCAAATTCAACTAACCTATATTTATCCAACCCATTTAAAAACCCATATATTTATCTAACTTAAATTTCACATGATATTGTAGAAAAATTTCATACATAATTAAAGCATATCATCTCAACCAAAATAAACATCACTTTCTTTACATTATAAAAAAAAAATTGTTGTTGATAAAAAATTATTTGTATATATTCATCTTAACTTTCTTTACATTCTATACGACAATTATATTTCATGCTGTGAAAATTTGATTACACATCACTTGACTTTTATTTTTTTTAACACTTAGAAAACCGAAATTTTTATTTATCATTTTGACAAGTACTTTATGAATGAATTTAATTCATTAAATTTAATACCCTCTATTTATATAACCCTTGCTGTTCTATTCATTTTTTAAAATTTACAAAATGAAAAATAAAAATTCGACATTTTAAGAAAATTTTATTTGAAACAAAAAATTAATAATAATAATTAACAATAATAAAATTAGATAAAGAAAAAAGCGCAAAATCAAAAAATAAAATAACAATGACCAAACACTCGGGCAGTTATTTAAAATAAAACAACAGCACTACATTCCAAAAATTCTAACAACACAATAGTATCTATACAATTTCTTTTAAAAAAATATTCATTCATAGAATTACATAAGTAAAGTGTTATTTTTTTTATACAACACTAAACTTATTTATCAAAGAGAAACTTAAAAGCCTTTCAATAGAATCCTTTTATTCTCTTTATTTCATAATATTATATAACACAAATACTAAAGTACATACATATATGTATATATGTATCCTTTGAATTGAAAGATTAAAATTATCATTCAATAATAAAAAATATAGAATAATAAATAAAAACTAGGATCGTAGAGAGCTCATCATATTATAATCAAAAAAATACACACAGTAAAAATTTACCATTGCATGTTCATGGTTTACCACTTTCAATACTGCTGATGTAAATGTGTCCACAGCAGGAGATTTTAACTCCTGCTCTTTTGTATAAAAAAACACAAAACGGATTACAAAGAAAATCAAAATTTTGAATTAATATAGAACACAAGTCGGCTTTAAAAATTCTTTTGATCGCGACATCTATTTTATAAAAATCATTTTTATGTTTTTTAAAGAGAAAAGAAAATGTCCTTACGTAATTTTTTTTTTTTGTATATATTATTCAAGCAAATAGTTTTAAGGTAATAAAAAATAAGGATATAATAACACAAACATAATAATAGAATATTAAAAATCTTTAAACGTTTTTTTTTCGCTTTTTAAATTTAAGTCATAACTTTGGTAATTTTTGTAAATGTTGTTTTTCATACGGTGATTTACACCGATTTCACATTTTCATAAAATTAAAAGTAAAAAGCAAAAGCAAAAAAAAAAAAACCAATTTCATTTTTATTTCTCTTCTTTTCCTTTCCTAAAATCCTAAATGAACAAATAAATGAAAATTTTCATATGAAATTGAAATAAATCTTATAATTTTCATATGAAATTGAAATAAATCTTATAGATTTATTATGATGTGTTCATATTCCGCGATTTGTTGTTTTAAATTCATAAAACGACAACAACAGTCAATAAAATTGGGTCATATTCAAATATTTATTTTTAGTTTAATAAAAATAAAAATCAGAAAATCAAATACCTTGTTGTAAAAATATAGATCCTGTAAACAATGATTTTTGAATATTTCAAATATAATTTTCGAAATATCCTAATTTTTTTTGTTTTTTTTTTCTTGTATAAATATTTAAAGAAAAACAATTTCAAATGTGATAAAAATTAATTTTCTATTTGACAATAACAAAAAAAAAAAAAAATAAGAAATTGGTCCATTATAAAAAAAAAAAATGAAAGCATTAAAGGATAATGGAGTTTTATAAAGTATCGGGGCGCGCAGTTTTCAACTTGTTTTAATTATGTATGTAAATTATGCATGGCCATAACCCATGATATATGGAGAGAAATCTTTTTTTTTTTTTTTTAATTTAAGAATTTACGATTTTTAAGAATTTTTTTTTTGTTTTTTTTTTATGTTCGTGTCAATAACTTAAGTGTAGAATTACATTTTTGTACATTGAAGATGACCTAATTAAAGGCTACATGCGAGTTCGTAAACACAGAATAATCGCGGAATTGCAGATTTTGTGTTCATAAACAAAGCCATACTGTTAAAGTATTGGAAACTATATAGATAAGATTATCCATAATGTATGGCAATACTATCTCTGACATATAATTATTGTGTAAATTTATTAGGTCTGTATGTTTACTTTTATTTGCAAAAATATGCAAATGAGAGGAAAAATCACGTGATCATAAAATTCTGCGAGAATAGTTAAAATGTTCTCTTAAAGTAGACATAAATTTATGTCAAAAATAATTGGTTTTTAGGTTGAGATTTTTTTAAATTTGAATTAATTTAGTAATTTTCTGAAATTTTTTGGAAAATTATTGAATGCTTTTGTTGAAAAAAATTAAATTGAATAATTTTTCGTGGTTTTGGCCTTTTTGTCGGTATAAAGTTATATAAATAAGTTTCCAGGTTAGGTATACAACTTTTTATTTATTTTAGGTATACTTTTTTTATGAAAAATATTTTATTAACATTTAAAACAACAACAGAAAATTTACAGTAAATTTTTACAAATTTTTGCAAATAGCAATTTCATTTGCAAAAATTTATTTAAGAGAGACCTTTGACATAAAATTCTCTTAAATTTCTCAAAAATTTGTAAAAAGCGTGCAAATAAAAATGTAAACATACAGGAATTTGGATAAATTTATATAAATTTATATAAATTATATAAGTTTTTTATATAAGTTTAAATGGATATATGAATGAATTAAATATAGATTTTCGAAATATATAATAAAACTGATATGACAGAAAATAAAACTTATGATGCTGAGGTTTCGAAAAAAACATTCAAAATACAAAATAGTCTACAGCAAGGAACTGTTAATTCTCCCATTCTATTTAACATTATTTTTAAGCTCTTTATTGAATTATTTTAACAACAGATCTGCTCCAGAATTCTCAGTAGCATTTGCTGATGACCTAACTGTATATGTAATTAATAGATAATTTATTTAGGCCCAAATAGACCTGCAAGGTTATGTTTAAAGAAACAAATTGCTATACTGTGATTTTTGGAAATTCAAAATTAACTTTAGTATAAATGTGAAATGATTCTGTTTAGAAACACATAGATAAAGAGAACCAAGACATTTGGAAAAATTGGAAATAATTTTCTCTTAGAGCGTCTGATGGTTCAACAATAACAAATAGAAAAACTGTAAAATACTTAGGTGTGCATCTTCATCATCATTTAAATTACAGATTTCACAAAAAAAAAAAGATCGAAAAGGCAGATAATTCTGTTATGGCTACAAAGATAATGTTCTTTCTTTAACATCTAAGAACTAGAGTAAAAATATTGGCTTACATGTCATTAATTAGACTAATCATAGCTTATGCTTCACAAATTTGGTTTAATATTAAGCCATCCATAATGGAATCAGTTCGTAAATTCGAAAGGAAATGTTGAAGAATAAAATTTAAAAAAAATTAAAAAACATCAGAATACCCAAGTCACATTATATTCAAAAATATACACAAAGTAATATACAAAAATACAAACATAGGTAGAGTAGCTATCTTTAAAATTAATATGAATAGAAAACATTTCGACAGACTGCTCAATATTAAACAAAACAGTCTCATCATAAGCCAGATTTATTATTTCAACAACAATTATATTAAGAAAACTTTAGAATCAGGAGTTATCCCGCCAGAGGCATTTTACTATTTAGACTCAAATAACTTTTTAAACAATAACAATATTCCAATATTATAGACAAAAAATCAATTTTCAACCCAAGTAGTATACAAATCTAAACGAATTAAAATTTGATACAAACTGGCGGTATGTTTGGGTAACAACATAAACAAAAATTACTGGTGGATAAAAAACACTGATCAGATAAATGAATAAAAATATATTGTATTAAGTTACTAACATTAGTCGTTAGTTAGTTAAGTTATAGCTTGATTAGATTAAGCATAGATTTAAAACAAATTAATAATAAATCTAGAGTTCTTTTCATAATTTTTTCAAGATAATAAAAGATAAAAGGTATTAAAAATACTAAATATAAAAACTATTGAGTGAGCGAAAGAACGCGAGCATTCGAATGAAACATGTAATTCTGATACAAAAATATACAAATAAGCTTTTTTATGTTTTACTTTTAAGGTTTGTAATTTAAATGATTGTATAAATAAAAAATAAACATTGAAAAAGGATGCAAGACAGAAAGAAATTCAATTAAACATCCTTAGCTTGAGCTGGATACCAATCCGGGACCTTATTATTAGTAGAGAAATAACGTTGTAGACACTATGTTTGTTATTGATTTATCTTAGAAAACAACCTCATATGAAATAATTTATTTAAAAAAATAATAAATAAAAATTAAATTCTAGCGAGAAAAATCTCTGTACATTTGTGAGTTGTGGCAATTTGATAAATTAAAATTTTTGTATGTTATAATTTCTTATATATTGTGTGAAATTTTAAATTGAAATTTCTAATTGAAATTTAAAAAATTTTAAAAAATATTTCATTTCGCTACGTCTCTTTTTAAATATCTATCAGTTAAAAGAGTAATGTCGAAAACACCATCACGTCAAATAACGAATTTTTCGCGTTCAAATAGATGAGATTATATGTAAATCGTGACGAATGACGGATAACCAAAATTTCGCGTTCAAAAAATAGATCTATTTCTATTTTACTCGTCGACGAATGCGAATGACATTCATTGATACCAACATAAATTGGTCAAAATTGTTTTAATATAACATTTTTAAAATTCAAATTTAAATAAAAATTTTTTTAAAATTAATTTTTTTAAAATTTTTCCTCCATTTTTTTTTAAAAAACAAATTTTGAAATTTCAAAAACACAAAAATTTGTTCGTCGCCAATAGTTCGTCGTGATTGAGTCTCTAAGGGCGAATTTTGGTCATTCGTCACTCGTCATTCGTCGTGATTGTGTTTTCAACATAATAATGAAAATCGCCTGTGAAATGGTTCAGATGATTGTTGGTCATATTTTATATCGCTACGTCTCCCCTTTAATATCTACCAGTTAAAAGGGTATTAATTAAAATCGGTTGTGAAATGGTTCAGATTTAATTTATCAAATTGATTGGAATATCAATGTTGGTCATTGTGGGTCATCTCGATAAGAAAAGAGACTAATCAACTTCTTTACTGTTATTATTTTAATATATAATTTTTAGTGCCTCATAGTTCCCTATTGAATAAACCTAGATATTCAATAAATGATGGTATAGTGTAAGAAAAACATTTCAACTCTGTACTTGTATTTGAAATTTTTTTAAAAAGTACATAATACTTAATATTTCGATCCGAGTATGGTCTTTTGATATAAAACCATAATCGGATCGAAATAATTTTTATTATAGATATATTTTTTTTATTCATATCAATGATCTACTAATAATGTGATAGTGATAATTGAGCAAACAAATAGTGGTAGCTGAATTAGAATTATCTCTTAGCTTGTACTGTTGTTACTGCAAAATATGAGTGAAAAAGAAAATTTTAAATATTTTATTTGGAAGTGAAATGCGAGACGCATTACTAGAGCCAATCTACTTCGCATGATGTTGTACATTCAAAACGTTTTGGAAAGTAAAAGAAAAATTCAAAGACTGAAAAAGAATGAAAGAATGAAAAAGTTAATACAAAGTAAATACTGAAGTATATAACAAACCACTAATAATGTACGAATACAAGCATATAGTAGGTATATTTATATTGTTTTGCTGTAAAATTTTTATTTGTGTATTTAAATATAAAAAATATATAAAATAGTAACTTTTCCTTGTCCTTAAAATATTAATTTTTAATTAATTTTTAATTTTTTTTTTTTATATAATATAGTTTTTAAAAAATGTACAGACTTACCGTTCAGAACACTGCTGATTATTATCGTTAGCATTCTGAGCATCATCACCAACAACATCATTCTTTGATTGTTCCAATTTTCCATCATTCGAGTCTTTCTTCATTCTTGATTCGGAAGAAAATTTCTTAAAATGGAAATTTCGAACTTCCCTGCTATTTCTAACAGTAAAGCTAGATTTAATTAAACAGAAATTAGTCAAAATGTAAGTGAAATTTTAACTATAATTAAAATACATAATAGAAATAATATTTAAAATGTGAATGTATAGTAAAAATGTAAATTAAAACTAATTTTTACCAAATTAGTCGAAATTAGTCGGAATTTTGACCAAATCGGCTAATAAAACCTTGTAAATCTACCTAATAAAGCCTTTTTTGAAAAATTACAGCCAAATTGCATTTTCTATAATTACAGTCATGACTTTTTTTGAAAATTTTATATCCACCTATGATTCAAAAGTTTACTTTTGTAGTTTTAGTACGGTTAAATTAAAGGAAAATATTTCTAAGAGGTTTAAATTCTTTAACTTCAGACATAAAATTTTCGATCGTAAAATATTGTGCAAAATTTATGAATGAAAACATTCACATCACACGGATTCTACAGAGCGCCGACTACAAAACAATTCATAAAAATGCTTTTAATCATTAAACAATTAAGATGTAAGTGTGTTACATTATAGAATATAAAACGATTGTGCATAAATGACAGACAGGCTTATAAATGCTATTTTACAAATAACAAGCTTATGTCTAAAAATCTAAAATATTTGTCAGAAAATTTAAGCTAACAATATAATATAAAACCGATAATTACACACATGGCTGTGATGCTTGGTTGTTGACGGTTATTTTTAATTGTTAAAATACAATCGATAAATTAACGAATAAAATACTTTGAATATTATTTAAGAAGGCTTGTAGAAAAATGGTTAAAAAATCTTTAAGTACTAAACCAACTAATCAATGGTGAAGATATATACAAGAGGAAGAACTATATACCGCTATATTTAATGCTCAAATTTGCAGATCGGTTGCTAACGACCAATTTGAAGTAAAATATTGTACATCAAAAGGCAAAAATTTACCCCGAGTTGTAGCTGCTAGACATGATAATAATACAGAGCATAGAACATTTTTTTCCATTGATTGAAGTAGAGGTAGTGCTAAAATTGTACTGCAAATGAAATAGTATATATCTAACTAAATTACTCAAACAGTATTATAAAAATAACAATACTCAGCATTAGAAACGTCCGGCTTCTTCTAAAAATTTTATAAGCAAAGGTAATTCTTCGATCACACTTCGATGCACACTATTTTTTTACTGTTCTTGTAAACAAATTCGTTAAACAACTAATTGTCTTAAACAAATCTAAAATCTCTTATGTCGTCTTAATCTATAATATTTAAACCACCAGAAATGTAGGTACATACATGATAAAGCAATTTGAAAATATGTAGAAATCATAAAACAGGTCGCATAGCACTAACATTTATAAATGTTAGCAATCATAATTAAATTTTCGCACAATTTCTTACATACACAAAATGTAGGTACCCCAAATGTAGGTACCCCAAATATTACTGAAATTTAGATATTTGAAAAACGGCAAGTTTGCTATGATGACCTTGCCTCAAGACTCCTTAAAATTACTAAGTGTGACAATTAAAAATCTTGAAAAATTGATGATAGTTACTTTATGTGGAAAATTTAAAGTACCGCTACATCTCATGTATGTAGATAAAGTAAATTCGGGTATATTTGGAAATCACTTACTAGGACAAACCTTCCGGATAAAATTGTAGCCAAAATTAAAAAATCTTACAAAAATGCAAGATGTTACGTCTTATATCGAGGACAACTGACAAACTATTTCGACGTGTGTCTGGAGAGTAAAACAGGGCTGTATTTTATCACCCACTTGTTTTTAGTAGTAATGGATGATATAATGACTACTACTGTGGGTGTAAACGAGAGCATAGGTATATTTCGTGACGTCTTTTCAAACGTATCAACCACTTAGATTACGCAGAATTCTAACTGAATTTATTGTCACATACAAATGATGATTTGAACGCAGACAGAACGTTGTCACATTTGGAGGGGTTAGCTGCAGATAGAAGACGATGGAAAGATTTTATTTCCGCCCTATACCCAACCGATGGGGTTGCATAACCCTGATAATGAAGGTGTTTCATGGGCTGCATACAAACATCCCAAACTATTGAATGGTTCAATTTAATTCTAAAAACAACTAAATTTTAATAAAATCCAAAACTAATACGCAGTTAATATTTTCTTTTGTTATTCATTGCATTACAAATCTCATTATTTAGTTGTATACATTTTTTTGTTTCTTAAATCTTTAGAAAATCCTTGATTTTCTCACGACTTTAAAAATAAGAAGAATAAAAATAACAGCATAAAACCTACATAATAAGAACAAAGAAATCCCATTTTACTTGGAATGTTAACACAAAAAAAAAATTGTTGTTTTTTTTCAACTCCATAAAAGTAAATAAATAGAAACCGATAAACACTAAGAACGAGACCATCAACCTCTCTAATGCTGGTACTATATACCGTATACCTTTTGTTTATCTATTAACCGCTCCATAATAAAACAAAAAAAAAACTCAGCGAAGTTAATTTTTTTAATCCTGCCTTGATTTTTTTTTTTTATAATAGTAATAGTACTAAAATAGGATACCATTATCATAGACCCCAATTTGAAAAAAAAAAAAAATGTTTATAATTTTATATTCCAATTCCCTATTTTACTATCATCCAGCTTACTCAGTTCAAAATTCTCATTTCTATCAAAACATAAACAAAGATTCTTGGTTTCTTAAAGTAAAGAAATTTTAACTTAACCCTTTTTTTATTTTGTTTTCTTTACTTATTTTTATCTATTCATTGCTACGGTTAATGACGTTTAAAGGTAACTTACACATTAAACCATACCTAGATATGAACGCTCAGATGTACACAAAAATAAAGCATAAAAAACAGGTAAGTAATTTGAGATTTTCTTTCTTTCTTTTTACTTTATTCCATTGAATTGGATGGTATACACGTATAAGAAGGATTACAATGATGCATCCAGATTTTATTATTTCTCAGTTGGGGACAAGTATTTTAAATGGAGTTGATTTATATAAATGTAATAGTAGTTTTGTGTAATAGTAGGTACTGAATAATGATGATAATGTAACATTTACAAAACGTAAATAAAATACTAACTCTATTATAACTGGTGTATTGTATATAGAAGTGAATTTTTATTTTATATTTTTAGTTATGGCTTGTATTAGAATATGAATGTAAAACCTTTTTGATGCTGAGACCCGCTTTTATATTAAAATATTTTTTTCTTCCACTGGCTTTTTTCTTCCGAATTCCAAATTTTTTTACCTTTCAAACTTTAAGTGAAACTGGATAAAAATGCTTTAGTCAAAGTAAATAAATACTTTTTGGGTATAGATCTGAAAGGACGGGAAGCTGCATTGCGTCGGGCAGTTTTGTTTGATAGAAGATATAACAGCAGATATAATAAAAATTCGAATATCCAAATTAATCAAAGCGATACGGGACCGGAACTTTATTCAGCATCTACGTGTTGTGCAGTATAAAGTATCAAGATATGTAAATTTATTTTTATTCAAGAAAATAAAAACTAAACTATTAATAACACATGTGCAATAAATTGTAATCTCAGTTTCACTAACATAAAAATATTCCTAGCAAAACAATGAACAAATAAAATTTACTAATACCACCTTCGATGTTAGCACTATTTTTAAGAACGACAAATTTTAAAATTATTTGTCAATTTTTAATTAAAAAAATCATATTTAAATCATATTTGGTCATATTTATTATGACTAGACTATATTGTAATGTAGTTTAAATCTCAAAAACTTGTTATGTCAATTTTGACAGTGTTACATTTCAATTTGCATCTTTCTATACTTGTAAAATTAATAAAACAATATTTTTTTCGTAGAAATACCGCGACAGAAACAAAATCAAGGCTTGATAAATATTACTTACTTACTTACGTGCTGGGCGCTACAGACCTTGAAGGTCCTGGGCCTGACGATAATATTATCTGGGATCTTCTCCATTGTTAAATATTGTTTTTTTTGGAAACTAACAATTAAATATTGGTTTGTCAAATTTAAGTGATATTGTAGCAGCAATGAACATGATGGTGGTGCATCAAAAACCGCAAAACCTTCAGAAATGATAAGAAAAGTGCATAAAATCGTTATGAATGATTGTCGTTGTGGATGAAATTGCTAACACTAAAATATATATATACTGTAAATATCTCCCCCCCTTGACAGTTTAACACAAAATTTTACGTAAAGTTTTGTATATGAAAAGGCTATATGCAGGATGGTTTGAATCGACTGTTGACTGCCAATCTGAAACGTACATGAATGAATGGTTTTGAAGAGCATTTGATCATGTTTAAACGTAATTCAGATGATCGATTCATCATGGTTGGTGAAAGTTGGAATAACCATTTCAAACCACAAACAAAAGAGCAATCAAAACAGTGGATTGAAATGGGTTCAAGTGCTTTAAAGAAAACAAAAGTGGTTACTTCCAATTGGAAAGGTTATGGCAACTGTTTTCTTGGATACACGCAATATCAATTCAAAATAAAAAATTATCACATAAAAGTATTATCCATCATTGCTGACTAGATTAGATATTGAAATGAGATACACTTAGTGAAAAAAATGTTTTTTTCCTGACGATAATGCACTTTCTCAGACATAAGTTATTGTACAAATAAAATTACACGAATTACGAAATGAATTGTTTCCTCATCAACCGTATTCATCAGATATGGAACCCAGCGATTATTTTTTGTTTCCAAACATGAAAAATTGGTTTGGGAGGTAAACGTTTTACATTGAATGAAGACTGATGCATATTTTTCAAACCTTGTCCCATCCTATTATTTGTACGATATAAAATTATTAAAGAAATGTTGGATTAAGTGTATAGAACTAGAATAGGACTTCAGTTGAAAAATAGAATGAGTTTTGATTTCTAGACTTGTATTTTCATGTTTAGGTCCCTGATGTATAATCAACATTAACTGAGCACAACGATTATAGATAAATATTTTTACTCTCAATTTATTTATTTTGACTAATTTTCTTATACCATTTGAATTTTCAATTTTTTCTTACATTATTTCACATCTCCTACAAATTATGTCAAAGAATCTTCAAAATAGAATACAAAGGTCCGCTTAACTTAAATTTTGTACCACTGTATAAGAATGTGTACATGTAGTTAGCATTTCTAAGTACATACAATATTATTAGAAAAAGTTGAAATTCTAGTTTTTTGAATAAGATAAAAAACAAAAATAAACAAAATAAAAAATACCCCACTACAACACTTGTTTAAATTTTATGATATTTAACGTTCGTTATGTTTACGTTGAGTTTATTAATAGATAAAAAAAAAAAAACAATTTTTTTTATTCCTTTTCCAATTCCTCTGTGTACCCACTCTAAGTTAATATTTCTATGAAAAAATTATAATTTGGGTACAAGATCTGGTGAATTTCTGTAATGGCAGTTGAGATCATGCTCACATTTTCCATACTACTTTAAGTATTTTTAAAATTTAAATTTTTGATTGAATGCGATAATTATTAAGTTAAAGTTTTTAACTCTCTAAATTCCTTTTTCAATTCTGCTTAGTGCTGCCAAATTCGACATCAATATTTATAATTTGAAAAAAGCATTAGGATAAATTTCGTAAAACTCATTTTGATAGAAGTAAATACTTGGACTTGAACTTGGAGAAAATAGATGTAGCAGGAGAAAATTTGTTAATGACGTTGCAAAGGTCTAATAATGAGATAGCAAAATATCCCAAAGTGAATTGTAGAAGGAGATTCAAAAGCGAATTGTAAAAGAAGCGAAGGGATTAGATTGCATTCTATTTCAATATTACGGGTGGGGTTCAATATAACGGGTCCGACCACTCTATCATCGCAGCCACAAAATAAACATATTGTGAGATCCCGTATTGTGCAATAAGGCATTTGAATAGAATATTCTTCAGCGATATGCTGGGTAGCTGCCAACATTTAGGTCATGATGTCCAAGAAGTCTGCTACGAGTGAGCTCTCCGTATTCACAGACACAAATATTTAATAGAATCTTTTTCAACTTTACATCTATTTTCTTCTACTTCTACAGAGAAGGGATTTAAGAACAAGAACAAAAAAAACGTAAGATAGCATTAGAAGAAATAAACCATTTGTTTTTGTTTCGAATTACATTTCACCTGTCACATTACCAAAAATAAAATTTTATCCAAACAATATCCCCTACAGTATTGAGGGTGTAATGCGGTGGTGATGCGTTTTATGGTCGTTGTATTTAGCTTACGCTACTTAGTCGCTCCCACTTTATTTTCCTACTCTCACCTTCACGTGGTGATCCATGTTAACCCCTGTTAACCCGAACGATCGGCTTCCAATCCCGGTGTAATAGGAAGAGTAGGGAACCGAAAAGAGGGGAAACATGGAGTGTATCGGACAATGGCGGAGGTAGCAACCAAGATCCATACCTGGAACTAAGCCACTTATATTTTGCATTTAAAGTTGTATTAATCGGGTAGTATCTACAACTTACTGACGGGATTTAACTTTTCTTTTTGGCTGCTTCTGGTCCAGCGTACTATACATATTGGATATTGAATGCGTTTGTAATTTCATTACCCTTAGATAATCTGTGAGTGATTCTAATACTTCTATTTTAATATAGTTCAATACTTGTTTTGTTTGTGAAATTTTCTGTCAACATTCTACTGCGTAGCTGAGTCTGACTCTGCCGCATAGCTGAGTCTCACGCAATTTTTATATATTTTCACCTTACTGGCAATGTTTATTTCCCCAATTATAGTTATACATTATTTTATAGTATGTAATTTAAAATACCATTATTAAAATATTTCATTTCAATTCTGTAGAAAACATTTTCATTTCGAGATTATGTTTACTATTAGAAAACTCTCAAATACTTAAAAAACAAAAAATGAAAACCACTCTACATAAACAGCCAATCTCTATAAAAATGAAAATAAACAAAAACAATTGTAATAATTTAAAAATATAAGAAAAAAAATATAAACCCCCCTACCTCTAATACTATAGTCATTGCTGACATAATACATTCTGGTATAATGCAATGCAACGTAGGAATTGAATTGGATACTCTACTCGTAGCTATATAAAGACTGAGAATTTCAATTAAAAAAATTTTTTTTTATTGTTTTCATTTTCAAATAATTGACCGTTTTTGACGGTTAAGATTTAAAAATTTTCCCAATTCTTTCTCTCTTTTTGTTTTCTCTTTTCTTTCTATTTTGTTTTGATTTTGGTTTTTTTTTTAAATTATTGAAGTTGAAAACATTATCGTTTTGGTTTCTTATCGTATGGAAGTGTAGAAGTTTAAATTTAACTTTGAATTGGAAAGTTTTTATTTAATTTTTTTTTTATAGCCATGGAAAGAACGTAGCACATAGAATAAGATTCAGAATTGTATAGAGTTACTATTAAGATTGCTTATTATTGCTTGGAGAGGTCGTTTAAATGATTGTTTTTTTTTTTGCCTTTGTAATACTAAAGTAAAGAGTTAGAAAATTTCAAATGAG
This sequence comes from Argyra leucocephala, assembly GCA_963942445.1. NCBI lineage: Eukaryota > Metazoa > Arthropoda > Insecta > Diptera > Dolichopodidae > Argyra > Argyra leucocephala. The sequence continues at coordinate 44,619,786 of OZ012677.1, forward strand.
AAATATTTCAGTTTTTTTTATTTTTTTTATGAGATTTTCTTTAATTGTGGATGTGTTATGTATGTTAAAAATATCGTTCTTTGAATTGATTTAACAATATAACATATATACACAATTGATTTTTATGTTGGTTTTGTGCAACAATGTCGAACAATAGAATGTTAATGTCTTTTATTAGCATCCAGATAAGAAAAGCAATTTAAAATAATGCAGCATAGAAAAAAATGTTGAAAAATTTTTCATTTTTAGAACGTACGCGTGTTTAATATGGACATATTAACAAATCAGCAGCATTTATCAAGTCATAGTGTAAATTTAACATATTGAAATAATGACCACAATTGTTTATCTTGTACTACATAGTACATACTATCCACATCAGTTGCAATTAGTTTTTCTTATTGATGTAATAGAAATGGGTCTGATAGTATAAAAATGAAATTTTTTTACTTGGGTTATTTTCTTTAGAATTCCGAACTTCAACAACGAGGTTGATGGGCTTCTTGGTAGTTGGTAATCAATTGCTACGACTTTGTAAGCTATATCTTAGATATTTTTCTAATAAAATAAAATCAGAATGTAATTCTTAGAAGTAGTTGTAGTATAGTGCTTTATTTGTAATATTTTAATTTTACATTACTGTTTAACTTCGTACTAAGAGCTATAGACACTATGTCATTATTAGTAAAACGATAGTTCGGAAGATAAGAATTTACAGATACTTTTCCAAACAATTTATGTTTTGAATATATTTTAATCAACTATGATGTGGCTTGTGGGTTTATCAGTCTTCTGATTATGATGTAATAACCGAAATTGCAATCATGATATTTAATGAATTAGTGGAAATAAAAAATCATCTAATTAATTAGGCACGAAAAGGTTATTGCCACCTAAGGTACTGTCAATAACATAAAAAAAAATCTTATACATATTTACTTAAAAGCATAATACCATAAGCATTTTACTCAAGATTGATCTATTCATACTATACCCTACATATCTTAAGAACCGATTAAATACGATTAAATACGACTACTTTGTAACAATTTCTATTCGATATTTAAAAGTACTTGCGAACAACCCATTAACTTTGTCACATCATAAAAATATATTAAAAACTTACAACAATACAAACGTGATAATAATAAAAGGGTTAAAATATTGATGCAGTTTTCATTACCCAATTCATAAGTCTAATAGATACATGATTTTGCGCAATCAATGATAATTGACTTTATTCATAAGTACTTGAAGATCTAGACAAGCAAAAGCGGTATCAAATCAATTAAGATTAATTTAAACAGATAAACTTTAAAAAGTAGATTGTCTATCAACAATTTAAAATTGTTATATGTTAGTATTGCAAAGTATGTATCTAAGTCAGTAATTTGGATGCTAAACTCGAATGGAAGGACCACATTAATAAGAAATGAAATGACCTACGAATCAAATATAAAAAATATTCTGGCTTACAGTTGATAAACTACAGCTCCCAACTCAAAATAAGTTAATGTTATATATTCAGGTATTAAAGTCTAGCTGGACATCACACCTATAAAAACCTTCTAAATAACTAATACTATTTAGAAGGTTTTTATAGGTGTGATGTCCAGCTAGAATTTAATATAATTTGATATACATATTTTAAAATGAGATTTTAAGGAATATTTGTGAAGCGGATTTTTACATTAAAAATAAAGACCTTTACAGCGATTTGTCATGATTACGCAAAATAAGAAACTAGAACATACGTATCGAATATCGATGATTCGACAATGAATGGCAGTGAATATAACGAAATTTTATTTAGTATAAAACACTCGTTAACCATCCATTTAACACGAGGAGAGTAATAGAGACTTTAGAGTTGAAGAAGTAAATTATTCAAATTTATTTAACCCTTCATCAATAATATGTTAGATGTAAAGATCATATGAAGCTACAGAACAGTTATATAACTAGAATAAGTTAATCAATCAATATACTATTGTTTAGGGGAGGTGTAAAAAAAGTATTAAATCTAACGAATTAATTTAAGTCTTTAAAAATAATCTTCTCTTATTTAAGATTACGATCGTAGAAATATATTGTCTATCTATTAGAATTAGTTGTAAAAATAAATAGTTATTTAATGTTAATGTACTAGGTATAATAGACTAGTGTTTGACCGCTGTCTGGGTTCTCCGAACGACTATTCTAACTATGAGATTAATTTTGATTCATGTGCTTTCACCATTTTTAAACAAAACAAGAAATATTGGTAAATGCAACAGCATTACTATACCAAAAATATTATCCTATGTGATCCAGTAACTATGACTAGATATCATAAAATTCAAATGTAATTATTAGCTAGTACAGGACGAAACTTGAAGAAATTTGATAAAGAATCGTACTCAATTTTTCTTTATCGTGGACGTTAAGTTTTTTATTGATTTATCTTAAACAACAACCTCATACGTAAACATTTATTAAAAAAAAAAATAAAATTAAATTGTTGGGGTTGTTTGGTTGTTTCGACATTTTGATAAATTAAAATATTTGTAAGTTAAAATCACTTACACATGGTGTGAAATTTCTAATTGAGAATTAAAAAAATTTAAAAAAATATTTAATTTCGCTACGTCTCCTTTGAAATAGCTATCCTTTGAAAAAATAATAATGAAAATTTTGTGAAATTAAATTGTTGAAATGGTTTTTTTTTCTGGAAATTCTGAAGTTCATAATTTTACTAAAAACTACCTATTTGGAAAATTTGATAACATGATTCAGAGGATATCAAAGAATCGTGGTTTAATGTATTATCAAGTAAAACTGAGGTAGTTTAGTCATTTAGTTTTATACCTAGCTTACTTGCAAATATACATAATTATATCATCATCATCATTTTCATAATCATCACCATTGTTTTGAAACCTCATCAGCTGAGCATAGAGCGAAATATACATATAATCATAAAAGTTTACTTAAACTTGCATAATACTGAATTTTGATCAAAATATCGATTCGCAATCTATTGGGAAAATAAACAGTAAGGAAAATAAACAGAAAGAGATAGCAAATTATTTTTAAAATGTAGCTTAAAATAAGTTTTTTTTTACATTACCGGTATATTTTTTTATTTAACCGTAAACCGCAAGTTTTCCTTTTCATAACGGAAATGCGTTACTATATATGATATGGCAGGATATGTATTGATGCAACATTTTTGATTTGTACAAGGAGGAATTTTGAAATGTAATTTTGTAAATAATTATTTTAACAGAAAATATTTTCTGCTTTTCTCAACTTAAACTTTTTTTTTTTGAAAATTATACCAGTTACGACCTACTTTTTTTTAAGGATTTCTTTAAATTTTAGAAAGTTTTTGTTTTCTTGGCTCGTCTCAAAAATTTTATTCGAATAAAATTTTTTTGAATTAAATTTTATATAATTTATTGTTATACTATTGTTGATATTGTCACGATTACTTTATATCAAATTTTGTATTATTATTCAAGAAATTTATAAAAAAAAAATCGTTAAATTAAACAATATCACATCTAAATATACAACAATACATGTAGACATGAAATTTTATAGTTATAAAAAAACAAAAAAAACAAAAATATTTTGAAGAGAATGCATTTCTTAAATGCACTGTAATTTGTATTGGAGTTGAGAAGTAACAGTGTGTGGTATGCTGATGTGGTGCGGTATCTGTTTTTTGTTTTTTTTTTTAATTTTTTTCTTTACTTTTTTTTTATTTTTTGTTATTATGATTTTATTGTTAACGGAAAAATAATTTTTACACATGTATACGGCTCATGTAGATATATATATATATATATAAAGTCATGTATAAGTACATTCATAAATGTTGTATCTTAAAGGCGTAATATATGAAATTTATTTATTAATAGTTTATTTATTATATACGAAGGGATACACGACGAGGCACGTAATTGTTTTATGAATAAGAGTCGATATACGCATTACACTACGTGGGTTGATGAATAAATTTCAATTCTTGGGAGTAGTTTTTGAGCTGTATTCAATGAAATCTAGTAGTAATACAATATTTATTTATTTTATTTATCTACGGAGAAATTAGCATCTGTAAGAGCTTGCTTTGCTTGAAAATTAAAATTCATTATATATGAAAGCAATGAACTACATTTTGTAAAATTTTAAAATTGGATGATTTATTTAGAGATTAGTTTTTCTTAAAATCATTCATATTCAGTAACTGACTTGATTAGAGCCGACCCACTGATATGTGATGGCCATTGGATTATTAAAAAGCATGTATCGAGTTTGAACCCGTGTAGGGCGATGTTTGACTGTTTTTTGAAATAATGAAATGTATTTAAACAAAATTATTTTTATTAGAGTAAGTTAAATAAAGTAAAACTATGCTATTTAAGAAGGCCAAATTTTTGATAACAATAGTAACCATAAATATACCAAAAAATATTTAGATAAATTCTCGAAATTGAAGTAAGACGTTCCACTTTATATAAAACTCAATTGAACACAATATATATACAACGAAAGTTCGGAAAACGAACAACTCACCAACAAACTAAGATATATATTAAAAGAAAAATCTAGATGGAATTGTATCGACCTGCAATTGTATTGTATGAGACTTCGAATAGGGCACACACGATACACCCACCGCTATACGCTATCTCTTTGATGGGCCCCAAAACACACAGCCCACATGTCATTATGTTCCAGATATCCCAATCACTACACAGCCATATTTATTTGAAGTTTGTCCTTTATTCATTGATATAAGAGTCACATTTGGAATCCCGGGACTAAATACACTCATACTTACAGAAGCTACAACTAAAACTTAAATTATGGCATATGAGAGACTGATATATTTTCAATAAAATCTAATGAAACTCAATAAAAAAAAAAAATAAGATAAATAAAAACAAATAATATCTCTAATATACCGGGTGTGCCAGAGCATGCGTATCAGCTTTTTAAAAGGGGAAGGAGCCGTTATTTTAAAATTTAAAAAAAAAATTATTAACTAAATCAAGCGGTGCTCTATCGATTGATGATATTTTGAAGTTCCGGAAAGGACCGGAAGGATTGGTCGCTGATATTACGCTTATCTACCAAATTATTGCTGGGAATAACCTGGCACCTAAAATTAGGGATTTAATAACGTTAGTACTGATTACGATAAATTTGTAAGCCTGTGCTTAGAATGTGAATCTAATTCGAGAGCAGCTTGTTTTCATACTAACCTTAGTAAACGAAGCTTAAAATTAAAGATGTAAAATCGATAAATAGTTATTGTAATTGGTATTTGGTCTTTTTCTACTTTCTTTTTGTATTTGAATTTATATTTTTTAACATTTTACTAACTGTAACATGTTAGTTATTTATTTTTATCTCTTACTAACATTTGTTGCTAATGATGGATACTAATCCACTGGATGATGATCTTATCGCTTAGCAACATAATGCAAGCTTTCGCATATAATGGACGTCTGACTGACTGACTTTCTATTTGTTCCCTATCTTTTTAAATAAACCCTTTTATCAACCATTTTTTTGTTTATGCTCTTGACAGTAACTTAGGTAGAATCGCCGGTACTGCAAGTTTATACTACAATAGGTCAGGAACAGAGCCTTCCTAAATAGAATAGCTCCATTTTATTTTAGGTTCTTACCAGATTATATTCTCAATTATTTTCTGTCATTTATTTTATCCCAATGACAAAGGGTACTGAAGAACCAGATCAAAAAACCAATAAAGCATTTTTTTTTTTATTCATCGGGAATCTAACCTGGGGCCTTTCGGTTGAAAGACAGGCGCTCTACCTATTGCGTCATCCAGCGTGCTCTACCTACTGTGCCATTTCTTTATTAAACAGTTATCTAGTCAGTGTTGTGCCAGCAATTCTGTTCTTCATTCCAATTGCAGTTGTTCAGATTTTTTTGTTGAACAAATGAGATTTGAAAAGATGGCTTGGGTTTAATTGGGTTTATGGTTTTCTTTGATAACAGTAAGACAATTTAATTTAAAATTTCTAACACATATGCGGCGATTTCTGTTTTGCTCCGATTTTTTTTTCCATGTTCACCTTGACAACTTGCACAGTATGAATAATGAGTCATTCCAAAATAAAATATCACAAAACAAATAACTTAACTAAGAGAAATCTATTTTCAACTCCAGTTTCTTTTCTTTTTTTTCATAAATAAATTCCAGAACACCCGGAAACTTTCAATCTATAATATGCATATTTTTTCCCAAATACTTCCTTAATGCTTCATTAGAATTACAAAAAACAACAAAAAAACAGAAAAAAAACACCAAAACTCTCTTCACATATTATTCATAAATATCAATTTGTTATTACAAGATACAAAAAACAAAAGACAAAAAAAAACAATGATACAAATTTAAGGACATATTAAGGAAAGTAAAATAAAACAATGCATTTTTAAAAACTGCAAAGAATCGGCAATAAAAATACCAAAGAAACTCTCTTGAAACTTATCAAAATAAAATTATAAAAAAAAAAAAAAATAATCTTTCAAATATCTTAATGATAACTCAGCATTCATATCCGAATATTCAATTCATCAGACAACAAAGTATCTTTAAGTACCCTTCTTTAAATCAAAAATAAAGAAATGTTTTTCCAGTAATCATTTTTTTTTTAGGAATAAAATATCCCAGACTTCTTTGTAAATACCAAAATCAGATCCCAAAAAACAAAAATTATTTTTAGCTCCAAGGACTTGTTTTTTTTCTTAATACAAAGAAATTTTTTCATAAAAATATCCTTAAATAATCGGTTGGACCCAAAAAAGAAAATAAAAATACATTCAATGCAATGTATTTGTAGCCTTCTCAGAAACTAAACGATATCATATCCGGTCCGATCCAGTCATATGATTTTAAGATATTTAATAGTTGTATTGTTATACTGTATACATATATACAATATATACTGTATGTGACAGGTCCTTTTAAAAATTATTCTTAGTGTGCAAAAAAACAAAAAAGAGGAACAAAAATGTTAAAGTACAAAATTTCGTAAATTGAATTGAAGTAAAAATATCTTCCAAGATCATATTATGATAAATAAAAAATAACAAAAATACACATGATCCGAATTTATGGTTTACCAAGAAAGGACTAAGAAATTTTTAAAATGAATTGTATTTCATTCCTTTTATTTAATGTAGGTGGGTTTATTTGATTGTCGGACAAAAAAAAAATATTTTCCATATATTTTTTAAGAATTTCATGAAATCCATATGGATCCTTCACGGATGACAAAATTTTATAAAAAGAATTAAAAAAATTATTTAATTAAAAATCATTATAATTATTTCATTCAAATTATTTATAAAATTCTTAGAAATTTTGTAAATAAATGGACTCTGTTGTATAGAAGCGCTTATCTTGGCGAAATTCAGTTCCTAATGCCAATTTAATGACACTTGAAAGTGCTTTTGCCTCCAAATAATACATTCATATAGTGTCACAAGGTGAAAATTACTGTTGGACAATTATATTATTATATGGGTTTATGGCGAAACGTTCATATTTGGTAAAAAAAAAATATAAATTGCAACCAGAAAAGACCACAAATCGACACTGTAAAAACTCTATATTTCCTAGCTATTAAATTGTCTGAAAAATCAAATTTCAGAAAATCTTGAAAATATTAATTCTGTAATCTAATAAAAATTATGAAATATTTTAGTGGATACCATAATCAAATCGTTTTACAGTAAATCAATCTAAAATGAAAAATGCAACAATCGTGATTGAAAAGCAGAGTTTACAAAATGTAAAAATAATACAAGCTGTCTCACACGAACAAATAAATAACACAAAATAAAAGCTCAACTCAAGTTTTCATATTTTTAATAATAATCTCCTTCAAACAACTTTAAATCCAATAAATAGTTTTACTATAGATGACTCTGGTAGCATCGTGCGATTTCCTTTCCTTAACCCGACAGATAAAAACTGAATAGAAGCTTTCTGGAACAGCAGTAAAAGTAATTTTAATTTTTTTAAAAACATTATCGAACATTAGTATTTTTTAAGTATATTAACATTATTTTAGTACTTATATGTATTACATTTTTACTATGCTGTATTAAGTATGTATAATAATAATTAAAATAAAGTAAAATGTATTATACTAAATTTGTGTGTTTGTAATGGAATGCATGATCTTTCTCAGAAAGTTAGCAGTAGTTGTAATGATTGCATTAGTTCACCCATGTAACATTTTTTTGTTATAATAACAAAATTAGTGCTATAATACTCCTATATGACTCCCAACAAGGACTTAAAGTGGTATAATTTTGTTTTTATGGGAATAATGTGATTAATACTGCTATAAGGTTGTTCTTATAGCAATTTCCAGAGTTATTTTAATGAAATTTTTAGAAAGTGCTACAGCATTGTTGTTATAAGTCTAAAAATGCATTATCGTATATCAAGTACTAAAGTGTTGTTATAAGACGAAAATTCGCAGAATAGCATAGTAGTGCTATTATTTTACTGTATTCCTACAATGTTACTAATAAACTTACTGTAGCTTTTGAATAAATATTTATAATTAATATTTTGTGACGGCCATTATTTTCTACAAACATGGTAAAAAACATTTTTTTATTTAAAATAAACAAAAACTGAAAAGCTTTATTTTGAATTCTTTTCGCATAAGTATCATTTTTACTTAACTGAATAATTATTTAAATATCAAATTTGATGTTATGCATTAGTTAATGTACATTATTAAATATTTTAAAGATGCAATTTAAAAATATGTTTTCTTTTATTTATTTAAAAATTGGTTATTTTTGAAGGGCAATGTATTTTTTCGAAGTATTTTTATAATAAATGTCAATGAAATATCTTTCCCAGCCAAATTTTGCATTTTGATCACAATAATTATAAATATTAAAACCATTATCATTAACCGCAAAATATTATTTATTAGTAAGACATTTTTTATATTATAAAACATTTACATACAAATATAAAAATATGTAATTAATATCTATCTCTGAAATTTTTATTTCAAAATAAAAAATAATACCTTTTCCACTCTCGCATAACATAAATTATTTCAAATGAATTTCATTTCAAAATAAAAGCATATACACTAATAAATTTTTATACTTATCCTATAACAATATTACAGAAAATGCTCCGGGGCCTCATAGGATTCTCCATTTTGGTGCAATAACCTATTTATAAGGTTTCGCAACAATTGTGGAGCACTCAAATTAACAATAATACTTTTGTAAGAGTGTTAATAATAGTATAAGAATGTGTAAAAGTCTTATAACAATAAACTTGTTACGTGGGCACTTTGTGGTATGGAAGCAACCATAATATTGCAGTCCAGAGAAATAATTCGATCATCACAACTATATACTGTAAAATATATGGTAACAATCATTCGGTTATGCGAACAACAACTACTTCCATTCGATTATGGTACCCGGTATAAAGTTAAATGAAGCTTTGTTGGCTTAATAATAATTGTTAGGTCTCCTCAACAAATATTCGGTCATAGTAACTTCGATTTGGCTATAACAAATACTTTCATATGGTTGCGGTAACCGATATAAAGTTAAATCAAACGCATGAGTTTGTTGATGTATTAATTCTTTGATTGTGATAAACAACTAAGTAATTAGTTATCACAACGCAAAAAAAGATGTTGCTGCAAATGTTAATGAAAAATGTTATGGGAACCGAATCATTCAAATGGTCAATTTATTCGATTGCCGCAAACGAATTCGTTCTCTGGGTGTAACAACTGAAATAAATCCTAAATCTATGGCTTTAATGCCAACGTCATCCGTAAAGACAGCAACACTAACTGCAACATCAAATATCAATTCGAATATAAATGAACCATCATTTACAACAAACAATGAAAACACTATTGATTTGACCCTTAGTGATTTGGATGATTATTTACATGTAAAACGGATTTCTACGAAGTTTTTAAAAATTTGATCTCCTGTTGTTCTGCCCTTCATTTTACATATTTTCAATAACATATACGTCCAGCAGTAACTTTTTATAATATTGGCTACTAAAAATTTCTAAAGCTGATATAAAATTATTTTTCAAATATTACTTGTAAAACAATTTCGTAAGTAATTTAAAACATTTTTCTTCATGTTAAATCCTATAAGATACTTCCTCTGCCGCAATTTTTGGGGTTTTCAATTATTAAAGGAGCTACAGAAATTAGAATACTTAGTAGTAAAATAAAAAGCATATAAATCCATTTCACAGGTATTCGTAAAAAAAAATATATTCAAAGGAAACCAAAATTAATTTAAATTATTTAAAATTTCTTTACAGCTCAATGAAATGTCAAAAAATTGAAATAATTTTAAGGTAAAAAGATGCTATACACAAAAATTGGACTTATAAAAACAGAATTGTATAAAAGAAGAATATATGAAAGAGTTTTGTTACCTTAATCAGGTTTTTTTTATCTTGACTTGTTGTTTTGTTCCCAATGTTTGGTTGATTGAAGAGAATAAATAAAAAAACTATAATTTTATACTGATCAGTGATCACTAAAAAAATTAAAAATAAGTAAAGTTAGTTCTCTTCGATTTTTTTTCATTATAAATACTTTAAGTCTCATATTCTATTTCTAATTGGACAGAAATTAGGAATGAACTGAACCAAATCTTAATTGGATCTATGTAAATTGTAAAATACATCATGCTTTTATTCTATAGTCCTAATCAATTGTATTTAAGCCAATCTACTGTATTTAAATAGCAGTATAAACCTATTGTAAAAAGTTCATATCTAACATCTAGAATTTCTAATAATATCATCTTAAAAATCTAATTCAATTCGAAAACTCTATTCACGCAATCATTTTTCATAACTCGATTTCTATTCTATCAAAGCAAATAAAAATATTTCGTTCTTTATTTACATTTATACAAACACTAAATTAATATTTTTAGATCCATATTTCCGTTCGAAAATCTTTAGTTACCTAGAATAAGAAAGGTGTTAATAACTATTGAAGAAATTTAACACCGAATCAATGATATGGAAATAAACTATACACAAGTAAACTGGATGTGTTTACTATATATGAAATAAACACTACTACACATACAAAATCATATCAATAATATACCTTTCAACCTTACTTATCTATCTACCTACCTAACTACCTATTCTACGTTTTTTTTACCCAAGTGTGTACACAAGTTTTGTTGATACAAATGGAGAAGAAAATATGTGGCTTGATATTTTTTTTTTGTTTTTCTTTTTATGCACAATAATAACCAGTAAGAAAATTATAACGGAATAAAAACGGTCATTTGATAAAGCACTTGTTAAATTATCTACACATATAAAGTAAACATATAGGATAAAGTTGTGTTCAATTAATTAGGAATAGAAACAAAAAAAAAAAATTTTAATGTTGAGGAACTTTCCTTAGGAATAGTGCTGGAACACTTGGAACAAATTTACGATTGTATTGGAAACTACAGATTGATTTCTTCTACGTTACTTTTCTATATTTAATTTTTCTTTGTGGTATACTCCTAATAAATTTATTATTGAAATATCGACATATGAATAAATAGCAAAGTGTTTTGAACGTCTTCGGGACTCAATATGTAGATATTGGTATAAGCAAACCACGAAATTTTTACTCCAAAACCCTTTTTTACATATTAAACTTGAGTCGAACTGTATTCTTACATTTAAAACTAATGTAGACATCATTGAACAAATCACTAACAAATCGAATATCTTCATCGTTTTGATACTTCAATTATATTTGCAATGTACATAATAAATTGTATACAATTCCATACAAAGGACGATAGGGATTCGTATATCACAGATGTGTTGATGCCAAATGAGTTAATCGATTCCTGGAAGCATGAACAACTAGTAACTAATTGCCTTTCCAGAACCATATATAATTTCATCTACATATTTGACTACCTTCCGCCCTATGCCTCACGAATGGGGTTACAAGGCAATGATAACGATGATGATCTAATAACCTACCTGCACTTCCCAATATTTGCCTAATTGTATAACAGTTCTACAACTAATATGATTCGTGGTCATAGGCTTAAATTATATTTTTACGTGATTTAGTTGTTCATATATCATATACCAACCCTCAAAGTATATTGCAAGTCTTTGAAATCTGTCCGAAGATCTTTCAATAAATTTACGAACACTCTTATCGAAAGAAATACTAATAATATTTAGTCATACGAAGCAATCCATCATTTCTAAGCGGAGTTAAAATATTATTTGTGTTTATCGAAGTTTAATTTTTGTTAATCGTTTCTATTCACATGACCATAACTGTTTATGTACATAATGAAAGGAGAGGAGGTAGGTTTGTAGAATATACTTGGAGAATATGTAAGAATTCAGAATAAAAATAAAATATCAAAAAAAAAAACAAAAGCAAAAAATAATAAATACGAAAAGTAAAGCAAAACAGAATATTAAAAAAGACGTTAAAATCACACGTGATAATAAACGCATACCTTAAAGGTATTTTAAAGGTAAAATAAAATATAAAAAAAAAGAACAAAAAAATAAAAAATTTTTTTTTTGTAGTTCCTTTCACAGGCCAAGTCAGATTTAATTCCTTTTTTAATCACTTTTTTATTTTAAGATTGGGGATAAAAAAAAACAGAAAAACAACAAAAACAAGAATAATGATATTTGATTTCAGAGAATGAAAAATGGAAATTTGGCATGATCTTTAAAAACATTTAATATCAGCAAATTTATTACCATGTATATTAATTCTATATATTGTATAATAACGTACATATATGTATATATACATATATATAAATATTATCTACAAAATTCAAGAAAATTAAATGTTAATTAAATTATTTATGGAAGATTTTAACAATTTGAAAATTCTTGGTTTCCAGAAAGCTTAGATAATCAACATTATAATTAAATAATATACTTATTACTAAAAAGAAATCAATTAACTTGTTTAAAGCATCGTAACGTCACTAAGATGAAAACAGAACAGTAATTTCAATACCATAGAGAAGATTCTTGTAAATCATTTCTTTTGAAAGTAAAGGTGGGTTTTTTAAATAAAATTTAAAATACGGTAATAAATAGCCGCGCAATTGAAATATTAGTTGAATAACAAAGTACAATATTGAAGAAGAACATCCTGATGCTGAAATAGTTATGTAACAGCGAAAAATAAATGTTGAAATTAATTAGTAGTGAATTTTGATGTCTTTCGATTCATGTGAAATGATTAAACTACCCTTCTTAGGACTCACAAAGTACACTTGACAAAAACAAATTCAAAATTAATCTAATGGTCTTAAGTGTTCTAGTAAACAATCTAGCAATCGAAAGTAATTCATATAGTAACTGCTATATAATAACCGAAAAAAGACATTTATTAGGTGTATTGAAAATTTTAAAAAATAAATTTTTAGAGCATTTCAAAGGCTATAATATACTACCACAGATTGAGTCCCAAAGAACAAAACAAAGATAGTGTTTACCACTTTTGATGTGACACGGTGGATGAAAAATAAGATATAAGCCTGGAATAATCATGAGTCTTATATAGATGTAATACCCCCTCAAACCAACCGTAAGCCTCGGACTACCAAAAAATGGTGGAATAATTGGAATTATAAATTCCAAGTGTAGTATAATATGGTAACAAAAAAACTTAGACCTAACACAAGAGTAAGAAGAAGTATAACAAATTTTATTGTAATTTTTTTTGTACTTTAAACAATTTCTTCGCACCCTAGCTATCAAACTCACACGACTACGACTAGGGTGCATCTTTCCAACCCACAAACAGCTGTATAAAATATATTTATCCATCTATACACCCCACCCTCGCCATGTATTCATATTGTTCTGAAATCCTAGCCATAAAGGAGGATTTCAACATGTACCGATTTATCGTCACGATCAATCTTCATAGCTAAATAACCAATCAGAATCAACCGTTGCGCCAATTTTTTGTATAAACGAACTTTATCTTTCCCGTGACGGTGGTCACACATACCAAGATATTTAACATAGGACAGGCAATAAATGCAATGACAGCTAAAAGTATTGTGAATGTTTTGTTTTTATTTTTATTTATATTTTGAATTTTTAAATACATATTTAAATGTATATGCGGGACTGAAATCATATCATTTCGCATGCGGAAATCGTTTTGAAAAAACAGTCAAAGAAAAAAGCCAGTGACGGTAAATCGACACATGTGGAAATCCTCCTTAAAACACATCCTCCTAGAATCCACATTCAATATTCTAATCATATTGCAATACACTTCCACGCCATTTCAAGCGCTCGTATTCCTAAACAAAGATCGCATCCCACTAATTAAATCACTCTTCAGATATCACCGAATCTTGGACATAATATCATATTATCTAACAAAAATAACACAAATTTATATATACTATTATTTTGATTTCTAAACCCCTTTTTAGAACAAAATTAATGACATCGTTTAAATCTTTTTAATATATACCTTAGTAAAATAAGATATGAAATAAACACGTTTGATTTTTCCAAATATAAGCTAGGTAATAAAACTTTAATTATTAAATAATAATTATTTAGCATCTAATTTACTTTTTTAGAATAAAATTTAGCATGAAAATGTTGCATTTTATAGTATACTATCAAAATTACCCAACATTGTCCGGTTCAAACACAAAACATATAGAATTTACTTCAATGAAATTTGATTTATGTTTTACCAATTACAAAAAATTGGTTTATCAAAAATATTCTAGGACATTTTTTCCCACAACGATAACAAAATCAACAATAATACAACTTACACCACAATATTTCGGGTTTTTCTTGATGTAGTATAAACAAACACCTTCCTTGGTGGTCCTCCCTTGAACATCCCCCAGATAGTTGTCCATGAGATAACTTGGGCTATTTGAAATTATCAAATTGTCAATTATTTTTATTTATATGTATTTATTTTTTTTTTCTAAATTTTTAATGAACATCAAATTTACTTTGTCAAACGAAAAATATTTTTTTTGTATTAGGTACATTCCAACTGAAAGTTTCAGGTCTCTAGCATCCTTAACTCTTTAAATTTGATTCATTAGTGCTGGAAGTTGTATACCCATACCATTTTAGAATTTCGGAAAACCGTAAAACACTTGATTGCTTTTCAGAAAGTAGTTGAGCTTCAAACGTGTAACAACTTTGACCTTGAAAATATCCGTCGCATGTTTTAGCCGTTGTATGTTTTACCTACTGAAACTGTCAAGTACGTGTTTGTTTATTTTTGATAGAGTAACTATGACCAAATTGTCATGTATGTAACACAATGGTTTTTTAAAACAATTCTGTAGGTGCTAGGATTTGTATAACAGCGACCCGAAGCAATCCAAATGTTCGAAGTCGGCAACAGTAGTTTTTCTTTCTTTTTAAAAGAGTATCTCTTAGTGTAAATATTTGAAATTGAATTCTGAATATTATTTAATAGTAGGTAATTTACGCTTTTATTTTTTTTTTTAATTGAATTTTTATTGTTACTGTCTAAAGCTAGACTGTTGATATTTTTTCTTTGGCTTTGTTTTTATATATATAAATAATAAATTGTATTAAATACTTAACACGAGCTCTAATATATCTATCAGATCATGAATAAATAAATAAATAAAAAAATTTGGATGTTTGTAGCACAGTTGCTTTTTGAAATACTCCTAATGGGTGCTGGGAGTTGTATGACAGCTACCGGAATCTGTGCTTTTATACCGTGGCCGGTTCCTTTGAATAATAGTGTTAAAAATTTCAGATCTCTATCTTTGAAACTGTGGGCGTGTATAGCGAACAAACAAAGAAACAATTAAACTTTCTCTTTTATAAGTATAGCATATCAGGTGTTCCACAGCATACGTATCAGCTTTTTAAGAGGAGAAGGAACCGTTATTTTAAAACTAAAAAATAATTTATTATCTAAAACGTGAGTGTTCTATCGATTGGTGATATTTTCAACTTCCAGGAAGGACTGGAAAAGGGTTTTTTAAGCTCAAAATTCGCCGAAATTAGCAGATATCGAGATTTTCAAATGAGAAGATGTACCTTTTCATGCAATTTCGGGTTCTACGTCAAAAAATAAAAAAATTTTGTTAAGTACATTTTTTTTTTTTTTTTAGTTTAAACTTTATTATTTAACGTAGGTACCTAAAACTGAGATAAAAAAATATAATATGTAAAACAAATTATTTAATTTTTATAAATATGTAAAACAAATTTATTTATAAAAATGGTTATTATTAATTTTACTTTACCAAAGGGAAATATGAAATAGAAAAATGCTAAAAAACCAAAAAAAAATCATTTAACATAAATTTCTTATTTTTTGTCGAAAAACCCGAGTTTGCATCAAAAAATACCCCTTCCCATTTGAAAACTTCGAATTCAGCCAATTTCGGAGATTTTCGGTCTTTTCCGGGAGTTGAAAATATCACCAATCGATAGAGCACCCTCGATTTAATTAATAATTTTATTTTTTTTTACTTTTAAAATCGGCTCCTATATACGCATGCTCTGGAACACCCGATATAAGCTAGCTCTTCAGTTGTGTATTGTTATGTTTAAATAAGATGTATTTAGTTTATATGTATTTGTTAAAAAGACCAACGTAGACCAGCCGAAAAGGAAAAGCACATAAAATTGGTCTTCAGATTTATCTACAAGCCAGCTGATCAATAAATAAATAAGAAAAATTTTGAGTTTCGACTTTTATAAGGTTCAATTACGTAAAACTGAACCATTAAAAACAAAAAAATAATTTCAAGGTCAATAAGCATTTTTATGCCAATTTTTTTTATACTATACATTCAGTTTACTAACATTGAAATATTTTATTTTTAAAAGCACGTGTTTCATTTTTCGACCTTAATCTACAACATGTATTGTGTTGTTTTTGTTTTTTTCTTCCTCTTTCAGTAGTCACATACAAAAACAAATTTTTAACTGTCCGTTACTGCAAATCCTTTTTTAATCACAATCCTAAAATAGAAATTATTTTTTAAATAAACAAACGAAAGAATTGTATTTCAAAAATTGTAAAAATAAATAGAAAGTCCTTTGAGACAGGATATCTCCATTATCCGTGTAGTATGTGTAGTACAAGAGAGCAAAATAATAATAATAACTTTTTGTTAAGAAAATAAATACAAAAAAAACACACATACACAAATAGATATCACATGGACCTCCCAGTCAAGGATTATAAAGACTCCCTTTTTATAATTTGTGTCCTGGTTATTATACCAATGTATATACATTTATGAATGTATTTCTAATAAAAGGATAATCTCTTTGACGGAAGAATTCAATATAATAAAAATTCCTTAGATTTTTTGTTATTGCGATTTTTGTAAAAAAAAAAAAAAAATATTCCTTTTTAAATTTTGAATATTAAGAGTGAAAATCGATACTGAATTAATTTGTATTGAATATATTTTGAAAATTTCATTCATGTCAATTTTCAAAACCAGCATAATTAATGAGAATAGAAAATGAAAATAGTACGGCTTTGTCCATTTAGCAAAAAAAAAAACAAAAAAAATATGTAGGATATAATTGAAAATACTTGAGGTCACGTACATCTAAGGAAGTTAATTAAAATTTGGAACATTACAAAAAAAAAAAAAACAAAAATACTTCTTAAAAGGTGAGTATAATTTTTTTGTTTTTTGAGAAAAAATATTCAATTTCAGGAACGTTATTATGAGTTCTAATTGAAAATGAATTTTATTTGAAGAAAACAATACAGCAAAAATGGAATTTTATAAATGGAATTGAAAAAATTGAGACGTGTAAAAAATAATGAACATTTCAGTCGTAAGTTCTTCATTGTAAAATTTAACTGAAACTCTCGCTTAAAATCAAATGTCACATAAAAAAATGATTTGGTATTACAATTGGAATATACACATTACACAGACTACTCAGAGCTCAGATTTAGTTAGTTAATTTTAAATAGATGAAATTTGTTAACAAAAATGTTCAATTAGGTTTCAAGCAAACACAGTATTGCCGGTTTTACGTTTAGTCTACATTCAAACTTTGAGTTGGGTATTGTGTACTTCCTACTACGTAGAATTAAAAATCATCAATGGCTACTAATGAAAATATAATATTTTATATATAGGCTGATCTCCAATGTCCTACTTACATCTATTATAGAGTCTTATATTTTTTTCGCCGAAAGCTCAGTTCAATTTGATTGTAAAATTACATTAGAATATTCCATATACACCACACCCACTGTATACCCACAATACCCAAAATAATTATTTCAAGTGACATTGTCATTTACAACGAAAACTAAATGACGATTACACTATTATAGTAATTCAAATACATTTGGTAGAAATTGTTGAGCATTTATAATGGACCGAAGCATTAAATTTTATATTGAATTCGGATGGCATCATTGAAACATATAAGAAAATAAAATGACGAACACTTATACTAATTTTAGTAGTACCGCGTTGATATCGGTTTAGTTGAGCTTCAGTCATTTATTTAGGATATAAACATACCATAAGGATTTAAATTGCTTCCCACAAAACCCAGGAGGTTGATGGGATCATTATAAAACTGTAAATTAAATTACTTAAATACCTTTCATTTCAAATTCCGAAATTTGAATACAAACCTATCATATTATTCAAATGTATTTAATTAATTTAATTTATAATTTTATGGTAAGCCCATCAACCTCCTAGGATTGACGTATTGTATTTATTTCCTGCTAAGCAAAACGAATAAAAAATTTAAATATTTACAAAATTCAAAAATCGGTTTTCTCAAACGATTTTCCAGTTAAGAAAATTTTCAGTGCTGTTTTTGTTATTATTTAGGGAACACATGGGTTTTAGAAATAAATTTTTATTTTGTATATGGTATATTGTTTGACCGTTATCTATTGTTAATTCAATATTTTTCGAACTTTATTTTGGGTCTTAACATGCTTATATAGATTTCAGAGAAAAAAATGAAGTTCATGAGTTTCCTCAGTCAACCTAGTGGTGTACTGCAAATCATTAAATTGCAAAAACAAGGCTATGCTTCTAACAAGCGTATTCAAGTCTAAAAACTTCTGTTATATATACGTTGACATCGTAAATGTCTAAAAATAAACTGATACATTTTAAAAAAAACTAAGTTGACAATTTTAACCGTAAAATAAGTTGGCCACATTGTGTACTGAGAGCTTTCTGACGCTTTGTGTTTTAATTCATTAGTGATCAAGCAAAATGAACAGAGAGTTTTTATTAACACTGTACAACATTGGGTTTTTGAAAATTTTTGTAAACCCAAATAGATTAATTTTTTATTTTGTTTTTTGGTTTTATTTTTGTTTAAATTTTTAGAGCCTATAAAACCTGTAAAACCTGTAGAATCTGTAAAAACAAAAGAATTGTGAAAATCAGAAGGGATGCACCGACGATATCATAATGAATGACACAATAAAATGTAAGTTATAACTTACCAATCACTATAAGTATTTAGTGTAAGTATTTGCCATTTCCAAGATAGCATTTTCACATCAAATTTTGTTTGTGAATTTTCTTTAATCTGGTGAACGGTTGATGAAAATGTAATTGATGTTTAACAAAATATTTCTTCTTGAACTATAGTCTAAATAGTTATCTGGGTACTGTTAAGAATATATATTTAAAAAAAAATAAATACGTAATACTAGTACTATATTCTACTACGATATTAAACTAAATTAAACTCTTGCTAGGATTTTGACCTAACTAATTTATTAAGGTTTACCTCTACTAGATTTTATAATTTGTGTATTATTTCACTTCACTGTGCTTTAACGACACTCTTTCTGAATTTTTGTTACACAACTAAACCATACCTGAACAGTGAGTGATGGTGGATGATAAGTAGAAGTGTTTGCCAAAAAAAACTGGCAAAAGTAGATCAAAGAAAACTTGTCCTGTGTGTGACATGAATGATACCCTTATATTAACCCTTTCAAGCCGACTGGATAATGGGATATGATAATGGGATAACTAAAACTTTAAACGAATCCCCCCCTGGTTGAACCTCCTCTTTGGCCGAAAAATATACATATTCGAAATTATGTAACTCTTTATATTCTTCATACAAATTTGATTTTAATTTTGTAATTCAAAAGTTGGTTCTAAAGTTTTAAACCATTTCCAAATATTTATAAAGCGATGGTGGTAGATACTGACAAAATCCTTAGTGAATCTAGAATATCGGCTCCTACGTGGATTTATTCTAACAATTAGTAATACTGATATGACAGATTCTGTGACAAAATATCCTTTTTTAGAATTAAAAAACCAAAAAAAAACCCTAAAATGAATATCAAAATTTGCAAATAATGAATGTTCTCATAGGACTTGAAAAAAATTCTCTCATTTCAGTAAATTTTTCTTCCCATAAAAATTTTCATTCATAACATTCTGAAGAATTTTATCGGTACTTTTTTATTTTCATTCATTCATAAAAAATTGTGCAAACTGTTCTTGTCCTTGCAATGATAATTCTCTGCTCCTTTCGTTTTTTAACGTATTTTGTTTTTTTTTGTTCAGAACACTTTAAATTTCCTGTCTTCTGACATGAAATTCTCGTGGTAACTAGATTTTCATAATTTTTCCACATTTTTTTTTTTTTTTTTTTAGTTTTGTGTTCAATTATCCTTCTTCCATAAATTGTGTTGTTCTTATCTCCTTATATTCGTAACAAAAACAAAAAATGGATATTATAAGATTGGAATGTTATGATCATTGAAATACCAATCTATTATTATTCATTTATAATCTTGATCAATATCCTAATAAAAAAAAATATATAATAATGGTATATTATGTACAATAAACCCACACAAATTCATTGAATTAGTTTTCTAAGGATATAATAAACATATAGATGAGTACCATGAAATTTCACAAGATTTGAAACAAGTTACTTTTTTTTTGATTCACATACAAACCAAAAAAGAGAAATGTTCTTCTAATGATTGTTATTCGAAGGATTAACGTAAATTTGTTTTTATAGTGGATTTATAATGGATCAATAGTAACAAAAAGAAAAAAAAAATAAAAGCAAGCAGTAACACAATGGATAAATACAATATGTATATACATGTATCTAGGACATTCGGTACATTAAACTTCAATGGAATTCTGGTATCAGTCTTCTGCTCATTTTCGTCCTTTTTTGTTCTTTTCATTCCTTTGGCGAATTCTATTAATTTATTTTATTTTTTAAATTCTTTATACATATTATGTATAGCACACCAACACAATAAAAAAAAAAAATAACCATTAATGACACAAGTAATAAAATAGCAAAACATAAGAAAAAAAGGATAATAAAAATTATAAAAATGAATTCAAGTGCATTCGCATTTTTTGGGTGTCCTGTTCTAATTCGAAAAATAAAAAAAAAAAAATTCATTGGAATTTTTTCGGCATCTTTTGGCAATGTTTTATTATTTTACATGATTTTTATACTTGTTTTACTGAGAACTTTTTTGTTTTTTTTTTTTTTATTGTTCACATATCCTTTATAATAAATGGCGCCGTGCCATTACAATATTCTATACTTAAATGGAATTATTGATGTACTACATTATTGTGCATTGTTGTCCTGTTGAATTATCCGGAAGTTTATTTTACACTTTTAGAACCAAAATACAAAAACATAAAAAAATTCTATAGAATATGGATGGGATGTGTGAGGAAATTTTAAGTTATGATTGATTTTGATGAGCATGTGAATATTTTTTTTTTTTTTTTTTTAATTGGAAGAATATTTCTATAAAAAGGATAACTGAATGGATTTCTAGTGAAAATTTTTTTTTGTGTTTTGTTGTTTTGTAAATGGGTGGCATTGGAATGTTTCTCATGATGCCAAGATGTTGAATTAAACAAAAAACAGAAACACAATAAGAAAACAAAAGAATGGTTTTAATGATAGGGGTTTCAAAATTGTTATTAGATATTATTGAATCCAGCTATAATGCACAGTCTTCCAGGCGGAAGTATTTACCATAAACGCAGCAGTGAATATAATAAAAGAGCAAAGATGGTCTAACAAAATCATTAGAATCCTTAGGTAGGCTGCCTTAAAAGCTCTTGAAAGTAACCTCATCAATTCTAGATTGGTGTGGGAGAATGTTCGGAAGCCCTAAACCTCATAGAGCTCCGAAACAAGGAACAACTGATCTGAATACCGGGCCATAGTGGCTTGACTGGAAATGAGATGGCTGATGAACTAGCCAGATCATCGGCGAGAAACATTTATGGCATGGAACCGGCAGTTGGTATATATATTGGTAATATTAAACTATCGATAGAAAAGATCCTGAAGAGGGAAACAAACATTGTTTGGGAGCGTATTGAAGGCCACAGAGTCTCCAAAATATATGTACCAAGAACAAACACCAAAATAACCAACTTCCTGCTGACTCTCAGAGTAGAATAATCACATGAATAAGCACTAACACTAAGTGACGATCGAAACTGTAGACACTGTCTGGAAGAGGAAAAAACCTCCACACATATTGTAGGACAGTGCCAAGCTTTTTCAAGGCAAAGACTCAGGTTGTTGGAAAAGCTTCTGCAGGATAGAGCTCTCAAGCCTATTGACCTTTACCAAAAGGGTCGACTAAGTTGAGGGTAGACGAGCGCATAAAAGTCTAAAAGCCTAACCGGTTCGTTTTGACATTTAAATCGCTATGTATTATTAGTGGTCTTATACTGAAGTATGTCATTGCTGCTTTTGCGAGTGATTTCTTGGCGTGTTCATTGAATTTATATAGATTATTGAAGTTTACCCCTAGGTATTTAATTTATTTTTTAATTGGAATACGAGTTCCATTGATTTCAAACGTTAGCATTTCTAAAACATATAAGGGACGATATTTCAATGTTTATTGTAATTTTGCATAATATTTTGCTAATAGTTTTGCGTGGTGGTCTATATGTTGTAATGCTACTTGAGTGTCTCTCCCATGACTAATTCATCTGCATAAAGCATTGCAGTGAACATTACTTGATCTTGTTGACTTGTGTTTTGGTGGGGAATATTGTGCAAAAAAATATTAAAAAGCTTAGGTCCCATAATCGAGCCTTGGGGCACACCACTGCTTACTTTTATTTTGTCGGATTTTTCCCATCAATATCAATGTAAAGATATCTGTCTCTTAAAAAATTGCATAGAATTCTAAATAGTGGATTGGGAACCCCTTTGCTTTGTAACTTATAGATTAAGGCATTTATCTGACAAAAGCCTTTTCACAATCTAATGGTAGCATCAAGGTGCAACTTTTCTCATTCAAATTGTGAGTACAATCGTTATGAAGTTTTAGTGGCGCATCTGTTGCTGAATGACCGCTTCTAAACCCTATTTGATATTGTGGGATTAAAGTTTCATTTTCGCAAAAAATTCAGCTTTTTGGCAACTATTCTTTTCAATAGTTTCCCAATATTTGACAATAGAGATATGGGCCTATAGTTCTTCACTTCATAAGAGTTGTTATTTTTAATAATGGGGATCAAGTGCGCTATTTTCCATGCTTTTAATACAAACTTATACTAATATGAATCTCGTTTTACAAATATTGAATCTCTGGAGATTGGACAATAAAATTGAATCTCTGGAACGTATCTATTTTTTTTCAACAAAATGCCATTCTAATATTGGGCTCGGGGGATTACTGTAAATTAAATAAATAAATAATAATACACCACAGTGTATACATCTGTTGTAAGCAATGTAAGCTACAGAAATATGATCATACCACGATGATCATCCATATGGTAACTGGAAAAATTACCATAAATTTCGAAATAGGTTTTTTAAATATTAAATTATCAGAAATTTTCAAATTCAGCAAATGTAATTAAATATTATTTATCTAAAATGTAGTAAATATTGCGCAATATATTTTGTAATGTTATAATTAGGCGGCAATTTAATACTACACAAAATATGTTTACATTGAGGAGTCAAGCCAACGTTAATTTTTTAAATATGAAATCAGTTTTATGTAAAAAAAAAAAAAAACAAAAATGAATTTGAAAAAATTCCTAGAAATTTTTAAGTTTTGATATCTCAGAATAAGATATTGTTGCAAATATGTATTGTTTGTTCTTCATTTTGCAAAAAAATTTGTTTTTTTATCATCTCATGTGAAAATAAAACCGCCTTGAAAAAAAAAATCCATTCACTTGTGTATAACAGAAATAATTTGACAACTCATCAAGATTTCATATCTTCTTGATGTTTACTTACTATATATAAGAGTAAATCTCAATTGTTGTTTTCGACAACGCATGTGAGAATTGGATAAAATTGCAAGACAAAAAAAGTATATAATTGTGTTTTAAGGGTATACATTTTTATTGTAAAATAATATTCTTGAGAGAAGAATTTGTGGAATTTCCTCAAATTTGATAAATTTTTTTTATTATCATTTTTTTGTTTTGTTCTTAAAAATTAGTCAATGACAATGTGAATTTTGAAATTTCAAAAAACGGAAATTAGATAATATAGATGTTAAATTTTTTTTATTTTTAATCTAGAATTGCACATGATTAATACATCATAATTATTGTGTTTAAATGTTTAATTTTCAAGCGTTATTGTTGTTTTTTTGTTTTTTTCCCATTTAATATTATTACAAACCTGTAAATCGTTGTGAATTATACTATTTGGCACGAATCACGGAGCATCGACCACCATTCTTCAAACTTTGTTTTGAAATATTTGAATTACATACATTAATGTTGGATGTAGCTGCAGCGCCCCAGAGTTGAATTCTGTACAACCATATATGTTTAAATATAGTTTTATTTATTATCGGTCAATAGTAGTCTTCTACTAGTAAAGTATACCTTTCTCATCAAATGAGCATAAATAACTTTCTTCACATAATTAATAAAAACTCAAACGAAAAACACTTGAAGGCACATACCTATTTACTTACCTATAAATAAATCTAAATTCAAATCACCAATACACTTTTTTAATTTATAGTCGAACACGAACTGGAATACTATTTAGATGCACTTTAGAAATTTTAAAACAAAAAAAAAAGGAATACGGATTTTTATGTGCCCTTTTCATTAACATTAAAATTTATAGTGCTTGTTTTCACGATCCTTTGATATTAAAAAAGGGTCCATTATCACGATTTTAAATCCTTTTGTTATTTTTTTTTATTTTGTTTTTTCTATTTATTAAGCAATCCAAAGCATCCTTTCGCTATTTTGATTTGAATCTTTTAATTTTTTTTTTCATTTATTATTCGGAAAACAACGAAACAAAAACAATAGGATTACAACGAATTTACGACACTAAAGAAATGTAAAAAAAAAAAAAATTAAAACAAGAAAAAGAAAAAGAAAGGAAACAAATTTAAAGAGCTCGTGGTACGGCACTAAAGGTACACGTTTTCAATAAATGATAAAGAGATAATTTATGCATAACAAGGTAATATTTGGAAATGTATGAAGTCTCTGTAAATGTAAGCCACCCGAACAATTGGAGCTATCCAGCATACCATTGAAGAATATCCCGAGTGTAATCACAAAATCCTTAAGCACTCAGAGACTTAAAAAAACTGGTTATCACAATAAGCCCATTTGCGGCTGCGGTGATGTAGGGACTGGATCCATTTCGGAATAAATTAAATCTAATCTAATCTAAATGCAAACCAATAAGCGAATATTTAGTGGTAAAATACATTCACTTTAGATTATTCGAAATCAAAACCAAAATTCTTTAATCAAAAACGAAGACAACAGAGAATGAAAAACCGAAAATTCTGTATATTTTAGGATATGGAGCAATATTGGGGATTCTGTAGATATATACTTGTATAGTATGGCGTATTCATTTTGTTTTTGTTTGTACTCTTTGGTTGGTTCAGACCAATCTTTCAATGTTATTTTAATGTTATTTTAATTAGTGTCGATCGTCGCTGGTACCTATTGTCTGCTAAAAGGAAACGATTTTTATCTTCACCGAATTTGAGCTCGAGCATATAATAGTATCGTTGAATTGTATATTTTCTCAGCTCATACTGATGAAGATATAATGAAAAAATTATTTAAACACAGAAAAATGTCATAGAATAACAAAACACTGATAAAGAAAGCAAGTGATATAAAAACTGGACATCTGCTCTATTACAAATTGTTACTATCATTAACCAAACAATTCAAAAAAATATATAAAATAATATCGGATTAAATGGCATTTTAAATAAACCAGTTTTACTTTCAATTGTGATCGTTGAGTTTTGAAAAATATGCTTATATGGGGGTACACCAACAAATTATTCAAGTTGGTCGAATGCCACGTACATACAATGAACATTCAGCTGGTTTAAAACAAAAATTATTAAGAATAATTTACTGGTTTCAAAATAATAAGTAGTCCATTTTATAATCATAAATCTTTCTTCAAGCAAGCCATCACTCACATAATTTAATTCACAAGACTGTCTCTCTCAGACAATCGATAACTTTGGAAAATTCGAGCGAAAATTATATTTTTTTCACTGGAATTGATATGTGAACATTCCTAAGACATCGAAAACAAAACTAATTTAGAATTATTTACAAATCTCAACATAATAAGTCCATAGCTAAAAAAATATATGAATTCAGAAATTGACAAAATAATAGTGTTGTTCGTCAGGGGTTTGGACCTGCAATTTCAAATGATGCAATACATCCGAAAGAAATTGCGTCTTCATAGAACACGCCACACACAATAATAAAAAAAGTGTTCCATTTTATAATCATTAATCTAAAAAAAAATTTCAATCAAACCATCACCAACATGATTTAATTCAGAAGACTGTCTGTCTTAGATTATCGATAACTTTAGAAAATGCAATTTTTATTTTAAAATATGATAGAGAGGAAAGACAGCATACCCAACAGCGTCTAATTTGAATTCACATTATCTGCCCTCTTAGTTGTTAAATCATGTTTCAGGTTTAATATTGCCATATATTTTATTCAAATCGCTGCGAAAATACACATAGCCATAAAATAAAGTGTTTAAAATATCAGAGTATTAAAATACATTAAGAGGCCAGTGTTCTCCACAGACTACAGAGAACACTTTTGAGCATATAATTTTCAATTACAAAAAAAAAAGTTAATTCTTAAATCCCATAAATCTCTTGACTATATTAAAAATTTAAAATTAAGCAATTGCTGTACCCAAAAAGATGAACATGAAAACACGATTTTTTTGTGCTTACTTTTTTTTTGTCAGTGCATTTAACGAAATTAGAAGATCAACACTAAAATATGTGTCACGCATTGTTGAAAACAAAAATTGTTTAACATTTTCAATGAGTAAATTTTTTTTTTTTTTGTAATAACTGAATAGTAAAGGATGCTGCTATATAGGTACACAAAATTTCTAATCAATTGTTGTTCCTGTTGTTTTTGTTTAAGATGAGATTTAGAACAAATAAAAAAAGTGCTATAAATTATTCTCAACATTTGTATAGTAAATACGCGAATCCCTGTACATAAAATTTTATTTAGATGTTGTTTCCTTAAAACGGTCACGATGATGTACCACGATGTTGTTTAGATGTTGTTTCCTTAAAACGGTCACGATGATGATATATTGCAACTGGAATTATAATTTAAGTAAACTGGTTCTAATTATTTAATAAAGAAAAAAAAAATTAATAAATAGAAATGAGATTTTATCATCAGAATTAGAATTATCATTGCCAAAATATGATTTGAAAAAGATTACATGTATTATATATACAAAATTTGATGGTAATTTGAGACTTAAAAGTGCGACTTATTCAATTTGATACATAATTTTAAATATTTTGATTTAAATTAGACATAAATTAGATGCACAATAAAAATGAATAAGATAAGTTTTTATAATATAGTTCTTAGTTTTAGATATTGACATTGATACTGTATTTTTTTATAATACCATCATTACCAAACAGAATTTTTACTGATTCTTATAGCTCACAGATAGTTTTTTAACATCTCAATATAAGTTATAAAATAAATTGGAGGGCAAACAAAATCAGTAGTTGTCTTGATAGTTCTAAATACTGATGAATTCATCCATTTTTGGTTATGTCAAACGGATTTTTGATTGTTTCTTATAATTCACAGATGATTTTAAAAATACTTTAGAGTACAAAATCTAAAGTTGTCTAGGCTAGGTAGTTCTTCTAACACTGCAATACCTATTGATTAGTTCCAGTAGTGTTGGATGGATAAATTCAGTCAAAGTATGTAATTTTTATTTTTAAGATACAATTATTTGTAGTGTCCTTTTTATCAATTTGTTTACCTAAAATGATTATTTTTTTTATATTTATTTTATTTGTTAAGAAAAATATTAAAACTGAATCATAAAAGAGAAATTAGGTTATTTGAAACAGTTTGTACCCAGAAAATCATCAAATTAAACTCGTAATCTAGCTTCAAATGTCATGGGTATTGATTAAATAAACATGGAACATATGAGCAAGAAATAAGAAGTGGTATTAAAAATATGAAAAGTGTATTTAAAAATATGAAAAGTAGGTGCTTTTTACAAAAATTTAAATTAAGATTATTATCTGGAATTTATAAAATTGTATGTGTTGTCTGTCACTATTATACAGGCTGGATGGCGCAGCTAGTAGAGCTGTCGAAAGGTTCCATGTTCGATTCCCGTTCAGTTTTATTTTTCAATCTTGTGTTCATTTACTGATTTTATCTAGTCGTTTTTGGAGTTCCTCAACGGCTTAACGCTCCGATGTGTTTGTGGCTATTAGAGCAGTATCACCTGCAAACACTGCCATGCCAATATTTGATGTTGTTGGAATAACGGCAGTATATAGCAAGTATAAGATAGGTCCTAAGACGCTGCCTTGTGGAGCACCTGCTAAGATTAGATAAAAATTGGATGTTACTTCTCCGTGTGCTACTCTGAGATATCTATAAATGTCCGCATATCTATAAATGTAAAGGGCTCTATTAAACTTAAATATGCATATTTATATGTATATAAGTTAATGAATAAATACATAACTAAACAAAAAAAATTGTTACTATTATAGTACAGTACAGAGTAAAGTTTTTAAAATTTTTAAAAACAACTACTATGAATAAGCTAAAATCATTTGAAATATTGTAGTAAAGACAAATCTTCATAATTCAATGGATCTCAATCCATCGTTTTAAGTGATAAAGTTCTTGCAAGTTGTGGAAAAGTGATGCAAAGTCAATGAGAACTCCTTCAACTCCTAGTGCAAGAGACCACAAGAGAAATTGATGGAAAACAAGTGTCGCGATCAGTATATGTATAACATAACATAATATTCAATCCATATTTTAATAATTTATTTCAAAATCTACTGGGATCAAGCCCTTATATTATATTATTCAATTACTGATAAAATATATAAGAAAACATAACTTCTACAACATTACGCCAAGTTTTCAGAGTATTAGTCTTAATAAAATTACATTTTGCTAAGTAGCTGATAACATGAAATTTCCAATTAAATTTACGAAGACAAAATCTAATTATCAATTTTTCTAAACGGATTCATTTCTACTAATATGTTTGCGCACATCAACTTGACATCTAGTGTGAGCATGGAAACAAGAAGTGGATCAGTTTAGAAAAGGAGCTATAGTATGAATAATATATAGTACACGCTGGGTGGCCCCCCAGGTTCGATTAATTAAAAAAAAAAATTGTTTTATTAAAATTTTTTCCACACAAAATAAAAAATTTAAGTATGCTATTATGAAGGCAAAATTACTTTACAATAAACATAGTGAGTAAATATAGTGAAAAACAATAAAACTCCAGGCCAAGACAGAATTACCGTAAAATTATTAAAAAATAGTGGAAAATTATATGCAAAATATAGGATAATGAAGTGATGCCCAATAAATAGAGTGTAGGCTTGATATGCCCAATACATATGAAATAGGACAAGCTGGATTGCCAGAAATATCGTGGAATTACACTGTTAAATTGCTCATATAAAGTCATATCGAACATGATATATGAACGCTTGAAATCTATATATGAAGAACAAAAGGCAAATACCACTGTCAAAAATTTGTCCAGCATTGAAGCTTCTGGCATCTGGTTAGTTTACATTAGAAGTTTTGAAAACTGAATTAATGAATAAATTTGAAATGAAAGACATGAAAGATCTAGGAACAAAATCTGTATATAATCGTATCTAGGAATATATCTGTATTTGGGAGCAATAGAACTACCATTGATCAAGTATTCCTTGTCAAACAAACAATAAAGAAAAAAGCTTTGAATACAACATGGATCTACACATGTTATTCATTGACTTTAAACAAGCATTTGCCAATATAAATAAAATACCTAAGGCATCCCTATAATAATTAGGTGTTGCTGATAATCTAAAAGCTGATAAACCTGGTTAATATGACAACAAAACGCTCCACTTGTACTTTGAAATAACCAGCGGAGTACGACAAGGAGATGCACTTTCTGCCAAGATTTAAAAATGGTACCACATTTATTAGAAAGATTGACAAAGGCGGTAATATATTTATAAAATATCATAAAATAAGGATATGCGATATAGCAATTATTACAAGAAACTACAATACAATGAAAGAAATATTTAAAATACTAAAAATCTTGAAAGTCGGTCTGTAAATAAATGGACTAATTTAACGATGTGCAGAAGGCAAAGAGGAAGATAACATGAAAATATAAAATTGGCGAATATGAAGTTGAAGGTGTAAAACGGTTTAAGTATACCTCGTCGTTATTTTATGTATAATGAAAATGATATGAAAATGAGCATACAAGAGAGACTGCAAGCGGTAAACAGATGTTATTATGGACACACAAAAGTAAAGAGATACAAACTTCTATCTATTACGAAAATCAAATACAAAATATACGAAACATTGATTCGCCCGGTAGTCACATATTTCGACAAATCTATGGTGGTATTAGATTAGAAAATGGACAATATAGAAGATGTAATGACTATATGAGCTGATGACTGGCCATAATATATTAAAATTCATCAAAAGTCTAAGATGAGCCAGACATATAACAAGAATGCCACAAAACCGAGATCAGCTTGGAATATTCTATATATAACCAAATCCCATGATAACAAGAAATCCCATGATAACAAGAAGTAGAGGCAGACCGAGAAATAGATGGGAAGACAATATTAAAAGAAAGAAAGAGAGAGAAGAAAGAAAGAGATAAATGGAACAAAATTGTGAAGAAGGCTAAAACCCACCAAGGGTTTAGGCAAGTAGACCAAATTTTTGTGCAAACGCAGTTACGATATTCATCCTATAGACTTAAAAAACAAAAAACAAAAATGGAATTGAATAACATCGAAAGATAATGCTTTGAGGGTTCAATTAAAAATGAAGGACTACAATTCTGATTCCCTGTGTTTATTACAGTCCCACAAAATCTGTAGACAGAAATAGATTACAAAATAATTACATAATAAAATATCAACAAAAAAAAAAAAAACAATATTCAAAAGGTTCCACTTGAAATTTTTTAACAATAATCAGTCATCCTTAGAAGAATATCTTCCTTCAACTATATTTAATCAAAAAGTCATTAACCACAAAATCCTTTATTTTTTTTATATCCTTCCCATATCGACCTCATACAACAGGTATTGTATAACACATTTAAAATTAAAGAATTATTAAAAATATGTAGAAAAGAAAAACAAAACAAAATATAAACGAAAAAACCATCAATAAAAAACTTAACTCCTCGTGAAATCCAAAAAAAAAAAAAATCTCTTCAAAAGAACTATAATTAAGTTTGATTGCTTTCAATATTTTTTTAAAACTTCTTTTTTTTCGAGTCTTTATTCCAGAAGCTATAGAATGATTTTAATATTAAATTAAAAAAAAAAAACAAAAATAAAAACTATTAACATCACTATAAAATTGAGTGGGTACCATATTTAATTTATATACAAGTAAAATATCACACGACCACTCATTTCTCATCCTTTAATTGTTGTCCAAAAAAAAAAAAAATGTATTTGAAAAAAAATCCTAATTCTGATCCCAAAAACATACTAAAGGATTAGTTTATTGTAGATACAAAAATATATGAAATTTACCTGATCACTTCTTGGTTAAACAGTCCGTGTAACACGTTGATCTTTTTACAAACATCTATTTTTAAACATTGTCTATTTTGGAGTACCACTGAGAGTACAATACTTACATATTTAATTGTTACTTTGATGTTGTTTTTCTCTTAACTCTTTATATCCTGTCTATATACTCAGATAACTAAACTAGTTGTAAAAAATTACTTTAAATTTAAGGGTTATGAGTCAAAGATCCTAGTATTTGATAAAATCAAATAATTGTTGTTAAACAATAAAGTTAAAATCTTCAAAAATGTTTTTGTTGTTTCTTGGGGGCTATAAAAAATTTTTTATTTTTTTTGTATTGAAAATTACAGTCAAGTCCTTTTGAAGAATTGTTTTTTTTTTAATTTTTGAATAAAAAATCCATTAAAATTGGAATTTTGATTTCTCTTCGTTATTCAACAATGGGGGTTCATATCAAGAATTTTTTATGGTTTTGTTTGTTGCTTTATTTTTCTAGGTTCTTGATAAAGTTATTAAATCCTTTGATTAAGAATTGAATCTCGAATTCGTTTAATTGGTTTTTATTCATGGGAAAATTATTGTGAGAATAGATTTTACATTTTTAATTCTTTAATTTTGAATTAAAAAGGACGATCGATGTAAGGAAAAGAAAAAAAATTAAAAATTTGATTTCATTTTTCTGGTCATCATTAATTTTCAGTTTTAGAAAAAGGCAGAGACAACTTAATGATAATTGGAATTTCATTATATTCAAATTCTCTCACGAATTGAAAATGATGAATTTCAATTTAAATGGTTATTAATTAAGAAAATCAATGTGCATTTTGTTGTTATTGTATGTGTATATTATAAAAAAGAAAGGGTTAAAAAAGGATACCACTATTTAAATCACAAGACATTTTGTTAGATTTCGATTTAAATATTCAAAAACAATTGATCTGAAATGGTTTAATTTCACAGAATAGTAAAATGAGTATTGAGGCGGAAGATGTATGTATAGGTCGAAAATGTGTAGATATGTAGAATATTGTTCTTATCAGATTTAAAATTTCCCACGACCTTTCATAATTAATATTTAAATTATTTTTATTTATATCTGGACATTAATACACAACAGAATGTTGATTGGGAAGTTCATTGCTGACGTACTGAAGTTAAAGACAAATAATAACATAGTGCAAACTGATAACAAGTTTGCTACCAGTTGGTGTACTTTGCAATAATGAAAACAAACTCTACCTACATAATATTCTACATTTATACTTGACAATTCTGCAAATTTTCTGTTCATTTAATATGTCTATTACTGCAGACATTTCTTTTTATATTTTCTACTTTTAAAACCGTTTTTCATGTCAAATCTCGAAGAATTTAACAATTTTAAAAGTGGTGTTGACCATTTGTTTATAGTCAGACTTACTTCGTAATACTATTAAAAAATATGGAGTACTTACATTGTTAAAATACCAATTTTTTTTTTAAATAACAAAACGAAGATACTCAAAACAACAAATAAAACTACTTCAAAAATTTTTATGCATACTAAAAATTCATTCTGTCAAGTTGACTCCCAATAGACTTTCAGTTTGCATTTATGAACAGCATTCAGAAAATGTAACAAGCGTTTTCATAAATTCAGAATATGCAGATTGACTGCAGGTTTGTATTTATGAAAATAACCTATGCTTCTAATTTATTTTCTTACTTGTAACTACCTTCTTTTCGAATTTTCTATTCGCGTACCAGCATTAGGAGCAACTAATGTTGAATTCCTATTTATAGAATTATACAAACAACAACCTAACCTCTTCGAAAATTCTTATTAAAAATCATACACTTTAAAGCTGTATGATAAGGTTACCAAAAGGTAGTTTAATTACGGCTGTCATAAGATTAGACTCTAGATTTCCTGTAAGTTATAATTAAACATTAATAAAGTAAAAAGTTGAAAACTACCTCTGAAAAGAATCACACATTTACCTGCCCTAATCTTTTTGTAGTTACTATTGACTGCGATTGTCGCTTCCTACAAAATAAAATTTAACAAGAGACGTAAGTTTACACAATCATAATTAACCATAAACAGAAATGAATGACAGCCATTAGTATTTCCGCTTTGAAGGATGCGTAAATTAATTATTCTAATTGAAAAAATTTGAGTTCAGCAAAATATAATCTTTATTTTCTACGATCTTCAACATATATCAATATTTCCCCCGATTATTGAAGAGAAAGAGGGCTGATCCCGACTTATCTATTTAGATTCACAATAAACCATCTACAAAAAAAAAATCTGCTCAGTCAAATCTTCTTAAATGTTGCTCAGACATTTGACAAAGTATGGCAAAATGCTTTGAAGTTAAACTAAATCGTGATTTAGCAAGGTAATTTTATGAAATACTACAATCATACATGGCCAGTAGATGCTTTCGTGTACGTTAGCCAAATAATATTCAGAAAAAAAAAATTATATCTGCTGAAGTTGCACATCAGGGAATTGTTCTTGACCCAATATTTTATCTGCTATATACAAGAGATAACCTTCAAATTGGCAATATTTTCATGGCTACATTTGCAGACGACACAACGATTTTTGTACTTGACATATCTATCGAAAACTTCACATCAAAATTTCAAAATGCAGTGAATAAAATAGATTATGGACCCAACGATGTCTTATAAAACCTAATGAAAGCAAATCAACTCATATATAATTTTTACATTATAAGAAAAATGCAACCATTCCCATTCTCAATCAACAACAAAATAGTACCATATATCAATAAATCAAAGTAATTGGGAATGACGCTCGATGCTAAGTTAAGATGAAAGAAACATATAAGAAAGAAAAAAGAAGAGCTACATATCAGACACAAAACTATTTACTGGGCGTAATTCTGATATATCAGTACAAATAAAATTCTAAAATATAAGGAAATATTAAAACCTGTGTGGACGTAGATTATCTAATTATTAGGCTTTCCAAAAAAAAAAATCAACGTCGAAATTCTGCAAAAATTTTAATAAAGTGTTCCGTGATATAGTTAAAGCACTACGGTACGTACGTAACAAAGATCTTCTCCAAGACTTGCACATTGAAACAGTCACGGGTAAAACACGAGCCAGTGACTACAAGCTCGTGTGAGCTAGAAAATGGGAGTAGTTCTTGATAACGATGTCTGTCGACTCAAGAGAACGAACCCAACGAGCTAAGCACTACCTAAAATGGGAAAGTCTACGAAAATAGTTTAATTTACGGAAATTATAATATCAATAATTTTCAATTGTGAAAAATTAATATATGTAAATAATCTTCCCACGCGAAATTATTGCTATGAATTTCTCCTCCACGGGAAATATCACAGTGATAAGATTCCTACACGGAAATTATTATGTTGATAGCGATCCTCTATGAAAATGATTACTATAATAATTTTCTAAATGCGTGTGTTTGACGGAAAAAAGATAGGTGGACTTTAGTGGATTCGATTCCCAATACTATCAAGAAGCACCTTTCCTCTAGATCTTATCCAAAAAATTTATTAAAAAGTATTGAAAACTCAACAGTAAAAGTCGGAAGTGGTAAGAAAAACAACGAATATTTACAGTTAAAATTATGCAAAAAAAATTTCTAGGGTGAAAATAGTCGAAGTAAAAATTTAGGTCAATACAAAGAAGTAAACCAGTTTTAAAAAATTATTGGTTCTTCTGAGGGAGATGTTGTATCGGCGTAAGACCTATGGCCAATACCCGCTTGGCCAATATTTGCTTGCTCTCCAAAAATATATATTTTTAGTGACGTATCTTATCCTTTAAGGATGAAAAGGACATTTGAAAGTATCCTTGTTGTTTTAATGTTTTTGTATAAAATCCGTTATATCTGTTGATCTATTCAATATATATATATATATATAATTATATATTCTAGAAAGATAACGGTCCTCAAATATCCTTTTCGTCCTTAAAGGCCAAAAGGCGCCACTAAAGATATATATTTTTGGAAAGCTACAACATCTCCCTCAGAATCCTCAAATTATTTTCAATAAGATCCAAAAATAAAACAAAACAAGCAAATCGACGAAAAATCGTCACCGTAATGGAAGGTAATATTGAATAGGGTCTAAAATTCTAAACTTATCTTAGCGTCTAATAAATAAACAACTTGACTAAAGCGTGACTAATTCTTAATTCAGTAGCAAGAGCTTAATATTGGAATATAATAGTTTAAGAGTTCACCTAAAGGTGATTATTTCAATAAAAAACAACAACACAAAATTATTTTTCCACCGCGAGTCATAATGAATAAAATTTTGCCGCGATTTTTTTTTTTAAATTTAATATTCAAAACATCTTTTCAATAACTGTGATATATGAATGTATATTTTAATAAAAAGTTTGTATCCTGTCGTCCTGTCTTATAATATCCTGCGGATGCATATTTTTTCTTGCTTTTGTTTTTCTTGATAGCTACTGATTAACAATGTTTCTTTGTAATAAAGAAAATAATAAAATATATACATATATTTTTCATATTTTTATGCTAATATTAAACGAATATTATTCCTGAAATAATAAAATGTTAATTTCA
This sequence comes from Argyra leucocephala, assembly GCA_963942445.1. Lineage (NCBI taxonomy): Eukaryota > Metazoa > Arthropoda > Insecta > Diptera > Dolichopodidae > Argyra > Argyra leucocephala. The sequence continues at coordinate 44,656,626 of OZ012677.1, forward strand.
GAAACATAAGTATGTACGTATGTATGTATAAAGTAAAATACAAAGAAAAATGGAGAAAAGAAAGAAAGTTTCCTTTTTTTACTATAGAATATCCTTTATTTTTATAAAAATTCAATCAAATGAATACAAATTAACAGGCAGGATTTAAAAACACATACGATGTCTTTACAAATAATATATATATATATATATATATATATATATAAACATATATGAAGAAAGTAATAAAGTCAATTTGTCTAGGTGTTTTTATTTGAAATGAACAAACATTTTTTTTCTATTATTCTGTTTTACATTTTGCCCATACAACTTTTCAAATTTGATATATTTATTGTTTGGGTATTTTTAATATTGATTTTGATTTAATAAATAGAATAAATTATTATTTTTATAATTACGCAATATTTTAGGGATGCAATTCTTATATATTTAACTATAACTACCGTTGTTATTAGAAAATTTTATTATAAAAAAAAGGACAATAGAATTGAAATTCTTTAAACATTATACAGTTAAGAAAATTAAATTCAATTCATTGTGGAGTTTTGAATTCATTTGAAATTGAAATCAACATAATGATTATCATCACTATAAAATGATGATAATGATGATGATTATTATTATGATCATTGCAATTAAAATTCCGTACAAGTCTCATAAAGGAAGGAAATATTTTTTCTTTATCATCTAAAATAGGGATGCTATATTTGATATTTATTTTAAGGCGAAATGCGCATCTGCCCGAAAACAGAAAGAAAAACTTTAAAATCATTAAAATAGAAAAGGGATACTTGCAATAAAAGATTCTATTTTAATAAGAAATTAAAAAAATTTTAATTTCACAATTCAATTGAAGAATTATGGGTTGTTGTTCATCTTAAGATAACTGACTACACTGTACAAAGTATATGAATTAAAAAATAAAAAAAAAAAGTAACAAAACCAAATCGTTATGGTAATTTATGAATTTATTATAAATTCTAATGCACCACCAAAAGACTAGCATCCTAGAATATATACCTTTCATATTTATAAACTGTAACAGAAATAAATTTAATATTAAAAAAGGAAATAAATTAATTGGAAGAAAGAGATAGAAAATGTGATATTTAAATATATTTAATTTTTGAACAGTTCAAGCCACATTAATTTTGACATTGAAGAAATTTAACTGTTAGAGATTTTGTACAACCAGGGAATTTTAGATGTTTAGTAATCAAAATATTCAGACATGTTTATTGTGATAAGTGATGATGGTTAGACTAAATTTTAGTTATCTAAACACAAGAATTATAAATAATAAATTATTTTATAGACTTCTAGATTTCCGTTTTTGACATCAGGGAAGTGTAAGAAGTATATAAAATATAATTTCTTTGAGTTAGTGAAACCAATACAGGTTACCCAATCGGCGGTGTTCTGCATTCCACTTTTTATGAAATTAAATGGTGAAAGTGAAATTGGGTGTTCCACAATTCATAAAAGTGAAATACTAGTGAATTGGAGTTTCAAATGTCAAATATAGGTGTTCTGTATTCCAATTTAAATTTCATTCCACTAAATTTGATCGATTTGAATTCACTTATTTTTTTTCATGGTGGATTACAATTTTTTATGTGAATATCGGAAAAATTCAAGTATAAATTTTGTTTTTTTTTTTGTTATGTAAATTTACATTTTTAATATACAAATCATTATAAATATATATACAATTATATATAAAAATTGATATTGCTAAAGGGTACACAAAAAAAGAAAAATATGTATGTTGAATTCCTGTGGAAAGAATTAGCTAAGATCTCTGGTAATTGCCAGTTGCAAAAAATATGAGTGTTGCTGCAATATGGGATACAACAGGAATTGAAGATGTTCCCGTTACTGTTTCAATATCTTCTAAAGTATATTTAAAAGCCTCTTTGTTGATTCTAAAACTTGCTCTAAAACAAAAAAAAAACAGCTGTTCTCTTACAACTTAAAATGTAACCGATATTCAACTACTTACATTGATTCTTGTAGATCAAATATATTTGCTTTATCGCGCAAATGCCTTCTCCTAATTTTCTCTTTATTAATGCGTTTTCGTTTTTCGCTGTTGACTAATAAAACAATCGGATCCATTACGATGTAAATTACTTTAAATACAATTTAAATATAACTTTTAATACACCTTATTCAAAATTAAATAAAATTTACCAACCGTAAAAAAAAGTTATGATTTACAAATATTAACAGTTGACTTTGACGTTACATAAAGTGATTTCGAAATTTTTCGAATTCACGTGGAATGTAGAACACCGATTTTGAAATCACATGGAATTGAAATTCACATACGAATTGATTCGTAGTGGAATGTAGAACACCGCCGATTATATTAGATGCATCAAAATGAATGTTGTCTTAATTATTAAGAGCATTACGAACTTTTGGAACATTCTAAAAAATTAACCAAATATGGTATTCAGAACAAAGAAGTAATCAAAAATTTAAAAAAAAATTGTAGTTCAAAGAAGTTTAAAACAAATCTAATGCTACAGTTACTTCAGTTTATGTTAAAAGAACATGAGCAGCGTGGTAAACCATGACTTATCAAAATTTCCGACCGGGAAACAGAGAAAGAAACAGAGTTGAGTTTAACACCTCCAATACTTAAAACTATCTAGTTACGCAAAAACGAACGCCATTCGAACCTATTCTCAAATTTCAAGATGAAGACTTACAATGACTAGAAGACTTTTAAATATTCTCAAAATGCGAGTAAATCAAAATATGCTCTGGAATAACTTTATTTCCGAAATTGCCACAAAATTTTTGGGCTTTCAAGTCGATGTAAGTCATATTTTCACGTAAAAATCAAAACATTATGGTTATAAGTGTTAATACACTAGATCAATTTGAATAAATAGTCAGCTAGGATGGCAGTAAAATTGTAAATTAACATAGTTTTCTAAATGTTCTGTTGTTGCAAGTGTTCTTTACATTTTATTTTCTATAAATTTGAATGTTACAAAATTGAAAGTCTGCAATAAATTTTTATTTATTTCAAGCTTAAGTCAAGCAGTTACAAATAATATTTACTTAAATATACGTTACAAATTTAACAAATTTATAAATTTAATAAAAAAAAAAAATATAAAAGTTTACATACATACTCTACCTGTCAAAACGAATAAAATAAAATTAAATACAGAAAATAATGAAGAAAAATCAAAAATTCAATCTGTGTTCTTAATCATATGACTCACACTGTTATTTGAATTTAGAATGATGCTAATGAAATTCTTTGTTTTCTTCAACTGTCTTACTATTGTTGTAATATTTACTGTCATCTTTGCATTAAGAATGAGAATTTTTTTTTAGGATGTTTTTTTTTTTTTTATTTAGTTCATTTATTTAGTTTTTTTTTTAACTATTTACAGTGTACAATTATAACATTATTTATAATTATAACAATTCATTTGTATAATCTATTTTAACAATTATATTTAATTACAATCTATTTTAACAATTCATTTATTTATCTATTATAACAATTCATTTGTTTTAAAGAATATTCCAATCAAATGATTCATTCAAGTATTTAATCAGGCCTTTCTTATATTTGACAAAATTTTTTTCCATTTTCAAATTAAGTGGTAAATTATTAAACAGCTGCAGACCCTTATACATTAGCATATTCTGCGTTTTAGATTTATTAAAAAAATTCAACCTAAAATCCCAAATATTTCTTAAATAGTAGTGATGAACATCTTCTACATAAAGTAGTCTATTTGTTAAATAACTTGGCATCATTTTATATTTTATTTTATATACAATTATCAAAACATTCATTTTTATTCTTTGGGACACACTCATCCACTTTAATGTTCTCAGCATGAAAGATTTTGAAGTAAATTTATTAAGTTTTAATATTATTCTCATCCCTCGGTTTTGCATTTTTTGTAATCTGTTCATCATTTCAGCATTAAACATGAAAAGTATTGATGAACAGTATTCAAAATGTGGTTTTATTATCACATTAAATATTTTAATTGCACTAAATATCGATAAATTTTTCCTTATTTTTGAAAAGAAGTATAGTTTTTTATTAATTTTTTTACATATGTATTCTAAATGTGGTTTAAAGCTCAATCTATCATCTATTACTAAACCTAAATATTTAATTTCATTAACAATATCTATTTCTACATTTTCTATTAAAATTTTATTATTTAAAACACTATTAATAACCATACATTTCGTCTTTTCAGTGTTCAATTTTAACTTATTTTCTATAAACCATTCACCTAATCTTTTTAAATCGTCATTTATTTTTTGAGTACATTCTTCAATAGAGTTGCCAACAACATATATTAAAGTATCATCAGCAAACAAAGCCAAATTTGATGATTGCACAACTCTCTCCATATCATTGACGTATATCAAAAACAGTATTACACCCAAAATTGTTCCTTGTGGTACACCTAATTTAATATCAATCTGATCTGAAACTATGTCATTAATTTTTGTTCTTTGTGAACGATTCTTTAAATATGACTCAAACCATTTTAATTCGCTACCGCGGATACCATACCTATATAATTTGTTTAGTAATATATCACGATCAATTGTTTCAAACGCTCTGCGAAAATCAAGAAAAACAGCTACGACTACTTTTTTATCGTCAATTGCCATTTTCCAATTCGTCAAAACTAAATTAAGTAATGATTCGCAGCTATGATTCTTTCTAAAGCCTGATTGATTTTGTGACATAAAGCAATTTGTTTCAAAATATGATTCTAGTTGATTGTAAATGACTTTTTCCAATATTTTTGATAAGGTAGAGATCATGTTTATAGGACGAAACTCATTACACTTAATGGTATTTTTTACCTTTTCAATGGGTACTACCATTGATTCTTTCCAGCAATCAGGAAAAATTCCGGTTTCAATTGAAGAATTTATAATTGAAAGTAGATTTCCACCAATTAAATCAATACTATCACAAAACATTTTTATATCACACAAGTTCATATCTTTTTTATTTTTTATTGATTTTAATATCAAACTTAATTCTTCAATTGTAATTAGTTTCATTTTAAATCTGACGTTCGTGTCCGGTATTATGTTTTTATATTGTTTCACAGTAATCGATTTATTAATATGCTCTACGCTTTCAACAAAATATTTATTAAATCTATTAGCTATTTCTACTCTATTTTTCACTTTTTCATTTTCAAATTTAATTTCTTTTATCTCACTTTTATGCTTTTTTAGTACTAAGTTTTTTATCGATTTCCACATAGATTTTTGATCCGACGCGTAATCTATTTTATTCGAAATGAAATTATGTTTTGCACTGCTCAATTTATTTTTATAGTTGTTTCTTAATGTTTTATATTTGTTCCAGTCATTTTGACTATCACTAAGAACCGAAATTTTATAATGCTTTAATTTTTCTTCTTTTAGCTTTTTTAAATCTTCCGAATACCATTCACAATTACTCTTATTTTGTTTTTTTGTTATAATAAAATCTTTAATTATATTTTGCAAGCTCTTACTAAAAATTTCTGCCTTTTTATTACAATCTAGAAAATATGTAGTCATTATATCACTAAATACTATTTTACTTCTAAATTTACTTATATTGTATCTTAAAAAACTTATGTTTTTACGCTCCTCTTTCGGATTCGTATTATTACTTATATTTATTCTAATCGACTCATGGTCACTTATCTTTAAATTACTGTCAACATTTGCACTAATATTATATTGATCATTTACTATTACATAATCAATTAAGGTTCTCGAGTTATTTGTTATTCTTGTACATTTAGAAACTATTTGTTTAAATCCATTATCACATATTATGTCACTTAGAAGAGATTTGGATGTGTTATTTGTTAGCCAGTTTAGATTAAAATCTCCAGCAATTATTATTTTTTGTTTTATTTCCACAAATTCATCTAAATATATACTGAAATATTTATAAAAATCATCGTTTGAACCTAAATATCCCGGTGATCTATACAGTGCTGCTAAATAAAATGTAGTATTCTCATTATATACTTTAATTAATAGCCACCAAATTTTTAAGCCAAATGCAACAGATTTAATAACTTTATATGACCAATTTTTTTTTATATAAATTAAAACACCTCCTGTATGACGTGATGTGGAATTAGTCCTCACTATATTATAGTTATCAATTGTTATTAAGTTATCACTATCCAAATCAGATAAATGGGTTTCACTTAGAAAAATAAATTCGAAGTTATTATCTAAAACAATTTCCTCTAATTCACTAAAATTATTTATGATACCTTGAATATTTAGGTAGACACACTCAATATTTTTTAATTGCTAGTATATTATTTTGTTTTTTTCTATACTCAATTTTTTTTTATATATCGGACAATCGACACTTTTTGTTTCGTGATCAACACTAATATTTTCAAGATTCAATTCAATTTTAGCTCTGAAACAATTTAGACATTTAATTTCATTTGCAGTACAATCAGTAGCTAAATGGTCTTTTTTGCCACATTTGTAACAACACGATCCAATAGTACACTTAGAAGAATTATGGTTATAACCCAAACATTTATGGCATCTGAGTACACTTAAAAATTCATACACCTTACATCGATCCCATACAATATTAATTTTTCCTTGTTCTATAAATTTTTTAAACGCACTTCCATCAATTTCAATTATAGCATTATATACTGATTTAATTTTTTTTGATTCATAAACTTTAAGACACTTAACATTTTTTATCTCTACATTATTTTGAGCTTTAATTGCATTAATAACTTCTTCTGAATTTAGTTTTTCACTCATACCAACAACTAAAATTTTTGGATTATGTAAGGTAGGTACTTGCACTTCATAATTTTCACCAAATTTGTTTTTTATTTCTGTTTTAATTTTTTCAGCTGATTGCTTATTTAAACAACTTATTGATATCGCACCATTCTTTTTTAATTCATGAATATTGTTCACTTTCAGTGAAAGAGCAGAAGGATTTATTTTATCTTTTATTTCTTGAAAGGTTTTCGCACTATTCTGGTTTTTTTCTTTAGGCTTAATAATAATCGGTAACTTTAGCTGATCGGCGTAAGTTACTACATTTTGCTTTTTTGTTTCATAATCTTTTTTTATTTCACCAATAATTTCATTTTTATATAATTTTATATTATTAATTATATTGTTTTTGTTTTTTTCTATTTCCTCACTAATGCTCGAACGTTGTTTTTCACTCAATTCTTTTATCGCATCTTTTAGTTCATTAATTTTTTTATTCACACTTTCAAAACCTTTTACACTACATTCGTCACAAGAGTACTTTATGTTTACATTAGAGTTTATTATATGTAACTCATTTGAAGTGAGTTTAGAACATTTCGTATGAGTAGCTCTACCACATGCAAATGCACATAAAATGAAACTCTCGGTATTTTTGATCGGCTTATTACAGTTCTTTTCAAGGCAAATTACACTCATTTTATTTTTGTTTATAAGAAAAGAAAAAAAAGAAAAAAATAATCTTCATTTCAGTAAAAAATAATCTTATATTTTGCTTTTGTTATAAATCCAATATGTTTTTTTTTTTTTTTTTTTTTTTTTATTTAAAGTCACAATTCAGTTTTAATTTTCAATATAATTTATTAAATTTATTTCTTTTTAAATATATTATATCTTTATTTTAAATTTCCTCTAAAAAAAAGCGCGTGCTTTCATCAGAGAAATCACTCATCAGAGTTTTATAAAAATTAAAATATGCTGTTAATATTAAAAGTAAACAATTCTTTAGAAAATAAAAATAATTTATTAAAATCTTACTGGAAAATATAAAAAAGGCTTGGAAGATTGTTTTTTTTTTTATATTATTATCATTATTTTTTGTTTTTTAATATAGGATGAAATTTTTAGTATACAAATCGGGATTTTGAATTTCTTCTGTTACTATTGTATTTCCTTTTATTATGATAATAATACGATAGTGAAGTAATTTACGTGAAATTTATTAATTTTAGTTTAAACTGTACCTAAATAATAAATAAGGTATAAATAAAAAAGTATAAGGTTTATGTTAGAACTTTAAGAAACCTGTAAATTTCATTATATATATTTATTTATTTGATAACCATATTGACTGAAATATTATGTGATTTGATTTATTTATTAAATTGTTACATAAATTTAAAAACTTAATTCAAGCGACCCTGATCTATGTGGTATGTTGACTAATTTTAGTTTTAATTAATTTACATTTAATGACATACAGTTTACATAACATATAGTTTGTTCTTATGTTATTGTTTGTTTGTTATTACTTTTATTTTTTTTTTTTTTCAATTTAAAAATTTTTAATTGCATTACTCAAAATTATTAATTTAAAAAAATATATTAAATAATATTACATTTATTTACAATAGGAAAAAATAATTCGAAACTATTAAAATGTAGTTTTCTCATAATCAACATTTTCATCTATTGTGTCACCACCGGATATACTTCTTCAAAATCTTTTTCTAAACAGCTAAATCTTGTTTTGCTTCACTTAATTCACCTTCTTCCATTCCTTCACCAACACACTCGTTTCTTGTACTTACATTAAATAAAATTTTTAATTTAAAAGTGAAAATGCTTTCGCTATTATAGCTGTCGTACATACAGCTCGTGGTGTTTTAGCTAAATCGCTCTCTGGAACTGTATAATTAATTCAAATTTTAAACCCAGTTGGAGACCAATAAACAGATGTTGTATTTTGATTTGATATATGTGCACTTATAGATGAATTTACGTCTTTTTGAATTACATCGCCACGATAAAGCCTACAATTTGCCCTATATTTTGCATGTTTTGGATCACATTTCATCATTTTATTTGGTTGATCAAAACAACTGTTTGTAGGGGTAGAAATAGATTCTGACTCATGAAACGTTATATTAAGGTACTAAATTTGTTTGGAATTCGTTCAAATCAACATTTATTGATCCTTGAAAACGTAGTGATGCCAGTAGTTGATGAAATAACTTGTGCTCGTTACTAAATTTATACAACGTGGTAAACTAACACAAAGATTCTTTTGACAAATTTCATAATAAAGAATGTGTTGTTATTACTGAGTTATATGGTTCAACGACAGCTGTTCAGACTTTTAGTGATGGATACACCGAAAATTCAAGTTCATATTTTTAACTATATTCTGTTGCAAGTTTGTCTATTAAAAGAACTTGTAAATCCAGATCCAGTTCCACCTCGCAATAAATGAAACAATAACAATCTTTGAAGACTAATTGTTCAGCTAATTTTAATGCTATGTGCATAACCTTATCTATTATTTCTTTTCCAATTGTGTAATGGTCCTTTAGCGTAGTTATTAGCAGCATCTTCCTTACTAGATATGAGTTGTTCTGGATGATATAACAACCAAAATCTACCAGTTCTAATATCAGATATAACCGAAGGTTTTAAATTGACAAATATTGATCTCGGGACAAATCTACGACTTCAAGTATTTGAAAAGAAGGTATGTTGACTCTTATCATCTAAAAATGATTGATCTTAGCTTCAATCTGGTAGTATACCGTGTTGTATTTTAAATATAATTTAAAATAGATGATGATCCAATTTGGTTACCAACTTGACCAATATTTATTGAAATAAATTCCCCATCTTGATATTAAAAAGAAATTATAAAATATGTTAATCGATTCAAGTCAGATTCAAGTCAGATGTAAAACTTGAAATTTATTAGCTTAATTTAGTTCACAACTTATTATTTCTTGTTATATTTATTTTTTGCTTTTTTTTATATATATTTTTGACTATATCTATTTGTTTAATTAAACATTTTTATTTATGGTCACAAAATAAATCAAACCATTAAATTTTTTTTATACATAAATTAGAAATCATTTTTTTTTTACTTGTTAACTTACAAAATGTGGGATATTTGGTAATCGAAAGATTTAAATTATATTTAAATAAGACTGCAAGTCAAATGTTGGTTGAAATATTGTACGAAATGTAACTGAAATATTGAAATTTAGAATTGAGAAAACTGAAACCTAATTACAATGTGAATTCCAATACTTGACCAAATATTTTTTAACTCATTCAGTTTTAATAATTAACTTTACGTTACCAAGGCTATACACCAACTATAGCAAAGGCATTATTTTCAAGGGAAGGAAATGTATTTTAAAATATCCTTAATTCTCTTATATTGATTCCACATTTATCTCTAAAAAATTGTTTTATTCATTTTTTTGTTTTTTTTTTTTTTGGCAATAACAAATTTGTAATTCAAAGTTCTTTCACTTTCTTTTTAAATTCTTTGATTATTTAGAAAGAATAATTTTTTTTCAATTTACCTATATAACAGTTCAGATCCTATTGAAAAACATCCTTTGACGGCAATTTTCTAATTATTATCTTAGACAAAAAAAATGATTTACCAAAATAAGGAGTATTTCAGAATATTTTCAAAATTAATACAAAAAAAAAATGTTCATGTCATGATTCTATCATAAATTTGCATTTACGAAATCTATGTACAATGATCGTACATAAATTTTAGAATTTGTGGTTGAATGTAATCATAAAAGATAATAAATAACATTTGGTATGATGATGACTGACGATGACAAGACATTATATTTTACACAATATTCTAGAAAACTTGACTTGACCATTTTTAAATTGATTTGTTACGGAAGCAAAATAAATTTCTAAATTTTTCAACAAGTAAAATAATTACTTACAGAGCTAATAATTACTACTCTTTCTTTACTTTTTTCGAATTTTATGAAACAATTCTTTTAGTAAACCGAAATCTTATTGAATTATGCATTTAATTTGACTACATACTCTACCGATTCAGAATTGATTATGCAAAAAGTGTTCAGACCAGTTAGAAAAAATTACTCATAAAACAAATAAGAACAAAAAAAGGAAAAAACCGCAAAAAGGCGCACTTTTGTTTAATGTAAATTTTAAGTGCAACAATAAAAAAAAATTAAAATCATAAAAAAAATTTGCAAATAAGCTAAGAAACAATTAAATCAAAGTTCCGACTTAATTTTGTGAATAATTTTTGAAAAGTTTTTGAAATTTTTTTTTTTGTTTGAAGAATTTGTTGTTGGTAAAAAACAATTAAGAAATTCGGTAAATCACAAAGACTGAAAATATGTGCATGACTCCAGAATGAATGTATTGTTTATCCAAAAACAACAATTATTTTCCCTTCGGCATACTTTTTATTTTTTGACTGTCAATTAATTCAATAGATCAGCTCAATAATGCTCAAAATAGTTCTCATCACGTTAATAAATTCGATGTTCAATTCAATAAAACGGATAGGAGTAGAAATTAGTAATTTTTCTGATCTATGACAAATGCAATTGTAACAGTTTCTCTCTGAGTGATGCACTGAGAGAAGTAGACCAAATACATTTCTCAACGAAATATTTATTTTCACTAAAAGTTTATTTTGAACCTTGAAAACAAAAAATACAGACATGGCTAAATATATCGGTACTTCTTAATCAGTTATGGGAAATAATTTCTGACCAACTATTGACAGCGTAACATTAGCCGGTCCAGAGTTAAAAAAAATAATTCCTTCCTCTTTATTTAAATTATTTAAATCAAAACAAAGTTTTCTATTTCTGCCAAATAAAGGTACTTTATACTTTATGGATAATTTGATTTTTTTTTGATAACTTTAAGAAATATTTCTAATTTGAAAAAGCTTTGAAAATGCTATTTGGTTCTTGTATTAAATATATAGTTATATCTGGTTATTAAATAACCAGATGTAACTATATGTTTTTCTATAAATGGTTTAATTAAAAGATGAGTAAAAAAATTACTACTTTTTAATTTTTGTTTGTTTCTTAATCGGTAATTTTTTTGCCGTAATATTTTGAAAAAGTTTCAAATTTAAATTTTTGGGTTTCTATTACAGCTTTTTGCTTTAATTCACCAAGGTGGAAGGCTTTCCATACATTACTAGCGTATTAATGGGTGGATTCAGTAGCATTACCTGGTAGATCTGGAATCCATTTTAGATCCATGTACCTGTCCACTGAACGCAATTCACCACAAAAATTTACCGCAATACTAGCGACATCACCCGAAAATATAATAAACAATTTTAAAAATCAATTAAAATTTAATGAAACAATAATTATTATCATACATATAATTTATTTAAGTTTTATTTACGTAAATTTTCTTCCAGAATTTCAATTTTCACACTAATTTAAAAAATAATGGCGATTTAAATTTTTACAACTTTCATAAAATAATATAAACATTTAATTTTTCTTACAGTAGATGTCACAACAATCAACATAAAAATTGTTGTTGTTGTTTTACATATAAAAAGTCAGATCCATGAAATGTATCTAGAATTTTTTCAGATGCATTTTCATTAACCGCTATACATTAACCGGTACATTTACCACTCCGCTCAGAGAACGCTGTGGATTTCAGATCCATCGGTTAATTTCACTTAACGCTACCATTATGTTAAATAACTCATGAATAAATCAGAGAGAAGTCGAAAATTTGTTGTTGTTTTCTATAGACGGTAGAGAGCACAATTTACATAATTATATACCAAAAAAAAACCTGTTAGTAAATTTAGTTTATAAAACATTTGACAAACCGTCAATTATTTCAAGTACTGTTGTCTAACAATGTACAAAATTCTAATTGAATCGTTTTTGAATTCAAAATTCGATTGTAAAAATTAAAAATTACTTAAATATGCACAAAGGTAACTACTTAATATGTAAAAAATTTCTAAAAGTAGAAATACGAGGTACCGAAATTGCGTATAAGTGTTACTCTGAAATGATTATTCGAATTAAATCTCTATTACCATTTAGTTTAGTTTAGTGAAGGTAAAAATAAAAAGTATACCAAATATCGGTAATTCTATAGCTGTCAAATGATTTCCGCATTTAATCTTTGTTAGCATTCGGAAATAGAACATTTTAATATACGAAAACCGTTTGGCGAAATTAGAAATACGCCAGTTCGGTGTCTGTATGATTTACAAGATAAAAATATATAATATAATATAAATATTTCTGTTCTAAATATTTCTAATATAACCTATCGTTTTACTGAAATTTCAAACAACAATTTTGAGAAAACTGCAGTTCTTTTAAAACTTTATTTTAACATTAACGAACAATGCACTAAACATTCACTTGTAGATAATTATTGTGTTTAGATTTTGATTTTTGCATAAATGGTAAACAATGCAAGCATACGTTTTATACCCCTTTTCCAACAAACTAATTATGTGGAGCGAATTTTAATGATTCACCAGAGAGAGAATATTCAACAAAAATTATTTTTCTCGAATGCGATTGTTTTACTAACACATAGAAAAGTGGATTAAAATATTTCTTTTTGGTTTGGATTTTTTTGTGGCATACATAAAATTATTCAAAAATTTACACATGAGAAATATAAAGAAAAATCCGTTTATTGAATCAGAGGCTAAACCTGAGTGCAGTAAAAATCAAAAATCAAAGTATAAACACAGGCAATGGAAAATTCTAAAACGCTATTAGAACTGAGCAGCAAAAATAAAAATTTAAGCTATTTTTAAAAAAAAACGACTCTAATAAAAATCTTTATTATAAAATTTTAATCATCGCAGAGTTTTTAATTCATAATTACTACTAAATTATCAAAAATATTCAAAAACTGTAAAACTATAAATGAAATTAAAAGCATACCTCAACCCCTTACTACTACAATATATATTTAAGTGGATAATTGTAAAATTTAATATTTATCTCTAAAACAAAACTTGATTTTTTCTAACAATCGTAACTTGTTAAGCTGCTGCTTTTGTTTTTTTATTTGTTTTCTATTTTTTTTTTTTGTTTTTTTAATAAATAACTCAAGAGTTCGTTTATATGATAATAATTCTCTTGAGAATTTGGCTGACCTGGTTAAAATAAATTTAAAATTTTATCTCTAAATATTCTCTACAAAAAAAAAACTTCCCTAATCTGATTTGATATTCAGGGTATTGTTTTTGATAACTACTATTTTTTTCTCATTATTTATTTATTTATTTATTATTTTTAAACGCCCCTTAAATAAATCTAACGGTATTAACACAAAATTTTTATGAGTTTTTTTTTTATTTTTTTTTTGCTTTTATACAATTTTTTTTTGTTTCTTATTTGTTTTTATTCCCCATTTGACAGAAGACATCTGCCGCTTTCTATCACCAATCACTTTATTAATCAGTTTGTTATTTATACTGAATCATTTTAACCAGTATTAAACTTCTTTTCAGACTTAAGGTCTTTACAATTACAGATAGGATTTACATTTTTTTGTACACTATTGGAAACTATATAAAAGACAAACTACAAGTTTTGAAGTTTCTGTGAAGATTAAGAATAAAGTTTTGAATTATGCATTCCCACCTCGAAATAATATTCAGTGATGTCGTATATAAAGTTCCGGAAATTGATCAGAAAAATTTGGAGTTTGGAATTTCGACAAAACTATTGATATGATTGTATGTTTGCCATTAATTATTTAATGGAGCTATTCTTAGAATACTATTTATAGGTACATTTACATCCTGTTCAAATTCAAGTTACATACAGATTTATGTTCTTGCATAAGAAATACAGTTTGATTTTTATTAGGTTAGTTTACAATTTTTATGGGGTATCTAATATTCTAATTGATTATCAATAACAGGAAAATACAAAAATGTTCAATATATAATTATCCTAATCAACAACTCATTAGTAAATAAAGTTTGTTTCTACTCCCAATCGTATTGACTAAGCTATACTTTACCGTTTAAGCTCTAAGTTTCATAGCTTAAACTAATTATTTGTAAATTTTCATTAACTTAAAAATACCACCTGCACAAATTATATTATGATGCAAAAACACTCCTGTATAAAAATAAAAAAAAAAATAAAAAATATATTATCGAAGTGCTCATATTCAAATGTTTTCAACTATATTTCATTGAGTTAAAAATAGAAGCAAAAAAAATATTGTATGTACTCGCAAATGTTATGCAAAATGCTATAATTACACTGTCACTTTTGATATCTGGTATATCACTTAACAGTTTCTGCCCCTCATTCTATATCTCAATCTTTCTCTTTCTACCACGTGGTTGTTCTGATTATAATTGAAAAAGTATATAGAAAGATAAAAATTTGAAATTGAATATTGGAAATGAATAACCCGTTTTATTGATGTTTTTTGGTTATTGTAAATTTCGAAGAGTTTACAAACTATGTACAGATTTGTTTCAATTGCATAAAACAAAAACACAATAAAAAAAAGGGAGCAGCTTGCATCAAGTAACAAGTTGCATAATTAAAAAAGAAAGGGGTATAACTGTTAATATGAAAATAATTTTATATACCACTTTCAAAGAATAAAAATACTTGTCTGTCAGAATCACTCTAAGAATCATATTTCTGGATTTACAAGTTTCAATTTTACTAAAATATGTGGGATTTAAGAATAATAAAAATAAAAATTGATATATGTACAACAGTTTACAAAATCTCTGTTCAGAAAATCAGTTATAGGTATATAGTTGTATATTTTGTTCTATATTATCTAATATCAAATGTCTTGTTAAAGTTGTTACTTGCTAAAGTTATCATCTT
Source organism: Argyra leucocephala (assembly GCA_963942445.1). Classification (NCBI taxonomy): domain Eukaryota; kingdom Metazoa; phylum Arthropoda; class Insecta; order Diptera; family Dolichopodidae; genus Argyra; species Argyra leucocephala. The sequence goes on from OZ012677.1 coordinate 44,672,300, forward strand.
ATATAAGAAAACTAAATATCAACTTATATAAGAAATTATTAAATAAATATCAATTACATTGCAAAATTTTATCGCTTTGAACTTTACAAATCCAGAAAAAATAAGAGCTTTAACGGATAAGAAAGAGCTTCAGGAATTTCAAATAGAATAAAAATAAAAACTAAAATAATCTCTTTTGTTGTTGCAATATTTCTAAACATTCTGTATAACTTTTACTAACATACTGCCATCACAAATCATTTTAATTTAACCATTATTCACTTAAACAAATAAATCACTTCAAGTGTCAAAAACTATAAATCAAAAAGTATTAATTCTGTCAAATAATGAATAGATGTCACTCCCTCAGAACTATGAAAAAAAATAATATTTTTAAGAATAATTCAAGCCAAGTTCCAATTAAAAAATATAACAATAAAAAAAAATCAATTGTTTAAAATTTAAAAAACAAACAAAAAAATGGAAATGTCTCGAGCTAAAAAAAAATTCATCTCGTAAAATAAAATAAATTGGTGTAAAAAAGTAAAATTGTTTTTGAGTCGTGATTTATTTGACCAAAAATATAAATCACAATAAATGAAAAAAAAATTTAATATCCTTTTTATTATAGTCCTTTTTAAACTTCAAAGGGTATTATCGTAGTGAATTTAAGTTTGTTATTAAATAAATTAATATTTAATAGAGTACAGTCGGAAAACAGTGCAGAGAAAAATCGAATTTATATAACAGACTCCATAAAGAAGCTTTTTTCATGATTGTAATCCCTGCTTCCTTCACATTTATATATATTTAAATCAAATTGTATATGGAAAACATGAAAAAAAACTCATACTTTAGTTATAATTCAGTTTTTATTTCATTACTTCATATTGTAAAAATATACTAAAACTACAAATTCATATAAACATTCAATATTCTCAAACAAAACAAAATTAACAAAAGATTGTGAGAGTTAGTCTTCTAAAGCAATTAAATTATTTAATTTAAAATATTTAAGTAATATATAAGTTTATCAAAAAATTTGATCATTTTGATCAGTAGCTGGATTGTTCAGGACAAAGTCAATATTCACACTTTACACGTTTTATATCACTTTTATCTAAAAAAAAAAAAAATTTATTTAATATGCTTCCACTGACAAATTCATACAAATACTATTTACCTGCGGATTTGGAAATTCGTTTACGTTCACCCGATGCACGGCCAGTACCCGAATTATTAGAATAATGTCGTCTCATGGCATTTCGTATTATTGTTTGAAAAAATGTAATGCAACTCTCAAGAGTGAAAGATTTATCTGTTCTTGTGATTATAGTGTAAAACGATTTAATTATATTGGTGTATTGTTTGAAAGGGTGTTTTATGATATCATCGCGACTACCACCGCTCCATGAAAATTTGGTAAATAGCTGACGTTCAAACATTTTATCAATTAATTTATAGCAGCCAGTTTTTCCGCTGCACTTTGCATCTGCATTTAATACAAATTTATAAATATTTATCTGAAACACAAAAATTATTTATAAGTTTATAACTGATAGCACGCTCATTAAATGCAACAGCGTCATAACTCAAAAATCGTAGTTTTGCAGAAAATGCATTTGAATTTCAATTTCGCGCTATTTCAGTAATAAAGTGTAAAACGATTTTTGTATGTATATCCATATATTAGAAATCATTACGTGAATGAATGGGCACTATTATTTGAATTTTTATTAAATTTTATATTTTTTAAAATTATTCAATAAAAAAAAAATATATTTTTGATAACTTTATAAAATTATATAATTTATTATTTTAAATATACGTACATATGTACATAAACACAATTCAACATTTATAATATTATTTTCTAACAATAAAACGATAAAAATAAAACATTTGTTTTCTTAAAAGTCTACTAGATAAAAATGATAACCATATATTTTGAAATTTTGGTAGATATTAATTAAAAAAATTTCAAATTACAAAAATGCAATGATAACAAAAAATGAAAAACAAAAACAATATTCTTATTGTTATTTGATTTCTAATAAAAAATATTATTTTTTGTTTTTGATTCTGTAAGAAAATAATAGTTTACAGTAAGAAATTTTGTTTACTAAATTATGATAACAGTATCGAGCAAAAAAAAATAAAAATCAAGAAAGTGGCGGGGAAAGCTATTGAAAAAAATTGACAGAAAAATTTGTTCTACGCTTGACTTCTATTATACTACTTTTTCTATACCTTTCAAATTCTCTTTGTCATATTTTTTTTCAACTCTTTATAAATCTTTTTCTTCCAAATCTTCTTTATATTCGGCTTTTAACGTTTCTTTTGCTTCACCATCTGCATTGTCATAAGTGACACAAGTTGAACAAATATCTTTTTTAGGCACAAAGAAAGAAATATTACAATCTTGCGTAAACAATCGGTGAACTATTGAATAGCTGGCGTGTTGTTCTTTGTTTTTCTCACAAAAAGCTACATAATCTCTGACGAATTTGTTCGTGTATAATGGCTCTCTACTTTTGGAGTTGAGTCAATGTGTTTTCGAATGCCTACACGTATTGCTGGATTTAAAATTTTCTGTTTTCCATGCTTTCCTCTTGGTCTGATTCAATTAAGAGACTATCTACTTTATTAAGCTTTTCTAGTACTGTTCGAATCGGGCGATCACTTATATTTAAAGTATTTTTAAAAAAAAGTTTACAAACTCGGACTTTTTGTTGATTTTTTATAAAATAAAATGCGTTATTATGTTGTCGTTCCTTTCTCGTACCTCCGATACGAGTATAACGATATCGTCGGACGATAGCTTCCATTGAATTAGCAATGAATTGTCTTTGTTTATTTATGTTTCCCAATTTCCAATATGAAGAAAATAATATATTCCTTTCTTCATCAGTAAATTTTGTTGAACAACCAATTCTACATTTTTCTCCACACGCTTTTTTCATTTTTCTTTGATCTCTGGTGGTCTTGCTTTTTGTATGTCTTTCATAAGCTTCTTCGCAATTCGGTAATTTCTTCAACAAGTTTCGTTTCCAGTTCTCAATAGTTTTTTTGCGTTTTAATCCTTTCTGCGGAGGACTTACGAAAAGTGGCACTTCTTGTTGAACATTTGATGAACCGGGACCTAGAGTTTCATCACTACTACTATTACTACTTTCCCCTTCGTTATCGTTTTTTGAATCATACGAAATGTCAACAATATAATTATCGCAGTCTTCTGAAATTGGAGAGCCTGCACTAGAGGACGATGTTGGTGATTTGGTGTCCAAATTAGTAGAGGATGAGGAGCTAGCAGATCGTAAACGAGAATGGGTTGCAATTGTTTTGGAAACCGGAGTAACACAACTAGGATAGACTATAATATTATTATCTAAAATTGATCAAAAATGACAATACAGTATTCATAATACTTTAGTTATATACAAACCTAATTCTTGTATAATATTTGGCATAGAAGTTTCATTTTCTATAGAAAACATGTTATACTTCATTTCTTCATCAGATTTTATGGTCGTTTGTACAACTTCCGGGTTCTCTAAAACTTGCTGCTGGTTATCAATTTGCATATTATCAGTTTGTTTGCGTTGATTTTCAGTTATCGTTAACTGAGCTAAGTGCTTGCCAGGGGAGGCTTTCATAATCTATGCAAAACAAAAAATGAATAATACAATGACCAGATTCAAGATTCAGATTAAAATAAGTGCTATCCATAGTGTAAATATAGTACAGAGTAATCACGTAGACGAACTGTTAGTAGATTTAGATAAAGCAAAATTGAAAAAGATTCAGACATTTTTGTTCTACGCGATTACTCTATATTATACTTTACTCTATAGTTGTATCTCACAACAGTAAGCCAAATATTTTATAACAACACTGACATAACTAAACAAAAAACAATGCAGTTTCTGATAATTTAAATCATATTTGCAACAATAATGACATAATACGATTTAACACAGTTTTGAAGAAAATAATAACTTCTGTTATTAATAATAATAATGTCATAAGAAGAAATACTCCATTTAAAAATTAGGTTTTTTAATGTAAAAATGTCTTATTTTAAAATAATACAATGAAAACTGAAACGTTGATAAAATTAGTGCATACTGTCATAATTCTAAATAATACGTTATTGATGTAAAAAGAAAATTATATTGTACATATACATACCTTTCTTAAAAAAATGTCACAACAAAAAATATGTCACTTTAACTTTAATAAAATTGTTCAACACTGCACTGGAGTCAGAACACAACTGTAATAATTCAGTATTGTTATAAAAAAACGAAACAAAAAAATTTGGCGGGAAATCAAAATAATACGCTATTGTGTTTAATATTTAAATCTCAGATATGACCTTTTTGCAGTTAAAAGGTCACAAAGTTAATTAATAACGTATAATTAACTCAAAGAACTTGATTTTTGAGTTATGACGCTGTTGCATTTAATGAGCGATAAGTATTTATTTTAAAACTTACATAGTTTTCAAAATTTTCACTATTAGCCAGCTTCATTTCTAGTTCGTCTAATTCAGCAACTTCTTTGAATGGTAAAGGCAAAGATGGTGTTTTCGGCTTTGTTATTTTTTCTGTTTCATTACTATTCGACATGATTGACTTAAGTGTGGTTTCTTGTTCTGATAATTGTTTCATAATTTTTTTTTGATTTAGCATTAAATTTTCCTGTTTTTTCATCATAATATCCTGATTATCCAGCACTGTTTGCAAAACAGAAAAAATTTTTGTTAGTTGTTGTTGTGTTGCATCCAACTTTTCCTGTAAACATCAAATTTCGTGTTATAAATTTTAAAAAAAATAATTTTCATAAAAATCTTTAAAATTTAAAATTGTTTCCAAATACAAAGACGAAAATTAAAATTAAAAATTAGAACAAATACTTTCAAAATGAATTTGTAGAATTTTTACGGAGAGCATTAAAATATTTTATTGAATTTATATATAATTAAAAAAAAAGATTGTACCAAAAATTATATAAACTAAAAGATGTCGCATGCAGAACAAAAAATAAAGGATTATGTAATTTTTTGAAAAGAGACAACATGTTTGCATTTTTGCACTTTTTCTTTATATTGATTGTACTTATATGAACTTACAGGCACATTCTTAATATCTATAAATGCTTGGAAAAACTACTTTTTATTACAAAAATATTTCATTTCCTCCAAAATTACGAAATATTAAATAGAATTCACATACAATTTTCTATAACGTATTTTTAAAAGTGATCTGACAGAAGTTCGATTGACAACACTTTTTTTACTTTATTAGTTTCAGTTGGTACCTACAGCCTAGCTATAACTAACTAAAAGTATGAATTAAAATGAAGTTTCTGAATTTTTTAGTACCAATTTTAATAATTTTATATTTACAAAACTTTTAAATCAAGATTTAATTGAAAATTTGTTTTCCAAAGTCCGAGCAAAAGGTGGCAATAATAGAAACTCATCTCAAATTCTTTATAAGTTAAATTAATTCCTACAAATTTATTCAGTAAAATAAGTAATTGTGAAAATAATGAGACCATGTTTAAAATAAATGTACCGGAAGAAATAAACAAACATAACTGTGAAATATTAATAGATGTAGTACATCATAAGTTTCAAGCTATTACCATGTCAAATAAATAACCATCATAAATATTCAGCTAAACTTGAAATTAAGATATTATTTACCAACAATAATTATTATAATTATTTATTTACTAATACATAATAAATAAAAAACAAATTTAAATAAAGATAATAAATATCCCTGATATTTTAAAAATATACTTTATTTTATGTCCCAAACTAGCGTGAAAAATTTCCCAATGTCAGCGATTTATCCAATATAAAATAATGTCATTTCATGTTATCTCTCTCTTCAAAGCCAACAAAATATGAGCACACTTAAAATGTCTAGCACCTAAATTCTACCTTTTAAAACTAAAATAATTCATACTATTATAAATTTCTTCATATCTATTTAAATTCATTCAAATTTGCTTTGGTTTGTTTGTTATACATGTTTATCAGCTAAAACCCACCTTAAGACACAAAATTAAAAACACAGTACACAAAAACAAAAAACTACTTAATGTTAATTGCTACTACTATTCGTCTCCAATTAAAAAAATTCTAAATTTCGCTATACCTTTCCATTCATATTTAACATATGTATGTATAATAAAAAAATATAAATAAAATCTTCCATTTCGCTTTCACATACAGTACAATACAAATTCAATTTATTTATACTTTACTCTTTCTTTCTCAAAAGACTATTTTGTCAATCCTAAACAAATTCAATAAAGCATTACTGTATTGTGTTGATTTTTATACTGTTCATATACTATCGTCTATATACCAAAAATTACGTATGAATAAAACTGATAATTATGAATGTGTTTGTGTATGTTCAATTTTAAGAAACATTTAAAAAAAAATGTATCTACATGTTTTTTTTTTGCCAAGTTGTTTTTAATGAAATAACAAAAATTATATTGAAATGAAAATAAATAAAATGTTGCTATCTTAATCTAAACATATTATAAACATAGGAACATGTTACTATAAATCAAAGTTCTTTGCAACATTATTATTTTTTTTTGTTCTAAAGCGACATTTTATAGGTTACATTATTTTCGATTGTATAAATCTAGCTAAATTATTTACTCTTTTTTCTACATATCTTTTTTTGTAAATCTTCTAATCTTTTTTTTAATTCTTAAATTCGTTGAATAATTTTAAAACATTGAATTTTTAAATTATGAATAATAATAATATAATCTACACGAGCAATGTGTTCTTTTTGAGATAAAAATAATGAAATATTTTTAAAATTCTGTATTGAAATTCATTGTTAAATTAACAAAAATTTACTTACTTCTGGTGGTTGGTCATCACACTCAGACTCAACACTCTCATCACTACCAAACTGGAAAATAAAAAAAACATTATAATTGATTGCACCCATTTTCAGCCACTTTTTTACTGACCCATGAATCCTTTTCTGTCTTTATGTCCACTTCCACAAAAGACATTTCCATGCTACAAAAAAAAATTGAATTTTATAATCGAAATTCTTAAATATTTTCCCATAAACAAATATTTATTTAAATATTTTTCTTTATTACATACCTTTTTGTTTTAAAGACGCTATTTTTCAAACGTATAGATTAAAAAAAAAACTTAAACACTCTTTAAATACTTTATTTAACATGCACATAGAACAACTGCTATAGCAAAACTATCTTTAACGTGGCATTTGATGTTACGCGAATGTTGTATGAAACTTAAATTCCCACAGCAACACTAATGTTGCTATTATATGTTTATGATAACTTGTATTAAGTTGTATTGTAGCATTACTAACACAGCTACAGATACCATCAATAAATAAGAGAATCATCATAAAACAAACGCATTTGTGACTGTATTGTATATGTGCATTTAATTTGCATAGTGATGGGCAATTAGTAGAAAAATTTATTCTTAAATCAGTTTTAGTATGTAATTGTAATTGACAAAATGAAATATTATTTTCCCACGAATTATATTGTCGCGAAAAGTGATTATGTATATAAAATGAAAATCATAGGTATTGAGATAATTATATTTAGGACAAAGTATTTACTATAAATGGAACTTAAAGTTATAAAAGTACTTATAATTTAAAAATAAAATATTATAAAAATCAAAAAAGTAAAGTAAAGCCTATTACATATCAGCCTATTAGATATTACACATCAATGTTGAACTCATCCAGTTTTGTATTCACTTTTTTACATTTTGCAATGACATATTAATATAATTTCTGAACCAATGGCTTTGACTTCAATTCAAATTGAATTTTTGAAGTAAATGTTGTGTATAAAAAACAATAAATTATTTTTGTCATATATTAATAATATATCAATTTTTTCGCATCAATTTTTTCGTTCCAATAATTGCTATGATTATTAAAATTAAAATTAATATAAAAATTGTTATTTTTAGAATTACATTATAAATTAACATTATAGCATTATCTGAACATTTAAAAAAAAAAGTAATTTTTTTAATTCATCTGATTTTGACACGATGAGAACATTAATGAAAAGTTTATGAGAATAGAACTGCTATCAATTAAGTTGACAAGTATTGATGAAAACAGTGATGTGTCATAGAAAAAAAATAAGTTTTTATATTTCATAATATAAAAAGTATAAAAATAATCGCGCCAATATATTTTATTTAATCAAAAAATAAATCAGTGAATGCGTTTTCTTAATCATTCCATATATGTATTACATATATGCGTATGATGTATTAAGCCTGAAGTTGAAAGAAAACGACACGACATTGTATGTCAATAAAACATGTCAAATTGAACAAATGTGTTTAAGTGGCATAAAAACAAATAGCACGACACGACAATATCAGTGACAAAAATCTTATCAAAATTTGACGTTGTTACACTGCGACATTTCATTTTGACAGTTCTAACTCATTAAATTAAAAATGTTTGCCTTGTTGTTTTTGAATTGTTTTTTGAAAATGAAAATGGAATTTATTGGACTTGCTGTGCTGGACAATTCTATGTGGCATGTCGACAATTGGACTTCCAGATTTATTCTGAGACATAGTATAATCATTTGATTATTGTAAATTAATATCAATTTCTATTTTTTCAAATTATATTTGAAAATATTTATTTTAAAGAGTTCTCAAAAATTCAACACAGAACGCAAAAAATTTGATTAAAAACTGAATCATATTAAATTTTGTATCTTACCTTTTTTGTATACATTAACTACATTATAATATAATATAAATTAATTACATATTATGAATTATATATTATATATAGAAAAATAAATAAAAAAAATTATATTTAGAAACATAAAGAATTTATTAAACCTACCCTAAATATTTATAAACATGAAAATAATATTTTTCATTCATTTACCGAAAATGAACATGTTTGTACTGAAGAGATGAAAATTTCCCATCACTAAACAACATTAAACCTCAGGTAACAAAATAATAGTCAAACCTTGAGATATTTGAATGAGTGTCAAGTGTGTCAGAATTCCATTTTAAATTTATTTTCGAGAAGTAAACATCATAAACCATAATGTGTAAAACAAAAATATTTTATTACTCATTTGTATGCGTTAGTATAAACTGGTCGAGAATAACAAAACATTTTGTGATTTTTTTAACTAGCACGTAAAGCTCTTATTTCAAAAAAGCTTTTATGTTTGTAAATTGAAAGATGTGTGAGAGAAAGAATATAGTAAAAGAAAATACTAAATACCGAGGCCCACAATAAAAAAGAATATATATCTCAATTTCGTATAACATAACAAATTTAAAAAAAAAGTGATTTTTTCAAAAAAAAGGTTTATTTTGTACACTAACTTTTATAGAAGCTGTATACAATAATCCGATAAGAGTAATATTTAACTCCCATATAAATGCTGCGCACTAATTAATTTGATATATAGAATTGCTATATCAATGTTGAGCATCGTCATAGCGGTTATAGCATTATAGGTGTTCTTAGCACTCTTATGGGACAATAACAATTATATGGGATATCTCTCTCAGCTCTCTTATGGGATATTTATAATAAAAATTAAAAACTCTAGGTATGTTTCACTAATTTTATTTTATTTAATTTAAATTACACCATCATTAGAAGACTAATAAACACTGCAGCTAATATTTATAATATTTTTTATATAACAGCTGTAATATTACTTATTTATTACAGTTACAAGGGTTTAATAAAATTTAAAAATTTTATTTTATTAGGTCTACCTGTTCGTAGATAATTATATGAAATCAAGGTATAAAACAAAATCGCAAAATAACATGTGTACATACATATTATATAATTCAAAACGACAATCATGAAGCTGCAGAAATAGCAAAATAGGAAATTGAAAAAGAAATAATACAAAATCACCTCTTGTATTCGTTTTTGTAATGTTACAGAGATAATTGTTGGTAGATCTGAACTACCCGTTCTAACATTTGTGTTATTATTTCATTTAGCTAGACAATCTACAATCAATCCTTTTCCACTTTATTTAACGTATATCATATGGGTTTTTTCAGATGTTTTACGTTACATAATTTCGAAAAGTGAAATAATTAAATCAGGTGATACAAAAAAAAAAACGAGTAACATTAAAAATAATCAAAATGATAAACAAAAGCGTAATGAGTACGAAATTATAAATGTTGAGGTACTCAAAAATAGAAAAACAGAATCAAATTTAGAAAAGATAACAGAAGCTTTACCGTCAATAGCAATGAGAATTTATAGAAAATAAAAGAAATTAGTTATAAAGGATTTTCCAATAGGGATGATATAATTTTGAAGTGACGTTTCGGCCATTTGTAATATGTCACAATCTGTCTTTTTCATTGAATTCAGTAATGTTTACAATTTCATTACAAACGTCGTGAATTTGCTGATTTTGCCTTGGAACAACTTGAAAACGATAACGATTTTTTTAAGAAAATCATCTTCTCCGATGAGGCTCACTTTCATCTGAGTGAACCTGTCGATTGTCGATTCTGGTGCGAAGCAAATCCACAAATTATTCATGAAAACCCATTACATTTACCTAAATTGACAGTTTGGCGTGGTTTTGGGTTTTGGTTGAAGTCATTGGTCTTTAGCAATAAACTAGACTCTTTTCAAGCTTTACAAGTCAATATTGAACGTGTTTTTATGACATACGACTGGATTTAGTGCGCGAAAAGTGCGCGAGAATTGGGTTCTTCGAATTCGTTCCTGCAGTAGAAGTCGTGGAGGCCATTTGAATGACGTTTTATTCAGAACTTAATTGTATCGATTGTACTTCACATTAAATAAAAAACATTTGAATTTCCTTAAGAGTTAGTGTGTTTTTTTTTTTAAAAGAAATCATATCACTCTTATTGGAAAACATCACTATACCTCTTGAAGTGGATGTTTCAATGTGCTTCCAAGGTTTTTTGGATTCTAAGATTTTACATTGTAAATCAGGTGCAGATTTAACACATACATTATGTGAATAGCAATGCACTTTGAATCTCATGGCATTCCAATTAGTTATGATCGGTGGTAATGTTTTAGCGCATACAATAATCGGTATTGATTTCAATCAGGAAACAAATAAATTTTTGATATTAGATCCACATTACACAGGTGTTCACAGGAACTCACTATTTTTTTTATCATAACTTTGAAAAACAAAAGGACATCACTCTCATTCCTTCAGGTCGTATTTCATAATGTTTCAGTCAAACATATTTTTTTTATTATTGATTGTTTCTTTGTATCCAGATTCCTCGTATAACTGACCCTTTAATTCATACTTATTCTCTTCCTGATGACCGTTAAATGTCAAATAAACATATATATTGAAATAAAAACAATAAAATAAAAAGGATTATATTTTTTTATACTTTTTTAAACTATTATTTTTTTTTTTATCATTTTACGGGTGGCACGAGTAATTTATTATTTCAGACAGGGTTTCAAAAATTAAATTTTGATGCAAAAAAATTAAAAAATAAAAGATTAAAAATTATTTTTTTAGTTTATTTTGACAGGATACTAAAAAAAAACAACAACAAAATACAAAACGAAAAAAGTAAATTTTTGGCGCCAATATTTCTACTAATGTATTGTGGCGGGAAAACATTCAAATCATCACTCATATTTGAATAGTCAGACACAATCAGTAAAATAATATTAGAATAGAAATATAATTTTTTATTATTTCAAATGTCCTTTTGTCCAAATGTACATTCATATATAATATGTGAATTTATAATGAATTCATCAGGTTCATATAGACATACAGGTATTCATATTGTTTTAATAATATTTTCTTTGACTCAGTTTTTTGTTTTTAAGATGATTTGAAAAAATAATAAATATTCCTTAAAGATGGTGTTAAAAATTTAATTTGTTCTTAGTAAAAATATCCTTTTTGAAAAAAATGTTTAATGACTTTTTTCAATACTGAAAAAAACTGTTTTTAACAAAAAACAAAAATGCATAAAAAAAAATTTTAAATAATAAATTTTTTTACGAAGAAACAATATTCTTGATCTTATCCTACTATCCAGTACGGACAAAAAAATATCAAATCCTTTTCTATTGACCAAATATTAAATAAAAAAAAAAGGATTTACTTTGCATATACAAAAATTTTTTAATATACGAGTTGATTTAGAGACAAATCAATTCATCACCCGCAATGAGTTTTCTATTGAAACTCTAATCAGGATTTAAAATTATCAAAAGAAGGATTATTATATCTTTGTTTTTTTGTTTTCTGCAATATTTGTTCTTTAAATTTAAACAAAAAAATTTTTTTTGTCTTTGTTTTGAGTAAAAATTTTAAACAATAAGATAATTTTGAAAGTGGGTGTCTTCTAACTAAGATAATCCAATTCAATTTTCTGTTTAAAATTTTAATATTCAAAATTACTTTAAAAAAAAACACAAGTTACAATGAAATTTTTACTATTTAAATACACAAATGAGTTGAATTTTAAAACAAAATCAGTATTCCATGAAATCAAATAAAATATTTTTTAATAAATTTTCCCCCCTGCCGTTGAAAAAATTCTTCGAAATAACCTGATGTGTACAGTCAATCCTTTGGCATGGGTTAAATAAAAATAATGGAATATGTTTACTGACTACGAATTATGTTTATTGAGTTATTAAACAGTCTACCACCTCCTAAATATAAAGTATATCTACAATTAAAAGAGACAATATAATTTTAACATCCGTTTACAAATGTATATATGTATGTCTATATAATATAATAACGTTGTCTAGGCATAGTCAAAAATATAGATTCAATAGAGAGTTGCAAGCAGATTATCTACTCTAATAAATTTTTTACATATATTTTTTTTGCATGCACATGTAACTGAACGAATCAAATATATGAAGGATCAACTCTAAAGAAGAATAGATCGTCAACTAGATGAAATGATGTTATAAATATATTATAAAATGATTTGATGTATTGTGCTAGCAAAACAAACAAAAATGGAAAATGTTAGATGAGGCTTATGTTCAGCAGTATCCGTTAATAAAATAATTACACTTATGTCTCGTTGTACACGCTACACATTTTATACGTTTTTGATTTTACAGAGTTTTTAAATCAAAATTAAAAAAAAAAAAATAACGTTCAAAAAGACAAATTTTGAATAATTTATTTCAGTTTTCAAAAAGAGCTGTTCTGCTCATACAGAGTGTATATACGCTCTAAGTGTACGTACTTATTTTTACTTAATGTTAATATGAGGAGGTCCACAAGGACTATGACTAAAAAATCACAACTACTAATTACAGATTTTATTTTTAAGTCTAACCGAACTGAAATCAATCCTAATACATCAACTATCTAAATAAATAATAGAGAGATTGTCTTAGTAGACCAGATGAAAACATTATTAAATAATTCTTTAAAATGCGCACTCTTGTCGTTGATAGTGATAGTAATTTAAGCTTTATATAATTCAGGAGCATCAAACAATCTTGGACAAGAGTGAAAGGCTGTTTGTTTCTATGAACGATCAACTGCAAAGATGGTAACAACATTTCTGCAGATTGTTAAACGAGCACTTCGTAGAACCAAATGTATCCACAAGCTCCCCGACGTCAATAATACGCAGATCACTTAGGGGTACTGATGTGGGCACCCCAATCGAGATAAAATCAGTAGTTCTTCTTTTAAAAAACAACAACCAAGCAGCTGGAGTAGATGAGATACCAGCCGAATTCCTAAAACCTGACCCAGATGTATCGGCCGATATTTTGTTATTTTTGTTCCAGGCTATGTGGGAACAAGAAAAATATCCAAGAGAACGAAAAGAAGGATTTACTGTTAAAATACCAAAAAAAGGCAACCTAAATCATTGTTATGGCGATGTATTACTCTACTCTCAGGTTTCTCAAAATTATAATGGCTAGGATAATACTCGATAGAATAGAAGGCAAAATCGAAGCTACACTCAAAAGACACCAAGCACGGTGGCCATTCGTGTGTGGATCACATCAACACATTACAAATAATCCTTGAAAAATTCACTGAATTTAAAGCACTGCTAAATCTCATGTTGGCAGATTTGGAGAAAGCATTTGATAGAGTAAACCGCGGGTATATTTGGGAATCGCTTAGAAGGAAAGACATTCCAGAAAAAATTACAGCCATAATTAAAGAATCCTACAAAGATGCAAGATCTTACATCGAGGACAGCAGACAAATTATTTCGAAGTGTGTCAGGGAATACGACAGGTCTGTATTTTATCACCCAATTTGTGTTTAGTAGTAATGGATGACATAACGACTACTATTGTGGGTGTAAATGAGAGCAACGATATCCAGTGACGTCCTGTCTAACGTATCAGATCCACTTAGATTACTCCGACGACGTGTGTTTATTGTCAGATACGAATGGAGGTTTAAATGATATGACACTGGAAAAAATGCGACTCTAAAAGCCAATTCAGCTAAAACCAAAATTATGCACACAGCTCACACATCACAAGATCCGATCCTGAAGAAACCATTAAGAAATGCGAATTGAAGAGGGGAGTTGAATTACCTGGGCAGCATCGTGCCATCAGATGAAGATGCCGATTTAGATATTGAAGCCCGTATCAGCAAAACCTGTACTGCTTTCGGGATGTTCTCAAAAATCTGCAGAAAAGCAATATATCTCTGCGTACAAAAATAAAAATCTTTAATACAAATGTAAAATCTGTTTTCTTGTATGTCTGCGTAATATGGAAGATTTCAGTAAACATAACCAGGAACATCAAAAGATCTCCTAGCGTACATCAAATGATGCCTCCGGCGCATCCTAAACATTCATTGGCTACAAATCATTTTCAACAGAATGCTGTGGCAAAAAACTAAGCAAAAACAAATAGACGTGGAAATCCGACAAAGGATATAGCGTTGGATTTGGCATACTCTGAAGAAATCTGACAACTACTTCGCGAAACAATGTTTCGAACGGAATCCTTACAGTACACGTCGTGTCGGAAGGCCGAGAAAAACATGGGAAACAACAGCCTTAGCCGAAACAAGCACCTAACAAAAATCGTAGCTACAATTGAAAAGGTTAGCCACAGATAGAAGTCGATGGAAAGATTTTATTTCCGCCCTTTGCTCCACGGATGAGCATACAGGACATTGATAATTTGCAATTATTTTTTTATTTATATTATTTATTTTAATTTTTTTTTTATTTCTATGAAACAGATTTGTTTATGTTATATTTTTCATTTTGATAATTAATTTAATTGTTATTGTTATGTTTTCTATGATTTAACTGCTTTTTACAACTTTTAATAATTAACTGCTATTTTCATATTTTATTAAATGCATTGCTCATATTTTATGTTCAACAAATGACCAAAAAAGCATGTTTGTTTTCGATTTATACGGGTTTCCATATAACCACTTACATTTTCGACATACACGGTTTTATAAGAAATATATCTACCCTGTAAAGTAGGGATAGATATATGTAGGAAATGGTCCTTTTGAAAATGGACGTAATTTCCAACCAATCCAACATTCTAATTACATTCTAAAATAACTTCATTTTTAATTACATTTTAATTATAATCATAAATCATATTATTTATTATTACTATTACTACAAAAACATTTTAAGGCCTAATTTTCAGAAATGATTTTGACAATTTTTAACAACAAAAATAATATTATTTGGCTATCATATAAATAATCTTATTTAAAATAAAATCTCTGGATATATATAGTAATTATATTTTACGTTTAATTACGTATTGTACAAATTTTCTGTAAAACAATAAAAAAAAATTATTAAAATTCTTTACTTAATTTAATCTCAAAACATTTTTTGAGCTCAACTAATTTAATACAAAAAACAATAGCTAGGAGGGATTAACAAAAATGTAAGAATTAACATTTTTTTTTTATTCTTTTCTACTAAACACTAATAGAATGAAAAGTTAAGCAAACTAAAACAAAATATATATTTGTATTTACTAACTTAATATTAAGTTAATCAAAACAAAAATTATTATCCTTCAAAGGATATACATACTACATGTATAGAAAGTAAAAAAAAATTTATATTGTTTAAAAATACTAAAGAGGATCAGCTGAGATGATTTTTTTTTTTTTTGTAAAATTTTGTTTCTTAAAACTAATTTCATAACAAATCTGATGAGTAAAAACAATGAGTTAAGAAAATTGTAATTTTTCATTTAAGTACATAAAAAATTTTTAAAATTAAGGATTGTCATTATATTAAAATTAGAATTTTTTTTTTTAGGTATATAGTGTTGCAGTTTAATCCTTAGTATTAAATAAAATCCTTTAAGAATTATTTTTTTCTTAAAATTCGATTTATTTTTGGATTAAATCAAATTGAGCAACTATTAAATAAATTGAATTACCAATATATATACATAATATTATCTATAGTATTTTATATCGAATTCTTAGAAATATTTCAAAATAAAATGAAAATTCCTTGAAATATAATGAATTGCTAAATAAGAATTTCAGATTAAAGATATTTACACATAAGGAAGAAAACTAAGTGAGAAATGAAGGCGTTTAGAGATCTATTTACACAGATAGTAAGAGTCCTAAATTCATTTTTTTTTTTTTAATTTTAAGAATAATATTTTACTTACTAAGAAATTGAACAAAGCAAAGTCAATTCATATTAGTTGTACTAGCACAAATACATATGATATTATTAGGTACTATAAGTTAACATGATTATAATAAAAATTTTGGCTATATCATTTGATAGTGTACAAGTACGAGTTGTGATTAGATTGATCAAAAATTAAAGTAAACTGATTATTAGAAAAAAATATTAAGTCAATAGTACTTTGAGCATACTTTTGAACTCTATAAACTCTAAACTCTGTTTTCAATACAATGAAAGCTGTTTATCAAACTGATGTAATAAACACTGACATGAGTAAAGCGTTTGATATTGTACTACAAAATGTTATTGCTAAGAAGTTGCTTAACCTTAATTTACTACCAACATTCATAAATTGGATTTAATCGTACCTATATAGCTGACCGAACATATAATGTACTTTTTAGATCAGTTATTTTGATCCATACATTATGCCAATTCTGGAGTTCCGCAGGGCAGTCACCTAGGACTATTGCTGTTTATCTATTGATAAAAACTATTTTTTTGAGAAATAGATGCTTGCCCTCTATATACATAACACAGACTCTAAAATATTCTTCAGACAACGCAGAATGAAATTAAATTAAAGTAAGTCAGCGCATTTTACTTCAAAAATAAAAATATCGAATATAACACGATGAAATACTTCTCAGCTCATTGGAAGCACCGTACACTAATAAAGCCCGACATTTTGGGTAAAATCTACTTTTTTATATAAATTTAAAATACAAATCTGATAAAAATGCGTAAATACCGAATTTTATTAAGTTTCACATGTCAGCACTAATAAAACTTGTGAAATTTTTCTGCTAAAACTAAGTTAATTTTGATTTTGAGAAAAAATAATTTTTTATACTTACTTTTCAAAATTATAAGATAAACATCCTAACAATAATTTCATTGGACCTGAATGCTTTCAAAAAATCGTTCTTGTTATTCGGTATTTTTCAGATACATTTTTAAGGTCAGAAATCTATTCAATTATTATTTAATCAATTTGAAATGAATGCCATCTAGTAAATATAAGCAAAACCACAACCAAATATCTAATATGAAAGTTTTTATTCACATTAAGTCCTTCAATACACCTACGACATGCTCCCACCTAAATACCACTTGTTCATTTTACACTTTACAAGACTAGCTATACTCTATACCATAAAAGTTAATATACACACTCAACTCATAAAATCCCTAACAATATATTTAAAAATCCCGCCAAAAAATTAATTTCAAAATACAGAATCCTTTGATCTGTGATCTATTCAATTTCTCATAAAATTGTAACGGTCATATCCCACACTTGTTCCAAAATAAAAAAAAAAAAAACAACAAAAAACGTTTATTTTTTTTTCTTAAATAATCAGTAAGTTTCTCATCTCATCTTAAACAGGTACCTTCTCCATTTAACATTGAAAAATATCCTTTTGAAGATCATCATAAGAGAATCTAGCAAAAAAAAAACAACAAACAAAAAAAGAAAATCTCATAAGATTTTCTGTTCATGTTAAAAAAAAGTTTTTAGCGCTCAAATTTGCCCGCCAAGATTTTTGAAAAATAAAAAAATATAAAATTTCAAACCATCATCATTTCTGCAAAGAAACCATAAACATAACCATTTAAGATTTTTATTTTCATTACTTTTTCTTTTTTTTTGTAATCATTTGACGGATGATTTAATATGAACATTTTTGTGGTTGTCATCTAATTCATTTTAAAGTACTGAAGACTGACCTCAAGTGGTGCCCGTTTTAAAATTGCACAAAACATAAAAAGCGGCGTACATATGCATGTACGTTACCATAAAAGAAAATAAAAAAAATGATCATCAGTTGATTCCTCTTATTCTAATTTCATCAAGAGACAACCAGCAGCACCACTAGAAGCAAGTGTTTTTTTTTTTTAATTTTTTTTATTATCCTGTTCTTGAATACTGAATTATGAGTTTTCAGTCGGTTCAATTATAACAACAACAATACCAATTTTGGAATCACAATACCAAGCAACCAACACCAATGAGAATGGAAATGACCGCTTCAAATCACAAAAAAAAGAATTTCAATAATAATTACTAGAACACTCTTGATGATGATTATGATGATGATGATGATACATATGGTGTATTATGATGATCATCACAAAATAAATAATTGTATAATTGTGTTAGGTGGTCGATTATCATGGAAAAGATTGTCTTTGTTATTTTAATAATATTTCCTTGTGTCCTTCTCAAATTTCAAAATTATTTTCTAAAAGCAACATACAGGCCTCCCTATATGTTCTCCTTTTAAAAATAATTCAATGATGCAAATTTTTTTTTTTTACTGATTTTCATAATATACTGGTACTGTAAAAATTTTGTATATGGGATTCAGGAAGTCCTTAATAAACATTGTTGATAATAAATAATTTGTTTTTTTTTTTTGTTTTTTTTTTGTTATTATTGCACAACAGATTGTTAGTGATTGGCATTAAAATTTTAACGGATCAGTTACGCACAATTAACTGGAAAACAAATAAACTCTTCTCAGAATTCTGGATACTGAAATGAGATCCTTCAAATTTTTATAATAATGTACGTACATGTATTGTTTGTTCAATTTAAGAGATTCTTTGGTCAAGGTTAGTTGGAAATATTTTTTTGTTATTGTTTTTTTTTTATATTAAATTATGCAAATTATATTATTAAAAATGGGCATTCTGTGAACGTGATTGTAAAGTCATAACATATGTTGACAATGTTGGTATATTGTATCTAATCATTGAGAAATAATCAAGCGAACTATTTATTAGTATGCTTATGAAATTTGATATTGGTGTTTTAAGAAAGTATGGAATAGAAAATGTTGTTTGATGGGGATATAAACTTATGTAATTCAGATGTAGTCTATACCCATACATAAAAATATTTTTTCTTCTTTAATACAACATTTATTTTTTTTGAGTAACTATGTATATCTTAACCGCATTCATGTGGTCTTTTCAGAGGTCTTCCTGATATAGATGTTTGATATTGACTTAACCATTCATTACTACGTCAGTTCTGCTATTTTATTTATGTGATCTGTCCAGTTTTTTCTCTATTTCGACTCCAATTGATAAACTTTTGAATGTCGCATGCGTCTCTAATTTCGTTACTACGTTTCTTATCTCTTAATGTGTATTCACACATTTTTTCGCATTTTTTACTTTGATTTAGATGTGTCCGCTGTTGCTAAAAAACAGTAGCGTACATTAGTATGGGCCGAGTACAGCTTTTGTGTATTCGTGTTTTGTTTTCTATTAGCATGTATTTGATCTCCATATAACGGAGATAATATGAAATGTCTGCGGCCTTTCTGCCTGTCTTCTTTTTTCTGTTTCCGTGTTGCGAGAGCTTTACGTCCAGATATTTAAAATTGAGCAATTGTTCAATAATTTTATTGTTAATGGATAATTTACATTTCATGGGTTCTCCCGAAATAATTATGGATTTGGTTTTTATTTTGGATACCTTCATTATGAAAATAATAAATTTAAAAAATACCCTGTTTACCTAAAGTGAGAGGAAGAGATCTTGTAATTTTAAACAGGGTTTCCCATTATTTTGAGGATTTTTGGTTTTGGATTTTAAATTTAATGAAAATTTAAATGTTGACAAAAAATTAACAAAGGCAATAGTAGACCTTATCCCCCACAAAAAAGTTAGAAGCAAAATTAAGCCTCTGCGAGCCTATTGGATGATTATTTATACTGTACAACTGCAATTAATACTTGAAATGCTAGCAAGGATTACCAAATAATTTGAATTGCCACAAAATAGCCTGTTCTGAAAACTTGAGTTGAAAACATAAAAAAAAACTTGAGAAGTATAATCAATACTTACTTAGTTAGGTGGCCAACAGACCATAGAGGTCCTGGGTCGGACTCATCAACTTCCTCCACTTTTGTCGGTATAAGCAATAAATGTTTTATAATTCAAAATGTAGATAAACAAAAATAAAGAAAGTCAAATAATAACAAAATTCTGTCAATAACAGTAAACGATAATCGATACGTGAGGACGTAGTTTGATGACTTCCAGAAGTAAAATAGTTAAGTACCGCGGATCGTGTGATCTAAGTTTAAGAACGACTAATTCCACACATTTAACCAACCAACCAAACGATGCTATGTATGGAATATGGTGCCATAATATTGCAAAAATGTTACTGGTTGAAGTACATCGTCCTCTTTTATTATCCATCCATCCATGGGGTATAGGAATAAAAATATTTTTCAAATGTTTTTAAAAAAATTTTTTGATGAAAATGGGTTGTAATAGGATGCAAACTGAAGTATGTATCAGTGATTTTTACGAAGTAACTGCATTGACAAATAACAAAGCAAATTAATTTATGAACAACAGAAACTAAGGTAGGGAATGTTTCAATATTTGTACTATACGACTATCACCTACTTCAACAAATAATTTTACAGCAATGCCATAGAAAAGTAAAACAACAGTAAATATTATGTTAATTGTGGTGAATTTGGAGCACTCTAATTTATAGAAAGATGAAATGGTTTAACAAAATATGATTTTGAGATTGGTATTGCGTCGATAATTTAAAATTTAACTGAAAAAATATAGAAAAAATAAAACCTGGCGGTAAGGAGTGATTTGTCTATAAAAATATTGATAAACCATTCATAACTATTTTTTCAAACTGTACCAAATCATTATTGTAAACTTAAAAAAGTACGGTATAAATACTTGAATAATTTCCACAAACGATTTTCGTTATTATTCTTAAAAATTATAGACATTAAAAAAGAAACGTAGCGAAACTAAATATTTTTTAATTTTTTTTTAAATTTCAATCACAAACACATTAACATAAAAAAATTTTAATTTATCAAATTGCCGCAACACCCCATGATTTAAATTACATTTTTTTTTTTAAATAAATTATTACTACGTGAGTGGTTATTGTCTAAGATAAATCAATAAAAAAAAACATTATATTAAAACAATTGAATGGAGTAAGATTTTTATCAAACTTCGAATTTAGTAGTTCATTTTTAAACTAAGAATTTTTGTCTATAAAAATTTTCAATGTGAAAAAAACCATTAAAAAAAAATTATCAAAGTTATCTTTTAATGTGACATCCACCCTGTAATTGCATTTAAAATTTCAAGTATAAAATTTATTAAATTACTTATTGTTAACCGAATTTGATCGCTTCCAAAAATACCCCTTGCAAATTCTACACACTATTTGACTAATATTTTAAACGTATTGAATTTATATATTTATTTAATAGACATGTAATAGAAGTCTAAAATTCATTAATTTTATGTAAATTTATTCTTATTTTTTATCCCCAAAAATAAACCACCTCATAATTTAAATAAAAAATTGCGGCAAATAATTTTAATTATTGACTAATTTTATTCCTCTCTCATTATCATCAAAGATACATAAACAAATAATTAATATTTATACAAATATCTGAACAATTACTTAATTTGGTTCGTTGTCTTGGCTATAATAATAACAACACCCGCCACTTGATTAAACAATTTAATAATTACTAAATACTTGTGACTATAAAAAAAATTTTAATTTTCGAAATTTCGAAAATCAATATTGGCAATATTAACAACCATAGACAAATGCAAAAAATTAATAAAAGTGAAACGTTTAGCAAATATAAGCTGCATTTAAAATTTTTAATTGACTTTGGCGGACAGAAGAAAGTTTTCGATAAAAAATAAGAAAAATGTTTAAATTTACAATTTGTGTAGTACTTTTAATATGTTTCACAACTGTAGTAGTAATTATTATAACACAAAATATATATATATATATATATATATATATATATATATATTAATTTTTAATAAACGAATATTTTTTTTAGGTATCAGATACCCCTAAGAAACTCAAACTTCCGGTAGAATCATTTGAAGATGATGACGATGATGATGGGTCACTTGAAAACTTCATAAAACGTTCAGAAAAACTTGATGAAAAAAAAGAAAAAGTTATACCACTAACATTGCCATCTTTAGACGATCTATTAAAAAATTCCGAAGATGACAAAGAAGATTTGTCTAAAAAACCACCATTAATTGGTGATATTATTGGAAATATTTTTAAAGACTTAATTACAAATCCAGATTCACCAATACAAAAAATATTTGCAAAACTTCGAGAAATTTTCGAAAAATTTATTAATTTTATTAAATTTGTTTCTGAGATGTCAGCCATGTTAAATGACACTAAAATGAATAGTAGTAGTTAATAAATAAGTTAATGATATTTGAAAAGTGTATATTTAAATAGAATATAGATAATATAAAAAAAAAAAAAAATATTTAATTAAAATAAAAATTTGAAATAAGAAAAAAAAAGTAATTAAATATTAACCGTTAGCAAACAAAACATAATTTACTGTTCCTATAGTGAAATTTCAGAAATCAGTAAAACAATCAATATTTTAAAACTATACAAAAATTGTTCCTCAAATTCGAAAAACGAAAATTTTTAAATGTCAACTGTTTTTTTGCTTCCCCCTTACACCAATCCAAACATTTATCGCAGATGTTAATAAAAAAAAAAATAATGGTTTTTATGTTTTTTATTAAAAAAAATTCAATAAAATTGGAAAATATTGAAGCGTAAAGAAAAATCATTATTATTTCTTGCATCGATTTTCTTCACATTTCCCTTGTTATATAAAAAAAAAACGCATATTAATCTGTAATCAATGAACATCAACTATCATAAACCTCAAAAACATTATACAAATTTTCTTCGTTTTACAAAAATATGGAAAAATCAAGGGGAATTCCTTAAGAATTTCTTAGCGAATTACTAGCCGTGACGGATTAAAAAAAAATAATAATAACAAAACATAATAAAGAAAAAAAGGAAAAACCCTAAATAAAATTATTCACATATAAAAAAGATTCAAAAAAATTAAACTAAACTGTAAAAAAAAATAAAGATGATAAAAAACAAAATTGTGAAATGTGGGTCCATTTTTTGTTAAAATGTCATAAAATACAAAAACGATTGTTGGTATAGTTAATGTCAATCAAAAATGATTTTTATATTAAATTATGATGTGACACAAAATTGACAATTGTTTGCGAAATATTAAAAATATTAAGTTTAAAAATAATTATTTTAATTTCAATGAAAACAGATTATAAAAATGTGGAAGGATCGAATTCCAACCAACTTTTTAAATAAAAAAAAATAAATAAATAAATAGACTATTTTTGATTGGAATTCGCAAGATTACCAAAATCTCATCATTGACTACAGTTTAACGCAGTCGATAAATGTTACTTAAAAAAGCAATTAAATGTATAAAACATAAATTCAGATTGAATAAAAAATATAATTGTCCTGGAGAAAATAGAATTGTATTTGCTCCGGGCAAATATTAATGTCTCGAAATCAGTCAAAGACTATTCATATTGAATGTAAAGAATATAAAACATCATATAATTCATCTGGACCAGCGTCTTAATTGGCGTAAACAATCAAAATAGAAATTACCATCTTCACGGAAAGCCATTATAACTAGTCATTAGGATAGCCATTAGATAGTTTTCGGACACTATCTGCTATAAGCTGGTGGAACAATGCCGAAATAATTTTGAATGCCGTTTCCCGATCTCTCTACTCCGGGTTTAAAGCCACTGTAGCATAGAAGCGTACGAAAGAGCCAATGAGCCAGTCCCTTCAATGGGAATCTTCAAGGATAGCATTTATTCGTATTATCTGACGAGAACAAACGAACGGTGACATAGACTCACTATCGGTGCAACATCTAGAAAAACATGGTCCTCGTATATTATAAAAAAAAGCAGACAGCTTTAAGATAGTTCCGGTACTGATATATCAAGAGTGCCAGTTGTCACTGACCGATAAGAAGCCACACTGTCAAGCTGGGTATTCTGCTCAACTCCCATTATCGCAGCCGTACAAAAAAAACTTGACAGAAAGTCTTGAACTTTCCTAGCAGTAGCTAGAATCAGAAACTTTAAGTGAGGTCTTCATATAGTAAATACAAATGTACAGAACTGGTCTAAAAATCAATAATAATATTCCGCAAGAATCACTGGCGGAAACAAAAAGTGTTATCAAGAATGAGTTATGTCTTAAATCAAATTATATCCAAAGACCTACAAATCCCGATCAACTATAGCACCAACTATACAAATATCAATTAGGAATTCAATTTAATAACTTTAGTTAGACTGTAAAGTATATTAACTAACTATGTTAATGGAAGCAAAATCCACATACATAGTCGTACGTCATGTAAACAAATTTGCAATTGTAACTATGTTTATAAATATTAAATTTCTGCAGGAAGTTCAAACCTACATTCTCAGAACGCAGAATGCATAGACTTAGAAAAGCCACTTATCAATGAAAAAAACCGCAAGTAAACGTACAAATCAGCTGAATTAGATCTTTTAGGTGTTAAAAAAATTAATACCACTCTAAAAATTAAGAATGATTATTTCAAATTTATCATTATTCTGCCTCGCGGTATGCCCCGAAATTTTAAATATCACTATTAATATTAAATCAAATAAATTGTAGACAGCCTTGAAAATAATTCAAGATTAAACAAGCAAACAAGGCCTCGTATCTGGGTGATTCCATGACGTTATATTAAGAGCAAAAAAATATAAACAGTCAAGGTAAGTTGTAATCTATAAAGCATGTGTCACACCAGTCCTAACATATGACGTATAGTGCAGGATTTATATGGCAACAATAAAACAGGTACGAAGAATCACTGAAAGGAAATATCTGCGGCCGATCTCCAAAAAAATAATAAAAAATCGTTTCAAAAATGCGGATGGCAGAGAAGTTTGCGATATCCAAAATAAACTGATGTGGTTGAGAAAAAGAAAACGTGACTGAACAAATGGTAATACATGAAACTAAAAGTATAGTATACAAAAAAGATAGTCATTGACTGTCACGATTTCTTGCAATGAGAAAGAAGAAAAAGCTGAATCACCCAATAGCAGAAAGCCACAGTTTAGGCATTGCTCGTAAACAGATCATACTTTATTGGCAAGAAGAAGAGAATACAAAATTTTTGCTACCATATAAATTACGTTAATTAAACTTTCAGTGGGAGATGATTATTAGATGATTAGTCATAAGCATAATGGTTTTTTTTTTTTGGTAAACTTATCCCGATATGGCATTTTAAATTGTGAAATTTGTGGGTGTTTTCTCTTTCTATTTTTTTTTGTTTTAAAACATCATCGGCTCCTTTCATATTTCAATTAAACCGTTAAATTATAAAATAAAATTTTAAATTTCTTTTCTCTTCAAAGTTTCATTAGAGTCTAGTCCCATATAGTTTTTTGGCACAGTTAAAATTTCCCAAAATAAATCTTTTATGTAGACGAGAATCTCTTTAATCTTATCGCAAAGTTTAACACATAATCAAATCTTTCTTTACTTACTTACTTTTTTAATTTTAATTTTGAAAGGACATAAAAAAATGGTCCCAACCTTTTTTTTTTTTGCTGGTCAAAGACTGAGCCAAATTTTATTTATTGCCATATCATTTTTCAACGAGACGACACACACACACACTTTCACATTATAAATAAATAAATATAAAACTTACTCTTGCAAATCCAAAATTAACCATAATAAAATTTAGTTTTTGGTATATATATTTTCTTTCTCTTAAACTCTAAATTAGCTCTTAAATGTATCATCTCAAAATATCCTGCCCATCAGGGATCACGATTACAACAATCATTAAAGGATCTTTGTTTTTAATTTTAATTTTTTTTTTTTTTTTTTTTTGCAACATAAAATTGGGTATGAAAAATTGGTATCTTATTACTCTGCAAAAATTACTATAACCATAACAATTTAAAGATTTGATAAATCTGTAGGTGGTCACAAATAGGTTACAAGTATTTAAAAGTGCCATTACTTTCCTTAAAATGAAATGCATTGAAAACGAGACATATGTTGTTTAAGAAATTATTTAAAAAAATCAGGTTATTTGATCATATTAAATTGCGCACAAATACATAGTTACATACTAACAAGCATACAATACTTTGATTCCAATGGACTGATATTTATGAGCAAAAAAAAGAAGAAAAGCAACAGTTAAGAAAAAACCTAGATAACAAGTGAAGCATTAATTTAAAAATTCAAATAATATGAAAAAAAAAAAAACACAAAATAAAAAAAAATAGCAAATAATCAAAATGAAAATTAAAAAAAAAAATAATAAATTGCTAAATAAAAAATTTGGAACAAAATTTTGTACAAGAGATGACAGGGATGAATTCACCAAAATAAATGTTATTAATTAAATAGCACAGGTTTTATTGTAATTTTTAAAGAATAAATTGAGAAAATCGGGAGTAATACAATTTTTTGATAATTATAATGTAGAAAATTTGTCACTGTAGTTCGTTTTTGTATTTTTGATCTGACTGTTAAGATATCTGAGAAAAATATAACGTCAATTTAATCTTTTTTTATTCCCAAAAAATATATGATCAAGTATCAATATCGGAAGAGACCCATAAAAAAAATAATTAATTATTCAGCTGAATGTAAGTATCAAGCTACGATTGAAGAATCATATATCATGAAATTAAATTTATTCAAAAATTACACCTACACAGTCACAACTAGGTCGAAGTAAAGATTAACAGACAGAAGTAAAGATTAACAACAGAATTTGTCATTCAGAAGTATTAGAATGGTTCGGAAGTGAATTATTTAGCATACAATTTTTGTATTTAGAATATTAGGAGAAGTAGAAAATGTAATATAAGTATAAATAGTTTTGTTTTACAATTTTTGTTTCATTTATGAAAAATATTTTTTTTATTTAGTAATAAAAAAGCGCTTCAAAAGAATAATATATTTTATTGTTTTTAATATTATAACATAATATGTATGTATGTATATTAAAAACGATACATATATATTTTACTTTCTTTAGAGAATTTTAAATTTTCTCTAATGTAACAAAAAACTACTATTAAATTTTAATTTGTATATATATATATAATACATATGTAATTAAGAAAGTTATAACTTTTACTTTTAATTTATGTATGCTATTGTATATATACATTATGTCATATACATTATCTATTAAAAAATTTATCACTTTTTACAAAACAAATAAAAAAAACTTAAATTGTGAATGTCGTCGCCATTTGAAATGTTTGAAATATATATGAAAAAAAAAAATCTTCCGAAACATCTGATTTTTGATTTCTGTACAGACTTTGCAGTCGAATGGATTTCAGCATACCGATTTTTTCGTATTCGGATCGGAATTTTTTTTCGGAGATATTCCACTTCGAACTTCAGCATTTTATAATTTAGAGATTTTATAATTTTAATGTAAAGATTAACTTCAAATCGAAAAGTTAAATAAAGAAAATTTATGTACAAATTAAATTGTGTTTGTTTCATTTATAATGTAATATAAAACTTTAATAATTTGATTTTTTCATTAATGTTAAATACTGTCAATAACGGCAGTTATTAAAAAAAATACATATTAATCTACTGCAACTGTTAATAGTTAAATTGTCAAAGGTAGCAGCGGTAGATATAAAACTCGCATGATATTTGAGGACTGCTGTTTGTATAACGATTTATCAAATGATAATGAACTATTTTCAGCATCTGGTGATTATAAATTTTATGTTTACCATTCAAAGCAAACGGCGTTTAGCCAACCAATGGGAACGTTATGATCCATACCGTTTAAATATACAATAATTGATAAAATGATAAGTGGTGCTAGATATTTTTGCAGCAAAGCTAAAAAATATCGTTCAGCTATACAAACTACGATGAAATTGCGGGATGAAATTTTGGACTACAACAGTGGATTCACTGCTATGGTTCTATGACAAATAACCTTCGCCATTTCAAAACCATTGCGTAACTGATTCTATTTATTGTACTTTACAGGAGTATACCTAATTCAATGGAGGATTGCGCATGTTAATCCAATTCTCAAAAAAGGCGACAAACGCGATCCCTCCAACTGAATAAACAAAAAGCTGACCAAATATCTAGACAGTCAAGTTATTGTCCACGATAGGCAATATGGATTTAGATCCCACAGGTGATTTAATGACATACCTTAACGAGACGCGAAATATCTGCTTGCACAATATTCGGGTGAAGCAAATATTGTGGCTCCGGATATTTCTAAAGTTTTCGGTCGAGTACAGTATAATGTATTATTAGCAAAATGTCAAACTATCGGTCTGGGTTCCTCGTCTCTCAAATAGATTAAGAGTTTTCTTTCGAATCTTACGATTCAAAACTTAGTTAATGGAGTTAAGTCCCATAAATTCCAAATAAACGTGTTCACCCAAGCATCAGTTCTCTCACCTACCCTCCAAACCACTTTCAATCCAATCCACAAATTTCCAGGCAACAACACTCTAGTACCCTCCTGTGATTTATAATAATATAAAAATCTGAAGCTACATGCATATCAACTAAAAGAGACATCATGTCCAGTTCCCTCAGCCATGATTTGGTCGCAATAGCTAATTGGGGCTTAAAAAACAGAGTCGAGTTTAACACTTCTAAAACTCAGGGCCGAATCTACTGTTTTGTTTCAGGAAGCGCCAAATGTCACGGCACATATTGCTTCACTTGGACATCGTCGTATAGTCGGAGCTCTTTTTATAGATATCTCATAGGCACTGGTACATGCTCAGTGGAAATGAAATCTATATTCCCTCTACTTAAGTTCTTCCGCCGAGAGACCTGAAGAGCAGCTTGTGTTCATCCCTACACCGTAGAAATACCTAGATGGAAAGACGAGTTGTAGAAATTCGCTTATAACCTCAATATCCCGAATGTGGAACCAAATTCTATCTTATGTGTTCCCAAAACATGATAAATTCTATATTTATGATCTAAATAAATTCAAGACGAACATTAACACCTTCGTTCGTAATTGTCTTCATTCCCTTCTATCTTCCTCCTTTCCTAATTAGAGATAGATAGATATTTAATGATAGTTATATAGTAAATATCACAATTATTAAAATATCTATATTTAATCGAAAATTCACAATATAATACTTTTAATGAAATATATGTATATATATATATATATATATTTAGAAACCTTATAAAATTGTTCAAATACAACTTTCATTTGATAAATTAAACAAATTATATTTCTATACCTTTAGAATAAATCTTTTTATATTTTTTTTCTAAAAATTTATTTTATATTTGCTGTTTGTTTAATCTTATATATTTTCAATGCACGAAAATGTGCCAATAAGAATATTGGAATATAAAATTGAGATTAGTTAATTTATATTTCGAAATAGTGTACCTGATACACATTATAAAACTTGTTGTATTTGAAAAACTTTGTTTTTGATTTTTTGCCACAATAACGTGGAAGTTTTAGATCCTTGAATTTAAATGAATCTTACCAAAAAAGAAAAAAATATTAAAAACTAAAAACAGAAAGAAATTGGGAAATTCAATCAGGGTCTCCGTTGTAGCGAAAGGATATAAAAGATATAAAAATATATACTTAAATATAATGCACCTAGGAGGATGACGACGATAATAATTATTCGTACCTTTTTAACATTATTTCCACTTGTTTTGTGAAATAATGTGTCTGGCGCCACCATTGTTCAAAAATGATAAATTTTCAGAAAAGATTTTTAGAAATTATTTTCTCTTTTTTTTTCTTATTATTTTAAAAAGTTAGAACAATTTTTTATTTTTTTATTTATTTCAATACAAATTAAAATCAAAATAAGATATATGAGATGACTAAAGTTAGTAAAATAAATATGAGTAAAATATTTTATACTTACTTTTCATTATTCTTATTTGTCGGAGATGCTATTGAATCGTTCGAATTCTTATATTTTAATTTTAAGGATAATGCTGATTTTGACCTTTTACCTGTAAAATAGACAAAAGTAAAAATAAAAATAGTTTTTTTTATAATTAGGTTAATTTCTAATATTTAGGTTAAATCTAAAATAAAAACCAAATATAAATTCACATACATTCATTTGTATATACATATATATATTTATATCAATCAATTGATGAATCGGCTGAGTTCTATTTAAAAAAAAAACACTTAAAGAAATGAAAATATTTTGGGTAAACAAAAATTCTATGAATGGAATTAAAATTAGAAAAACCACAATTCCTGTAGTATAATCTTTACAATAAAATCTTCTTAATAAACCACTGTTCAAAAATGAGTCATAAATGAAAGTCAAATAGATCTTAGAAGCTTATATGATAGTGTTAAGAATGATAAAAAAAATATATGCATCAAAACTCAAATTCCGGTAAAATCATCAATTTGCACTACTTTTAATTAGAATTTCTAAGGGATTACGTAATGCAACTATTGACAAAATTTAAGTACTATATTAAGATTTGAGAAGGTTTACTACTCGCATTATTATTGCTAGAGTTATACTTTATTTATACAAAATTACTTCAAATTTAAGTTATTGCAATATGATTGTGCTATTACGGGAAGATTTGTAAGCAAGGTAAATCGCTGAGAGATTGTGTTGCTATAAAAGTACAGTGGGTTATATTTTAAAAAATATCGTGAATTTGGGGATATTCATACGACCAAAGGACGAGGATCACTACATAAAAATCTACAGTTTGAAAAACCATTTTAAAACGTCTACAGATATTTGACAAACATTCTGTATAGAGCAAGAGGAATCACTATTTATCCAGTTTGGTACGATATAAACTAATGAAAGAAGGATTAAATGCACATCGTCCAATCAAGAAGCCTGAGTTGAAGCCAATACATAGACACAAAATGCTTGCTTGAACAAAATCCGTTTCTTGGCTAGAGGAAATGTGGAGCTTTCAGACAAAAGCAAATTCAAAGTGTTCGGAGAAGAGTATAGGAGAACGATTGAGCAATGAATGCATGCAAATGTTGCCATCAAAATCTGAAGGCGTAATGGCTTCTCCAGTCCAGAAATAGGAAAATTGTTCTTTGTTTCCGCAAAAATGAATGCGGATGTTTATATACACATTTTGGAAAATGAATTGAAGCCTTCTGTTCATATTTTCATTGGAGATACTTGTGACTTAATTTTTTAACAAGACAAGGAGCGTCGCCACACTGCCCAAAAGGTATAAGTTTTTGTTTATGTTTCTCAAGTAGGTTAGATATTGTACTTTCATTTCTTAATATTTTTTTTCCTATAGAACACAGTTAATTTCTTTTTAAAAAAATTGAAAAAAAAAAATTTTATAATTTAGTTTTGACAAACAAGATAACAGAATTTGTCTTTTAATTATTATTTTTTTTCTATTAGACCTAATTTTTAATGACCTCGAATTTTCGTTCCAGTGTTTTATCACAAAAATTACTCAAAAACTAAATCGAAAATTCATATGTGTTGCATAATTGTTAACTTTTTCTAGATATGGAAATAAATAATTAAAAAAATAATAATAAAAATAGCATATTTGTAAAAATTTACAGCTGCCCAATTTTTTTTCACAACAGTGTATCGGTGACATCGAAAATGTATCCAAAAAATTTCAACCGATACAATGTACATACAATATGTCAAATTTTCTGAACTGACAACATTGTGTTGGAAACAAAATGTACTTTGTTTACAATTCCGATCACTCTAAACACATTGTCTCTAAAATAAACGTCAAATGAAATGTTAAAATATTTTACTCATTTATGGATACCTATTTTGTGGATAAATTTTACATCAACAGAAAATCCACTAATAAGTCACCCATGGTATGAATCAGATCAATACATATTAAGTACACTCCACCTGGGATTCATTCCACCAGAGGCATTTGTGTTTCTAGACAAACATAATTATATAGAAAATAGTACCTATGTACCTATTATTTATCACTATAAAAGGCACGCATCAAATAAAAAGCTTCCACTAGACTTAAACACTGCTATTTTAAACAATTGTGAAATATTCGTATTTGATAAATTTATTCCTAATTCTGCACAATTAATAAACAAAAATCCTTATTTTTGGAAATGAGTAGGTTAAGCTAGAATAGAATAGAGTAGTTAGTTTAAGTCTAGTTTGTAATATTTAGGTTAAGATTAGTGTAAGTTAATTATAAAATGTAAAAATAAAAAAATTGGTTTTTAGCCGCAATTTTTTTCCAATACTGTAAATCAATTATTAAAGTAAAATTACATAAAATAATTTAAGTTTAAACTAAAAAAAATAATTAAAATAGATAATGTAATATTAACAAATCATTATTAAATTTAAATGGGAGAACTGGTATTTAAACTAGTCATGTACATTGTAATAATTATAAGATGAATTTCGTTTTGTTTTGTTTAGAATTAAGAAATTATAATAAAAGCAAAAATAAAGAGAACAATTAAAAAAAAAAAAAAAAAAGTGGATAAATTTTTAAAATATTTGAATTGAATTGGTAAAATATTTTTGTGAAAGAAAAATTTAATATGGACAATTCCGTAAAAAATTTAGCCAGTAAAAAATTCAATAAAAGCATCTTTCTTCCATGAGTCCATTTCCTATTAAAATTAAAGTAAATTAAAACAAAAACACATTTTTAAATTTATTTTTAAAGCACGAATTTTAAAACTTTTTCTTCCTCCATTTTTTTTATTTATTGCTTGCTTAATAAAAAGAAACTCAGCAAAACTGTGCCGAACTATACTGTATATCAACAAATTTTGGGATACATAATTTCACAACCCGTTTCGTGAAAATGAGTCGCTGATACACTGTCAAATCAATTACCGATGATAAGACAATGTGAAACAAATTTTTGTTGACATTTAAGATCATATGTCAGGGTGTTGGCGACGTTGTCGGTACATTTACGTATTTCTTACGCGGTACGAATACATTTCATATTCGCATATGCTATGTGTATTGGAATTTTTTACGCGGTTAGGCCCTCAACTAATTAATCTACACTAGTAAAGTATAATTCAATTGTTTCTACGACTTTTTGTTTTTAATATTTAGATTGTAAGAGAAAAATTAGAAAACTTCTCTAATATTAAATTACAACTTCCTTCACTCAGGTAATCATAAACGTAAATATTATTTTATAACAATCTTCACAACCATTTTTAATCAGAATCTCATCAGAACAAAAAACAAAACAAAAAATCGCAATTTGTCTGAACAATCACCTGGCTTACTGATTGCATTTAACCGCTGAAGCTGTAAAGTCAATGACATTTCTTATAAGTCAGTTTTTTTTTTCTTTTGTGACATTTTCTACAAAAAAATTATTTTAGTTAAACAAAAAAAAAAAATATGGATTTAACCAAAAAATATTTTTTTTAATAATGAACAAAAAAAAAAATATTGGTTTCAAATGTACACAATGCAAAGTTACCCACCATTTACCAAAAATATAATAAAATTAAAAAAAAAAAAACAAAAAATTGAAGAAATAAAAATACTAACAAAGGGTTACAAAAATTTCGCAATTTCTTATTTTTGTGACATTTTAGTAGAATTTTGTAATATTCTGTATTTACAAACTGTTCTGCGGCAGTGTTTTCTTTAAATCACACCTTAATATTGGGTACAGAGAGTGTTAATCGAGTTACACAAATTGAAATTTCATTCTTTTAATTTTTTTTTTATATTTATTTTGGAATTTTTTTTTCACATTGAATGCATCTTAAATCACAATCAAGTAACAAAAATTAAATAAAAGAAGAAAATAAAAGCAGTATACTCATAATTGAAATTAATTTCGAAATCGTGATGGTAAATCAAAAGAAAAATAAAAATAATTTGAAATAATTGTAACTGAGAAGAATTGAATTTTCTATTTTTTGTTTTTTATTTTTTTTTTGTTTTACTTTTGTATAAAAAATATTGCGAAACATTTCTTATATTTATTTATGAGACCACTAAGTACTCTTATAAATCGACTCCTTAGGAGATTAATTGAAAATATTAAAGAAGAAAAAGGGGTAGAACAATTATTTAATTTTAAGTTCAAACTTTTAACCTTGATTCTGTGAACATTTTGTTTTCGTAATGTTCTTCCGAATTTTTGAGAAAAAAAAAATTAAAAATTGAATTGAATTTAAAATATTACGAGTACAATTAACTGAAATGAAGAAGTTATTAATAAGAATATAATAAATATTGCGTATTATAGTAATATATCGGATGCATATTTTGGTATTGTAACTGTATTTGGGGCTCTAATTATTTAGGACATGATATATTACTATAAATCAGGACAAGCCGATAGCCCGAACAGCTAGAGCTAAAAAAAATGAATTTATTGTAATTCGAATTGTAATAAGGGTGTTAGAGTGTGTGCCAGACGAAAGACTAATTGTAATTACCTAGGCACAAGATCGACAATTGTTTGGCACTCTTTATCTTTAATAATTTATATGTATTGCAATTAGAATTAAACTGTCATAAATTAGAAACAAGATCCTGAATTTATATAAAGTCGATTGGAAAAATGTCGACGTTTTTTTCTCCAAAAATATCGATTGTATTAAAAGTTGACCTTCCAAAATGTTGACTGATAAAATATGCTAGATTGTGAATTGTGCATGGAGTTTCTAGTAGGCTACAAAAATCATTTATTTACTATAAAACTCTATACTTTTTGAAAGTCGACATTTTGTACAACTCGGCATTTATTCCATGTCTACATTTTAGAATCGATATTTTAAGAACCGATAAATTATACAAATCGACGTCGATATTTTTTAATCGGTATTTTGTGAATCGACACTTCAAAAATCGACATAACTTAACCCAGCCATTAAAAAAATTTCAGGTTGGCTAATTTTCCAAGACACAAATCAGAAAAATTTCAAATTAGTCAATTCAATATTCTAAGTTACATATATTTGCCACAATTAGAATTCGTATCTCATTAGGCACACACTTTAAATGTAAGTCAATAATTATAATTGACAAGCATTTAAGGACCTGTGAAGTCCTAATATATAAATAAGTTGTATATAAAACAATAATGCGCACACAGTTGAAAAATTTTTACTCATATGGTTTTATTATTCAGCAAATACATTATGCATATGGAAAATAAAAAACAAAAATGAACAAATCAGTTATTATAATTACTTGCAGCTAACATAAGGTACATTGTACATATGTCAAATAAAAACAAATACATCTAAAATAAAAAGCAACAACAAAAGAAATCACTTGAATTCTTCATTTTTATTTTTTTTAAGTAACTGTTTCTAAATTTTGGTTATTTGTAGTAATAATATAGTTTTTATTAAAATTATGTATATGTAGGTATATACCTCTTTAATGACAAATTTTTTTATTTTTAGTATTTTTATCCACTAAATACCACTTACTATAAGGAATATATCGGAAACGAAACAGTATATTTATATGTCCTAAATAAAACCACTAACGAGTAATTTCTGCTATGTCGTGAGAGGTCAATTCCAGTACGTTAATTACTGTTAAAACTTTAAATTTGGCTTCAACTTGAATTATAATTACTCAACAGGGGCTCCTAGTATAAATAAAATAAAATAAATAAATCAGGAAAATTGAAAGGAAGTCGAATGTTTATCTTTTATTAGAACTAACCAACAGAGTTTCCATATTTTATTATTACATATATGAAAAATTCGAATAAGCAAGTTTTTGATACTTATTGATTGTTGTTCGGGATATAGATTTTTTTTATGCTTTTATTATAGAGTATACACCTTTATTGTTACTTAAGACTGTTTTATATTATAATACTCGTATACAGTAAAAAAAAATATAGTAAAGACTTTTTATTTATTTAGAAATTAATAATTTATAATTTCTCACTTGCTGGTCTTACATTTTAATAATATCAATTACACCCATATTCTCTTAGACCCATCGAGAAGAAAAAATTTATCTCGTTTTATCTCTTCGCATTTCTGTTAGAAACTGTAAGCGAAGCGATAGAATATTTTATTTGTTGGTAGTACTGATCATATTTTACTGTCAAAAAAAATTATTGGAATATAAACAAAATATGGTATATAAAATTTTTGGAAATTATTTGTGGGGTTTAGTTTTAAAATATTTTTTAAATAAAAAATAAATATAAATATATTTATGTTTTAAATATTTTTTAATTTAGTACATAAACAGTAGTAAAATAGTAATAGTAAAGATGATTTTTTTTTTGAAGACAAAAACACAATTTTAATACAAATGAAAAAAATAATGAAGAATTGTTTATTAATCTTTATTTAACTATTTTATCTATTCAATTTATTGATTTAATTAAATTTTTTGATAAAAAAAACACAAAATATTTTGGCGAGATACTCTATCGTTTACAATTTTCAACGAAATAAAAAATGGTCAAAGGTCTAACAAAAATTACTCACGAGACTGTTTTGATACTTGCCGACTTGTAAATATTGTAAATATTGTAGTGTAAAATTGCAGTACCTATATATAATACCTATATATAATACCTATAATAGACGTTTGTTTTCCTTATACCTTAAAAAATTAGTTAAAAGTCGATTTTAATTTGGTATAACTAAAAGAAAGTTATTTGTCATATGATTGATTATTTAGGATATGATAATAGGCAATGATACAGTTCGTGATTGTGATGTAGAGAATAGAACTGCTATGGATCTATACGTGGCCTAGTATCGTGGTGGAGACGTATCTATAGACT
The DNA here is from genome assembly GCA_963942445.1 of Argyra leucocephala. Lineage (NCBI taxonomy): Eukaryota > Metazoa > Arthropoda > Insecta > Diptera > Dolichopodidae > Argyra > Argyra leucocephala. The sequence goes on from OZ012677.1 coordinate 44,709,770, forward strand.
TTGATAACTAACTAACTAAGTGACTAATAATTCAGAAGACATTTGTATATTAAAAATATGTGGAATACCAAATAAACTTCTAAAAAATAAATATTTCTAGATAAATCGATGAAATTGTCTACTATTTACATAGATCTATGTATATTCCTATGTCCCCTAAATAAATCTATGAAGTTAAGCTTGAATTTATCAATTGAAGGTTAAAGCAATTAAATTTTGGCAATAATAAAAACTATTTTAGTTGAAATTGTAGTTTTTGTTTCTTTTACTATACAGAACTTTAGAATACACAAAAAAAGGATTTCTTTAGAAATTGAGATATATATCAACTATAACCATGGAAATCTACATCTATTTTAGATTTCATAATTTTAGTTATTATCAAAATAATAAAAAAAAAATTTTTTTACTTAAATTCATGAGTCAGATTCGAATCCAAGACCTTTGCATTCGTATATTCAGATAATATAATAATTGTATAGTATGATGATATTGAATTCAAGAGGTTAGCCGTGGATAGAAGACGATGGAAAGATTTAATTTCCGCCATATGCCCCATGAATGGGGTTACAGGACAATGATGACGATGATGATGGCATATTGATTCAACAGCACTGAAATCGGAGTTAAGTATATAAATTTTCGATTTATTTGTATATATTGTTTAGGACTAATCAGTGGACAAAAAAAGTAGAATGATGTGTTATTAAACGAAATCTCAAAAATTTTAACGTGTTATTATATAACATAAGCAAATATGTATTGGTATACTTCTTCATTTAGATACTGAGTGTGATGATGATAAAACAATACTTTATTTTTGTAACGATTTGATTTGAAATTACATAACATAGAGTGTATCTGCCACTGTCTGACAATTCATATGATTTCTCGTATGCTTTGTCAAAAATGGTCACTCAGACGGGTTCAAACCTCATACGAAATCAGTCACTCACTATGAAGTTTTTTGAAAATCGGTTTAAGAGGAATGTAATAATTGAAAAATTAAAAACAAAATGTTAGCAGACACTACAAAATACCCTGCAATATGTTTAAGAAAATATACATCGGACAGATAAAAATATTAGCAACAATAAGATTTCAAGAACATTTAAATGAAGCACAAATTGCTAAGAGAAGAGGAAAAATATCCAATTTTAGATTAACAATAGCAGAACATGTTCGCTAACGAAGAACATGACATTAATATAGATGAACTTAGAAGCAACGAATGAAATAAACGACACCAGAAAAATAGAGACATTTGCGAAAGGCTTGATATTATAAAACAACCGCCAGTTATACTGTTATAAATATTGACCACGGAAATGGGTACGCGTGACTGAAAAATAAAAACAAATATTAATAAAATAAATGTCACAGGACCCTCAATTATCTTAATTTATTAATCCAATTGGTAAATCTAAACTTACATCACTGCTTTATTGAATTCGAAATATATAAAATAAATAATATGGTCATTATATATGATTTCCAGATAAGTATACCTCGAGTCGAAACAACAAATTTAGTTGATGATTGCCAAAAAATGTTAGTTCCAAACCGAAATTGAAACTAGACGTATTTTATAACGGCTACTGTAGTTGAAGACAGCGTTTAACAAAATTTCCGATTCACTTTCTTTTCATGAGGAAGTATAGTACAAAACTTATGACTTTTAATACAAAATTTATGAAAATAAAAATTGTTTAATTTTTAACAAAGAAAGTTTTACAAAAAAATGTTCAGGAGATTTCAAGATTCCATCACCGACTATTTTACATGAAACGGTACATAAATGTAAAAAACGTATCATTTGTAACTTTAACAAGTTAGAAATTACAACAAAGTCCCCCTTTCTAATAACATCTGGTTTATTTGTATTTTTGGCTTTGTAATATTTTGTCATTAAAAAATTTTCTATTCACTTTTTTTTTTATTTTTTTTTTTAACAAAAATTTTTACATATTCTATGAAACAACAAAATAGAAAATAAATTCTCTAAAATTTTTGAATGGCTCTATCCTTTGTTCGCTATTGTAATATCACAAAAATTATTTACCTTATTTGAAAAATTGAACAGGTTGATTCCTGACAAGATATTTTGAAGAATTTCATTCCTAAGGTATAAGAAAATACATAATCAAATTACAATAACAACACCACCATGAAGAACATAACGTATTCTTTACGCTTTATCGCGGCGGGGTCAATAGACTTGAAAATAATATAGGTTGAACTATTTTCATTAGAGATACGTACATTTGCATGATTAAAGGGTATATATGCCAACTATAAGATCCACATAGTCAGCTAAGCTATATACATTTACTTAATAAATTTTATATATTTATGTATTGTAGGAGTGTGCGTCTGTATTTAAATTAAAAAAAAAAAAACATTCAAATTAAATTCTTCTGAGGATCTTTTGAGTAATTTTAGAGGGAAACCTAGTAAAAATTGTTTGGTTATTGTTTTTTGCTGTTTTTCCTTTTTTTTTGTGTTCTTTGTAAAAATGATGATCATGATGAAATTCTAATACTTCCGTTCTATTCAAATTCATAATTTATTATGGAAGTAAGAAATTATTTCAAAACGGAATTCATTATTAAGTCTGTACAGTAGGTTTTTAGATTTATATCAAATATTTTATAACAGGAAGATATTAACAGATCCAAAAGGCACAATTCATTTTTAATTCTTTTAAAATACACTTTTAATTTCATCTTTTTTAATTCAATTTTAATAAGGTAAGTTTTTGGATGAAATTTTTGGCAGTAGCCAGAGATATACTAAAGATATGATGTGTAATAGACTAGGAGGTTGGATGGTAAACATTCGGTGAGATTTTTCATAGTTAAAATTGGATAGCGTTTGAATATATATTTATTTATTTATATATCAATCATTGATATACAGGCCTATTTCAATTTCGGAACGTAGGCGTGGTTATTAGTATTTTTGTCATTTATTTTTATTAAAATGGCAAATGGTACAGAACCAAGTCGGAAAACTACTAATAAAGTTAATAATAATTAAAACTACTTTAATGATATCGTAAATCGAATCTGGAATCGAATCTGGGATCGACCAAATGCCTCACTCAACGTATGACTTTTGAATAATTAGTTTAATTTAAATTCGTCTGTGGATTACTTCCAAAATGTAATATAAAAAGTTAAAATCTTTTATAACCACTTCATTGTAGAATATATATACCTAATAAAACTTTTGCTACATTTTGCAATGCCATTTTGACAATATAAATACACCCATACATTTTGATGTTTAAAATATAATTTTGTGTTTTTGTAATATAAATCCTTAACAATCAGATTTCTTGGTTATTTTTTAACTAAATTTATTTTTGCCTTATTGTTCGTTACATGAAAATGAATATTACCAGATCTGCATAGGTCAGTATCAGCAAATACTTTCGGCGGAAAAATGTATTTTACTAACATATTTTGCTATACAATTTGGCAATAAACTTATTTTTCTGCTACACAATGCTCTTATTTTACTTGTCCACTACGTTGGAAGAGTGTACAAAGGCAAGAGCTTTTCATATACATTTTAGAAGATGTTACATTGTAAATTTTACGGTTTTACTGCATTTGGAAATTACGGTTGGATTTATTTATTTATTCTGGAAGATTATGGGTTTGATTTCTAATTTAATAGATTCCACACATTTTTTTCTAATCTAAACTGTTTTGAAGAAGTGTCAACATTTTATTTTTCCAAAATTGTTTTAGTCTACCTTCTAACTCTTTAATCTAATAGATTTCAATTAAAAATCCAATTCAAATTGAAGTTTTTGAAGTTTTTTTTTATACTCTTGACAGTAACATAGGTAGAATTACATTTTCATGCTTAATTAAGTACGATACTGCAATTTTACACTACAATATCTAGTTAGTTATTGAAGTTTTGTTACAAACAAAAGTACATCAGCATAAATTGAAGAAAAGAAATATGTAATCATAGAGAAACGAGGACTCAGCGACCCGAAATATTTTGTTACTCAGGGTTGAATATATATAAATAACATTTACCCATAAGTTGACATTGGTAATAAAGAACATACAATCATAAAACAGTTTATGACAAAAGTAGAAAAAGGAATTATAAATTTATAAATATGAAGACCTGTATTCTTATTTTTTAATATATTATTTTTTTTTATCAAATTAGTATTGAAGTGGCATAGACCAATTTTTTACAGACCCATTACAGATTAAGTTGATATTCTATTTTTATTTTAAATAATAGTTGGGCTGAAAAATCATACTATTTTTGTACAATATCAATATCAAGTCTTACAGTGTTTAATTAGCAAATTCAAATAATTTGCATTAAAGAGGAGAGTTTCCACATGTGCCGATTTAATCATAATCAGAAAACTAACTTTATTTTTTCTGTGACATAACAAGAAATTTAACATATGACAGGTTTTATTGTCAATGACAGCAAAATAATTTTACGTTGTATTTGTAAAAATCATTATGATGTAAATATATAATTATTTTATGTAAACATAATTAATCAAAAAATATAAATGAAATCATTACACGATCGTGATATTTTAATATTTATTATTTAAATTTGTTTTATATAAGTGGCCTCGGTAGCCGAGTGGTAAAGCACTCGAGTGTAGTAATGTAACGACCGAAGGAGCACGGGTTCAAACCCCGTGAGAACCGAAAAATTTTACAAATGGTGAAAATTACTGAAAAATGTAATTTTCTATACAACCACATCGGTTCAAATATAATTTAATAATTAATAAAGATATAATATAACTAATAACAAAAAAAATAATATAAATATATAATATACAAAATATATACCAAATTACCAAATAATTAATATAGTTTAATTAAAAAAAAAAAAAGGCCCACATTTCGAAAGGGAAAAGGACCTATAAAGTTGACCTACAGATTTATTTGTAGGATCAACTGTTAAAATAAATAAATAAATAAATAAATTTGTTTTATAATGTATTATAAGTTAAAATAAATCAAACAATTTATAATACTCCTTTTTATATATTTTATTTGAATATTTAAAATATTAATTACAAAAATTGTTTTTATTTTGAATATATTTTTAATTTGTCAAATATTTCAATGTATGCGTAACGCAGTCACATGTGGAATTCGTTCTGAAACGTCACAGAAAAAATCTATCGCGACGATAAATCGAACTATATGTGGAACTCCTACTTTACGGATATTATTCTACTAACTACTAATATACAAAATAAATTGTCCTTAATTATACTTTAGATGATTTGTTCCAATAAATTTGCAATTTATTCAATTTTCTAAAATCAGTATAAATTATTTACAATAAATTGTAGCATCACACTCTTTGACCAACAAATTAAATTCATTAAGCCAAAAAAAAAAATCCACTTTTTTATTTTTTCACTTTGTTATTCAAAATAGTTCAACATGATTTACACGCACATCCTGAACTGAACTGTCATTTCGAACTGAAGAAAACACAAAAATTGAAGAAGTTAAAGAAAAAAATTTGCATGACAAGTCACTAGGGGAAATTTTTCATTATTTCCAAAGATCATTCATAATTCTCTGAAATAAAAACAAAAAAAAAAAAATCGCATATTCCATTGAAGACATCTCTTTCCTGTCTCTTTTTCAATTTCCTTAGATTTCATGCATAAAATTTTCAGACAAAAAATATTGCTTGTGTTCAACACGTGTTCTTCCTTTATAAACAATGTCTAAAACAACAAAATAAGAGGACTTATTTCCTTTTTGTTGTATTTTTCATTATTTCCGAATTTCGTTATGATCAATTTGAGGAGGTGTAATGGTAAAAAAAAAAAAAAAAAAAAAAACTACAAACAAAATAAACAGCAAAAAGGCAGAACGTTGCAAATTGATTCGGTATGTAACCAAAAAATGAATTTTTATGAAAATTAAAATTAAATTATGCTACGCTACGGGTGATAACGATTCTAATAATTTGCTTATTATTAACTTTTATGTATTTCTATTTACATACATTTGTTAGTACCCACTCTTATAAATTGTAACTAACATTCCTTTGTTAATTTTACAGTTAATAATTAGAAAGATAAATATTCAGGTGAGTTGTTTATTCATTTATGATGAATTTATTTTTTTTACCAATTAGTAAGGTATTGCCATTTTTATGAAGGCTAAGTTTTATATAGTTTAGATAGAGTATTCGCATACAGACAGTAATTTTCATTTTTAGAAATTTTGCTATATTAAAGATGATTTAAAATTATGTAAATTATAAAGTAAGTACTTTCTACAAAGATTTGTATTGAATCACAGTTCAAATAAAATACTTGCAAATCAAAAAAATCAATTGCAGCAAGTAATTTTTTTAGTGAATGCAAATATGGCAGGTATCAGAAAAAAATCCTTATTGAAAAAATAATATAAAACATAAAAGCCTTCCTGGATTTTTTTGAAAATAATAAACTAAAGTTTATTTCAATACTATTTTTACAATTATGTACATTTTTTAGATATCTTAATTTTTAGTGTAAATTGTGCATCGTTTCCATTAGACTTTTTACGGGACTTGTATTAATTATTTTGGTAGCTGTTGTTCACTTGATCTTAAAATCAGTGATTGTTTTGACAGTTTTACGACTGTCATTCAATTTCAAAACTTTTATAATTACCCAGTACCACTCAATCGTACAATTGCAATGCTATTTTCTTCAAACCATTTATTTGTATCTTTTCCATAATGGCATGTCGATAAGTTATGCCAAATGAAATAAGACACCGTATGTTTAACTATCAAGGGTTTCAATCTTTTTTTTACGCACTCTTAAACATAAATTTGTTGATTGATTGATCCCTGTGTGATGAATGTAGAGCTCTTTTCTCTGCAAGAACAAATTGATTGCTAAACCAGAATTTTATGGAAATTTTAACTACGGTTTCTACTTAAACTTATCAGCAACATTCCCAGACTGGTTTGCAGCATAAAATGGATCCTGCTATTGGTGAAAATGAACCAAAACGTATGTTTCATCACCCATAACATAATAATCAAATGATTGTATAAAATTTTCCAATAATTTTTTGCCCTTGCTTTAGTTTTAATTGTTCTGTTCTAATTTAGGAAAATCCAACTAATAAAGGAATGGTTATTGAATTACTTTCATCATTATCCTGTAACTCCATCCGTGGAGCAAAGAGCGGAAATATAACCTTTGGCACATATCGTTTAAACTTCCCCTCGAATGTGATAATAAACACACATCCTCAGCGTAATCTAAATGGCTGATACGTTCGAAAGGATGCCACTGGATACCGTTGCTCTCGTATTACTACTCAAAACAATATTATATACTCGACTATATACTCTGTACGAGCTCCTTAGCCCGTTTTGAGAAATTTGAATAAATAAATAAATAAATATGGGTAATAAAATACGACGAGAGCAATTTGTCAGCTGTCCTCGATGACGACGAAACATGTTGCATCTTTTTAGGATTCTTTAATTATGGCTATAATTTTTTCTGGAATGCTTCCACTTATTAAGTGATTCCCAAATATACTTGCAACTACTTTCATAAATTATAATTCAATTATTTCCTTAAAATGATTAGTAGCGTCATATTTTCACCTTCAATCCTACGATTGTTATACACTTTATAATCGAGCGTATTTAAACCACATAAATTATTCAGTCCCCCACATATTTAGTCACCCGCAGTCAACACACCAAAAATATATCACTCTGATCCGATATCATTTCTCTACAATTACACACTTCCTCCAGTTCAGCTACCTATTACTTACTATATAAACCCAAAACAAATAAATTTAATCTGTGAATTTAATTTTTTTACTGAAAATATTTTGTAAATTCAAAAAAAATAAACAAAACAATATTTGCCGTTATATTGAACAAGCCGCGAAAATTTAAAGTATATTGCCGCGTTTTTTCCGCATATTGACTTTATTCTATTATAGCAATTTGAAGAACCTAGTAACAACAATATAATTAAAATTCAAGTTCCAACTATCCAAAATGTTTTACACACTACAAGTATGTAAAAAATTGTAATTATTCGAAATATTATGAATAAAATGGATCAGATGACATACAACAAAAAAAAAAAAAAAAAAATACAGTAATTTATTCAAAATAGTGCATTCAACTCAACAAAAAACAAAAATAGATAAAATCCATTAAACATACATACACACAAATAATTATTTCATTTTGTCCTTACTGTTGACACGAGTCAACATTTTCACTTTGAAAAAATGTACATATGAGGATCCTAAATATTCATTTTTTATTATTTTTTCTTATTATTATTATTGTTTATTTATCTACAACAAGTCACATATGTTATCCTGATCCTACGAGTTTTTCCAACTTAAAAATATAAAAAGTATATTTGTTAAATTTAATCGAAAACAAAAACAAAAAAAAAACAAAAAGGGAGCATTCTCTCATTTCATCAAATTCTAGACAAAATAAAATTTGTTAATAGTGTTGTTTTGTTTTTGTTCCTTGTTAGTTACCCTTAAGCTAAATTTAATTATTCTAAATATGAATTCGAAGCAAATAGTATTTACACATGTATATATTATTATGTTTGTGTAAATATATGATTAAAAAAAAGGATCCTCTTAAACTTGAACTTAAAAAGGAAATTTTAATAATTCAGTTGAATTATATGTACTTATATTCATAATATGAATAATAAATAAAAATATTGGATGGCGCGAAAATATTTAAACATATTTGAGAATAATAAGAGTACATAGTAATTTTTAAGAGAAATTCGGTGAATATGTATAAAAACATCAAATGAAAAAAAAGGACGAACACGTGTATTTTTCCTATATAAAATATTAATTATATGAATTTTTTTTAATTCTGTTATGATGAATATTACCTGATGATCGTTCTACCGAAACAAATATATTCCTGTATTATACAATAAAATGTTTAAACATAGATGTGTACATATTTTATACACAAACAGATATGTATATTAAAAGTATTGAGGTGTTGTAGATGAAAATTGAATGCTTAGATTGTTCGACAGTAAGAACTTATACAGAAATAAAGTAATTAAAAATTTTGTTAATATTTGATTATAATATTAGTGGCACCGACTTTACATTCCTATGGACACCTGGACATGTAGGTATCTCTGGAAATGAACGAGTTGAAAAATTGGTATAAGAAGCAACACTTGAAGAGTAGGATAGTGAACACAGAGTACATTAGATGGACTCTAATATCTATTTAATAAATGGAACAAACATAACTAAAACTGGTAAAATGTTCCCGATTCGAACAAATTGTAGAGGATTAAACTGTTCACTTGTAAATGGAATAATATAGAACAAATCAGCAGGAAAACTAATTCAATCGTTCTTATGAGGCTCAGGATTGGGCATATCAGGCTTTGGCATAGCTCCCTCGAATTAGTACAGAGATGAAAGAAATGTTCTTGCTCTAAGAGGACTTCAAGTTCTCAAAGAAGATATTCTACAAATCACGGAGTGTGTTATACTATTTTTTTAGAAAAAAATCAATTAAAATTTAATTATACCACTATTTTGTGGTATAATTTAAAAAACAATTTAAAAAAATATAACTTCAAGATTACTCTTACGTTAAAAATTTTATATTTTTTTTTTTTGTAGTTTTGTAAGTAATTTTGTAGTCCTATAAGTACGGGCTTGATAAACCTTATAATGTGGTGATAAGCACAGTATATTATTCATCTATCAAGATTATAAATCTGCTTCTGTATTCAAACCGTTTTTTGATTACTAACTGACAACATCATCTGTTTGTAAATTATTTCGATTATAATTTACAGTTTATCAAGAACTTAAAATAAAAATAAATTTATTTAATTATAATGCTTTGAACACACTTAGCGTCAACCAAATGTTATCTTGCTTAATTGTTAGATTACTATCGTTAAAAAGGATAGATATCAGCAAGGCGATATAAATACTAAAATTGGACGCTGCCTTAGTGAAACATATTTGAAAAGTTTGTCAAATGGTGTTTGTAGAGTCTGTAAGGAGAAGATGAAACTATACTCTAATAACTAAATATAGTAAATGAAAATACAATAAAGATATACAGTCAAGTGTTTCAGATTGGCGACCTTAGAGTCCTGATTTTAATGTAATTGAGAACCTTTGGTATTGTATGAAAAATAAAGTATCACAAGAAATTGGAAGGTCGTGGAGATTAGAAACATTATTGAAAATACTTGGGAATCAATAGAAGTTTTAATTTTGAAAAATTTAAGCGATTCAATGCCTAGTCGGCTGGCAATGTTATAATGCCTGGTCTGGTAGGTTATAAAGTAAAAGGACGAATTCAGTTATTGCTTATGCATAATAAAAACGTGCACGAATAATTTTTTAGCAATAATTTAATGCACAAATAATTTTTGAGATTTTGTTTTTGCCTTTTTTGCGAGTCATCCAATCGAATCAGTTTTTTTTTTTTTGTAAAATTTTGAGTTGTGCTCAAATCTAAAAAATTCGTTAATTATTCTTATTGTTTAGTGAGTTACAGCAAACTTTGTTTGTGTTAAGTACGAAATTGTTGTATGCACAAATAATTTTTGAGGCGACTAGATATATTTGAGTTCAGAGTTGATATGATGCTGAATACTGACAGTTACTATTTTAGTTACCGAAATCTGAAGTTCGATAGTTTTTGGTTGTGAGTTGTGAAAAAAATGGCACCTTTTCCAATTTCTATATTATTTCTACATTTCATCAAACTCACAACTTTCTCCACATACATTTTATTACTAAATTTTTTTAATTAAAATAAAAACAAACAAATTTTATAAAACATGTAAAATAAAAATAAATTCAAAATTAATTATTCTCTATTTTAAAAATGCTCACCAAAGTCTATTGAGAAAATGTTGTCTACTTTAGAAGTCTATTAATAGAAAATAATTTTCTACTCAATAGACTTCTTAGATTAAGCTCAACTGTGTATTTCTATCTGATATGATATAGCGGTTAACATGGAGCCTTTGAGTTCGAGTCTCACGCAAGCAATTTCCGTTTAGGTTTGATTTTATTTCTGTTTTTATTAAACTGTCCGAAATATTAGCTATTCTTGAATTATCTTATTTGAACTTCCATACATTTATAAATTTTTTTATATTATGATGTTATATACATGGATGTTTTTGAATATAGATAGGTGTATTTTCTAAAGATCATAAACTAAAATATTTTTTAACTTTTAATAATCCATATCGTAGAAGTGAATAATATAAGAAGAAGAATGTAAATTAACTGGAAGGGAACAAATTAAAATCCTTAAAAACTAACATACAATGATCATATAAGCCAATATCAAATAACTGTTAATAAGCTGGTGTCTGGTGTCAAATAATGACGTACATGAACACTACACCAGAAGCAATAATAATTTACGATACAATGCAGGTGCTAATTTGAATGGTATAGAACCTATAATGAATACAGCAATAATGTTATATAATAATTTGTCATTGAGTGTAAAAAATATGTCCAGTAAGAAATTCAAAAAAACTTTTAAAATAATCCAATTATTAAAATTAGAATTTTTAAAAAAATCTTTTATATTTTCTTATTTTATTAAATTGTTAAATTATAATTATGTTGCACTGAATACTTTTGAATACTTTTATTTTTGATATGTTTCATCACATACATGTATATATACTCTATACGAGCTACACAGCTCTTTTTGAGAAATGAAATAAATAAATAAATAAATAAAAAAAAAATAGCGACTGTCACTACAAAATAAATGTTAATATATTAAAATTATAGGAATGTTTTGTTCACCAACATACCCGGAACTCATAGTAGTAAAATAAATGACAAAAAATAATTGAGAGTATAATCTGGTAACAACTTAAAAAAAATGAAACTATTCTATTTAAGAAGGCCTAGTTCTCGACAATAGCAGTAGTTTTCGACATTTAATGAGTTGATAAACCAGTAATTTGATAAATAAAAGTTCGTAATATTAGATGTAGTGTAAAATTGAAGTACCGTGCTTAATTAAGCACGAAAATGTGGTTCTACCTAAGTTACTGGCAAGATCATAAAAAATCCGTTACTACTGGGATTATGAAAAGATATGTGATCGAACTTTATAGGATATACACAACACAAGTTGGGGAAAACGAACCCCTCACCAACAAACTAAGGTATATTAAAAAAAATGTATACAGATGGAATAGTATCAAGCAGGCCAGCAGAAAAATCGTTGATCTTCTGACGAGACTTCGAATAGGACACACACGGTACACCCACAACTATATATTTTTCATGGTACCCAAAACCCACAGTCAACATGTCACTGTGTTCCTGATATAACAATTACTATACACCACATATTTGAGGTTTTCTCTTTATTATTCACTGATTTAAGAGCCAGAGTTAGAATCACGGGACTTGATATACTCACATAGGATACTACAGAAACAACAACTAAAATCATTGCATTTCTCAGTGAAACGAACATTTTCAATAAAATATAATAAGACTCTATAAAAAAAACATTAAAACTTTAACGATTTCAGTTATTATGACTATCATTTGAAGTCTACTCAGAAGTTTTTGGACAATTTCTAAAGTAAAATTTTATTTCATGTATGTAAATGTATTTAAAAATATTATATTATATTTTTTTAAAGAAGTCTAATATTACTTACATTTTAAAAATATTTCCATAAAAACTTAACAAATACCAAAAAAAAATAACTCGGTTGCAAACAAAAGACCAAGCGAATGAAATACGTTAAAAAAAATACAAAAGTAGGCTTCTGTGACAGGTACGATGCTACTTTCGCATACGTAAATGTTTAAAATGCGTATTACATGAAATGATGATGCGTATTAAAATGGTAACCTATACCTGATTTAATCAAAATTTCGTAACATTCAAATTAAGTTAATTTGATTTTTAAACACAATTTACTAGAAATAAGAAAAAAATTAAATTCATAAATTTTCTAATTCAACAAAAAATATGAATCAAATTTTGTAATAAAAATTAAAATGAGTTGTGAGTTGTTATGGTATAATAATAAAACAATAACAACAACAACAGCAACGAAAAAAACACATTATCAGTCAAGTTGAACAACAATATCAACCTGTCGTCGTAATTTCCTAGTTTTTTTTTTGTTTTTTTAAATTATTGTGCAAGTCAAGAAATATCCTTCTAAACCGCCAAAATCAACCAACTTTGAAATATATATATACACATTTTTCTTTCATATTAATAATACGAAACGAAAAAACATATTTCTCGTAGTATTTTCCTTACCAGAATTATTTCCCAATTCACATTTCGTTATGTTAAGTTTAATTTAATAAAAATTTTAAATAAAGAAAAAACAAATATATGAAAACTTAGAAAAGTGAAATTGCGCGTGGTTCGTCTAACCTACTACAATTACAATTCCTGTTTCTTTCAAATAAGATCGTACGCTCTATGAATTTTCTGCTCTTAGAACCGAAACGAATATCTATACACATATCTATATATATACACAGAAAATCCTTAATAACGTATAGCAGAACATAATTACTTAACAATAGCAAGTGCATTTTCCTAATAAATGTCGGTTTCGATTCGGTTATGAACTTTTAAAATAAATATACAAAAATAAAAATAATAACAAGGAATTCCCTTACTTCCTAGAAGTTTTTTTTTTTTTTTTTTTTAATTGTTCCCTTTTTCTTATGTTTATGTGTATTTGTAAATTTATTTAATTCTTGAAAAAAAAAAACAATTCTGAATTTTAAATTGTACAAAAACAGAAAAAAAAAAAAATTTAAATTACTTTAACTTTGAATGCCATGTTAACTGCACGACAATTTAATACCAATTCAATTCTATTGCGCAGTTGTACACCTTCACCTTATTTTGCATTTTAATGTCGCGAGTTTTCTATGCATGTATTTTTATTATTATTATTTTTTCTTTTTCAATTGTTTCTTAATTCTAGTGGTGACCCCAGAAAATTTTAATAAGTTTATTTTTTTTTGTTTTCTTTTAAAAAGGGGCACAACCTTTAGATCTTTTTATTTAGATAACCTTTAGATCTTTTTATTTAATATTATATACATTTCTAAGTTAATACATATTTAATTTATGTAATAAATAAAAAAAAAACCTTAGGTACTTGCATAGGAATGTATGTATATATATAGAAGTGTGTAGTGTAAGTGCAAATATAAATTTGAAAATATTAAAAAAAAGTACTTCGAGTTGTGCCGCATGGTATAGAATTTTGTAAATGTGAAGGACGAATTTTATTGTTATTGTTTTTGTAGTTTAGAGGAATACTCTAAAATTTTGTTATCAGTCAATGGGTGTATAGTTTCATTTTTTTCTTTATTGTTTATTTTTCAACATTTTTATTTCTGGTGTACTTTCTAATAAGTACACATACATAAATTGTTAAGGTAAAGAGGTCACGACATATGTGCGCGATTTGATATGTTTTATTTGTTTTTACTTTTTTTTATGTATAAATTATTTAAAAGGAGTTCTGTTTTAATTATGTTGACTTGACACTATAGAATAATAACAGTTTAATAAAACTAAAAAAGAAAATAGATGTGTGTAGTTGACTTTTTGTTATTAAATATTTCATAGTTGAATTGTATTCTATACTAAAATGCACCAAAAATTAAGTTTATTGAATTTTACTATAGGCAGTTGTTAATGAAATTTTCATGAAATTTTTATGCAGCTATTCTAGTTATATTAGAATTTTTCTTTAAATTTAGGTGCCTATTATGTATTTCGATCGAATTTCATCGAATCGTTCATCGTTAGAGTTAGAGTTATTCGATTTTAATCGTTAGTGCCATTATGTATTTCGATGAAAATTTGATCAAAAGTGTTTTAAAATGCTGCCATTCAAAAATTCAAATCTACGATGAGAATGACATATGTTTGATTCTTTGACTGTCAAAATCAAATTATTATACGAAAAAAAACAAAACAATAGTGTTATAACTATTTGAAATTTTTAAGTTGAAGTTAAAAGTGTTTAAATAAAATAAAAAGTATTAAATTAAAAGTTTTTATAAATAAAATGATTTTAGCAGAGTTAAATTTTTCAGTTTATGATAGTGCTGAAAAACGCTATAAAATTGCAGAGCTAAAAAACAAGCCAACATATAGTCGGGATTATTTCAATCCACTGGATTTGGAAGATTATACGTATATAGTTATACATGAAACTGATGAGTTATTATTCACAAAATTTAATTTTATTAACAGTTTTGATCAAAATTTCCTGTTAAATCACGTTGCTTTTATGGATTTATTAGAAAAATTAGAGTAAAAATTAAAATAGCCAATAAGTAACACGTCAATTCCAAATATAATTAAATTGGCCAGCGTATTAAGATTCTGTGCGGTTTGTACCAAGGAAATGATTTACAGCGTAGGAAATAATTTTCATGTCGGACTAGCAGAGCTAATTTTTTCTGTTATGCTTAAAGAAGTTTCATATGAAATTAGCAGTTTATACTTATGTCCAAAATGGATCAAATTCTATTACGCACTAGAAGAAAAAAGTCAGACAACTTTTTTGATTAAAGTAGAGTTACTGAAATAATTTATTTACACTAACTTTCATATTGCAGTTTATTTGTAACTGGCCTTTCATTCCTATTAAAATTTATTTCAATACATAATAATTATGAAGAATAAAGTAAAATACCTACTTAAATTTCAGCTTTTAAATATATTTTTATTCCAAAAAATATCACAAATATAAAACAAACACCAGGTGTCCAAGCTTCACTCTTTTATTTTATCTTTTCAATTCAAAATTGAAATAATTTGTACAAAATCTCTCTTTCGATGTCTCTTTCGTGATAAAATTTTATATCGATAAACTTTATCGATTTCGTCAACAATTTCTGAACGATATCGAAATACATAATGGCAATTTAGCATTTTGACATTTCGTTCGATCAAATCGTAATCGTTATCGTAATACATAATAGGCTATTTATATTTATGTATTTGCTATGAAATCGATATGTCAAATTTAATTAATATTTTTATGTGACAATCTGTGTAATTACAAGATTTTTGTTAAAAACTGGATATGGTACACCAATTCTGATGCTAATTATTTTCAAAGCAATAAAAACTAAATTGGCGAATGTTAAAATATTGAAATATTGATTTCTGTTAATTGAAATTTTAAGGTTGACGAAATTTTCCTGATAGACTTTGGTTGGAATTTTCGCTATAGGGGAAAATTGCGAATTTGATGAAAAATAATAGGTATAGAAATTGGAAAAAGTGCCTGCAAACAAATTTTTGTTTGTCATATTATACAACTAAAAGCTATAAAATTTCAGGATTAGTAAATAAACTAATATCAGTATTCAGTATCATATCAACTCTCAACTCAAATTACTAAATTGATGCGATAGTAAAAAATTATTCAGTTACTAACTATCGATCAAAATCATTCGATAGTATCCCTCACTATAGCATATAGGTCCACTAATGCAACTAAAATTTATGACAAATGAGAGAAAGCAAGTAGTTATTGTACTTTCAAAATATTCCAAACAGAAAAATTTATATTTTGATAGCAAATATTTTGAACTACATTACATGTAAATAACGTTTTTGGCAAGTGTCAATCATATAATTTCTATGTAATTCAGGAGTTTACCTACCTTGGAATCAGCCAGTGGTTCGGACGAGTGGATGAACCAAAATGGTCTAGCCAAGAGAATCTTCGAATCCAGACCCGAAGGTACAAGACGTCGAGACAGACCAAACAATAGACTGTATATCAATAGACTTCCGCGATTGATCCCAAAATATATATTTTTTTATTTTTATTTGGTACTTAATAATGAACTATTACCTCAAAAAAGGGCAGTAAAATATTTGGGCAAGCACTTGGATATCCATAACAAAAGAAAGCAACTGCGCTTGAAGCTAAGCAAATTGTATTGGAAAACATTGTCACTGAAAAACAAGCTGCTGATTCATAAAGCTGTCTTGAAACCGATATGGACCTACGGAATTCAACTGTGGGGAGTAGCCAGCAACTAAAATATTGCAATACTACAACGTTTCCAGTCAAAGCTATTAAGATTGATAGTTGGAGCGCCTTGGTTTATCAATAATGATGTTATACATCGTGATTTGAAGGTGAGAACCATTAAGGAGGATTCGAAGCATAAGCAGAAAGTACCAGATAAGATAATCTGCATATCCAAACAGATTGGCAAGCAGCTTGTTTGCTACAAGTAATGTAAGTGGCCTTAAGCGTCCTTGCATCTTGCAGCTACCCAGTAGACAATAGGAACAATCAAGTGGAGGCCAAGAAATACAATGGAATATAATTTTGGGATAATGGATGGTTGACCCCTGGGTTATCTCATCCGCAATGGTCAGTGCAATTTACCTGCATAAAAAATATCATGCAAACTACTGAATGTCTCTTTCAGAGAAAACAAAAATTTTGGTTTTAATATACATAAGTATTATATAAACATTAGTAAATAGAAATAAATTTAAAACTTTGATAAATCACATTTTAATTAGAAATTCCAGAATTTCACTCCTCTTTAATTAATGGAAAAAAAAAATAGATAACATTAACATTATTTCCTGCACATAGTTTCATCCATAACATAATAAAATTAAATTTATTAAATAAAGAATATAGCTAAATAATTTACAAAACCTTAACAAAGTTATATTTATACTTTTAAATAATCACTCCCAACCTATTCACTGGCAATGTTAAAATTTTTATAACCTTTATTTTATTATCTAAATTTTATAAAATAAAAAACAGTTTTACGATTTTTTATTAACTTAGATCATATCTCATATTATAATATGAATTTAACTATCTTCTTCACTATTTTATATATTTATTAGAGTCCTTTCTTTAAACTAAATACCGTACCGAAAGCTATATAACTTGGGAATGAAAAAAAAAACACCAAATTAAAAAAAAATAAACAAAACAAAAAACTGAATATTTCGCGCCCATTAGATTTTCTTTTCAATTTTTTGTACCAAATATACAACCACTTTTTGTGTTTTTTTAATTAAATAAAAAAAAAATTAAAAAGAAAATCTTAAAATATCCTTGTAAATAAATTAAATGAAATTTTTATGATGGTAAAAGAGATCCCGAAAATTATGCAGGACCATTGTTTATTGTTTTTGTTTTTTTTGGGTTATAAATTCTTAATTTTAAAACAAAATCATTTCATCTTAAGATTTTCTAAATTAGTTAAGATACTTATATATATAGAGTTGTATTTATCAGAAGAAGGGTTACTAAATTTCAAAATTTTCATTCTCAATAAAAATTTTTAACGATTTGTTTGCATTGCACAAAGTATAAAAAAAAAACTAAAATAATGTTTATGACTCTACCGCGGACTTTGTAACTTACTAGTTTGTATATTTTATTATAAGGCGGAACGCGATTCATTTCACAGTCAATACAATTTAAGTTACATTTGAATCCAAATTGTATATATACATTAAAAAAAACACTTAGGATATCCTTGTATTGTATAATATAGGTCTTATGTGATTTTATAGGATCACAATTTACTTAGGATAGTATAGTTCTTAAAAAATAATATTTTGAAAAATATGTTTTGACCCTATTAAATTATGAAAAATGTTTCCATAAAATAATGCTCAGAAAATTTTAATGAATAAATTTTACATTAATTCAAATAGTTTAATTAGATCTCAAGTATTGTAAGGGATAGCATAAGAGGACACAAAATTATGCAATTGTAAAAATTAAGCCAACAAATAAATTTGAGTAGAAAACTTAACTGATGTAATACAAATGTACATATATATATATATACATATATATAAATTATTGAATCACTTGTCACTTGAGTTGAAATAAATGAATCACTTTTTATCTTTAAATTTCAAAACTTGACCATAACAATTTATTATTTGAAATAATGAAAAATTACAGAGAGAGAGAGAGACTATTTAATTGAATTTAACATCGTCAGTTTCAAAAATATGCTTCTTACTTCATTTTCAATTTTATTATTATTCATAGGATGAATCTGTTTACTTTATTTGGGTTGTACACAAATATTTGGCATACACAATCACATACAATAGTTTGAATAAATGTAGAAAATTAAATCTATTAGTGTAACTTCGACCTCACAATAAATAACATAAAACTCCAACCATTTTTTATGATTTATTTGATCTAAATCATAAAGGGTACTAAATCAGGTCGAAAAACATATAAAGCATTTTTGTTTGTCTTCGTTGGGAACTTGGGACCTTTTGTTTGTCTCTACCTACTCTACCTACTGCGCCACCCAGCGTATATTTTAATTTTGATATATTATCTATACTTTGAATGCGATATATACATCCAATTGCTGTATGCCATTGTTTTGATCATCATTAGTCTAATCTAATTGAAAGTTCCTTGAAATGAAATTATGATTCAATTTACAAAAATTTATCTTAATCCCCGCTGCGGTTTTCGATATTTTGAAAACCGTGGGAAACATGACCTCAATCTCAGTGGGAAAATTTGATTTATTAATGAAGGTTTAAGCAACAGTGAACTGATGTGGAAACAACACTATCACTTTTTTTCGATAATAGAGTAGAATATCAAATATTTTTCATAATCAGTCAAAGCATTTGAATATTTAGCACTTACGTGCATGATTCTAATAGGACAGGCGAAAACAAGATAAGAATAAAAGTATAAAATATATTAATAGGAAATTGGAGAAAAAAAGTATTAACATCCAACATATTTCATTACATTTTTTCAAATTGCATTTTGAATGTGGAAACGCATTAGAGATATGTAATATGATTCCAAATTTTTGATTAACAGGTACTTTTTATTAAAAGAATAAATTCGTAGTGCTTTATTATGTTTTAAAATTGATATGGCGACATTTTCATAACCATACAGTTTAAAAAAAATCAATTTTAAATGTTACACAGAAATGCAGTCGATTTTTATGATTTGATGTAAAATTATTATATCATCTGATTACTATTGGTTGGTTTGTTAGCTGGGTGGGATAAGTCCTTAACTATTGGACTGTAGCCGCATGGCCAGTTGTACCCCGCCCTCTCAACGATTTCTCTTCTGGAAACCATTAGACACCATCGTCGAGCCAGCTAACATTGGATTACAATAATCATATAAAATTGGATTCGAACAAAATTATTTTTTCATCCTACATTCTATTTATTAAACACTTTACACACACGTTTCTATTACTATCCTAAAATTGACACACCCAAAACAAGCAACGGGTAGAATTAAAACGTAAACAAAATAAAAAAAAGTATTTAACCTTGAAAAATACCATACACATAAGCATACCATAACAAAATATATATATATAATAACCATGTCCGAAAAATCCGTTACAATTTATTATCAAACGATCATATTTTAAATTCAATTCTGTTTATATTTTTGGTTATCATATTATTATGAGCCTTTCTGTGTAAATTGACTTTGTTCAAATTTAATAATTGTATAATAGAATAGAATCAACTGAAATTTAATACGTGACGAGTTAATCAAAAATATAAAAAAAAAAAAAATAATAAAAAATTATGAATGAAAAATCGCGTATTGATAATAATAGAAAAACCGTTAAAAAAAAGCTTGCAAACGTAAGCATGTACTGTACTGATGTCATCACCCGAATTTTATAATGCAAATGTTTTCAATTGAAGAAAAAAATTGTTTATTTAAATTTAGGCTAATGGAACAAATAAATAATTTTAAAATGTGTTACGGATTCAGGGCAATTCATACATTTGCAACTATTTTTTTTTGTTTTTAATAATTTATAGCTTTTTAATTAAAGCTAAAATGAAATAAAAATTAAGAAATCTAAAACATTAAGATAAATATTATAGTTAAAGTATAGTTTTAAAAATAGTTTTATCTTTTTTTCATATATGGTTTACCTGTCAATATCGAAACATTGAAAATACAATATTATATGAACAAACTCGTGTAAGATTTCAATTGTTATAGATACTTTTTATTAATGTCTGAAATATGTAGATATAAAATAAAAATGATATAAAAAAATATTTAGGTATATGTATATACAAATATTATATAAATTACAATAAATCTAAAACGAAAATCTACGAAAATGACAAGAACAGACAGAAAATCTATTTATTTATTTACGTGTTAGAAAATAACTACTATAGAAATGAAAACGTTGTACATTTTTTTAACAATTATTTGAACACAATTATTTACAACCACAATGATATTATGTTCGACCAAAATGATTGTTTAATTATTATGACACATGATTACAACGTGTCAATTCAATTCGCTGCCAAAGCAATGATTGCTTGTTTAAATTTGTTGCTATTAATAATATAATCAATTATTTATGATAATTAGACTTAATTTTGTTAATATATTAAATTTTCCTTGTGTCACACTGATGAACAAAATACGTTACTTCCAAAATATAATTCAAGGAAGTTCGATAAAAAATCGTACTAAAAACTTCATCATGTACTGTTTTCTATCATTTCAATTTATCTCTTCACTTTGTTTTTTTAGTGATTTATCTTAAAGAACAACCTCATTCGTAATAATTTATTTAAAAAAAAAAATTAACTTTAAATCGAGAGTGTTTTTTGTGGAAGTCTGATAAATTGAAACTGTTGGATATAAAAATGAATTATACATGGGGTAAAATTTTAAATTGAAAATTCTAATTAAAAATTTTAAAAATTTAAAAAAATATTTGAATTCGCCATGTCTCCTTTTAAATATTTATCATTTTAAAGAATAACAATGAAAATCGGTTATGAATTGATTCACATATTTGTACCGTACTTTTTTCAATTCACAAATTAAGTATAATAATTTATTAATGAAAGTAAATTTAACTTTTTTAATTGCAATACAAAATTATTACTATAGAACAAAGTGACATGAACCCATTTTGTTTAAAAATATGTTAGGGCTAATAATTATATTTCCAACAATTTTTTTAACTATATGTACTTAAAAATAAAAATTGTAAATAAATGTCCTAATAGACAGAATTTCAATGTCAATTCTTTACATGAAAAAATTAATACATCAAAATATAAGTACATATAGGGTGTTTCAATTATATTACGTTTAATAAAATAAAAATCCTGACGATAGATATTTCACAGAATCATTTTATATTTCAAACCACATTTTTGTTCTGATATTTATTTTAAAAATTTCTAAAAGTCATTTCGTGATCTTGGTAAGAATTTAGGAATTAAAAGTATTATATTATTGAAGAGTTATTATATAAACTTATTGTGCAATCAAATAATAAACTAATTTTTTAAGTCAAACATTGGGGAATTATTTTAATTTAAAATTTACAATTTTTAAAATACAAAATATAGAGAGAGCGAGCGTATACACTTTGCAAGAATGTATTTACAACTTATAGTTAATTTGATCGTTTTAAATTTTAGTAATACAAATATGTGTTATGTTTTAAGTTAAAATAAGAACAAAAAAAATTATGACTATATTTTAACTCTGTATTTTAAAATAAAACTCTGTCTGAACTCGACCAAACCTATCGTAAAATTATTATTAGAACGTAATAATTATACTGAAACACCATACCATGTTAACACATTATACTATCGAAATATTACAAATGAGTTTATCTATGACAGAAAATCTAATACACAAATGAGTAGTAACGTATATAAATACAAACATTATTTGAAACTAATTTATAAATCAATTTTATATTCAATTTTAATAAATTAGAAAAACATTTCTGAAACAACCCCATTATAAGTTAAAAATAAATATAAATATTCTTAAAAATATTAAAAATACAAAAAACATAATAATTATTATTAGAAATACATCCATATTGTTTTGTTAATTTTATTTTTTTTTTAATTTTGAATTCTAGTATGTACTCCAAACATGTATTTATAAAAGGATACAATATGTTACGATTAGAAGAACTTCACAAAAGTATATATATATATATATATATATATAATAATTTCTATTTTTGTACAAGAACCTCTTATAATCAATTATTCTAGTTTTTATTATACACAAATAATATAATCCTTAAGAAAAGTTTCAACTCTCTATAATTTAGAAACAACAAAACTGCATTACATTTTTTTTTATAAACACCCATATTTTTGGTTTTTCTTTAAAGGTCCTTTACATTTTTCAAAATAAACAGCGAAAAATATAACGATTTTTTTTATATTGTTTTTGAATTTGACAAATCCTTTAAATTTTTAATTTTTTACTTTCAGTTCATATTTTTAACAAAAAAAATGTATTGTTAATATATACATATTTATATATATATAAATTTATGTATATCATTCAAATTTAAAAATTGAAAAACCTAAATTCAATATAAAAACCCTTATACTAATATATATATATATATATATATTTATTTTCTCATCTAATAAGGATCATATCAATATCCTTGCATAATAATAATAAAAATAATAATAAGTTGAAGTTCAAAGTACACATTATAAATAAAAAATAAAAACCAAAAAAAGAACATCTTGAATCGATCGTGACTTTCTTAAAAAATAAATTCTTGTTATTTCAAACAACCCATATTATTTTTAAATCTAAATTTTCTATTGTACTTATTACATATTTGTACCAGCAACATTATATTATCCGTTTATTTACCGTTACAATTATAAAGTATATTACGCGAAAAAAGTCATCATATTAATATATATTACATATAATGCATGTCTATAATGATGATAGCAATAATAATATTATTAATGGATTGTTGACGGTATTTTGTTTGAAGAAAACAAAGTCAAAAATGGATTAGTGGTAAAATTTTAACTACAACGATAAAAAAAAAACATTGTCCTTTTTTTGAAAAATCACTATCAATCCATCTGGAATTTAAAAATAAATGAAAAGGCCATACAAAAGGTCATATTTAGAAAGCGATTAAAACCGCGATGATTTTTCATAGTGGCTTTAAAAAAACAAAAATACCTGCCTGTACTTTCTACAATATAATATGCAAATTAGAATAATATAAATTTTTATATTATCCTTTTTAACTATTTTCGAATTTGAAAATCCTGCGGTATCGCGTGCTATTGTTTTTTTTTTATTATAACTTAAAATTTAATTTTTTTTTTATTATCCCAGGCCAAGTTATTCACAAAAAACAATCGCAGTCAAAATCGCGTTATAATGAATATTGAATGCAACGGTATTAAAAATCAAACAAAAGAAAAAAAAATCAAAACTTGACCATTGGTCATTTTTACCACATAATCCTAAAAATTTCCTTTCAAAAAGAATGAACTCTACATAGATGTACATATATATATAAACATATAGAATATATCTAAGATTATTAATTTTGTATTTTTATTAGATAGATATCGCGGTCTTTAACACACGATCACTCACTATCCTTCACTTAATATTTACCTTTATTTTACATATACATATATACGATATTTACCTTTAATAATAAACAAAAGAAAAATAAAATCATAAAATTATAATTTGATCAAGGAATAAGGATGTATATATTACCTTCTATATAAAAATAAAAGGAAAATTTTATTTTCTTTTGAAATTTAAGAAAAAAAAATTAATTTTATCGCGATAGCGTAAAAGGCTTAAATTAATCAAAAAAAAAAAAAAATAGTAAAAAATTATAAAAAATAGGACGCGAAAAGGACGAATGTCCAGTTGAGAATTTGTTTTTTTTTTTATTTGATTTGATTAATGATTTACAATGTAATTTAAATTGTCTGTGTAGAAACCTATTAAAAAATTATATCACCTTTATAAATATTTAAATTAGGGTGGTCTTAATTGTGAATGCATTTCATTTTCATGCTTCTAAATATTTCTCACAATTATAATTGTAATGTAACTAACGTTATGATCAAAATTTGGAAAATCATTACGGAAAATTTTTTAAGAAATTCTAAAAAACATTAATCACTTATTTATTATAGATCGCGTACAAAGAAATGATGTTCTAATGGAATAGTCATAGGAACACATTGGTATTGTTTTTCCGTTAGCACCAAGTATAGTCTGTCTCTTCTTTTCCAATATTTCTTTCCTCACCTTCTCAGTAATGAAACCTGTAATCTATCTGAAACTGTTATCTGTAATCTGCCTGAAAGATTGACTGACCAACTCCCAATGTAATAAAATTTGTAGAGCGGAAAATAACACACTATTAAATACAAGTGTAGAAACCACATTTGAGCTTAAAGGATTGTCATGTCTATCTCAGAAAATTCAAACTGGGTTAAATAACAATAAATTTGATGAATCAAAAACAAAATAAAATTACCGTAATACCCTATTAATTACCATATTGAAAAGCTTTAATTAATATATTTCGTTAATTTGAAAATTATTTACAATTAAATATTGATGTTTAATTTTAAATAAAAATATTAAAAATTCCCCACATCATAATGGAAAAGATTTTTTTTAGGGAACTAGTCTTATTCTGATTCTATTATGATGTAGTTTTAAGCTGAGCTGTGTACTAAAGAGCACAGACCCAATACCCAATGACAAAATTTAATCAAATTTCGTTATTATGAATAGCAATTTATTGTTGTTTGGTTGTCTGTATTTGAATTCGCCACATATCTTTTTCTATATCTATCATTTAAAATAATAATAATAAAATTCTGTTGTGAAATGGTCAGATATTTGTACCGTGCTTTTTTAAATTTACTATATCATTATATATCTCTTCCGTAGCCTAATCGGTTGGAATGTGGTTTAATTATGATAAGGTAGTAACGGGTTCGATCCCCGTGGAGGGTATAAAAATATAACTAAAAAAAATAGCAAAAATATTATATAAATTTTATCATCAATAAAAAAATAAATAAATAAAAATAATTAATATAATCAACACTTAAAATATTATCTATATCAATACTCATATATCTCATATAACACAATAACCAAATAACACAATAAATAAATATTGACAAACACCAATAATAATTACACAATTATCAACAACTGACAAAAGTACGTGACATGACGTACCCAGCAAACACAGTAATGTCAGGCATCTTAACGTCAAAGATGTATAAAATCGTAGCGACAACTTGCAGAAAATATGACATCGTTATCAAAGTTATCAAAAAAATCAGCAGCTAGAAATCAAGTACGATGGAAATTTCAAGGGGAAGCACTATGCTTCCAAGAAGAGTATAGAAAAAAAAATATATATATTATATATTAGATATTTGCTAAAATTTATTATTATATTAATTTATTAAATATAATGATTTTACACTAATGCTTTGTTAATAATTTTTTTGTAATTAGAAATTAATTAGATCAACTATATGTGATTAATGTATCCTCCGCTGGATTAATGTAGTAATACAACTACCTTTGTTTAAGCTATTAAAATTGTAAATTGTAAAAGACAAATGTAAAATTAAAGCCTATTAAATTTTGTAAAAAAAGTTTTCGATATAAAGGACACCCTAATTGAATTTTGTATTTTTTTTGTTTTAAATTAATGTTGATCATTACAAGTAAATTTAAAAATAAATTTATTAAAAAAGGGTTATTAAAATCAGTATCAGGTATAAATAATATCTACTGCTTTTTTATTACTATTATCAGTAAAATGGTCATAGTAAAGAAATGGACTTTAATATTCAAAAATTCAATAAGGTTACGTAAAAGTCATTGTTTATTATCGAAACATTTTTAATAGGTTGGTTTTATACTTTTACGTTTTTTTTTTGTTTTTGAAAAATTACTTTAAGACTTTTTTTTAACGTTACTTACTTATAATTTCATTTTTCAAAAGGAACGTTATGGTTTTTAAATTTTAAATGAATTTGAGGTTTTAAGGATTAAATATATTCATCAGTTTGTATTATTTAAAAAAAAAATAAATAAAATAAAATTAAAATAAAAAATAGATTAAAAACATCGTGAGAAACAAGCTTATAAAATTTTTATTACAGTTTTATAAATAAAAAATAAAAAAAAAGTATGGCTTAATATAAAAAGAGGATCGATCTTAGCATTGTAATTTAATTGTGCGTATTAGATTTGGACTATATATTCAGTTTTACAATAATCCAAAGTGACCACAGTAATAAGAAACAGATAAAAATATTACTCCAGTTTTTTAATGTCCAAAATTAATATCTATAAGCTCATATGTATATATTAAATAAGTTAATTAAATGAGTTATTTTGTAGCATTTAGTACCTAAATATAAAATAATTGATTATAATCAAAATGAGAATTTCAAAGTGAATGTTATCAGGAAATCAGTAGGACAATCAAAAAAGGTATAAGTATATTTTGTTGTTACTTACATCTTATTTCAAAATAAATAATTAAATTCGTTTCTAGAATTCAACATATTTTTGCAAAACTTAAGAAAAAAAATTTGCTAATATTAATTTGTTTATTTTTCGTCAAATATTGTTTTTTTTGTTCTTTGAACAAAATTACCTCTAGCATTTTATCTACTTCACAATTAATTTTTGGTAAAAAGAGGCAAATGAAAAATAAATTAAATAAAATCGGTACATATTAAGCACTATGCCCCACAGACGGGGTTACAGGACAATGATGTAGTATATAATATAGTACATATAGGAACTATATATAGATATAAGATCAAATAAAAGTTTTTATATAATTCCAGGCATTAATAAAGAAAAATAGAAAATAAAAAAAGCTTCTTAAGAGTCCTATGCCCTTAAATAGATGCTCTGATACACAAAGAACAAAAGTATTAATTTACCTTCTAGAACATATTTTGATTGTTAGTACATAAATTTGCATATATTTAGTAAATATATATGAAGTAAAAATTATCTTCACTTGGATCAAATTAGATCATATACTTGATATCTCCCAAAGAAATAGCTATTAGAAAAAATACGTTGACCTGAATACCGATTTAATTATTTTGTTTTATTTTCGTTCAAAAGTGGTTAGATATCCATAGCAATATCCTGCCAGCACGACCTTACGCCATGTATCGGTCCATAGCGATCCCCTATATAACACAATTTAAACCATTTTACCTATTCTCCCAGCAGACACGTAACTGATTTCATAGATATCTCATATGAGATTTGTGTAAGGTCGCCAAACATGTTGTTATTGTGTTATGGCTACGAACTACCTAATATATTTTTTTCATGTTTCTGATAATAAAATCATATTTTAAAAAAAAATATTTTAATGAGCACTAAATTTGGAATTTAATGCATATTTTTTTGGTATATTAATTTCTTTTTAGGGAATATTATATGAGCACATTTTAATATTTTTCTACAGCATAAAAATGA
Organism: Argyra leucocephala; assembly: GCA_963942445.1. NCBI lineage: Eukaryota > Metazoa > Arthropoda > Insecta > Diptera > Dolichopodidae > Argyra > Argyra leucocephala. Next base: position 44,738,244 of record OZ012677.1, read on the forward strand.
TAAGCCTATACCATTTTCATTGCGTGCTTGTTGAACAAACAGTGACCAATTACTATAATCGTTACTATAATCGTTATTGGACCTTCCCGCATATAAGCTGAATTTCCTTCTTTTCCCTTTATCAACTTATCGTCATAACCCCCTTGAAGTTTTATAGGACCCAACCTTATACTAGTCAAAATTCGTCCGTCTTCTGATTACCCTGTCATCTGTATACAAAAGGCTTAATTCACTCAGCTGATTTATATTTTAGTCTAACTAGTCTATTTTCGCTACTCCATTTACCTGTATTTATATATAAATTGATAAAAGAAACTTATTAACATTCTAATGGTCCTAATAGACGCTCTAGTATAAGACAACAAAGTATTCATTTAACTTCTAGAACATATTTTGACTGTCTCCATACATAAATTTACACACATATATAGTAAATATATATGAAGTAAGTAATTTTTAACGTCTTTTTAACTGCACTTTTCTATATTCTCAATAATATTCCCTAAATTCTTCCCTTTTCAAAATTTCTTAAAATACAAAAAAATGCATCATTCGTTTTTTTCTACTTTATACCCACTTTTCTTTTATATGTCTTTTTTTCACCCCATCTAATTTCTTAGACTAAGACAAAATATATAAAAAAGTTTTATTTGTGATAAACAAAAAAAAATATATTTCAAGCTGTTTGGCTTCTGCCACATATTATATAGTATATATAGAAAAATCTATGCAACATATTATTATCATCATCAATTTTTAAAATTTCATAAAACACCAAACTAGCAACATACAATACAATGTATCTATATAATGACGTTTATATACTATATATATATTATATTTTCAATATACATTGATCGCAGCTTGCTACTTTTCATTGCATTCCCCCATAAAACTTCAAAAAAAAATTCCCTCCAAAGTTGGATAGACAGGGATAGAACTATGTATATACATAAAATGATTTCTCCTAATTTTATTATTATTGTACACTATAGTAATTCTTTAAGATATCAATGAGTGACTTAATCAAGTAAAAAAATAAACCAACAAATTTTCAATATTATGGGACGTCATCCTCTATTTTAAAAATTATACACCCTATATAATATTATATAAGCGCAATATAAATTGCATATACCATACTATAACCAGATTTTGATCTTTAAAATCCCAATCAAAAAACAGAACTAAAAAAAAAAATTCTAATTTCAAGGAGAAAATTTTTAAGAAGCAGATGCGAATAAAGAATATGTTTTTTAAATATTTAGCTCCCTCAAATGTGAATGAATGTTTCAATCTTCTATTAAAAATTTAAACCAATTACTTTTTGTTTTTTTAAGGACATTAGGACCCTTTTAATACCAATATTTTATAAGATTGAAATGAATTCTTATTAATTTCAAAACTATACCAAAATATAATCATAGAGTATACTACATTATATACTATTCATATAGAGTACTATATAGTACACTGTAAATGGTAAGGTTCTTGATTTCGAAAATTCAATGCAGGCAAAATGAAAATACTTAATTAAAAAATTTATTTTAATTGACACTTTCATATTCCAACGTTTTTATGCAATTTTTTTTCCACTAATAAAATCCAGGATTAGAAATAAATCTTATTGAACACATCTCATCACACACCATTTAGTTAATTTTGTTGTTGTTTTTTAAGTACATACACATCAATGTTAAAATCCTTATAAAAATAAATGGATGCATGTATGTATGTATATGTGTATAAATCCTGAATTGAATTTGTGTATTGATTGAAATTGAATGAATGAATAAATATCCCAAAATATATACTGTGGCGCTCAAAGGGATTAAAAGGTAAATAAACTCTAAATACAAAACGGGCAATAGAAATGTAACATGAAAATAGAATAAAAAAAAAATAAAAATTTAAAAATATTTATCGGAATGATACTTTATTGAATGAGAAACTAGAATTTAATAAACACTATATGGAACTAGCCAATGAACAACTTTGCGATATTATTGGTTATCTAAACAAAAATTATCTTCACTTAGATTAAATTAGATCAAATACTTACAATCTTTACTTAGATCAAATACTTCTAATAACTCCCAAAGAATTAGTTAATATTTTGGCCCGAACACCTCAAGCTGTATGCTGTATTGATTACCTCGCTATATAGATCTAATACATCAGTTTTTTTAGTTTAGTTTAATTAGCAATTACCTACCAACAGGATACTAAGCAACGTGTGGGTCAATAGCGATCCCTATAACCCAAATTAGACCATTACCTATTCTTCGAACAGACCAGTAACTGTGACAAATCTGCGAATTTCCTGAAAAAACAGTTATAAGATTTCCGTCAGGTTGCCAAATATATACCTTTCCAAAAATCTGAGCTTAGTTTTTACTAGATCTGAGAAGTTGCAAATATTGAAGTTGCAGCCTTGAGTGTCAGAAACCTCACCGATCCAACAGTTATCAGTTTTCATTGTGTGCTTGTTAAGCTAAAAGTAGCCTGCTAATACCATTTATCATAATCATTTATCATCCGAAGTTTCTCTATAGTAAACATACAATTGTTTTATAGGATTTGATCTTATGCCAGTTAAAGTTCCAAGTATCACCTGGTATCATATCAATATTACAGTACATACACTTTTTTTTCTGCATACAGATGGTTTAGCTTAGATCGATTCGGTTGATTTCGATTTCAATTGTTTGGCTGAGGTCTGAGGTCAAAACATTCAGCTAAAGTCTATTTCAGTCCCTTACCTAGTCATATTCGCTACTACATTTAGCTACATGTTACGAGTGTTTAGCTAGGCTTTAATAATGAATCAATGACCTGAATATATTGATCTAATGAGATTTCGATTCAGTTTATAACATCCATCCCGTGAATTCTTTAACCGACACCATATCAAATCGTAAGAAGTAATTTTAACTTACGTAAGTCAAATTGTAGTTCACCCCTTAAAATGCTACTAAATGCAAGATTTTAATTAGATTTAATTGATGATCAGTCAATAATTGTCATACCATAAATGACTACGTATGACATTTAAAAAATGAGTTGCATAAGAAAATTATTTTTACTCCATCTCAAAAGACTATAATATAAGTCCTGCGATAACAAGATCATAGATATTACAATGATCTGTCAAGGTATTATTTTCACTTTAAAAACTTATTACACAAAAAACCTGTATTTTAAGGTTGTGAATATCAAAAGTAAATCATAACATAAAAAAAAAAAACTAATTTTAGAGGTTTCCATGTCTAGCACATTCCGTTCAACTGACCAAGCTTAAATATGCAATGTTTTTAGTACAATATTAATTGCAAAAGATTTGAAGCTGCTGTAATAAAACCAAATATTAAATGTCCGATTTGGCTATACATTTAAATTTTATTTTTACATCAATTTGAAACCCAATTCACTGTACAATATCTATTTAGCCCTCCACATGACAGCTTCCAACTTTGAGCGTAAAATAATTAACATTTTTTTATTCACATCTGATTAAAACCAAAAAAAAATACATCAAATCAAAAGACACTTTCTTATTAATATTATTTACAGTTTCGAAATACTCCTTTCCTACTATACCACTAAACATTGAGGACACAACTTACGTATTTTTTTTTTTATTTTCGATTAATTCCCTATAATCGCCTCGATTATAAACACAATTATTACTTTCCCTTTTTTGTTTTTGTATCCTAACTCCTAACATATTTAAAATTTTGTCCCGTGCTAAAATTTAATTCATTTCTCTCTGTTCGATAATAGAATTTTCTTTAAAAGGACCTTTAATATGAATACATACAAAAACAAAAATAAAAAAAAAAATTCAGTAAGTCCTTTTTAAATATATGTCAGGTACAATCAAGTTTTTAACAGTATTTCTACATACAATATAAATAGAAGCGAATATGAACCCTAACATGTTAGGGTTGCCATATGTTGATGATTGGTGAAGAAATGAATATTCCATTAAAAAAATGTCTTTATTCCATGTACTAGAACAGTTTGGACATAACTCGGAACCATTATGATACCACAAATGATTCCATGAATGATGAAGATGTATACAAAGTAATGCGATTTTGCTGCTGTTGCTATTCTATTCATTATCGCATGCGCAGTCTGCCGTCAAGTGAAAACGATTTTTTATCACTTGTATCATAGCGTACAACCGGATTGTATTGATCTATGAATTGTACTTTTTTCTGCCCTGCAACAGACGTATAAAAAGAATGTAAGATAGTAATAAGATACTATTTGTTGTATTATACTACAGATAAAAATTTTTATATTTAAATTTGTGCCTAATGCTCTAACTATAATAACATAGAAATACATATGCAAATGTCAAATTTACTAACGAAGCTGACATATACATATTTGTCAATGCATATGTCAACCCGTAATGACAAAGTAGTATAAGAAAATATTTCTTAGAAAAACAACAACCAAAAGATATTACAAATTCGGTTTGGCCAAAAATTAGCATAAGGCCAACGGCTAGTTAGGTGACAAGTTAACTTTAGTAAATGTCAAACTCTCGCTCTCAAAATTTACGCTCTTGGGAAAAGTATGCTATTGGCACGTAACTTAAGTTGGCTAGTTTACCTCAAGTAGCTTTAAGTTTTGACGTTTAAGTTTAACGAAAATTATTACGTTAACTTAAGTACGACTAATCAGACCTATATAAATTGCTTATATGTCTGACTATTCGTATAATGCTTAACGAAAATTTAACGAATTGTCATATTTAACTTAATTGCCGCATATGTATGTCGATTGCGGGCAGTTACATGTATTTTCGACATATAGCTAAACATGTCATGATCAAGCCCAGCATTAAATACAAAAATTAATTTGTAGAATAAAGATTATTAGAAATTAGAATTTTTTTTTTTTTAATTATTATTATTTAATATTTTTATCTTCAGTATTTTCTTAATCTATGATATAATATAATTTGATATGGTAGGTATATACAAATAATAAATTTAATATTATAGCTAAGAGTTGTATTAATTCAAAATTATATCTGACTCCAATCTGGTCAACCCATAAGCCAAGATATTTGAACGATTTTAGAAATTCAACTAATAAAGCATTTTTTAGTGTCTATTGGAAATTTGGCGCAATTGGGAGCATGATAATAATTATCAAAGTTATCATAAGAAGGACTTAAATACCAGATCTCAATTAATTTTTCATTTCAATCATGATTGATCAAATGATTTTTGAGAATTAGAGAACACAATGAATTTGTTTGTAGTTGAAGACAATTGATTGTTTTTTAAATGTAACACAATTATTTGTGTATTAAAACCATTAAATTAAACATATATAAAGATTGATTCCTAAAAATATGTATTATTTTGTGGAACCCTTGAAAATAAATTACGTTCCACACGCAAACTATTCTAACTAAAGAGAACTACAGAGAATTTTGAAAATGTGTAGTTTTAGTTCAATTAGGGACTCCTACTTTCTACATAACTGCTCAGAAGTAGGTCTGTCTTACTATAGCTACAAAATCCATAGCTTAAATCACTACTGTGCTGAAACAAAAATCAAAGAAAACTAACACTTCGGTATATCCTCCGTTAACTAATTAACATTTTTCCAACATTAATATAATATTATAATTTTTATTTATAATTATTTTGCTGACAATTACTTAATAAAAATTATATAAATAAATAAATTCAATTATTCAACCATCATCGGCAACCCTAACATTTATTTACAAATACACAAGTCTAAATTCATTCAAGAGATCACAGACTATGGTATATTGATAGAGTACGTAACTGTATAATCCGTTTGAATGCAGCAGATGTTGAACTCATACAATATGCTCAATACATACTCATTCAAAATTGTATTCGATTTTCATATAAGAAACAGAAAAAAAAAATAAAACAAAATAAAAACAAACACAAAAAAACTTAGGCTAGGTTAGGGTTAAAAAGATGACAACACGTTGCAATAAAGCAGAGAATGGGTTACGTGAATTATTTTTTTTTCTTTTTAATTTTTATAAAATACAAAAACATGTCATATTATATAAGGTTTTTAGAAAAAAACACAAAAAAGGAGAAAAAAGAAAAATAAAGGATTTTTTAAGGATCACTGAAATTTTATTGAATAATTTTAATTATTTTATATTTACACACAATAAATGTTTATTTTCATAGAAATTCAGAAAAATGAAATTGCTTACTATGAAAATTTTATAAAAGTCAATTTTTATGTTGTGATATGATGTGTTTGTATACACACTGCGTGGGAAGTGTATAATTGGTATAATTGAATATGGGTAAAGAATTTATTGTTTGGTTTTTATTTTTATTTTTTTTTTCATTTTTAATAGAAAGGAAAAAGGATATGCGCCTACTTAAATGTCATGAATATTAACTGAAGTGACAATAATACATATTACATTATTATAATTGTAAATTTTTATTCACCCTATTCAAATTTAAATGACTTTTAGTAAAACAAAATATGGATCATTAAATATTTTATTTTTAAGAAAACTAATTTTTATTTTACAAATTAAAAATTAAACACGGAATAATAATTTAAAGGTCAATAAACTTACAGTTTTGGAATCGAATTGGGATCACTTATAAATAATAATAGCTATATTTTAAAAAGGTCTGAGATCCTAAACTATGTTTAACAAATTATGTTTTAAAAAATTATTAAAGTACACCAAAGGATGTTGATTAGATTAAAAGAAAAATGTTTAATACATATAAATTTGTTACTTGGGCTTTGTATTTGTAATGTTGTTGTATTTTAAATTTTCTTTATAAGCATTTTGTGTTTACGTAAATTGAAATTTTTAAAGAAAATTACATGAGACATTAGAATACTCAACGTAGCAGTATTAGAATCTAGCATAGCAATACACATACTAACATGCCTTCTCATTTTCCAAAGCTTGAATTTGAAGAATTTGAATAGAAAATAATAATTCATATCAGAATTTGTACTATCACAGTTTAGTAGACGCTTCACCGCAAAGATTGTTCCAGTGAACATAATCTACTTATATCTACTTATTCCTAATTTTAAATTTCAATTTCAATTTAGTCAAATATATACACAAGACAATTTTAGTCTTTACAATTGTATATACAAACATAAGTTTTAGACACAATTTTCTTCAAAAACTCCAAAAAAATAAAATTTAACAACATTCAAAATTTAAAATTGATGTTATAAGTAATTGCCAAACTCTTCTTCAGCTGCATATCCACTATTGGATGTCTGCCATACCCAGATAAGATGTTTTTCTACGTTTTATTGTTAATAGCAACTCACGGTCTATACCTATTCTACTTAGAACTTCTCTATTGTTCACTCGATCTACTCATGATATCTTCATTCTTCAAGTGTCAACCAAGAATGTAAATTATTTTTCTATCCCCAAAGTTATTATTCTACTTTGTGTTAAAAAATAAAAATTATAAAATCAAATAAATTAATCAAAATTCAACTAACTTACAATGTGAAGTTGCGAGCCCATCAATAACATTCGTCAACATATTCAAAAGTTCTGAAGTCTTGACAAAGAAAGATAAATGTCTGATTCTGTCATTATGACGTCATACTCTTTGGCGTTTTCCCAATTGTTATTTTGTCATGCAAATATGAAGGTCTAGTTTAGTTTTATAGATTATTTCTCTTATGTTTTATTATAATAAAGCCTAATGAATTCGACGTCGACCCGTTCTTACGTCTTGCCTTGACTAATATTTGATTCCTCATAGTTGTAATATTTTTTTTCTATATTTAATTTCTAGTTTTTCGATTAAGATTAAAATTTTAGCTATTTATAAAAATTCTATGTCGTCTTAACTTAATTGGATTCCGTGCTAGTAATTTGAACATAAAAAAAAATAATTACAGATTTTCTCAACTTAATTTTAATTCACAAACACAATATATTCCATGCAAAAATATCCCTATTAATAAAATAATATATCCTGTCAAATTTAATTAACTGTGAAACGATATTAAATAAAACTGATAAGATAAGAGGATAAAAAAATTATGCAAATTTTGTTCTTTTAAATTTGTCTTTTGTGCATCAGCTGTCGATTAAACAATTTAAATATATGTATTTGAAAAATTTTCAAATATAATTTCTCCAATATATATATATACAATTATTGTCAAATCTTATCCAATTGTCATTTAAATCAAAATAATAGAATTTATTAAAAAAAATCATTAAAAATGTTTTTTGCAAAAAAAAAATGCAAATTTTAATTACTTACACACAAATATTATGAGGAAATTCCCATGTACAAAGAAAAATTAAAGTACCGTAAAATCTTTTTTTTTTTTCAATATTCAAAAATTATATCAAAGCTAGTAATGCACAATAAAATTTAATTTCGCGAATCGAATCTCATCAACGAAATTGCATCAAATAATTTTACATTCAAAATATTTCAGTATCTTAACATGGGAATTAAATGTTACCCTTCAATTCATAAAAGAGAAAATATTTTAGCACAGACTCTTTTATATAAAAATTTATATATCCTAGGATAATTAATCCTTGAAATTAAAATTTATGTACATAATATATATGAATGTTTTTTGTTGTTCTTGATCATTAGAGACGTTTATGAACTATGAATTTGACATGTAAAATATAAAAACGAAAATAATTTTATAAAGAAGTTTGGCGCGCTATTATATATTTAAATGTATGTCCCATTAATTATTTGCACATAAAATAGCGATTTCAGGTAGATATAAGATTATTTATATTATTATTCATGTTTATAAATATTTTACCCTCCTGAAGAGGGATAAAATTTCTGCAATGTTTTCCAGCCCTTTTCTTTTTTTTTTAGTAAAAATGTGGATAAAAAAACGAAAGTGTTTTTTTTTTCTTGCTAATACAATTATTATAGATTGAAAATAATATATTTAAAAATTAAATTGTTCGTCCGTTTGTCGAAATTAATCATGTTTATTAGTATTGAAAAGGGTGTTTATGTTGCGGCAAAGATATTCATTTTGTTGAGAATTTTATGTTGGGCGCGTTGTGAAAATTTTTTGACGCGTAGCGAAAACTTTTATTGTTGATATTCTGCAAACAAAATAGCACAACTTATCGGTATTGTTTAGCAATGTTTCGACTTCGATGGTATTCTGAGAAAAAAGCTTTATATTTTAGCTGTCATAAACTCAAGAAATAATAAATTTATCCATAAGAATATTTCTTTTTTAAAAGTTAGTGAGAAAGACGTACGTTTAAAATTAATATGAAAATTTAATTAAATTAATGTTATTTGAACAGTTGATCCTACAGATAAATCTGTAGGCCAACTTTATAGGTCCTTTTCCCTTTCGAAATTGGGCCATTTTATTAAATTATATTAATTATTTGTAATATATTTTTGTATATTATATATTTTATATTATTTTTATTAATTATTAAATTATATTTGAACCGATGTGGTTGTATTGAAAGTTACAGTTTCAGTAATTTTCACCATTTGAAAAATTTTTCGGTTTTCACGGGGTTTGAACCCGTGCTCCTTCGGTCGTTACATTACTACACTCGAGTGCTTTATCACTCGGCTACCGAGGCCACTATGTTAATTTTGTATAAATTTTTATTTATTTATTACAGTCGGATCTGCAGATAAATGTTTCTTTTCTCTTTCGAAATGTGGTCCTTTTATATATGAATTTTTTGGTATATATGTAAATACTGTATATTATATTATTTTTTTATTTGTTTTATTATGCCGGTCTTCCAGAGCATGCGTATCAAAGGAGCCGTTATCATAAAATTTAAAAATAAGTTTGTTAACTAAATCTAGGGTGCTCATCGTGGTATTTTCAACTTCCGGAAAGGACCGCAAATCGATTTTTTAAGACCGAAACTAGCGAAATCGAGATTTTTAAATGGGAAGGGGTACTTTTTTATGCAAATTCGGATTCTACGTCAAAAAATTGTCAAGACATAAATATCTAATATTATAATATAATTCAGTAGATCTTGAACAGAATCGGGCAGAACAGTTTTGGATGACAATTAACTGTCATCACACTTTAGAACCACTTGGTTGGGTTGGTGAATGGGAAATGGGTGAGATAAGTTTTCATCCATCGAAGTTAAGCTTTGCCAACCTTTATACCCCCTCGCAACGATTTCACTTCTGGTTATCACCAAACTGCGTCGTTAAGCCAGCTAACCCCTTTCATAAACCGGAGTACTTCATTAGATTTTTTATATCTTACGTCTGAGAAATTTTCCAAATAACACCCTTCTAGGATTCTAGTCTCCTTGTTCTTTGCGTTGGACAAACGCATAGTACATGGAGAACTGTTGCCTCTTCTTCTCCGGACCCCCTACAGAAATTACTCTCCACAAGCTTAGTCTTACAGCATGTTTCCTCAATAACATGTGCCCTGTGTATTTCCCTGTGTAGAGTCGCAGCTCGGCTCTATTCAGTGACATTATCTTTCTCGCTTTTTTCCGCGTTTCGGTTTGCCCCAAAATGTTTTTATATGAATAACTCCCGCGAAGTTTCTCCGTTCATTCAACCTCATCACACGCTTTAATTTTTGTGTGTAATCTTTTACGGCTTGAAGTGTTATATACCTACGAATAACACTCTCTGGTCCCCTTTTCTTTGCTTACTCTTTGCAAGTTGATCTGCACTGCTATTACGCTCTATGTCTCCTTGATCTGGGATCGATTGAAGTAATACTTCGTTGAATTCCCCAAGAGAGCTTAGCATTCTCTTACAGTTTGCTACTGTTTTTCATTTTGTTATTGCATTGTTCAATGCTTTAATCGCCCCTTGACTATCCGAATAATGCTTCTTTCGGTTATTCCTTTGTTAAGAATTAATTCCATTGCTGCTTTTATGGCTATGATTTCACATTGCAAAATAGAAGTCGTTCATGCAACTTAACTTTTTCTAATTTGTAATTCATCGCAGCAGTTTCCTATCCCACAGTTTTAGCCTTTTACTGCTTTGTAATCCTAATATTTTACTAATTTATAATCCTAATATTTTGGCTATTTATTATCCCAATATTTTACTAATTTCGCATCTAAAAACACTCAAATGTTTTTAAAATAGAAAAATTATAATTTATAGTTGTTATACTTTGCTTAAATATTGCCTTATTGATAAACATGCTAGAAGGCTTAGACTCCACTTTCGCACTGACTGTAAAAAAGGAGTTGCGGAAAAGTATACTTCATCCTGCACGTTTTTTACACTATTGGTATGTCTGTTCTATATCAGAAAAGTAAATCTAAGAGTCTTAGAAATCACTGGATGATCTTTCAGGTACTAAAATTTAGGTCCTCTACCGTTCTGTAAAAAAACTTCAATCTATTTTAGCAAATAGGTTTATGTTCGGACAGTTTTTAATTCCACAATGAACAATTAGTACTACAGTGATCCTATTTGGTCTAAAATAGTGTCGGTTTACAACGATATCTAACGCTACCTGTACCTAGTACCTACCTAATTAGATATAATAAACTATTTACAATTTAACTAAACTATTCTCAATTCAAATTAAAAACTATAACTAAACTAAAATACACAATTTACATTGCGATATAATATTTTACATTTTTATAAAAATTTGTATACATACTCGTACATATGTTTACAACAACAAGATTGGTATATAAAACGAATAAAGAATGATTTTCCCTCCCTTATGAGAACACTAACCATCAACTAAGAAATAAATTTTTCTTTATAGATTTTCGACAAGATCCATAAATATTAGGTACCCGATATGTACACTGTACATATATTATACCTATATAGTTGAATTTTCCCCTTCGTTTGCTCAATATTGAGCCCGTTTCATTTTTTTTTCTGTTATCCTTACATTATTTCTTATGAACTTTACGTTTATATTAACTGAAAAAAAACGAAGACAAAAACAAAACAAAATTTATAGAAAAGTCGTTGGCGCGCATTACTGGAAATTGCATCAGATGTCATATTGTACATATCAAAAAAAAAAACAAAAGTAGAACTGGATTTTAATGTTTAAGTTAGGGGACATTTTCTTAAATTAAATAATTGAATTAAAAAAAGAAAACAAAAATACTTGTAATTAAGTAAAATGAAAATAATTTTAAGGATTTCTAAAAAATTGCAGGTAAAAGGATTTTATTTAAGAATAGAAATAAAAACAAGAAAAAACAAATCAATTGTAATTACCTTAAATTTTAAATTCTTACATATGGGACATGTACCTACGTAATATATTAATATGTATAAGAAAAATCAAAGATCTTAAGAACCTTATCAAATATCAAATTTTATTACTTTTTGTCCTTTCCTTTGCAAATGACATTATTATTTTTATTATTATTACTATTATTATAATTAAACACCCCTTTTTCTTTTAGTTGCAATTAAAAACATACATGGGTGTAGTATTTTAAGATTTATATCATTTCGAAGTTTGAGTAAATTAAAAACAAGTTAATTTGTTTCAATATAAATCATTAGAGAAATCGTTAAAAAACCGTTAAATTTGTCTTTTAAATTGTTTAAGTAAATAAATAAAAACAAAAAAAAAATAGAAAATAAAAGATATTAAATCAAATCGGATTAAAAACAACAAATAAGATTGGATTTATCACAACAAATGAAGTATAATGCAATTTTGAAAATATAATCGTCAACCAACAAATTACAAAACAGACAAACTAAAAAGCGAATAAACTAGAAAATATTAAACAGCTGAAAGAGTATTGACCTGATCAATAGAAAAATAGTTGTGATTTTACCATTGTCAAATTTAAAATTTTAAAAATTAAAATCAATTAATTTAAATTAAAAATGAAAATTAAATTTCATTAAAAAAAAACTTGAGCAATTGAGAATAGAAACAAAATATAGAAACATTTTGAATCAAAAGATAAAAGAATATATTGAAAGTAAAAGAAAAACGAAAGTATTAGAAATCAAATTAATTAAAACAGATTTTTTAACAGATTTGATAATAATAAAAATAATAATGCTCTAATACAAATATAAAGCCGATGGCCCTGGTAGCTAGTGCTTACTTTTATTATAATTTTAATTATGGTAAATAAAGAAATAATAATAATGCTCTAATGAAAAATTGAATAATATGTAACGTAAAAGTACATATACCCGCCCCCTTAAAGATAAATTACGTTTAGGTTCGAAAAATAAGACAAGCATAAGCTTTTTTTAATCTTTTTTTTAAATTACAATAATTTTTATATTTTTAAATAAAATAAAATTATTTTATTTCGATTATATATATAATTGAATTTTTCCTAAATGAATAATAAAATATTAAGATTAACAAGAAAAATTGAATTGCACATATTTCCGCTAGAAATTTTCAATATGAGCTAATTCCGCCCACAGATGTCGGCCAATTCCGTCGTTTGAATCTATTTGCGATTTATGTGTATCAATTTACGATTTTATCCCTTTAAAATAATTAATAAGAGTAAAATTAATAATTAATTTTTTAAATGATAATAAAAATTAAATATACCAATTTGTATATACCAAGTAAATAATATTTTAGTATAGAAGCTATTTATTGCAATTTATAAAACAGCTCAATTTATTTAATATAAGAGGTATTTCAAAAATTCAATAATTCAGTATTCGAAACATAAAAAAAAAACAATAAATTAAAAAATATGGTACCTAAGTATCAAATTAAATATTATAACAAGGTATATTAGCGTTACTACGTTCCATACCTACACTTTTATTATAATTTAAGTTATTTTTTCTGAATTTTTTTATTCGAAGTATAGTGTATGCAAGGTATTGTGACCTGATCTAAATCCAAATTGTTCGTTTGGTAGAATATTATTTGTTGTTGTGTAATAATCCAGCCTTGCTTTTGTTAATTTTTCAAATATATTAGAAAATAGAATGAATTTATTTTAAGTATTTAATCGTACTATTAGTAGTAGATAGTAGTGCCAAGAGTACTCGTAGAAGAAAACAGTAGTAGTAAAAGTACTAGAATTAGTAGTACTAAGTGGTAGTATAGTACTAAGTAGTAGTAGTATTAAGTAGTTGTATTACTATTAGTAGTACCAGTACTTGTAGCAGTACTAGTAATAATAATCGTAGTACTAATTGTAATATATACAAATACAAATAAGTTTATTTTATTTTCTTATTGTATGCAAATAAAATTTAAACTATACAGTAGTGAATTCACACTAGTGATGTATAGTCATTTAAATCATTCTTAATTTTACTTAAATTTACTTTTTCAAGAAATTAATTGTGGGGTTTCAACAAAAATTAATACTAATTTAATAATAATTTTTAATCTAATGAAATACTATAGAAATTAAGTAAGTTTTTTTTTTTAATAATAAAATTTATTTATTGCAAGAACAAAAGTAGATAAGAAGAGCCATAAGTAATTTAAAATTTCTTTGAACATAATTTTATCATATAGTTACATCTATATAATTGTATTCGCAGTCTAAGTAAGATCTAGCGTATCTTAAAGAAGAGCAGAAGAAGAGAATTTCTAAGCAGGGTACTTCAGGTCAGATATATATTACTGATAAACCATTAATAAAAATAGATTTCACAAAATTTAGATGAAAAGCGACTTCTAATAGTTCCAGTCCAGTTTGAAACTATTATAAATAATCTAATTGATGTAATTTACCTTAGTAGTTCAATCTCGTAATAATTTAAAAGCCATTTTTTACAAAGTTTAAAAAATTTATTTAAACAATTTGAATTTTTTATATTCATCGGAAAATTATTATATAGTGTGTCTTATTACAGAAAGGTATATTGACTATCATTCTATAATTTATTCTTAAGTTATACGAGTTTGAATTACGAAGTCTCAAATGATGTTTGTCCTTGTAAAATTTAATTAATGAGTAATGAACAAGAGGTGTCTGACAGGCAATATATTTAGTTCTTGGAATAGAGACCAACAACTGAAGATTATATTTTTAAAGTACATGACACGGAGAATACCTTTTTGAGTTTTTAGTAATGTAATGAAGAACTTATTATGTTATTTTACATTGGTTTTCTTTTATATGATACCACGACTCAGTGACACATTTATTGTAATTGGAGGGGTTCATTCTCCCATTTTTACTCTTCTACATATAATATATATTAAGATGAAGAAAATATTTTATTTTATCATAAATCTTTACTCAATATAATAAATAGGTTTATAAATAATTAGGGCATAGTAAAAGACATAAAAAACAAGCAATGGCAAATGTCTTATGAAAGCTAAAACAAAAGTAATATTGCACTATAAATCTAGTCTAAAATGTACTAAAAAGTGCTATATATTATTTCAACCAACTTAAAGTCAGAATCTGCACCTCAATAGAGCTTCTTAAAGTTGTTATCCACTTATAATGACTCGATATATTCAAGATATATATTTAATAATTCCCAAAACCGAGTTATTCCCAAACCCAAGCGAACCTATAATATACAAATTTTCTAGTTCAATCAATTGGTGTAGCAAATAGTTAAAAAAATTATGATAATTTAGGAAGTGTTAAGCATAAAAAAATACATTACTTTTGTATAAAAAATTTAAAAAAAAATTTAAAAAAATTCGAATTAGGATTTTAATCAAAATAGAAACAATGTTTTTGTATAAAAATTTAAAATACAAAAAAAAAAAATATTATAATAAACAACCTTTTTTCAACATTGAACTATATTGAAAAATCCCGCGTAAAAATTCTATATATAAATAGAAGAAAAAAGGCAAGAAGATCCTTCGGAAATAATTTTGAAGAGATCCAGAAATGCATGCATGTGTGTGGTATATAAATAAACCCTTTAAGAAAAAAAAATTTACTGATTTGTTATGTTTAATTTTTTTTTTTTTGTGTCTTCTTCCTTTAACCGTCATCAAAATCTTGATGACGGTCCATGATAATCTTGTTTTTTTTTATTTTCTTTTTTTTTTTATATAAGAATGTATATATGATATCAGCTATATTTGTTTTGGTGGTATTCGTCATTTTCCAACTTTTATGTATCTAAGTATAAATATGATGCAACACGACCCTGGTTTATAATATTAGAATACACAATTGAATGAATAAAGAATTATGATCCTCATATGAATGGATCTAAAATTAACGTACCACATTAGAAATATTTTTAGATATATGTATGTATGTATAAAGAAAGGGTTCGTTTTTATTGAAGTTCATCAATCATAATAAAAATAGATTTTCCGTTGAAAAAAGAGAAACCGAAATCAAAATTTTATCACTAGTTGCATAACTGACAATATTCAATATATTTCAATTAAATTATATTTAAATAATAAATTAAAATAATATTTTGACATTTCGATGTGTAATTTTACATAAAGAAGGAGGCGGTAAATAACTTGTAGCATGTGATTTTTTTTTTTGGTTTACTCTGACGAAAACATTATCGAATTTGTAATGGGTGTAGATTTTAATTAATGTCTTTGATTTTATGCTTGTCAATCATATTAAAAAAAAATAAAAAAAATATGAATGGTAGACAATGTTATTAAGAAAGTTGCAATTGAATCAGGAATCACATTGAAGATTGTAGATGATTATCTTAAATGTGATTCCTAATTCAATTCATTTGCACCTTAAATATTAAATTTTCATGAGAATGTTGGGATCTCTACTAATTAGTTTTCAAAAATTGTGTTAAATTTTTTTTTAGCCAAACATTAGGTTTAAAACGATACCTTAATAAATGAAAGCACAGCTTGGACTAGGTGAGGATTTTAAGAAGAACAAAATCCCATTTGATCAGTAGGGATATTTTGAATAAATTTGTTAATATTTCTTTCATTACTTAATATCGATTATTACATACATACATGCATGCTATCAATATTTCAAAAATAAAAATTATTAAATAGAATGACTTGGTTATAGCTAACTGTAAAATTCGCAAATTAAGTAAACTATGCATCATTGCAACGGAGATGAAACTAATGATTTTTGTAAGAATAGTATAAATTAGTGAAATTGATGGTACCAAAAGTGAACTCATTATAGTTTATTAACCAATTTTATTGATTGGTATGTAGCAAGGAAACCGACACCGAATTGATCAAATTCTGGGGAGTATTGACAAAAAATTTGTTTTAAACATAATATTTCATATATGTATATGTGGCAGAAAATCCAAATTAAATTTGTGATTCTGAGAAATATGCGGTGACGGCTTGTGTAAGTAAATAATAAATCTGCGAATATTGAAATCATAGTTAACCTATCCATACTATACTATAAGAATATGAAAAAAAATTAAAATACCAGTCTCATAAGACTAAATATATTTTATTAAACTAATTTTCATGAATACCATGACAAATATAAACTTAAGATGTACTGGATATCTTCCTTTTCCGATGGCACTAAAGTCTAAATCAAGCACGCTGGCGCAGTAGTTAGAGCGCTTGCCTTTCAATCAAAAGCAAGAAAAAAAAAATCCCAATGAAGCAATAAAAAAAAATCCGATATGGATGATCCAGTACCCTTTGTCATTGATAAAAAATAATTGAGGGTATAATCTGGTAGCAAATTAAATAAAATGGGGCTATTCTATTTAAGCAGGCTTAGTTCCTGGCAATATCACTAGTTTTCTACATTTAATGAGTAAGCCAGTAATTTAATAAATAAATATACCTGACAGAAAATGGGTATTGAAAATATTTAAAAAATTGTATAAGAAAAAAATTATGATAGCCTCAACACGGAAGCAGGGTCATTCTCTAAAGGAAACTAGGATCAATATGAAAACGTATCTTTTGAAAAGTTCAAAAAACATCTGCACAAACGAAATGTTACAAGGTGAAAATACAATTGAGCGAATTAAACATCACAGATAAAAAAAAATACATGAAAGCTTTCAATCAATGACATTGTACTTCTTCTGTGGACAAGAAGTGTAAAATAGAAATCATTAATACCGATTACAACATTAGTTTGAGAATAGACATATGACCTGCTGCTAGAGGCTCTGAGACTGTGCTTCAGTTTGTTAAAGTTCATCAAGTTTTCACAAAGTAATTAATCAAAGCACACAGACGTACAATCGAAATATTTTAATTAAACCTGATATAATAATGAACATGCACCCGCGCATTTGATTATTTCCACTTAGTTAAATTTACTAACAATTTTTGTATTACAAGATGCTTGAATACTAAACAAAGCTTTGGAAACTATCAATGTTGGTTTCCATTGCAGTAAATTAAAATTCTCACCATAGTTTGATAAAAAAAATTTAAAATATTATAAATTTTACTAATTGCAACTTCATATTAGATTTGTGTATGATCCTATTATTTTAATATTTTAATTCCTAGTTAGCCTATAATTATTTATCTCTTTGCTATATTTGCTTGACAACTTCCAATATTAAAGTATGTATATATGTTAATATAATATAAAAGGTTATTATTTTCGTTAAGTGATTTTAAATAAGAGACACTTTCAATATAATCGAGTAAATTGAACCCAATATTTTAATTGTCCCTGTAATATATACATACATATATATATATATACCACTTATATATACATTTATATAAACTTCATTCTTAACTCAGCAGGATTTTTTAATAAATTTACTTTATTATATATCTTTCTCTTTCTTTTTAGTCGGTGGTATTTTGTACTTACTACACCCATATGAATAACGCATTGAACATTTAATAATTATTTGCTCTAAGAACATTAAAAATAAAAGTTCACCCTCCGGTGGTGTACAATATACTCTTAATAAGATTTCTTTAATACATCAGAAATACACACAGAGGTAGACAATTTCAAATAATAATAAAGGATATTTTCAGAAATTATTTTAGGTTCTTTTCATTTCTTAATAATCAAAAGTCCGCCGTATGTGTTGTCTCTAGAGGGAGCCTAAGAATTTTCTATTATTTTTTTGTTATTTTTTTTTTTTTTGCTTTCATACAATGCAAATAAATAAATATGCAAAGAACAATTGAAAAATATAAGGACTATAGATTTTTTGGCACATGGATAACACCTTTTTCTTATATTACTGCATACAAATATATATATATATATATATATATTATATATATAATAGATTTAATATAGGTTTTCTATATATGAAGGAGAAAAAGTAAGTAGTTTAATTTGAAGCGCAATCAGTTCACTATACAGAACAGTTTTTAGAGTACATTTGATGGATCGTGGTTGAAACATAACTACAGGGTGAAAATTTAAAAGAAACCGAAATTGAGAATTAAATTTTGACGGAAAATAAAGAAAAGCAAATATATAAGGCAAATAATATTGAAGAGTTTTTGTTAGACTAGAAAGATGTTCTTATGACAAGATAAAACAAACATGTAAAAGTCTCTTCCTAATCTAAATTGTAACTAGATTAGATTAAGAAATTTCGGGAGGGCTGCCAAACTCCATTTCCATTTCATTCAATCCGCATTGTCACAGCTGCAAAAAAGAAAACGGCACAAAAACTATTGAGCACTTCCTTTGAAGCTTCCAAGCGTTAACTATAAAGACAGATTCCAGACTTTAGGTGAGGCTTTGCCTAAGAATATAGGAATTATTTTAGAAACCAAAATTGGTGATCTGGTAGGTCTTATCAATCGCACAGGGTGGCTCTAGGACTAATTCCCTTGGGAGATTGATAATGGGACAAATAGATCACTCGAGTTGTTGCATTAAAAACGCACAACTAAGTAAAAAAGAAAGTGATCTACCTACCTATGCTTCACCATATTAAGGCAAGTTTTCATAATATCTTTATCGAAAGCGATAAAAACCGTTTGGGTATACAATGGATACAAAGAACGTGCATTACTGAAGTAAAACAGATTTACATTGGGAAGCTAAAGAGAAAAAAAGCGGAATCATGATTATAGGACAATTATAATGACCTAAAGAACTACATATAAAATAATCGTTTCTCTAAATTGACGCATTAGATGCATTAGACCAAATTTATTGAACCCGCTGGTAATTTAAAATGCCAGAAAATCGTTATTTTATTTTATTCATTTTAATGTTTAGACACATTATTGGGAAAAAACTGAATTCAATGTTATACGAAATATTTGGGGGCCTCTGTTTCTTAATTATAATTATATAAGTTAAAGCCTAGTTTAAAGTTTTCCAAAAGAATAGAGTTTTTTTTTAAACTAGTATAGATTTTGCACTAAAAGATGAAGTAATTTCCGCTGGAAATTCATGTTTGCAGAAATAAAACTGCAAAATACATCATTTTAAGAACTTATCTAAGCACTGTATACGGTAAACAATGACAAATATCGTTTATTGTTCTCATGGTATGGTTTATTGCTGTTGTTATATACTCGTATTTGACACTCTTAATAAACATAAATACATTAACATTGAATTTTCAAATAGAATAATCTAATAACTTTTTGGCAATATTTACATTTGCGAGGTAAATATTTTACAGAATGAAGCACACGAAGAGTAAAATAAGAACAAAAATTTTGACGAACATCTTGGAAAATCATTAAAAATTGTAACGAAGTCTATTTGCGATTTATTTTTAATAAAATTATGAAACTTAACTTTAATATACATTAACTATAGTAAATTTTATACACTGGCTGGACTGGACTTATACATATACACTTCATTGAATGTGGCGCAAATGATTTAAAAGGCTTGGACACCCCTTAATTTGTGTATCTAAATTAAGTCTAACAATCTACCTGTTCAATGCGACGTACCGTTAATTTTTTGTTTATTATTTAATGATTTACCCCGTTGTTTGTCGGAATCTCTGTATGCAGACGATGATCGGCTCTATATCAGTGGTCCTATGGCTGATATTAACCGATCTATTGTTAAATTGAATGATGATGGTCTGGATTGGATGCAAATAATGGTCTTCGATTAAGTCCGTTAAAATCCCAGTTTATGTTAATTAATATTTGTAATATTGATACAACTAATCTCTCTAATATCTCAAATTAAATAATTCTATGGTAAAACTTGTAAATAAAGCTAAAAACTTGGGTGTTATTTTCAATAAAACTCTAATCTGGAATGATCACATTAATTTTGATTCTATAAATGTTTTTTGTAACTTACGAACTCTCTGGAGTTTTCTCTTACAATATTAACGAGTGGATAAAGTAGAAACTAGTTATGTTTTTAATCTTTCACATTTCACTTATTGTGAAGTTATTTATGGGGGATGAGTATAGATGAGTTTTCTAGGCTCAAGGGTATATTCAATGCTTACACTCAATTTGTAACTAACCGTCGATTTGATAGCATTAGAGATGTTTCTGAAATTTTACTTCACTGTACTTTCGAAAACTATCTAAACTATAAGTACATCTGTTTTATAAAAAAATCATATCTAAAAATACGTCTTCATATATCTTATTAAGAACATAACATCCAAACGATCATTAAGAAGTACGAATTTAACTATCCGAAGACACAATGGTAAAAAGTAAGAAGGATAAATATTTTGTAGAATAATGTTTAATATGGTGGGTTACGTTTGAAAGATAGACTTTTTAGATTTTTGTTTTTAATTTTTATTATTATTTTTTGTTTTTTCTTTCTCTCGCTTTATAAACTTTTTTTTCTAGGCTATGGTTTAATTTAAGAACAATGAGTTTGCCATATATTATACTTCACATACTCTTATAGAGACTCACCGTTTCATGTACTTGTTTGAAAAACTACTATTGATTCGAATGAGACCGATTATAGAAAAAAGTAATCTGATTCAAAATTATCAATTTGGTTTTAGATGTAAGCACTCGACATCGATCAAATACATAGGATAACAGACATAATAGAAAAAGCTTTAGAAGAAAAGCAAGTATGCTCACTACTATATTTCTAGATGTAGCTCAAGCTTTTGATAAAGTATGGGACCGAGACTTAATACATAAACTAAATAAATTGTTACCTAAACAATACGTAGATATACTCTCATCATATCCAGAAAACAGACTATTCAGAATAAAAAAGACGAGTATTTTACTATCAGAGATATTATAACGGGTGTGCCTCAAGGTAGTATTCTGGGTCCAATCGCTGACGATACTGCATTGATGGCAATAGGATCAAATATTGACGAGGCTAGAAATAAATTGCAAAGAACAAGCGACAAGCTATAACTCTGGACAAATAAGTGGAAAATTAAACTCAATGAGTTGAAATCGGTACATGTAAATTAGGTCGAAATTCATACCCTTTGGTATGTTCGGAACAGTGGCTTGCACAGAGATCTAAAAACTCGTTGCATAGAAATTGAAATAAAAAGATATGCAGCATTGCTACCAATCCACGCAAAAAAAAAAAAAACCTCAAAGCTGCACTTATAAAGGACTTCCTACATTACAGCTTTAGTGCTGGCTTTTAAAGCCGACTTTTTATGACAGCAAAAATGGCTGGCATAA
The DNA here is from genome assembly GCA_963942445.1 of Argyra leucocephala. Lineage (NCBI taxonomy): Eukaryota > Metazoa > Arthropoda > Insecta > Diptera > Dolichopodidae > Argyra > Argyra leucocephala. The sequence goes on from OZ012677.1 coordinate 44,760,747, forward strand.
AAATTTTACCATAACACAATGAAACTTTTTTTAAAGCGGCTTATTTATTTAAAATTAAAATGTCGTGCAGTGAAGAAGTGATTTTGGAAAATTTAAGAATAATCCATTTTGTTCATAATGTAACAAAACGTTATGAATCACAAAAGGATAAGGGAGAACGGGAATTTTGGGTTAGTCCATTATTTATAGACAGAGAGGAAACTGGTTTCTATTATTCGACATATTTACAAATTAAAATTCGGATCCAGAGATCTTCTTAAAAACTTTTTCATGTTTGATTCAGAGCAATACTTATGTTCTTTCATACCTTCTCCCTTTTTATTATATTTCTGTAATCAGAGTTGGTTTTATTGTATAAACAAGGTTTTGTTGTTGTTTAACCAAATCGATTAATTTTAATTTATTTTTGTCTGAAATTTAAATATATATAAACTAATTATATCTACATATAATAATATTTATTTCATACAATATCTTTTACAAATTATAAATTAAATAAATAAAAAAAATATTAGTCTACTACCCATTTTGAAAATATATATTTATAACATTAAATCTGACACTTCGTTAAAAACAAGCCGCTCTTTTTCTGAAAAAATCAAACTTAAATTGAATGTCGGCTTTTTATGCTGACTTTTTTTCTTAACTTTTTATGCCGCTCTTTCATTGTGGGATGATATTCACGATTCCATATGTTTTGAATTAAAAAAAAGATGTCATAAAAAGTTGGCTTTAAAAGCCAGCATAAAAAGGTGTAATGTGGGAAGACCTTAAAACAAAAAAAATGTACTTATATATGCAAAATAAAATCAAATAAATAGTGTTCTTAACAAACCCCTGCATCAGATATCTACAGACAAATTTTATTAATTTCCCAACCGAACTTATAAATTTCACTTAGTAACTACATAATAATAACATCCCACTTTTTTTCTTTTTAAGTCTTACTTTTTCTATTTCGTAACGTCTAATATAAAAATTAAAACAAAAAAAAAATAATATTCAAACAATAAGCATAATTAATATTAATATACATATATACATAATTATATATTCTTTATTTAAAAAATTTTCTTTCAATTTTCTATAAATTTCAATCACCTAACCCCAATAATGCTAAAGAAATATTTTGTGTATATTTAATTCTTAAAACCGATCACCTGGTTCTATATACACTCTTTAACAAAAACTAAAATACGTATACATTATTCTCTTCAAGTACATAACATTGATTGAAATAAGGGTGGCAACGTTCCGCCAAAAATAACCAAACTATTATTATAAATAAATTTCCAAAGTCAATTCAACAAGGAAGCAAAATGCAATTTTACTTAAAAAAAAAACAATAACAATAACAAAAACAATACAAAAGATTTTGAAAAACAATAAAGTACCATTAGCTATTCAGGATCAGATCGGAACGAAATAACAAAATGAAAAAAAAAAAAACACATTTTTAATAAGACTATGGGTACTCTTATACATTAGTCTCGTGACATATGCTTTTCATAAAATCTTTAAAAATTTTTTATAAGAAATAGAAAATAAATATAATACAAAATTTTCCTCCTTCAATATGCAACACACACACACACAAGCAATTTATTTCAGGATAATATTATAGGACGTATATTTGATGCAATGGAATTTTTTTTTGTTTTTATTTTATTATATGCACATATTAATTATATTTAGGATAGCAGTAGCTAGAATAAAATTATTATTTTGGTTCCATAGACTATGTAAGGAACAAAAACAAAAGCAGAAATACGTAAGTACACCTTCTTATAAGAGAATATCCAATTTTATTGTATTGCATTGTATTTCCTTAACATTAAAATTCTTATGGGTTCTTCTTGAATGCATTTCTAATTTCATTGTTTGTGAGGTAGATTTGTATAAGGAATTCCTTAAACGAAAGTATAAAAATTTGAAAAACTTATATTGGCCCAACTATAAGGTATAAAATTAACTATACTTTTTATTTTAGAAAATTATTACGGCACTTGTACAAGTCAGAAATTATCACAGAAATTTTTAAAAAAAATTTAAAATTACCCTACTATCACATGGATACTACATAAAGTTGGTAAAAAAATTCAAAAACAGACTACAGACTACATCATACAGATTGATAAATCTATTACCAAATCTTTCAACAAAATTTGAAAAACATTTAAAGAATCGTTTAATACCAAATTAAGAAGAACATTTGCTTCTGTGGGATCATCAATTTTGAAAAGCTACATTGAAAACAGAATGTTTTATATTATGAAGCAAGTAAATGCATATAAAACTATATAAAAATACAATCTGGCATTACCCAATGCCCAAGCCCAATAGTGTATCCAAGTCTTACGACTGATATTCCAACATTACCAGAACTAAAAATTACATATTCACCGATGATACCGATATTATGGTTCAGACCAGGACGCTAAAATATTATCAATCAAACAATTAAGGATATATAGTAAATGTGCTTTTATTCTCAATATCCACATATTATCCAGAAACGTAAACAATAAACATCAGGGAGCAAAATAAAAAGCTTCGATGTATATGATTATAGAAGAAAATTATGAGAATATCGTGGGCCCAACATAGTACGAACATTGTATATCATAAAATACAATAATTCACTATTTTATAAATATATATCGTAGGTTTTGGAACTTTTGTTTAGACAAAATAAAAACCGTAATGTCAAAATTTAAACATTTCCACCGAGAAACAAGAGAGGCATTAAGTGCTCAACCCTACACAGTGTAAATTTCTAGGTGGCTAAAACTGGCTATGGAAATAAACAAACCTCAATACAAAAAAGTATCTACATACAATCTACAAAAGTTCAAGAGTATAATTAATTATAATTAACAAATTTGTTCTAAATGTTCAAAAGGGATATTTTTCTTTTTCCATATCTTCAATTAGTCAAAACTGTGCTAATTCGTGTATAAAGTTATATCGTTTAAAGCCTAAATGTGCTATATTCCACAAAGAGTGCTAACGTCATGGTTAACATTCGTTTCATAACTCCTCCTCTGCCTATAAACTGATTTTGCAGAGGAGATTTTTGTAGACAAAGTAGTATGAAACGTATGTTAGCCATGGTGTTAGCACTCTTCGTGCAATAAAGCACATTTTAAACGGTATAGCATTCATAGAATATAGCAGAATGTATGGCTTAACTTAAAAAAACTTAGACAGTCTTGTCTGACATGGGCACATTGCCAAACGGTCGGAAAAAATTTAAATGTTGATAAATGAAGGTAGAAAAACTCACCTCAGAGAAGGACCTATATCACCAATATTGAACAGATGAACTATAGCTTATAACAAAAAGAGCCGCCGTAGATTGCCGCGGACACATGATCTAGAATTTGAGAACTTGATTTCTTGAGAAAAACTAATTTATTGTCACTACGCGCGGAATAAGGTAAATAGAAGAAGAACCAAAAGACCATAACAACTACACACAAAGTATTAGTTGTCTGATTAGTTTTGAAATTAAAATTGAAAATGAATTAAAATTTGAAAACAATTTGAATATCTTTAAAAAAAATTTTGTTAATTATGTTAAAAATAATTTAAAAAAACAAACAATATAAAATTTTATAAATTAGTTGTTAAGAATAGTAAAATTATACTAAATAAAGAATCAATAATATTTATTTATTTATTTTAACAGTTGATCCTACAGATAAATCTGTAGGCCAACTTTATAGGTCCTTTTCCCTTTCGAAATGTGGGCCTTTTTTTTTTTTTATTAAATTGTATTAATTATTTGGTATATATTTTTGTATATTACATATTTATATTATTTTTTTTTTATTAGTTATATTATATCTTTATTAATTATTAAATTATATTTGAACCGATGTGGTTGTATTGAAAATTACTTTTTTCAGTAATTTTCACCATTTGAAAAATTTTTCGGTTCTCACGGGGTTTGAACCCGTGCTCCTTCGGTCGTTACATTACTACACTTGAGTGTTTTACCACTCGGCTACCGAGGCCACGAATCAATACTAATAATAATAAATTTTTTTCAATAACTAAGTAAGTATACATATATATGAAACTTTAATGTTTAATAAATTATGAATAAATTTATTTTAATTAAATTTTTAAAAACTTTCAAATTCACATAAGCAACATCCTACTACTTATATATTAACTCTGTATTTTTGAATGTAGGTACACAAAATTAAGAAAATATTCTGACCGGATTCAAATTAATTTGATTTTATTACAAAATTGTTCTACATTATAAACGTAACTATTTCATAATAATACTTTCAAACAAGATCATTGAATATTTTCTGTTAGTTTAGCTATATATATAAAATAAGAAAAATTAAAATTTTACGGAACTTCGAAAACCTAAATACATATTATCCATATTTTACCTCTTACACATATAAAATTATATTTGAGAAATTAATTGTTCAAGGAAATAAAAAGAAAGATACAGAGTTCAATACACTTTTTTTTTTATTTTTGTTTTTTTTTTATAAATTTTTTATATACATGTGTAGTAGTAGATTTTATGTAGGGGTGAAAAGTCAATGAAACACCCTCAATGAATATTATAGCACGCGCCAAAAACAATATTTCAGAAAAATTAAAAGAAACAAAAACAACAACAATAACAAAAAGAATGCACTAGTTCACCTGGGCTCTTTTTTCTTCAATTTATTCCTTTTAAAATATTTTGTTAGTGTAAGTATGTATGTAAGTTGAAGCAAAAAGGATACCCCAAACTATTAATTTTTATATTATGATAAATAAGAATGTATATATATATATATAATTGATAATATTAAAATTCCAGATAGTATAAAAAAGAAAGATCGTTCTTGACAATCCCGACTATTATAATAAATTAAAATGTAAATATGTTACAAAGAATGATATACATATACAATATAAAGAAATACAATGGACAATCATTGCATTAGCATGATATGGATCATTTCAACAAAAGGAGTTAATATTATAAATTAAATTTTTTTCAAATATTTTTTGGGTCATATACATATACATATATACTTATTATACATAAGTATGTCGATATATATACAAAATTAGCATATTTAATTTCAATTTAGTCACGTGTGTTGTTGTATCCAAATAATAGCTTTAAAATTAAAGAATAATATGGCGTAACATTTAGAAATTACTTTATATAATATAAAAATTAAATTAATTTTATATGAATAAAATTTAATTGAATTGTTTAGAACAGAAATGAGCAAATATTTTGTCTCAAGGATTAAAACAGTATAATCATTATAACCTCTATGCCTTGTTTTGATTGTTTCTGAATTTTATAACTAATTGTGACGACAAGAGTATAGAATATGCTTTTGATTGTAATTTAAACAAAATAAATTAATATATCTAATGTTTATATATCTGGAATCGTACTGGAATCGTACAAAACACTACACCAGTTTTATTTTTTACTGGAACAAAACAATAAAGCTGTATTCTACAAATTAGTAGTCGCGATGTGGTTTAAACACCTAACTTTCTGATCCGCAACACCTATTATTAACACCTATGTTAACACCTATTATCTTGCTTAATGGTAATAAATGTTTAGCTAAATCTTAATAAAATGGTAAAAATTTCTCAATATAAAAAATCGTCACATACAAGAATATGTGACACTTAGAATCAAACTGAAATTCCTACCTAACCTAAAATTGAAGAGAAAAATCATTTAACTAGTATGAATGCACCTAAGGCATATTCTTACTATTTTTCTTAAGCTGTTGTGGCTTGTAAAATCAGTTTTTTAACATTCTTATTAAATTTTATTTTAGCAAAATTTTATTAATAATTTAAAATTTTTCTCTTTATTGAGTTTGTAGAAAATTAATGAAAGAGAGACTGCACTTGATCAAAATCGGCAGTCTCTGGAATACTGTGGGATTTTAATCCACTAATGGCTTCAAACTATTACTCAATTCACAATTAAAACTAGACAAATATTGCTAATCATTAATTTTTGTTTAACCGTTATTTTTATAAGATAATCCTTATTTATTATAGGATTAAGGATTTTAACCTAACACAGTTCAATGAGTTTCATTCGTTTGAGATGTCTAACAAAGTTGTGATTGTCAACCATACGGAATCATACACAGTTTTCTGAGGGAGATGTTGTATCGGCGTAGGACCTAATAACTAATATCCCTAGGATAGCTAGAATTGCTAGCTTTAAAATATATATCTTTAGTGGCGAATCTTATCCTTTAAGGACGAAAAATACATTTGAAAGTATCTTTGTTGTTTTGATGTTTTTGTATAAAATTCGTTGTATCTGTTGATCCATTAAATATATATATATATTCAGTTATATATTCTAGAAAGATAACGGTCCGGAGCATATTTTAACATTTATTTGATGATGACTGGTGCTGCCGTTGCGGAGATATTGTAGTTTAAAGTAGAAAATTTTAACAAGCTTTATTTTCTTTCTTGAAAAATCAAATACCTAAAGATATTACTATAAAACTACCCCAATATTTATGTACTGTTGGAAAGGTATAACGAATTTTATACAAAAACATCAAAACAACAAGGATATTTCAAATGTCCTTTTCGTCCTTAAACGTTAAGATGCATAAGTTATTAGGTCCTACGCCGATACAACATATCCCTCAGAATTCCCCAGTTTTGTTTGTTATGCCGTATACAGTTTTATTTGTGGCCTTTCGCGGCACTGGATACACTATTTCATTTCTTACAAAATGATCTTAGCACTTAAAGTCAACTCTCAGTGGAAACCACAATCAAATGGCCACTCTTCTATATTATGGAATACAAAAAATGTATTCCAGAAATTCTAGATCCATCCAGGGAAAGCAATACTGGAAGAATCATACGGCTCTGGCAAAAGAGCACATAGACGAATGATGACCAAACGCACAGATGGTTCAAAACTTAATGACAGAGTGAGAGGTGGAGTCTACTCGGAAAACCTAAATATAAGATCATTCTTTAGTCTACGAAAATCTTTCAGTATGTTTCAGGCGAAAATGATTCCCATAAATGAAACCTCAGACTGGCTGAGATTCCAGTGTATTATGATCCAGCTAGAAACATTTTTACTATATACTCAGACAGTGAGGCTGCAATTAAAGCACTACAATTGGTCAACATCAATTAAAAAACCATTTTGGATCTAGCGGATCGATTCAACATATAACTCATATGGTTACGATGGCTGCACAGTGAGATTCCGGGTAACTATAATACAGATCAACTTTCCTGAGAGGGTACTATCTTGGAAATCCATCCGGAAGAGAACAATGTGGATGCACCTCTAGCTACCTTTAATCTATTGCTTCGCAATAAAAACTTCAAGTAATTAAAATGCATTAAAAGCTTCAAATTTCAGATGGTCGAGTAGATTAAACTGCAACATCACCAAGCAAATCTGAACTATGCTGAACCTGATGAACGCTCCTTTAACCTACTATCTTTGAAAATGTGTGTGACATCAGCACTATGGTAGAGGTTATTTTGAGTCACACGAACTCCCATCTAACGTGTTCAGAACTTGTAGAGAGGAGGAAAGAAGATGAAACTGTCCAACACCTTCTTCTAGAAGTCTTCTTTCTGGACCGCTGAATGACCTTGAAGGAACTAAAAATTATAACCTCAAATGCTTTGTAAAAAACTCGAAATGGTCAACGAGTACAATCTTATGAGAGAAAAATTCCCGTGGTATCACAAAATGTACCTTACTAGTTTAAGTGTGTCGGCTTACTGTCAGCAGTCACTAATACTACCTACCGTTTGTCAATTCACCAAATGTGAAAATTAATTTTAAAAAAAAAAATTAAGCAAATAACTGAAAAGTTAAAATTTGTTACAAAAACGCTTGCAGTTCAGCAAAGCAATTAAAATGTCCACGTTTTATTATAAATTATAGAAAAAGATTAGTTCAGAAGCCAAGAGAAAAACGAAAACGATTAGGAAAATATTATGCCAAGAAATGAATAGTTAGCTAAACTTTGTAATCAAAGTAGCTAATCAATTGTGAAGATTAAGACCCCCATTTACCAAGCAAAACAAATACAATTTAGTTTTAATGTAATAACAAAGTTTATTTCGAATTTTGTTAAAATTGTCGCTTAATAAAAAACTGTTACGTAATTGAAAACAAATGAAAGAGTTTTAAAATTATAAAAAATAACTCGAAATAATTAAAAATTTGATTAATTTTATGCAGTTAAACCAGGTTTGCAAAGTCTTCAAAAAATACCAAACCATGGAAAGAAGTGAAAAAATATTCATTAAAAATTAATTTGTCAATTTTCCCATCATTTTTCAAAAATTTCAATTTCAATTTTACTGACAAATAAAAATACCAAACCCTTTTCGCAAATCTTAAATACAATTCTAATTTATGTATACATTTCAGGTGTTGCTCGTGCCTGTTTAACAGCCCTCTTTGAAAACCAATTCTATAAATATCTTTAAATAGAAATTAATTGTTATTTTCATAGGTTTTTCAAATTCTATAGCAAAGATTGACTCTATTTAAATGCATAATGTCTCTTTAATAATTACTCTTGCATATAAATCATTCATTCAAATTAACAACAATTTTGAATTTTACAAAATTTGAATGCTGTGCGTTGATGTGTTTCATTTTAATAACCAAAAAAAATAATAGAAAACAGCCACGATCATGACAGAAAATCTCAAATGATTTTGTCAACAAACGAAACAACATAACGAATGAGAAATCTAATTTTAGATTGACTTGAAATAAAAAAAAATATATATTATATATAATGTCGATGTCCTTAAGGACATTCACATTAACTACTTTCTTTCATAAATATTTTTTTTTTTCTTTTTGTTTATCTACATATCTATACATGTTTCTAAGATAACTCTGAAACTGAAATAATGATTTCTATTTTTGTTAATTCGAATACAACAAAAACAACAATCATATTAATTTATCACAACAATAACAATAAGACTTGTTGTTGTTCGTAACGTTTTCAAACAGAGGGACAAACAATTAATCAAAAGAAATGAATGAGCAAAATAATGAATTATCCGTTATCATTTCATTTCGAATTGATTTTCATTTCACATCTCTCCCTATTGGAGTTGAAATTTTAATATGTATAATAAAATCGCCGTTGAGATCAGCAGCAAAATACAATTGAATGTAAAAGGATTTCTCTTTGTTGTTTTCAGTAACAAAAAACGTTCTTTTGTATACCATAATAATTCTAAGATTCATCATGAACTTATTCAATTCTAAACGTAGATGTCCTTTTACTTTTTATTTTCAAAATAAAGAAAAATATTATAAAAATTGTCATAAAAAACTAGAAATTTAATTTTTTTATTTTTAAAGTGGTTGTTTGTAGTGGATTAAAGATTGCATACTTAAAATTTATTATTTATATTATAAGGATCAGAACAAGAATCCTTGTTGATAAAATTAAAAATTAATAAGTAAATAAATAGATACCTAATTAATGATGTTAAATTTTAAATGTACATAATACATATATATAAAAAATATAAACATAAAATTTGGTGATGGACTAAGTGTGATTTAAGAATTTTAATTGCCATCATAGAAGCAGTTACTATGAAAAGATATATCCGGCGTATCATAAACATTTGTTGACCACAAACTATTTCCAACCAAATGATGTGGCGAAAACGAATCAAAAGCAAATAAGTAGCCGTGGAAATCCAACAGAGAGAAATACATACCTCGGATCGAAAAAAACAACATCGTGAATTAAAATTATGTTAACCGATTTTTTGAACATATTGAATAAAGAACAAACCTAAAAAAAGTAGTTACTTAGATTAATCTTCAGTGAGAAATCATATGGTAGTTAATAAAGAAAATTAAGTACCTTAAATTAAAAATGTAGAAGTTATAACCATAAGAGGTTTCGACAACAAAAGAACCATCGAAATTCCAAAAGCATTAATTTGAAAGTATGTATGTACATTTAAGTTGAACTGGTTGAACTAATAAAATAATAGTTATGAACTTTAAAATTTTTAAGGTGAAGTAAAGTACGAATTATATTGAATTCAGTCATATCTTACCACGCTCAACCATGACTTCGCCATTATTTTCAACTGGGGAAAAATTAATAGAGTTGAGACCTCCAAAACTCAAAGCTGTGTAGTCTCACGCAAAACTACCTCATTTAACCCCACCCTATTATTTGGGGGTGTACGTAATTAGCGAATTGAACACTTGAATATCCTGAGCATGAAGGTTAACAATAAAATGATATGGAATGACCTTATCTTTAACATAGCTAAAAAGGCCGCGAGATGTTTGGATTTTTTGAGTCGCTGCAAAACGTATTTTTCTCCCCAGGACATGCAAAATATCTGTAAATCATACATACGACCCAAATTCGAATACAGTTCGCATATATGGACCGGTGCATCACGAAGCGTATTAAATTTTGTTGACAAAGTTCAAAAGTGTACCATTCGTCGTACAAATATTATATATTCTAATGTGACATCCTCCCTTGTACCACTTGAAAATAGTCATATTGTTGCAGCACTTCCCCTATTTTATAGATATCTCGTAGGTTTAGGCACTTTATTCAGATGAAATAAAAACCCTAATGCCACCTCTCAAACATTTCCGTCGAGGAACAACAGAGGCATCAAGTGCCCATCCATACTCAGTGCAAATTCCAAGGTGGCTCAAAACTGGCTATGGGAGTTCGTTTGTAAACAAATTTTCTTGAATGTGGAGCCATATTCCAACAAACGTGTTTCCTCAATGTAAAAATATACCTACAACATACAATCTACAATCTAAGTTCAAGAGGACGTACAACCCTAACATTAGACTTGTCAATAAGAGGCACGCTTTTGAGCTTTGTCAAGAAAATTTAGTGCGGTTCGTAATCCGGCCCATAATAATGTAGTAATCTGATAATAATGTAGGATAAAAGTTGGTTGTAAACAAAATTTATACAAAGTGCTGGTCTAAACGAAATACAAATACAAACAATACAATGAATATCGCCGGTACACAAGATTTGATCTAAACTAAGAAATAAAAAAATTTAACACAGTAAAAGAATAAACAAATTCCATAGGGCATAGATAAATATTAAATTATATATAACAAATTGGTTCTACTCCCCTCAATATTACAAAACCACATTAAACACGATCCTTCATCATTTTGCTTAACATTTTCCTCCCTTCGACCCTTCCACACGTAAATTTAATTCCCAAAATACATTGTTCTTATTCCAAATAATTCCGCCATTGATAACTGATACTTTTACTTTGAACAAAATGAAGATTTCATTTTGTGTATTTTTGGAAAAAATTTAAAATGTTCATTATTGTATGAATATGCAGTAGGGCATAATGAACAAGCTAGTTTAATTGAATCAATTAAATTGAATTAAATCTCATTTCAATTAATTGATTGAATCATTCATCTAAAAAATTATAAATCAAATTTAAAAATCAATCAATTGTAGCGCCATCTATTTTTAAGTAGTAGAAAATAACTAAAAATTAATTTTGTTAACGGTATAAAATGTAACTATTATTTTTTAAATTTCACTTCTTTTTTTTAGAAAATGCAAATAAAATTAAGTAAATTGTTTTAAAATTGTATTTGAAATATATTCTGATTTGTTTTGAAACAAATAATGCCTTTATGATAATAATACAATTTGTAGGTGATCATTTCATATTTCAAGCAATGCCTACAGTAATTATAGATCTTGTTTAAAATATTTAAAATATTGCAAAAAAAAAAGTTATGTACTTACATTTTAAAAATTTTCTATAATTTGTTCTTCTTGATGGTGTTCCAATATTTGTATCAATTAAAGAACTAGCAATTTCTGATATTGGTGATAAACCAAAAGATTTCCTTTTGTAATTATTAAACACTTTCAAAACAGTTTTAGAAGTTGAAGCAAATGTTAATTGTTTTTTTGTTTCAACACAATTGAAATCACACAAATTTTCTTCATTGTTTTCACCAGAGACTTTATCTAATTTATTATGAAAATTTGTTTCTGTTAAATTTGTAACTGAGTGACTCATATTTTTTTTTTTTGCTTTTTTTTTTATATATTTTAAAATCACACAACCAATAAATGTTTTGAGTTAAAAATAAAATTTTATGAATTCCTTAATTTAATTTATTCTAAAATTAACGAATATAATTATTTATATGGTGTCGTTTTAAATGATTAAAACATTCGTACAATATGTATAAAACAAAAATTGAAATTTTAATTCAATGTAATATATAAAAAAAAAACACAAATAAAACACACACAGAAAATATATATCAAAATTTTAAAATTGTTTTGTTTAATAGTTGGTGCAGAACTCAATATTATTCTAAAGATGTATAATTATTGTGTAGATAAATGTTGAATATTAAAATAAATTAAATGTTGAACACTTGCATATTTGTCTCCTATTCTAAAATAAAAATAAGAAAAATAGTTTTACTAACAGTTGATGTATTTTTTAATAAATCTGAATCTAAAATGGTTAAAAATTATAAAATTTCATCCGCAAAATTTATTATTTTACAAATTCAACTTAACATTAATTAAAATTTATAAAACATTTTTTTTTATTAATGTCTTAGAACTATTCATAAACGCATTAACTATGTTTAAAATTGCAATGACAAAATTAGAAATTTAGAAAAATACATTTCTTTATCCCGCCTTCCATAATTAATTGATGAATCAGAAACCGCCAAAAAAAAAATATTTTTTTTTTAAGATTTTGAACAATGGAAATATCACTAATTTTACATTTATTTTGATACAAAATTAAACTGTTAATTACTATTATTTACTATTTACAAAAATAATTTAATTCTTACCATAAATTAGACAAATTTTAATGAAACATTTATCTGATCTGAATATTTGATTGAAATATTTATTTGTTACTATGGAAAGTGATTTGAATGGATTTGAACAAGTGAACTGGACTACTGCTCTGCTATTTCAAAAACAAAAAACATATTGCTAAAAATTCCATATGATTTGAATTTTTTTGATGAACGGTGAAGTGAAGAAGATTTTTAATTTAATTCAAATACGTCAGAAATCACAAGGAGTAGGAGAAGGAGGATATTTACCAAGATGTGAAAGAGGGAAAGAAATAGAAAATAACAATTTATTTTCGGTGTTTAACTTGCTCCGAAAATTTTTAATTATCAATTTGCCCACCCACCACCTAATAAGAAATTATTATATTTATTAATTTATTAATTACAATATTACAAATTCAATTTACTTATATCAATCATTTTGACTTACATATATAAAAAATAGCAATAATAATAAATAAAAATTAGAATAATTAAAATGTTTGTAATAAATTTTTGCAATGTTTATGTTTTCTAATAAAAATGATTGTTAAATAATTATATGTATTAATTCTCCCAACTAGATAGCACCACTAACTTTTTGACGATTAGAAAACTTTGCAGCTTCGTGTTCAGCAGACTTTGCAGACGTCTGGACCTGGACTTAGATCAGTACAAGTGCACAAGGGTACAAACAAGTATGCACTTTTGTTGCTGACAAGTGACATTCACCTTTTCACCGACCCCCCTCCAATGTTGAATATCTTCATGTGGAATATTAATAAAAAATAAATAAATCAGTTTTTATTTTGAGTAATGTCATAAAAATTTAGTTTGTTTATAAATCTATACTTCTATTATAAAAATTTAAAAAATGAAAAATAAAAATTTTTGGATTTTAAATCAGAGTTAAGAATTGAAATAAACAACTTAAATTAGTACAAAAATATAGAAATGTTTCAAACCGTTTGAAATTAAAATACTATAAAAACAAAGATATAAACAAAAGTTTGGAAATTATAAAAAATGTTTTATTTTAAAATATTTGTCTAAAGGCCCGTGTGTATTTAAAATATGAAGTGTTATTTAAAATATGAAGTGTTATTTAAAATACTGTGTAATTTTTTAATATTAATATTTTATTCATATTATGTAATCAAAGTAGTTAAATATTTTTCAGACATATATGTAAATTGATCATTCCTAAATTCTAATTAAATATTATTTACCTATAAATTAGCAATTGATTACTTCCGAGTAACAATGGAAATGAAAATTTGTAATTTCAGTAGGTATCTACTTCATAATACAAATACAAAACTACAATAATGTTATTGGAATATCTAAGTACATACTTAGGAAGTTGTTTTGTAGTGAGCTTCATTTATTTTTAGAAATATTTTAGGATAAGATTAAATTTAAGATAAGATTTAATTACATTTTAGGATAAGGATTCTACCTGCCTGTCAAGTATGTTTAATGAAATACTTGCATATTAATCAAATTTTGTTTCTATTAAAATTTTGGAATTAAATTCAATTTGGACTTTGCAGTAATGTGCATATATATTTAAATTTTAATTGCCCCAATCAATTATACTGTCGAAGCAGTCACCTGTTTAGTCTTTCCGTTCTTGGAAAAAATTTGACTGTTGCGATAGTCATCCATACTTGTTGGATCTATTTATTTGATTTTCATCAAATAATAAATTTTTAAAAAACTAAGATATTCCTGGCCACTTCAAATCAATTTAACTGGTTTTCATATGCATATTAAACCTTATACTTGAATACACATTTAGTCTGAGATGAAAAATTGACCCGCGTCGACGTCTAAATAAAAATGTTTTTCACAAGTCTTTCAGAAAACATATTTATTAAGACTTGGGCGCGGGTCTATTTTTCATCACTGACGCAATGAGTCTTTAAGAATATGGATGATTAATCTGTCATTCCATTTAACATTTATTTATAAACCACTATCTATTATATCGTAACATATTAATGTAATTCCTTCATTGGATCAACTTATTATAAGTAGCCTAGTGTTAAAGGAATGACGAGAGACTGTTGCCCTTATCATTGATACTGTATAAATATGACTACCCCAAGAAAGATTAAAAAGGAAATTAGATGAATATTACACATTTTTTTTTTAACTATCTAAAGCTTTATTTTTTTATTTACATTTTATATATATTTTTTTTTTTATCACAATAATAATTTGTTTATAATTCTTTTCTTACTTTGAATAAAAATGTATAATATTTTACATATTCATAATTTCGAATACAACAAAACATACTATTTTTTTTTTTAAAGTAAATCTTATAATTATTTTTTTTTTGTTTTTTTTTCTTTTTTTTTTTTGTGTAATTATTAATAATTTTAATTCAATTTTGACAAATAACTTTATTTCTTACAAAAAAAAAAAAACAATTCAAATTAGTATTCTTTATAATTTATATTAAAAAAAAAAAAAAAAAAAAACAACAAAACTAATAGCAATTTCATTTGCTTCTATTATTACTTTATAATAATTTAATATTTTCGACTTGATCAAAAAGTTTTTTTGATGTATACAATATATTCTTATAGAAATTATATATGTAATACAATGTGAAAAGAAAGTATTTACTTTTGATTAGAAAATATATTTTAATTCATTAATTTTCTTTTTTAAATTAAAAAGGACTAATATATACATGTATATATATGTGTACATTTATTGAATATAAATTATAGATACATAGTAATATAAATATATTTATATATGTATATGCATATAATAAATGTAATTGAATACATCATCATGTTTAATTGTGCAATTTAGAACTCAGTTCTGCACGTAATAAAAAAAAAAAACAAAATAATAATCACAAAAATTAATGAACAATGGGATTTTTTATATGCATTTTTATTATTAATTTGTTTCTTTTAAATGAAATTTTAAAAAATTAAATTTATTCTTCGAAGAGAATTGTCATAGCAGCCATTAAAAATATGCCAAATAATAATGAAATAAATTGTTTAATCGACTCTTTGGGATCTTCTTCTTTTAATAAATCTGGTAATACTGTGACTAAAGCGATATGTAAAAATCCGCCAGCTGTAAATGGCATTATCCAGGATGTTCTTGCCTCTAAAAACAAAAATATGAATATAAAAAATTATTAAAAATCTTGGACAAATATCAACGATTTAATTATTTTTTAAATTTTTTTTAAAAATTTAATTAAATTATTTTATTTTATTTATTTTTATTTACCCATAGCTGACGTAACTCCTGTACCACCAATAGCAACTAATGCACCTAAAATTCCAGCAAAAGCAGTTAAAAGTTGAGCACAAGCAGCATCCCATCTAGTAAAACCGGAACGCAATAAAATAGCAAAATCACCAACTTCGTGAGGAATTTCATGTACTAAATTTAAATAGAAATTACAGTTATTTTCATGATTTTTACAAATTATATTTATATATTATATACATTATTAAAAACAAACAAAAACTTACATAAAATAGCAAATGTTGCTAAAACACCATGCCTAAATGA
Source organism: Argyra leucocephala (assembly GCA_963942445.1). Classification (NCBI taxonomy): domain Eukaryota; kingdom Metazoa; phylum Arthropoda; class Insecta; order Diptera; family Dolichopodidae; genus Argyra; species Argyra leucocephala. The sequence goes on from OZ012677.1 coordinate 44,777,206, forward strand.
GACTAAAAATGATCCAGCTACCGCTAAACCATGCGTAAAATTATCAATTGAATTTGCCAATAAATTTAAATAACCAGCTACTTTTTTAGGCTTTTCTTTTTTTTTATTTTCTCGTTCTCGTAAGAAACAACCATTTGGAACATCTTCAATATCACAACCAGTTACTGAGCAAGCAGATGATTTTTGTCCTTCAAGTAATTTACCACCAGATTGCCGTAATAAACAATTTGCTATTTCCACACATTTTGGTTGTGGATTATCTTCATCAGCATTAGCATAACCAGAGAATATTTTTTCCACAATTGTAAAAATTAAAATACCTGCTAAAACCCATAAACCACTTCTCAATGATGGATGTCCAGTAGAAGCTAAAAGTTAATAAAAAAAAAAAATTATACTTGTTTTTGTTTAAACATATTGGAAGAAATAAAAAAAAATTACATTTGTGTTCAAAGTCCGTTGTCCAAGCTTCTGGTAACAAATGAAGAAAAACATCACCCAAAAGACCGCCTACAGCAAAACTAAGTAAAACTTTAAGTAACTTTGATTCAGCAGCTAAAATTAGATTTAATATTAATTGATATTTTTTTTTTTTTTTTCACTACAAAACTAAGTTAAAAATTTAAATTTAAAAAATACTTACGATCTGTTATTTCTCCTGGTATAATGAGTAATGGTAAAATACCACATAGACCAATTACAGCTGAACCAAGTAAAGAAAATACCCATGGTGTATATTCAAAATGTTTAACTAAATCTGGCAAATATTCTTGAATAACCTCTTTATATGCGAAAATTGAATTTTCGAAAATTGTGAAATTCATAATGAATTATTTCTATATTTTTTTTTTTATTAATTCTTAATTTACTATTATAAATTTAAATTTCGTTTAGAATTTAATTACAAAAAAAAAACAAAATTATTATTCAGTTCTCCAATTGGTGTTGTTGTACGTAACATCAAAATTATTGAATATATTAAAAACAATAGATTTAGTTAACGTAGAATTTTAATATATAATAAGTATTTCATTAATGACTTCAATTAAAAACGTGATACTTAATTATTTTGTTATTCTTATGAGAAACAACAAAAAAAAAAAAACAAACAAACAAAAAAAAAATTATGACAAGAGTATTGCTTTGAAATTTATCCCAGTCTCCTTGACTTATGATTTTGATTTCATTGATCCAAATAAAAGCAAAATAAAAAAAATTTTTAAATCCTTGATTCAAGTTCTCCTTTTATTTAGCTCTCTTTATTCTCCAGTAGTAAATGTATAAAATACTGGTAATTTGGTAATTTCATTCAAAAAGAAATCCTGAAATTAAATAATGAAATAAAAAAAATAAAAAAATAAATTAAAATTTAGCTTTTTGTTTTTAAATATAGTAGTGATAATTACTTAAATAGATTTTACATGTTCTTAAAAAAAAAAAAATGTTAATACTAGTAATAAAAAAAAAATAATTAAAAATAAAAGGGAAATCAAAAATATGTATGTTTAATTGTAAGTCTTTCAATTGAGTTATAAAGCTTGGCATTTGGCAACCCTAATGCATTTTTTAAATATAAAAATTAATATTTTCGAATTTTTAATTTTTTTTAAAAAAAAAAATTATAAAAACTTTAAAATAGTGGTGGTCTCTTAGTAAAAAAAAAATAGCAGAGATACGTCCCGTTTAAAAATATATATCATTGATTTTCCATTATTCCACTCAAACCATAACAAATTATTGGATACTGGATCTAAGAAATAGTTATTGCAATTTAGACAAATATAAAATCATTAAATCAAAACAATCAATGTAAAAAATAAAAACATTTCGAAAAATATATTATGCTTAAAATATATTCTATTTTTAACACTAGTGAGGTCACAATAAAATACAATAATTCTTAAAAATTATTATATTAACTATAATATTATTATGTATATTAAAAGAAATATATTTGGCACTTTCAATTTAGACACGTTTGACACATCTGATGAAAATTATTAATTAAAAAATTAAAAGAAAAGAAACAAAAAATTGCATAGAATTTTATCAGCAAAGAAAATCATTTAATTTCTATGCAATCATAAATTAAATAATATACACAGTATCTAGTATAAGTAGTAGTCGTAAACAAAGCTAAATTATTAAGTTTTTATTTTCCTTTTTTTTTTCTTATACGTTATCAATTGTGTAAAACTCACGTTCATAGATAACAAATGATAAAAACATTAAAATTATGATTTGGTTTAAGCTGAAGAACTTACTAATGACCATTATGTTGGCTATACAAAAAAAAATAATTATTTAAAATTTATTTGTACGTATACATAATAATATACATACATATTATTATGTACTTTTGAACTGATAGTGATGATAAGTAACTCAATTATACGATCGGGAATAATAAATAATACATCATTATACGACAAATATAATTAAAACAATATCAAAATCAAATGAAAATATATATATAATTAAAGTTATCGAAAACAAACAAATATATATTATGTGTACTGTGTACATATACAATATTATTATTATATGTATGAAATTTATTATTTGCAAATTATAGTAAAATTAATATAAGCCAATTAACAAAAAAAAAAAAAAAAAATAAAGCAAGCTACTATAATCAAAGTATTAATATAAGAAATTATACTGAGTATAATACTCTGTATATCCCACATCTAGAAAGTTAGATACACAAAGATTTTTTTATTTAATTTGGTAAAAGATTTGTCAACATTATAAGAATTCATAGTTTTTGATAACAAATTTATAAAATTTCCAGAGTTAATTTTATTCAGTATGATCGAAGACATTAACCAGAATGAATAAAAGTTGAGTATGTATTTACTATATAATACTCATAGTTAAGAATTATAGTATTTACCTTCTTTAGTATTTACTTTCAACAATTTTTTATTGTTTTCAATGAATATATATTCAATAATACCATAATACTTATGAAAAATTTTAAATCTGGACTTTACAGAGTAAGTACTCAATTTTTATTAATAGAATAGAAAAGAAAGATGCATATTACTAGACTATGTAGAAAATTATCTGATTAAATTAGGAGTATATAGTGAATTTGGGAGCATATTATTGTATCGTATTTGAAGACAAGTTGTAATGAAAACAAAATTCTAAACAATTATATAATGTGAAGAAGTAGATATATAATCAACATTAAACTTAAAAAACAAAAAACTACTGTCCAACCAACACAAATATTTGTAGAAAAAGATAGTAAAAAATATAATTAGTTTTTTTGTGCTATGTTTATGATTAATCTAGAATTATAAAAAAGTATTATTGGAAAAAATATGAAATTATTTAGTTTATTAAAGGACAAGTACAATGGGGATAAAATTGCGTTAACGTGTTGCTAATAATGGAAATCGAATCTCTAATTCCACCCATCAAATAAATATTTAAAGCAACAGAATCTGAAACATACATAAGAATATTATTATACTCTTTTTTTAGACTTAAAATTCATTTAAAAAATATATATAGTATTGACAATTAAGTACATTTAATTAAAAAAATAACCCATCTAATCTAACTAGTCCAATAACAACAGTCATTCCAATTTTAAAAATTTAAATTTAAAAGTTTTAAACATTTGTGAATTGTAAATATGTACAATAAAAATATAAAACATATTTCAAAAATATAAATAAACTAAATAAACATAAAATTCAATAAACATAAAAACAATAAAAATTTAAATTTAAATAAATAAAAAAAAAAATCGTGTTCAAATATTAGAATTAAAAGATAATACCAAAATACAAAATTTTAGATGTTTTAAATTAAGTACAAGAATGTACAGCTTAAAAATCATATCAAAATAAATTTCAAGATACACAAAAACTGAGATCAAAGAATAAATAAACAAATAAGAAATGTAATAGTTAAGTCACAATTGGTAAATTTGGTAACAATTTAAATACGCTATTGGAACTGCGATTTAAAAAGGCTTAGACTGACAATACTAGTAGTTTTCCACATTGCACATAAGTTGATATGCCAGAAATTTCATAATTACGAGAACATTTTGTTGTAGCACAAATTTTAGTAACACATCTTAATGCACACAAAAAGGTAATTCTAAACCTAAGTCAATGTCAAGATTATAGATAAAAATATCTTTAAAAAAGCCGAATTTCTTAAATCGAGGATTCAAAATTTTGTGAATTTCTATTTTTAAAATACACTTTTTTTTCTCTCTGTATTTCGAGTGTTATGAAACTAAAAGAATATTACTAATTTTTTTAAATTTTCATTTGTGCGAAAATTATATTTTTTTTTATAGTTTGCAAAAATTTTGAAATACAAATACATACGAGTACGTATAATTATTTTATGAATTTTCTAATCAGTTTGTTCATATTTTAATTTATATTGCTTTTATTTTTATTACAAAATAAAATCCGTCAGGCGCATGAATTCTTGTATATTTTTGTATATAAAACTGAGTATTTTGAATACACAATATTCCATAGAAATTCATTGTTTATTTCTATGCACAAATTTCAAATATTTTTAAAATTAATGTTGTCTTAACAGTGATTGTAATCGAAAATTTGAGTTTATATTTTATAGTGCGCAAACAATAATAAATAAATCTAAAAATAGTTGACAAAAATTGTTTGATTAAGCTTTGTAAGTAATTGGTAGGCAAAATAAATAAATGTGAAAAAAAAACTTGCAACTACTTTTTCGAGACTAGACTAAATCTCACTGTAGCCTAATCGGTGGTGGATGATAGAAAAATGTATTCTAAGTATTGGTTCAAATATTTTTTGGGATATAAATTTCGTCTCTTCACACTGGAGGAGGGTAGATAGCACACTCGATACTAAGTAGAATAGCAACCGAACTGTTGTAAAAATAATAATTATTGAAACTAAAGTACATTTTTAGAACCACAATATTTGAACTATGCTGAAGATGATAAGTAATCTTGGACTATAGGTCTAAATATAGTTACAATCTGGTACAATTCTGGTTTCAACAAATTCGATCATATTTACCCTAATTATTTTATGAATGAAAGGAAAGAAAAAATTATAACTAAAGTTTCACGTGCATACTGAGATTCGAACTTATTCGAAAACGAGACTTTCTGATTAGTAATCATATGATAATAACCTACTATGTATATCATAATGTTATTTTTTTCTTTCTGTTTTCATAGAAATTGAATATATATAAGTTCAGGAGCAAAAATATGTACTATAATCCACTGGACCATTTATTTAATGGAATACTAGGTTTTGATTTACCCTTTATTTTGTACGGACGAAAAAAAAAAAATGCAATTCAACGATGTAGTAGGATCAAGTTTACATTCCGTGGGAAATAAAATTAGTTTGTTCTACTTGGTGATTGATGTTGTAAACTAACAGTAAATAGAACATGCTATTCTGTTCTATGAAAATTTTAAGGATTTAAGTCCTAAACTTCCAAGAACAACAAAAAATTCCTAGTTGATGTGATTTCAAATATAATAAATTCAAAATAGAAGCATACAATTTCAATATGATTTCCCTCACAAAACAATTAACAACACATCTGAAAATAGTTCAAATTTTCATTATTAAGTGTAGATGATTGATAGATACGCACATAAAATTTTGCAATTAAGTCATAACACGTCTTTATATTAAACGATAGATATAACAAAAGTTTATCACTATACATGTTACAAAGTTAATTCTTATATATAGAGCCCACAAAAGGCTAATCAAACTTTGATCGAAAAACAAAACAAAAAAAGGATTATTTATGTTCCACTAAATTAAAAGAGAGATATTTTATTGCATATTGTATTACTTAATACTTAAAGAATTATTATTCTTACTCTCATAAATGATACTATTTAGATTAGAACTGTGTATAATTATATAGAATCGGTTCCCTTTTCAACAGTCAATCAAATAAATTTCTTCGTATCTGTCACTTTAATTCTGTTTCATAATTCGAAATCTTTGAATTTCGGTTCCAACGAAAAATTTCTGCACAACCATTCCACATGTTATTTATTTTAACATTATTTTCTATAGATACAAGTATATACACATATAAAAGAAATATTTATCAAGGTGCGTAAACATATTTTTTATAAAATATTTTATCCAAAATACCCATTCAAAAAATTCAGAAAAATTGTGTTTTAATACCCTTACTTTTTTTCAAATAAAATTGAATTTTTTTTTTTTCAAATTTTATAGCACATATTTAAATTGTTTTTATTTTCCAGATATTATTTTAAAATTTTATTTTAAAGTCTTAAAATACAAATAACCCAATTATACATGATTATTCAATAAAATGAAGAATCATAACGTTTCAAAGGTCAACAATGTTTTAAAATTGAGCAAGATAACGAATTTATTGAAAACTTCAAAAATAATTTATTTCATTAACTTAAAATCTTTTAAAATTGTCTTGCCACCTGGATTTAAATTCTATTATTAATTAGAATTACTAATTATTAAATAAGATTATGTAAAAAGAGAATTGTTGACAGAAACTGTCAGTTTTGTTAGAATAATATAAATAATGAAGAAGTTATAGCATTCGGACAAGCCATTTAAATTAGTAGATAATGAAAATTCTAAAGAAAAGCTATTGTAATTGTAATTCCAAACCACTGTGTAAAAGGAGTTAGAGTGTTCACCCCATAGACTTTGAATTATATATAAAAAAAACAAATTCTACTGCAATAAAATTTAATAATATCTTCTTTAGACATATTACACATCATTCACCACGTAACCTAATGTAAAATAGAACTCTATATAATCAAGTGTTTAATTTATAAACAAAAAAATTGTATTTAATTGAAATGAAATTCTTCTAAAAGGAGTGTATGCCCTGGACTCTTTGAATTTCATAAATTTTTAAATTTGTCTAAAACTATTACAGATTTATAGGTAAATATGCTCGTATATGGAACATAAGATCTTTTTATGTTAGTATCAAAGACAAAGCATTCCAAAAACAAAATTATATTTCTTTATTTCTCAAAACAAAAACAAACAAAAAAAGATGAGATGAATCATTGTAATTTCATCATATCAAGTATTTCAACATAAATAATTTCGTAATTTCATATTATGAAATTATTCGCGTGAAATTCTGTGATTTTGAAATTTGTTTTTATACCATGTGATTACATGTTATTCTGATTTATTTTAAATGAATATGTGTAAATGTGCATGTACGTATACATATACATATTTTTTGTTTTAAATTAAATTTATTGAGATCTGCATTTTTTTCGTGCAAAATAACTTTTCAATATAACCAATTTCTTAACTTCTACCTCTTTATACACACTTCAAACAATTCTAACCACTATCCCACCTTTTTTTATACACTTCAATCCATTTTAAACGCTCTTTCATCTCTTCATATACATTTCAATACATTCTAACCGCTCCCCCACCCCTTTCTATACACTTTAACCCATTCTAACCTTTCTTCCGCCACTTTCTAAGCCTTTCTACCCATTCTAACCCTTCATAAAAATGCATTCAAAATTTAGAATATTCCCTATTTCAAAATGATTTTGGAATATAAAAAAAAATAAACAATAACATTTTTGTTTACAATTTCATTTACAATTATTTTTTTAGCTTCCATACATTTTTTACTCGCTCTAAAATGCTATTTTAGAGAGTTTACAATCAAAATTTATTAAATACTTTATATAAATCAAATTATTTAAGTAATTTACATTTTTACATACTGTAATTTAATTTTGTTTTTTCTGATAAGTATACTTTTTTATATTTTAGATTTACTGATATCGTTTAAATATCACGTTTTTGTTTTAAACTGAAGTGTAGATAGGTCATGCAATAACATAAAAGGAAATTCCATAGATTAAAGAATAGACATATTATAAAAGAAATATAGGGAGGTATTACCCCTTTGATATATAGTAGGAATTAAGGCTAAGTTGATTAACATATTTTATAATTATTTGATTAATGTGATTTTACAATTTTTACTTTAATTTAATAGATATTTAACAAAATAGTATTTTTATGGCAGCGTTAAGTTCAGTTTAAGCTGCTTGTTCGAACTGAATTAATCACAGATCTACATAATATGAATTCTGGAACTGTACAATCTGTACAAATTCTCAAAATCAAACAATACCGTATGTATGTATATAGTACCTATATAATATAAGTGGAGCAAAAAAAATGTTTTGATCCATTATTTGATCTGTGAATTTTTAATAGTAATGTGTCATTCTAGGGCACACAAACGAATTCGAAAAAAAGACATACTTACATACCAATTTTGACAGACAATGTATTAAAAATATAATTTACTATTTTAATTATTTATTATTTTATTTTTTGATCTTGAACTGACTTTTTACAACATTAATTATTACTTCTGCAACACTCTGTTGCAGTACATATACACGATAAAATCTTACACGTAAAATTGAAATAAAATTTCTATTTATTCCGAATTATTTTCCAAATATTAGGTACAACTGAGAACTCATACATTATATATTATTTTTTCTATGGTAAAACATAAGCAGCGGTATTAGACCGTATCGCGCTTAGAATATGGATCTTAAATATACCACAAATATTATACAGAATTATTATTTCAAAAAATTTTTATTTTAAAAAAAAATATATCACAATCTAAATTATTCGAATAAAACCTAAGCATCAAGGGTTGGTACATTCAAATTCACATACTTTCGTATCATCATTTATATTCATTTAATTAATAGTTAAGATAGTATAATCTTATCTTTAAATTTAGTCGACAGTTTTATTGTAAATAAATTCTATGAATAAATAATTTGCATTTAGAATTTAATTTCAATTCAAAAAAATAAAATTTAATTTAAACCACTAGACTTTGCAAACAGAAAAAATATCACGGGCATGCAAATTTAAGAACAAAAAAAAGTCAAAAAAGTGAACTTTTTCTCGGGTTAATTCCGAAATTTATTTTTAGGAAACAATCATAATAATAACAATAATAACAATAATGATAATAAGGTGAAATCCCATTTTTTTATTATTTTGAAACAATGATGATTGGAAATTGATTCACTGATTCATACTGACAAATTACGTTGTGTTATTTAATAATATTGAATTAACACAAAATGTATATACAACAACTCATATTTATTAATTAAAATACCTATAACTACCGAGTATACCGAAACTTTTCTTTGCCTGGCGTTTCAACTAGATAAAATAAGTTTGTTCAGTAAATTGTTCCAAATCGATCTACATTGATCTACAGTTGAAAAAATATTTTTTTGTGTTCAGTAAAGTTTTATATTATTTGACTTTTTTTTCCCCCCAAAAATTTAGGATCAAAAAGTGTTCTGACTTGTGATTTGTTTTTTAAAAATTTATAGTAGTCAATTGAATTAAGTAAACAAAAGTAAAAAAAAAGCCCAAAAAAGTTCTGTAATTGTAATTATTCTCCAAACACTGAAAAATATGTCTAAGCTTAGGGTATATGTCTAATGCGATGACTAATTCTAGTGGTGACAGGATATTCATATTAGAATTTGAATTAGAGTTGATTAATATGAAATTTTTCTTGTTTGCGTTTTGGAATTAGCCAACTCGAAATGTTTCTAATTGATGACAGCTCAATTATAATTGTGAACAACATATAAATAAAAAATTAAAAATTGTCAATTTAAATTGTTAAAAACTGTTGTCTCTTTGGTGTCTAGTGAATTAGAGTTACAATGACTTTTATTAAGCACACACTCTAAAACCACATTCAACATTTTTTTGACGTTTTAAGTGTCAGTTTGAAAATATAAAAATGTACGTATATAATCATTAATGGACAACGTCGCCAATACAATGTGCCATGATCCGAAATGTATTCGCGACATATTTTTACACGCGGGTTGTTAAATTGTGTATCCTAAAAACTCTCGATACACAATACACATATCGAAGAATAATACAATACACGCATATAAATGTCATTAGAAAATTTTGTTGTTGTTGTTGTTGTGTTGGGTTGTTGTTTTATAAAGGAAAAATTCAATTTAATTAAGGTTTAACTTTAATATTAAAAAATTAATTCCAACCTACCTACCAAGTAAACATATAAATAAATAAATAAATAAATAGACACTGGTAAGTTAATATAAAAGTATATAAAATAAACTATTTTATGTTTACATACTTGTATGCGAATGTGCTCTCTTGATATGAAATGTTAAATAAATAAAATAAAATAAATAAATATAATTTCAAAATGTTTTTTTTTTTTTCAAATAATTTAAAAAAAGAGAAAAATACTGCTCCTGACGGTGAAATTGCAGAACAATTTTTTTTTCTAATATTTTTTTTTATTTAATGAAGTTAGAAGTTGCTTTTATGTCTTCTCCAAAAGTAACCATTAAATGATTAAAGAACAATTGCTTTCGAAAATTGTCTTTCGAAAATTTGTTTTGCATTCATAATAAAAGTAAAAAACTAATGATCAAATTTCAAATGTAAAAAAACATAGGATTTGACAATTATTTCAGATATGTTGTGTTGAAAGTGATCGGTATTGTAAACAAAATACTTCGTGTTTTCGATAGAATGTGGTTGAACTCATAAATTTTATATTTGTGTTATTTTTATATTGTATCGGATTGCAATATTTTTCACGACATTTCGATGTCACGGTTATTTATTAAGAAAAAATTATGTAGCATTTTGATTTTATGAATTTTATATAATTAAGTAGTTTCATATAAGTTTTGTGTAATTTGTGTTACTTAATTATTTACGTTATTAGTCAGTTAGTCAATTAATTTACGCTACATATTCAAATTTTTTTATAAAAAATTTTAATTTATTTTTTACTGTAAACTGTTGCACTTTCAAATGAAATGTGCTATCATAATTTCAGAAAAAGAAGATGCAGTGTATAGTAATAATAATAACCAAAGTTTCAGATATGACTTTACCGCAAAAAAAGCATTATATTATTTTATGTTATAATATGACTAATATAAAATAAATTAAGAAAACATAATTAATGTTTAATTTAATAAAAATTAAATAAAATTTCCATTAACTTAATATATCAGAATTTGAACAGACGTAGACATAGACAATTTTTGTTTTTAATAAGTGTTGCTCTTATTTCTAATTGTTCTGGAACTATACTCTATATGAATGTATTTTTTTTTTTTTTCAATTTATATAACTAGTAGCTTTTAATCAATTGAACCGCAGTGTGTATAAGTTTTAAATTAATAATTAAAAATAGTCTGAACTGACTTATTTCACAGATCTATACTAAATGAACAAAGTTTAAAAATGTTTAGACATTTCATATCACTTTTAATTTTTTTTTTTTTATCTATTTTCACTTTAACATTTTTATTCTATTATTTTTCATAGTTATGGTAGATATACTACAAATTAATTTTTTCTTTTTAATAATTTTTATTAATTTTAGTTATTTATTTTCCAAGAAATTAGAACGATAATCTAAAAACTACTAAATATGAATAAATTAGTATAACTAATATTTAATAATTAATATCTCAAAGATTTACCTCACTTTTTTAGTTTTATATAAATTACACATTTAATAAATTAATTTATTAGTTTCAATTAAAATTATTTATGAATATCTATTTAACTATTTTAGTTGAAATAAAAATAAAAATTATTCTAATTTAATTTATTTTCTAGAATTTTTAAATTTATAACAAATGCAAAATTATCAAGACAAAATAAAATATAACTACGAGATCGTGATTCGGCAATATTTAATGAAAAACTAAATATGAATTGAAAAATAATTAAATAATAATATCTAATACTTACATGAGTACATACTTTCATATAAACTCTCTTCTTTACAATGAACTTTTTCAAATGGCTTTGAATATATTTTTTCTTTCTTTTTTTTTTTTTTGTTTTTACTAAGAAAAGTCAGTAAGTGATTTAATTACTAATTAAAATATGTAGACAAGTTTTAATTCAAAATGCTATACGGTATTTTCTAATTTATACATAAGTAAGTAAATGTAAACTAACTAAACAAGTAATTTAATATTGTACATATAGCAATTTTATTTATAGATCTTTTGAATTGATTATTTTTGCATACATCTAACGATAAGAATTTAATAGTATAGAAAAATTGCAAGTTTGTTAAATTATCAAAAAATAGAGTAAAAAAAGGCAGAGTACAATAATTACTTTAAATCTTATAGTAAAATTGATAAGAGTAATAAAAAAAAAAAATTTAATTTAATTTTGTACAAGAACTAATAAAAAAAAATATATATATATATAGGTATATAAAATTAAACTATACATTTTTAATTGTTAATTATACTTTATTTAATAAATTTAATTTTGATAGTTGCTTAGTGACATGTGTTTTAATATAAAAACGAATCCAAATTTAATATGTTAATTGTAGTCGTATAGCTATATTAGTTGTAAAATTTGTTGAAAAATAGATAAAAACAGAATGTATTATGCAATATTGAAATCTAATTTGAATCTAAATTGAAAACCAAAATCAGCTTATTTAAAATATTAACCGATTTAACTAAATAATTGTCATATTATGAAAGAGTATTACCCATCTCTGGATTTATAAAATTAATTTATTTCTTTAGCAACAACTTTTTTTCAAATTTAAAATATTCTAATAAGAAAAAACAGAGTAAAAAGAATTTCTCCAAAATACATATATATATATATATTACCATTTTCCTAATAAAATGAAAAAAAACAACAAAAAATGAATAAAATTGAACTATATTGGTAACTAAAGTGGCTTGTAGTATAATATTATTACGAATTATCAATATCAGAAAAAATTATGCTCAAAAGAACAAAAAAAAACCAAAACTTAAATTTACTCATAATGATTCATAAATCATAATTTATAATCATCGCTTTTAGTTCAAAAATTATTTCGAAACAAATTAAATTAAATTTAAAGATTCTTATAATTTAATTTTAATTTTTTTTTTGCATTTTTCTGTTCTATGACGTGTAAAGGCATAAGTCAGAGCTACAATTCCGATTGCTGGAACAATATGATATTTTTTCAGATAATATTTTTTGTTAGTTTGCCTTCAGTAAAATGACGTTTAAAAAAAATTTTTCTTTTTAAATTCTTATCCAAAATCTATTTCAAATTTGTTTTGACTCGTGCCAAGAAAATGTGGAATGCAAAACTTTTCTGATAATATTTAGTAAAATCGGAAATGCATCAACATCACGCATCGTAAAAATTCAATATTATAAAATGCAACATTAAAATGCTGCTGAAAACATCAAGTTCTTTTTTGCAACAGTACTGTTTGTGATGCGTAAACTTGAGCATCATAGAATTTTTTATGCTTTGTTTACTATTGTAAGAAACAGCTGGTTGATATTTCAAGTTTTATTTGTCATTTCATTCGTTCAATTGTTTTACTTTATTGAAATATATTTTCTGTGAAAGCGCTAATTATTTTAAAATTATTTTTTTACTACTATTTAATTATTTTTCCCATTAATTTTATAACAAAAATACGATTTCTTTGTTTTTTTTCTTTCTAACAAATTTTTATACTCTATAGTAATATATCGTCTGCTGGGAAATGAAACAACGTATATGAAAAAGTATAGTTTCGAATAGTTTGCATTCAAAGTTTTAAAAAAAAAAATTTTTATTTAAATATTACAATATCGTATGCAACAATATGAAATAACGTATACCTTTTGTACACGATTCTACTTTTTTGTTTATTAAGAAAATTTTTATGTGTTGAATTTTAAAACAACGTATGAACTTCTTACGTTATTTAATAATATTTGAACTCCCGGAATGGTATTGAGAGAAGTAATATAAAATTAGCATACATTATTTTATTTTTTTGTAAAGCAAAAATTTAAATACAGATTTTTTTCTAAAATAGTGTATAGATTTATAAGCCGTTTTAATTTTTCACCAAAATCTTAGGCTGAAAAATAAAAGAATGTAAACATATTTTACCATATTTTCTGCAAAAGTTCATTATACAATATTTTTATTTTTATCTAAAAACCATACTACAATCAATATTTAAAATATTGTAAAATAGTTGTACTTATAAAATGGACTACGAGGAATCCAATGATACATCGTTTCATTATTCAGCAGACGATATCATTATATTCTGATGGTTCCAAAAATACGTTTAAAGCGATATTCAATAAAATTTTATTCAATTTAATTAAATTTTCAAAGCATCACTGTCAAATTCTGATAATTTTAAAATTTATTAGTTGCATTAGCAGTCCAAAGCATCATTGCATCATGAATTTTCTACTAATACAATTGTGATACCGCATCATGATTGGCAATGTTGCATTTCTGAATTTACCTATTTGTTGTTAACTTCTTGTTAGCTTTCAATAAAATGACGTTGAAAATGAGTAGTTAAATATTTATTTAAAAAGAAATTTCTTTTTGGTTGAGAAAAAATATTCGTGTCTCATTGTGTAAAAATAATCTCTTCAATGGGAGTGTAACTACCATATTTTATAATAAAACATGTTTTTAGCTTTTTCGTAATAAAAATTTGTGAAATTACCCTAAGTTCCGTATTGTAAAGAAAACCGCAAATTTTTACAATATTTTTCGTTCCATATTGTATGTCAAAAATATTTTACATCTTATATATACGTACCGAATTGTATAAAAATGTATAAATGTAAAGTTTTTTGAATTGATATTTTTTTAATAATTTCAATAATTTAATTTCTGTTTAATAATTTTTATATAATTAAATGCCTCTGGTTTGATTCACAAAATGTGTCGAATAAATTGATCAAAATTATATTCGAAAACTCGTCTATTTTTACGAAAATTTTGTAAAATATTTTTTTTTTTTTTATTTTAAATTGCAAGCAAACTGTGCCTCGAAAATAATATCACTTAACTTTACCAAAAAAGTCAAAAATCCATGTTTTAATATATAAAAAAAAATTTTATATTTTGTTACACAAAGTGTTTGTTTCAAATTTTGAAGGTGATATTCTCATTCACGACACAATCTAAAAAAAGGTTGTAATTGACCAAATTGTTGTTTCTCTTTTCTGATTCACAACACTACAACAAATTGATTATTGTTTTTAGTTTTTATTTATTAATTTCTGTTACAAAACTTTTTTTTTAAATTATAGTATTAAAACTTAAGCTGGATTTTCATTGATCAATATTTAAAATTTTTAAAATTTTATCGGCTCTAAAAAGGGAGATAACATGAAATAACATTATTTTATATGAAAGCTCAATGCGTACGACAAGAACAGAAAATATCATTTCACAAAAATTGGGGACATTTTCAAAAGTTTTGGGATATTATACTTTAATAAAGTATATTTTTAAAATATAGGGGATAGTTTCTTTGTACCGGCAACACTTTTTAAACAATTTTTTGAGTAAATGTACATAAAAAAAATAATTTTTTTCAACAGATGGTTTTGAATTCTTTGCAAGGGTCTATTTTTTCTTACATAAACATTCAATAAGCTATCTCCCTTTTTAAGATTTTAAATATTGCTCAATGAAAATCCACCTTTATGTTACCATTAAAATTGTCACTATTGTCAATGCCAACACTGTTATGACATAGTACAACCTCTTTACAACAGCTAAAAGTTGTTATTCAGAATAGCAACATTCGGCTGTGTTGTCTACTGAATTGAGTGGTGTAGGAGACAACTCAACTAAATACTGTTGTGTTTAGTAACAGCACCCTAAATGTAAATTTAGTGTAAAATGGCGGTAAAAAAACTTTTAGTTTACAATATTGAACTTATCACGCATTACAGTATACTTTTTAAAATTCATTATTTTTGACTGAATGTTATCTATACATTGGATTATACCAAAACTTAATTTTTTTTAACTGGATTAATTTTTAGTGAATGTTGGGAGAATCCGACATGAAATGATTTTAAAATATTACTAGATTAGTTTGTTAGATAATCTTTCACACTAAAATAATGAAATATAAAATATATATATCAATAAAAATATATTTAGAAAATCAATTTATATTAACGGGAGGTTGGTAGCAGTGGTTGCCGAAAAAATGTCATATATAAAACAAGGAAGCTCATTGTATTATCAATAAAAACCATTGCCCGCATAAAGCTTACTCTTTAAGCCATTTCGTGCGTTTTACAAAGCAACGTCCTTAATTTTAGTACCCTAAATTTAATAAATATAATAAATTTTCCTTTTATAAAATAAAACTGACTAAAGCAGTAGTTTTCCACATTTAGTGAGTAGATAAGCCAGTAATTTGATAAATAAATGCTTGAAATGTTGTAGATATTGTAGTATAAAACTTACTTAATTACTTAAGAACGAAAAGATGAAGAAAAAAAACGGGATCTACTTGCTACATCTAAATCTAAAATGCTTAAAAATCTCATCTTCTTCCTCATCTCTACAGGTCCTGCGATAATAATTTTTAAAATATATATATACTAATAAAAATTAATTTTCCCCACACCACGATACATTATTAAATCCATCTGTAGTATGCAAGGGTTAAATATTGATTTTTTTCACAATTTAATTACCAGTTCAATAATTTCTTATCACAATATTTAGAAAAAAAAAACTAAAATTAAATTGCAAAAATTTTAATTAAATTTTTTTAATTTAATTTTTAATCATTTATATGCCACCTCGTATATAAATTTAAAGTTTTTTTTGTTTATAAATACATACATAATTAAAAGAAAATTATCTAAAACATGTAAAAATTACTCACTCTTTTATCGATATATAAATATACAAACATGCATACATACTTAGTTAATCGAAAAAAAAACAAGAAATCCACTCGAAAATTTCTTTATATTTTGAGCACAAAACAAAAATTATAAACAGCTGATTGATCTTCATTCATATCATTAAATTTAAATTGTTGTTATTTCATTCTAGTGCTTTTTTTGTTCTGATGAGTGAATTTAAAGAGAAATGCGCGTTATCTTTTTTTTTTTTATTTTCAATTATTAAGATATGAATGAATATTTGAACTTTAAAAAATTTCGTGATTTCGACATAAAGAAACAAAAAAACAAACAAAACTGAATTTCAAAGAAATATCAAGTGTATTTAAAAAAAAAAACAAAAAAAGTTGTTTCTTTCTTTACATATTATTTCAAAAATATATTTAGTAAAAAGAACCGTTACTTTTTTTATTTAATTTTAGTAAAATTTTAGTTCTATTTCTATATTAAATGAAAAAAAATGTAATTTTCGAAATCATTTTTTTAAATATTTATTGATATCAAATAAATTGTTACACTCAAGACCTCAAAACTTGTCACTCCAGCATGTGATACCATCTAACTGAAGTAATTAGGTATGACAATTTCTTTAAAATTGAAAATATAAAATCATCAAATCAAGCCTTGTTTAAAAACATTCTTTTGATAGTCGTTTCAACTCATTAATCGAATACTAAATAAGTATATGTATACGTTGATATAGGTTAGAATTAAATATTTCATATTTTTAGAAAATCTAAATATCATTGACGAGGAAGCGAAACGTGATTTGATCTCAAGGTATTCAAGCTCAAAAAATACTAAAACAATCTTTTTTTTGTTTTGTCTGCGAAAAGTAATCATGTTTTTAATAGTAAAACAGAAACAGAAAACGGGAATTAATGAATTGAGAATACGTAATTTCACAACCCGAAAGATGGACAAAAAAAAACATAAATTTAATTAAATACCAAATTTATTATTATTTTTAATGAATATAATTTAAATTATACACAATAGTAATACACAAGCACTATAGCTGCCAGTGCTTATCAACTTTCCGATTTCCAATATTTCCGATTTCCAATATACCGAATTTCAGAACCGAATATCATTGACAGTTTTGTAATTAATTATAAATTGTGGTTGTATCGTCTGACTACTAATACAAATGTTCTGAGTTCAAATCCTGCTCTCAGGGTATTAATATTCAATTAAATCTTTTTTTTCTTACAATATTCATTGATAAATAAGTAATATGAAAAATGTGATTTGACTATCTTTGACAGTAACTTAAATTTAAAATGAAATTATATACAATTTAAAAAGGTATAATCCCTGAGAATAGTTGTAAATTTACAATTGAAATAGTATTAGAAAATTGATAAAACAAATATCAATCGATCAAATTTATTGTAATATTAATTTAAGCTCATGTAAATAGATTACACCACTGTATAATTCTACTTAAATTACAGGCAATAACATTACAAATTTTGTGAGTCATTCATCCACTACGTCACTTAAAATACACCTACTTTATTTATTCTTATATTATAATGTATGCATTTAATTAATTTAATTAATTGATTTTAAATAGAATTAATAATTATTTTAGTACATAAATAATTTAAATATTAATTAAAGAAAAAAAATAATAGGTTAATCTCCGGAAATTTAACATGTTTTAATTACTTCAAAGAATAGTAACAATTTATTTTAAATATTTGTTTTTTTTTTATTTAATTTTGAATTAATTTAATTTACTTATTATATCACAAATTATTTAAAAAAAAAAAAAAAACAAAAAAAAAATAGGGAATAAACCGCAATGTTAATTAAGATAAATTGTATCTACATAAATACATATTAAACTACGTAAATGTATTAGAATAAAATTGTTCCAATTTAAACAAAATTATTTAAATATTTAAAAAATAAATTATAAATTAAAAAAAATTATTTTAAAAATTTAAATTACAAATGATTTACACCACCTTGTCTTTAATTTTTTATTTATTTTCATTGTTTCTTATTCGTAACAATCACTTTCATTTTCACTTACTAATTTTTTTTTTCGATTAAATTTTTAATCAAATTAATTTAAAATACCTATGTATATATGGATAACAGCTGACTGACTGAATACTGAATGAATGACTGACTATTTAATTAAATTGTTATATATCTGTTTATATACGAGTAAATATATATATGCACTCCCGGCGAAATTAACAAAACAAATAATCAAAATGATTAAAATACAAAATGTTTTATGTTCTTAAATGCAACAAAAAAAAAAAAACAAAAAATAAGAATAATAATGAGAAAAATACTAATTTGAGTCTAAATTATTTTTCCATTTACAATAAATAATCTTGTTGTATTATGTATATGTATATAAGATGATCGCGCAATTCTTATTTCACAATTTATTAAATTAATTTTTTAATTTTATCCCGAAAAAAGTAAAAAAAAAATAAATGCGTCTACTTTAATGCAGAACAAATTCAATAATCACTCAACAACAAAAATATCTGTAGATCATCATCAACACGATCACACATAGAATTCACTCAATAATTTGACTCTTTTTTTTTTTACTCTCAACAACTCAAATCAAATTTTTATTATTTTAATTTGGTACTCTTTTTCTTTCTTTCTTTGTATTTATTATTTTTCTTCTATTTTTATTTAATTTACAGATTTTATGATTTTTTTTTTTATTTTATTTCTTTGTTACATATTTAAGCTTATTTTTTTTTTAATAAATTTTTTATATATGTAATTTGCATATTATGTTATTGCCACCTCTTCAACTAAAAAATACGCGCCGCGCCGCCAAATTCTTTTTATTTTTTTTTTTTTAAGTCAAGGTGTTTTTTTTTATAAATTCTAAATTAAAATTTATTTTGTTAATTTTACATTGAGTAATATTGTTATCGTATCTAAAGTGAGTGAAATCAAATATTAAGAATTTTGTTTTCTTTTTCCTATTATTAACTTATCGTAAAATAATTTTAATATAAATAAACTTTAAGAACGTGATACTAAAATGAGGAGATACGAAATAGTAATGATTACACTTTAAAATTCTAAAAAAAACTAAATAAATTAAAATATACATCTTTTATTTAAACAGCTTTTGTTATTGATTGACTAAAATGAAAAACTTACAAAATTACATAGAATTTACACTAGCTAATGTTATTGACATGAAATATAAAATTATTGTTTCAATGAACTGTGTTAATTTCAAGTTTATTAGATTTAGATTTCTTTATAAATGTATTATGCCCGACACCATTTAGTATGTGGGCAAGCTTGGTTACAAATATGTGCTTATATAGAAGGAATTTCATGGAATTTTTGAAAATTAGCTTAAGTAGATTAATAATTATTTTTTTCATATTGCAAAAAAAAAAATAAGTACAATTCATAAAATATATATTTACTAATCAAAAAAATAATTCGAATAAATATAGGATCATTCAGATATTCAGAAGAATATCCGTGACTTTCGAAACGTCTAAAAAAAGTTAAAACACATTGTCTTGTGTTTACATTCGTCAAATCAAGACTGTAACACAATGTGTTGATTTTATAAACGCCTAAATTATGTATTCGCGACGCCTAGAATGTGCAAAAAAGGTATCATAATAATTTGGAAAATTTAAATGTGACAGGAAATAATCAATTGAGTGAGTGTTTTTATTTGTTTTAATAAATAAAAAAAAATAATTTTTGTTTTCGTAACTGACATTTTTTAATAGGGAAAAGAAATAAGCACACGAAAGAAATCTTTTTCTTGCGTTTGATAGCATCAATGCTCGCTAAATTCATGCTTAAATTTTCTTTTTTAAATGCAAAACAATCCTCAAATATAATATTAATTAATATGTGTGCATTATTATTCTTTTTTTGTCTTATGACATTCAAAAAACAAATGTTGGTAAAATTGCAAGAAGTGTTTATTAACGTCAAATAATACATTATATAGACATTACAAATCAAACACATGATTTTGATATTGTGATAATAAAAGTTTAACAACCCGTCTCACAATCGTATTTTTGGACGTTTCGAAAGTCACGGTATGTGATGAATCAAACTTCAAAAATTTTTTTGTAAAATAAAAATAATTTTTTGGAAAATGAAAAACAGGCATAATTGAGCTTATAAACAATGTCAGTTAAATTAAGTAATGTATTTTTACATTAAAACATTTTTATAAGTCAATTTTACAAGTCAATTATCATTTTTAATTTCTTTTTCCCCCTTTGGCCTGGCGTTTCAATTTATTCAACAGAAATTGATCAAACGAAATTAAAAACGTGTATGTCCAATGATACTAAAAAGTAAAACGAAAGTTGCGATCTCTATGAGACCAATTTTGAAAGTTTGACGTTTCTCTCGCATTTAGGTTTATTTGTAATAGGCTTATATTATATTTCTACCTCTAATTTTTACATGAAAACGCCACAAAACTTTCACGAATTTTAAATATATATTTGTATTTTTTTTTTTAATGCCAAACGAGGTTTTCAATACTACACATCAACAATTTTGTAATAAATAGAGTTTCCTGCATTTTTTCTAATTAAAATAAAATACAAACTATAATTTACAATGTCAATTTTTTACGACTATTCTTTGAATGAAAGTAGTTATAAAACGTACATAGAAATGAAAAAGTAAAACAAAAATAGTTAACAAAAGTTGTCTGACTGATATCAAAACGAATCAACGACTGATCGTTTTTATTTAATAATGAAAATTATGATTGTGTTTAAACATATCATTCATTCGTGGTTCTTGAATGTAAAATGTGTGATCATCAAATTTTGAAAATATTTATTGAATGTTCCCTAAAACAAAGAAAAAGTAATTTACCTAAATTACTAACAACTACTTAAAATAAAATGGAACCACGCTATTTAAAATAGGCTTAGGTACTGACAAAAGCTGACAATAGTTTTGCACATTTAATAAGTTGACAAGCCAGAAATTTGATAAATAAATACCTCGAAAAGCATTAAGACATTAAAGGTAGTAAAACTTGCAGTACCATACTTAATACACGAAAACGTTAAAATCAAGAACATAAAGAAAAAAAATTGAACTAAAATAATCTGAAAAAGTTTAAAACTGAAAAAGCATTAACAAGCAACACTGAAGAATTTTGCAGTTTTGACCTAAGAAAATTTCAGAATAGAACATAAAGAATCAATAAAACCAATTTTTTTTTATAAAACCAATAACTAAATAAAATTAATTTTTACAAAATATTTTTATTTTAATGAAACATAAACAAAAGTTCAACATTTTTTTAGAATAGAAGAGAAAAAAAAAATATTATATGTACTTGAAAAAAGCATCTTTATAGATAAACTTTTTTGTCAGGTAAAGAAAGCGCTTTAAAATTGATCATAATTTTTTCATAATGATAGTGTCTACTTTGATTATTTATATTAAAGGGCCCGTCACCTTTTCTTATTCTTTCCCTCACACATTCTTTGATATAAAAACATAGCAGTTTTTTTAAACAAAAGCTTTGTATTTCTTTAAAAAAATCATATTATTATTCTCTTATTTAAATCATATTTTATTTTCTCGGACAGGTTTGGTATTTTCGAACATACAAAAGAATAATAAACAAAATAATATATAACTGTATGAATATTTGTACATATTGTTTATGATGTTTACCTCTTTAAAACAAATTTTAAAATTAAATTTTTACGCACACATTCAAACATCACAAGCTTTAACTGTCATTGAAAATATCAATGTACACTCAAGCGGCAATAAAACAACAGGCAGTGATAATATCAATGTTAATTTTTTACAATAAAAGCGAGGCGCGCCCACATAAAACCAGTTGCATGTGTACACGCTTTCATATAAACTAATGGAACACAAATGTGCAATCAAACAGTTGTAATACTGAAAATTGCATGTCTGCGCCTAGTCTAATTGCATAACTATTCAAGCTTTTCTTTTTTTCATTTCAAGTAATTTATTGAAAGAATAGAACAACATATTAGATTATGTTTGTATGTATTATTAGTCTAGTTTGTGATAGAATAGAACTAGTCAGTTATTTTTTATATAAGTTATTTTGTCTTACTATTATTAGTTTGAATAGTCAGAAATATTGAATCGTGTAACCACCACTTAATCAATATAACTTTATATTAATTTTGGTTTTATTTATGGTTTTTCTGTGTTATCATTTCAAATTCGATACCAAAGTTGATGACGATGTTTTTAAACTTTTATTTTTTTTTTAAGTATTTGTCTCGTTTAGTTTAGTAAGATTATAACTCAAGTCATAATACGTTTATTATAATTTTGAGTAATTATGAGTATAAATAGTGTAAGTAAAAAATTATTTTAGTTTCTAAAATTATTGAATAATGTAATTTTTGATAAAATAATGTTTTTATAATTGATATAAAAATGTTAAATTTAAAAATATGAATTTACAATAGGAAATTTAAAAAATAAAAAAGGGACATTCCTCATATTTTTTTTAATTAGAAATATTAGAATTAAATATATTCAACGTTAAAAAGAGTAACAAAACAACTCGAAATTTCGCAAGAACAAAAAGTAATAGAGAGGAAAAGTAAATGAGAAAGAGTAAGAAAATCAAACTAAAATTCCATTATGTTGAAAATGGGAAAAAACTTTTGATAAAAAAATATTCATAATTAGGTGAAATACATAGTACCTATCTATATGAGTATATGTATATAATAATTAGATTTCATTTAGGTTTAAAGTTATTAAATTATATTCATTATTCATTAGAGACTCCAATAGTCCAACATCATGAACATGACATCATGACTAAAAATATTATGAGTTTAATCAGTACAGCACAGTTGTAGAAATAATCGACAATTATTCATTGACGTCCGATTTCCGAACATTATGAAAATTCAATCAGTATTTTAATAGTTTCTATTATATAATATACAGAATTGCCCGTATTTTTTTTAAAGTGTTATTCAGACGTCAATCGTGTTTTTTCTCCAGTAATACATTTGTTCTCAATAAATTTTAATTTCAGATCAAATCATACAGTAAACCTATAAAGAAATAAGATATAAATAATATAATCAAACAAATTAAAATCATATTATTGTCATCACTTGTCTTACTAGAATGTCTGGTAGTTGTTAAAGAAGAAAATTTTTCGGGATTTAACCATATCCTCTGTTAATCTTTCAAATCAATATTTTGTTTACAATTAACAATTAACAGTTTAAAATTATAAAAAGCAAAGATGGAAGACAATGGACCTGTTTCCACGAGTATTCTCGACTACAATTTTGCCACACGTTTCATATACCCTCTCTAACCGCAAACATATTTTGTGAAGGCGGTTTTCTGTCTTCACGAAAATGAGAATATTCAACAAAAATGTTTGCATTCAACGATTTTCAACCACAAATACATATATAATACAAAATAAATTTTTTGAAGTCATATATTCGAAGTCATAATACTGCAGAGAGGGGATTCTCATTTTGGTCCCTATTTATAAAGGTAGCATAGGAAAAATAAGGACCAGATTTTTTAAGTTTGAATAACTGAAAAAATATAATTTTTTTCGAGTTTTGTTTTAAAAGGAAATTAAAATTTTGTATTTTTTAGATCGAATAGTAAACAAAAATATTATATACTTCAATGTTTTATTATAGAAAAATCGATTTAAAAAAGACCTTGCCATTTGAAAAAAATATTTACGCCTTTCAAAAGAGAGTAAAACACATGATAAATTATTTCTAATCAGCACAATTTTTTTTCACTATTACCTTTAACCAACAATTTTTTAAATTTAAAAATATATTTTATGTAATATTTTTTTATATAATTAAAGTACAAATTCTAAGCTTTATTTTAGTATTAAATTTTTATTTTTTTATTTATATTAAATGCTCTAAAACTTTGTTTAAACATAAAAATTTCTGGAAAATTTATAAAATTACTTCACAGCGCGCTCAAATTGGCTCAAAAGAAATACAAAAAAAAAAGAACAAAATTGAAAATCTTAGGCAAATACATAGGCATTTTTAAGCTTTTTTTGCTTGAATGTCATGTAAATAGCCATGGATATATTATTCTTATTTGAATCATTTTTATTTAAAAATGAATGAATGTTTACACACTCAAAGAAAAATAACATCATTGCAAAGAATACAAGTAGAAACGTGAAGTGTGTAATGAAGACGCTGAAATAATACTCGTGCAAATAGGCTCAATATTTTTAAGACAATATTAAGACCAAAATTACTTTTTAGAATTCGTTATGGTTGAATAACATTGTTTTCGGTTCAATAAGTTCTTCTAAATAGAGATCAGGTAATAAATAAATAGAGAAAATTTTTACGTGCCAATTTCAAAATAATTTTGTAATCTATTGCAGACCATGTAATTTAATGTAGGCATACCTATCAAAAAACGGGTAAATCTGAAATGACGTTATTAATAATTAAAAACAGTTCTATAACATTTAAAATAATCTAACAAAATCTATTTCATTCATATCTTCTAAGTTTTCTATGTTTCTCATATTAAGTATAATAAAACAAAATTTTTTTGTTATTTATATATTTGGATTAAGGTTTTTTTTTTACTGGATTTATCAATACATAGTTGTATCAATCATAGTTTAATATTCTTATCTTAATATAGGCATGAATTTACTATACAAAAAAACAAAAACAAAATAACATAATTTAGCATATCTATTTTGTATTTTGAAGCTTAAAAAATACTGACCTTGCAAAATAAAAAAAAAAACCGGCTCCTAATTCTTTAAGATTTTAATTGAAGCTTTTAGAAGCTTTTGAAATTCACAACCATATTGTATTTAACTGATTTATAATGTATAATCATAGATATAAAGATAGATAGATATTAAGTATAAGTATACTCATACGCCACATTTGTAAGCAAGTTTTGTTTTTACATAAAAAAAACATCTAAACTTATTGCTAATAAATCCTGTGAAATCACAATGAATCAACTTTTTGTTTTATTATTCCAAGGCATGATCCCCGCAACTGCTTTTATACAGAGACTTGATATACACAAAAAAATACAATAATTTTTTATTTCATATTTTTGGCAAATCAATTAATTTAAATGTGGAAAACTAGAAATCTATTGAAGAGTATAGTCGCCTTCATATAATAATCTAATTCTGTTTTGTTCGAAGTGATAACCAAGTTGTAGTCTAATGTAGTCTAGTGTAGACAAAAAAGATGGTCTAATAGATAAATAAATCAAACAATAATATGATGATTAATATAGACAGAAGTTTAAGCTATCTAAATCATCAATCGGATGAAAAGCAGTTGTCCATAATAAAGCAGAATTATAAAATATATACCAAAGCAAAGTAATAAAAATAAAAGGTAGGAAAATTTTAAATACATACATCAAACCTCATTCCAAACTGAATCTATCAGTTGAAATGGTTATTAGATAACTATTTGTTAATACCATGAAATATCAGAACAAAATTGGTATATAGACAATAATAAATAGAATAATTAATGTAAAAAAAAATATAAATTAAGTAATTTTTTTTATAATTATCAAAATAATAGAGCACCCTTAGCTGCTTGCGCTTTCCTTTAATGTGATTAAATTTTATGTAAAATATTAAAAAGTCAATAGCATTCAATCAGGAGCTGAATAAAACGTTATGGGGTTATTTGCGATAACGTATGATGATACTCATAGCTATACTATTGTATATATATATTTTACAACTCTAAGTAGGTTTCACTAGTTTTATTGAATATTTTATTAATCGATTTCGGTTATTACACCATCATCACTTTATCAGTTTTCTGATAATAGTATACCTACTATTGTATTCAATTCAATAGTAATCGAATATTGCTACATACTATAGTACTTATTGAAAATTGATTTATAAAATTCTATAATCTTTAACTAAATATTTTTTGCATAATTTAACTGTCTGTGCCATCCTCTATACAAAATATGACCATCGTATAACATCAGTACTGTTATATCAAGGATGATATATATAGCAATTACTACGGATCATTGGAAGATACGAAAGCCACTTGGCAGCGTGGGCATTTCGTTCAACATAATTTCCGTACCTACAATCATTTACGAGATTCTTGAACAATACAGCGTTAGCTAGTTAATTAGGATTAACTACGGTTTATTGCGGGAAATACAATTAATGATCTACGGGTAATCACCCAACATAAAAAACCGAAAAGTCACTTGAGTTTGTACTGATCATTTTCCAGACTGGAATACCATCTATTAAAATGTTTTTTGTGCTATTTCTATCAACATATTATATTGCCAGTAACTAATTTAAAATAAACTTTCCTTATCTAAGTGGTCAATAGCAAAAGTTCATTAATTTTTAATTAAATTGTTGTGGTTGACATTTTGTCAATTTAGTAGTTTATTAGATTTTTTGATAAAATATGAAGTACAATGAATTTTGAAGTAGAAATGGTTTGATTGTTGAAGCAAAATAGCTTCAGTGCAATTTTCGAAAATAGCTTCAGAAATGAGTCACAAAAAGATGGTGGACAATGATTAAAATATTTTTCTTTTGCAGGATAAGTATGGTACAAAATAAAAATAATTTATTTTTAGCATAAACAGTTTTAAATTAAGAAATTTACAAAAAAAAGAAAAATTTGACACTACTACAATAGCTGTTACTGTACACCTATTGTAGTAGGTGTTATGTATCCAGTTCTATGTATAACAAAATTAGTGAACGTATGTGCTATAGATGCAAAAAATATGTATAACATATTATGTATTTGTACAATCATTAATTAGTAGATACATTTTCATGTAAACATGTACCATTTGTTTGTATGGCTTACTATTTTAAACAGAGGCCGTGACATCGAAAATATATTAGTGCAGTATGTATTAGAATTTTAACTGCAATCAAGTAAGCTCCATAACATACTATATAAAACATACTTAGTTCTAAAATGTTTACATGCTGCTTCATTCTGCTTACTTGCGGCAGTATTTAAGCATTTTGAAATTATATGCATTGTATATATTACCATATGGAACATACTAGATTGCATTTAAAACTTTAATACTGTATTTACGATGTCACTCACTTTTATAGTATACAAATAACGAATGTGGAATGACAAACGTACCAAATTATTTTAAAATTGAATTTTCAGCACATTACAAAGAATTGAAATTATGTTTAAAAATGTTTGTTTGTGTTAACACAATAAATAGAAGAGAACAAGGATCATAAATTCATAACATAAAAAGATTAAATATAATTAGATATACATACTACATAGTAATTTAATTATACTATACCAATATAGTATCTATAGTATAATTACATATACATGTGTTATCAAAAACATAACTATTACCCGATATTAGAAATAAATTAAGTGATAAGAATATCAGTTGTGGTATTGTGACGGATTTTAAAAGCTTAGCTTAGTTAGTAACAAATTAGTGAAAGAAAATTGCAAGAATATTTTGTTTGGCTTGTTTTGTTTTTTTTTTGTTTTATTGTGTATTATAAATATGAGTGATTATTGTGTAATTAACACTGGTAAAAACAATTTTTATTTTTACGTTTATATTTAAAACATTTATATTATATGAGTGTCTCAGAACCAGAGTGGTCTAACTCACGTACAAAAAAAAATTTTTTTTGTTTGTTTTAATCGGTCGTGTAAGCCTCATAGAATCAGTCATTTTAATTTGTAGTGCCAGAAAAAGAAATTTCGTAGCTATTTATCCAAAACCCATATTTTGGCTTTATTCAATTTTTAATTTTTTTAAAAATCAAAGTGGTCTAACTCACAATATATTCATATAAAGTGGGTAGGACAACTTAAGCTCTAAAAAAATATAAATATTTTAAGAAGTCAATATAAGTTCACTATTTCACAATTTTCTTGAATTAAGCAGTTTTAAGTTTAAAAAAAATGCATATTTAAACCTTTTATTAATTTTAGAGTTCTTTTGTTTGTAATTTATAAGTAGATAAAGATAAAATAACTATTGTGATTGTAATTTTAAATAATAATAAAAAAAAAATGAATGAAAAATATGAATGGTAAAACAAAGAAAAGCTGAAACTATCCGAAAAAGTATGGACTTTGATGCTGAACAAGCAAAAATTATCAACAATGTACCGTAATTATTTTTGATTTAATGAAAACGCTTCAGACACCAATTCTTACCATGAACATTTGTACAAGCGGAAATTATGAACATACTACTTAGGTGTACATAATATACGTAAATAAGACAATATTTAAAATTTTAATAACTAGCTATTAGTTTTAATAATCATATTTTATCTTTCAGCAATAATCGTCTTCTATGTATGTATGGAGTGAATGTATGTATAGCTTCAAGAGGTGCTGACGAAGTCGCCAGTTATATAAAAAAATACGCTCATCAATGTGGCTATCAAAACAAAAAAATATTAAAATGTCCTTATTTTGCATGCAAATAACTTTAAATTAAAATTATAGTATGTGTTCATAAAATTGTTCGCAAGTTCCTGTTTTCCAGTCATCAAGATTTTAGATTGATAAAGGAATAAAAAATATTTTAAACACATGTACCTACCCAATGATTGGATTACAGTAATTAAAACTGTTAACAAAAAATTTTCATTTGAAGTGGTTGACAGGAAGTCAGAAGATTTCATTTCATCCAAACCAATGATAAATTCAATGATACGTAAAACTAAAGCCAAAAACAAAAACTCCGTCAAATGGTTCAAAATTAATGCCAAAGTGGCCGAACCACAAAATTTAGCGTTTTTATCAAGCTAAATAGCTAGACATAAATAAATAATATAGATAAATAATAGAGCTAAACAGCAATAAGTGCGGTAAGTACTGAAAAAACTAAGAATAAACAGTTTTTGTTGGAGGTCGGTACGGTACCCTAAAAATGAAGATTTTACAAACATTCTGAAATTGCGTTTTTTTTTTCAAATTAATTTTTCGCAATAAAATGTGGATGTAAGTTAGACCACTCGTGTTCTAAGACACTCATATTATATACTACTACTATGTATGTATTATAAATATGTATTCATTACACTCATTTGTGTAATAAGATTTTTTTTTTAATTTTGATCAAAAATCAAAAGAACAAAAAAGCTTACATGTAGCTCGATAACCGACACATTTCGTGGTTCAAGTAATTACAATTTTTTTGAAAGTGAAATCAAACAAAAATTAAAAATTTTTTATTTAAATTTCGTGACTGAATTATATTAACTATAATTGATAGGGTTGCAAATGACCGAATTCATTTACCAAACCCAAGTCATTACTATAATGAACCATAAGATAGATCCTGATCTAGATATTTAAAAAACAACGGCTAGAGAAAATTTTTTATTTTTTGTTTTGATTTATTTTTTTATACAAAATTATTGGTAAATAGAAAACGATTAGAAGGAAACAGGATGATAGAAAAGAATTGCTAGGTAAGTTGGGGACTAGCCTGAACAGATTTTTCTTGAAAAGCTGCAAATTGTAAAATAAAGTATTTTTATCGGAGGGGAACATTATGAGATGGAAGAATGTTCCTCATTTTAGAAATTTCGAAATCATTTTTGAATCCTTGGATTATTTAAAAATGTGGAAAAAAGCACTTGAAGCTTTCTTAGTATTGCACTGAAGTTGTTTAAAGGTTGAAACAAAGTTTTGGCGAATGTAAGCTCGCCAAATGAAGAATTGTAAAATAATGTAAAAAATAAAAATAAAATTATGTATCCACGACACCTTTAATGGGCGAATATGGTATTTAAAAATTTATTAAACACAATTGTTTGACCATCATAGTAATTTTGAAAATTTTAAATACTGCAGAAGATAATCAATTGTGAGTGTTTATGGCTCTTATTGTGAAGTGTCAGTTTTCACTAAATATATGATAAGTTTCAGCAGATATTCAAGATCGGTATTGTATTTATCAGTTGTCAGCAAACTACTGATAAATTGTGAATACTGAGAGAAATTTGTATTGTGAATGTCAATCAGTGAATCCGCTTTTCTCACATTTTAAAGTATTTTTTTTCAGTTGTCAATTTTAGCGTGACAAAATATATTGTGTTAAAAAATCTTTTTTAGAGTTTTATTTAAATTATTGTTGAGGTTTTATTAATATTGCAAGTATTTTTTTATTTTATGTGCTTCAAAGGTTTAAGAAAACATAAGTAGTTAGTTTTTTTTTAGTAAAATGACAAAAACTTATAGCAATAAAATTCAATTAAAGCGATTATATAGTTAAATTATTGGACAATTAATAGACAAATTATTATACAAAAAAAAATTTCAGTTGAAATATTTATTTTATTAATAAAACACTTTAAATTAATTAATTATTTCTTCTCTAAAAACACTTGTAAAACTACAAATTTAAAATTTTAACTGCCAAAAAAACGTTAATTTTCTTCAGTATTCACAATAAAACAAAATTTTGTCAGTATCACTTCACAATACCAAATACAATCTCAACTGACAAAATTTCTCAGTTGTTAGTTGACTGAAAACTGAACATTGCAATAAGGGCCTAAAATAATTCTTGTTTTCGTAACTAAATTTTTTTTCTAAAAAAGAAAAGAAATGGAAGGTTTTCCTTTCATTTGATAGAATCAATTTGCACTCCTTTTTTCTTCACTTTGAAATAATTTTAAGTTTATATATTTTATTTTTTAGATGCAAAACAATCATTAAATATAATATTAATATGTTTTTGCTAAATTATTATTCAATTATTGTTCTAATGAAAAAAATAAATGTTCGTAAAATTGCAAGAAGTTGTTTGTTAATACCACTTGATTTTGACTGTGTGGTAATAAAAACTCAACAACCCGCGTCTTAGAATCGTATTTTTTTACGTTTCGCAAGTCACTAGATTACTGATTTTAGTTCAATATAGAACAAGTGTCATTTCCAATAAGATATATATCTATAAAAGAAAGAGAAAGAGCGCCAAGGTTTCGATGTGTGCTAAAAGGAGTAAATGTTATCTGGACAGTGGGGTCACCAATTAAGCGTAGGGCGCTATTTTAGATTTTGTCAAGATAACCTAGTGAAATTTGGGCCAACCCATATGTGAGAATTATACTACGTATGTGAGCTCTCTTGCAAAAAAGTTAAATCGAGAAAGAAAGCTCAAACATTTGACAGCATTCTTAGCTATGTCAAAAATATGCTCATTCCATTGCATGGTTTGGTTTAACTCCACGCCTAAAATATTTAGACTTTCGAACTATTGTAGATTTTTTCTTTGAAATTGTAGAATTTAGACGAATTGATTTCTTTTGCAAGAGGTCAGACCGTTTTGTATTTTGAACAAAACGAACTAATAACTAAGGTATCTCAATAGTTTTTTGTGATCTTGCACATATTAATTTTTATTCATATTTAAACAGTCATAATGCGAATCGAATTTTTAATGTATTAATTATACAGCTTCGATATGAACATCGAACTATATATTTGGTTTTATTTTTAGTAAAAAATTTATTGTGAAAAGGATTTTAATATTTTTTTTTTTTTTGAGTAATAAAGGAATTGTATATTTTTGTTTTAACCTTACACCATTTAAATAATTTTTTAAATATCCAAAAGCATATTAAATAAAATCTTTTATTACATTTTGTAATATCTAATATTATAAATAATAACCCTTAATCTTAATGAGTTAGACTCTGTAAAAAATTAAGAAAACTCCGTTAAAATAAAATATTCAGGTTTAATTTTAAAATTTTATCTGAAGTACTTATGGTTTTAATTGTTTTAGAATTAGGTAGTAACTATAGTATAAAATAGCTTGAACCAGAATCGGTCCGCTGTAATACACAACAAAATTATTGAGAATATACACTCGAATAAATATAAATTAGTTTAATTAAAAAGAATAAATTAAGAAGCTTCTTTAATCTAATTATTATTTATTATAAATTATTGAATTCTAAATATTTTATAAAATTTTAATGAATGTTTTCCCTAGAGAAGCAAAGAAATTATGCATTTAAAAATGGAAATACAATTTTTAATTTTAATATAAATATTTTTAATATTTTGTTCAAGTGAAAGTAAGTAATCATAAGGAAATCAAAGTATATATATATATATATATATCCAAATATCCATTGATTCCAAAACCATAATAATTTCTAAAGCAATTTTCAAATGCTAAACTGAAACACAACAGAATTAATCCTTTCGCACAGAATCTAATTCTTTAAAAGAGAAAGGGAAAATTATTCAAAAATGGAATTTAAAGAAAACAAGGAAATTTGATTTTTAAGTAAAGTATTGAAAACAAAAACAAAACA